>JAIEZT010000007.1:19348882-19361382 GCA_019594935.1 Periophthalmus modestus | reverse complement strand
CTAGTCCAAACAAACACTAGTCATCTTATTTAGAGTTAAGGCGCCATTATAACTTAATCTGATGAATTAAGATTATACAACTATACGTTTTTGTGAACATGAAATTATCCACCTATACGCAGGCTATTTATGTATGAAGATTAATAAAAAGAAAGAAGAAACATGTATTTCATAGTTGTCCCTGTTACCAGCAGAGGGCAGAGTAGCTTCTCACAGTTACAACTTTGGCCTGAGGCGACTCCTGAACATACACACTGGACTGCTGTTCACACTATGACTGTGCCCAAACCTACTTTAGACCAGGCATATTTTGGAATAGCCTAATTAATAATTGTGCTGAATACCACAATGATTTGATAAATATCATTGTTGCACTTAAATACTTTTTTTTTTTCTATTTAAGACAAAACTAAAACTGAATGTAAAGCCCATAGTGTTCCAGAAATGGTTTTGACTTCATGTAGGCAGTGAGACCAGCACCAGAAATCTTATCTTGTCATATAAAGCCCCTGGTAGTTAAGTGATGTTGTTGGCTTTTTCCAATTATTTCTTTTTTAGCATACTGCAATAAATAAATCCACTTTTTATTTTGATTTTATGGCAAAGAAAAACACAACATTAATTATTTATTCATTATGAAGTTTATAAAGACTTTATTAAAGCAATTGAAAGTGTAGTTAGTGGTACCCAACTTTATAATGGCCTACACATGTCCTTTAGCCTTAAAGCCACAGTATGTAACTTTTAGCCAAACAATGTTTTTCTGTTTTGTTTTTTTAATTTAACTTTTTTTTAGTGTTTATTGCAGTGAAAAATATGCATTCTTAGCGGGGTTGCACCTCCACAAACTTGACTTATTTATGCCAAGAGGAGGACTCCCTGCTTGTTTCCATGGAAATGTTGTTACTTTGCCTACAAGCCTTCACAGTATGACATAAAACTTGAGAATGTTCCTAAGTATGGCTTTAACTTTCTATTTCCATGGAATCAAGTAGGTGACGTGCCACCTTCAGAAAGTATATATTGTATCTTAATCAGTGTTTTTTTTTTTTTTTTTTCTTTGCACAATGGCTACAGTGGCTGAGGTGTGAGAGTAATTCACCCAGACATCTCTGTGTGTGCTCCCATAATGTCAGTGCTGAGCGGGGTCTGCGCTGATGTGCCATTGGTCTCTCTCTCTCTCTCCACGAGACACGGTCCGCTTATGTCTGCTCCGATCAGTGATGTCCACCTCCCTGCCTGACCTACATCCTCCCTCTGTTGTCGGTCACTCCCCTCTCTCTCTCCTCTCTCTCCCTTCTGTCCAGGCCCGCTGAGAGTGAGTGAGACAAGCCAAAGATGCAAGAGGTCCAAAGCACTACTCACTGGGATGCCATGGAAGAAAGCAGACAGTTTTTCTATCACCAATGGGTATAATACGGTTTCAATATTAGGAAAGTTAGGGCTATTTTCATTTATTTTTTCATTTATCTTTATGTATACATGGAGAGTCCAATAAGAGCACTTGGAATCAGATTATTAAAGTGCATTAGTGGCACCAATGTATCCAGTTTTGTATGTCCTTGAAATGTTTTTTGGGGTTTTTTTTTGCTCGGATTTCAGTTCTAGTGTGGCCAGTATTTAGATATAGACAATCGTAAGTGCTTGTGTTACAAGTCATTTGAAGAGATTAAGAATCTTCATTTAGGGGAGTTCTTGCCACACAGGGTACACTACTGTACATGTTTTTAGTGGTAGGGAAGTTCAAGCACCCGAAGATATCCACAGGTCACAGTGTAGTATTGCTGATCAGAGACTATCCATAAAAGGTCACCCTTGTATCACTTCATATTAGTTTACACACCTGTCAATCAAAAATACTATTACAAACCCTCCATGCATAGACACCCTTGGTGCTAGGTATCCTCCCCTGTCTATATACGAGATAATGGGGAAACCCAATATGACAGCTCTGCTTCTTAAAGCAGGAACATTTGGCAAATCTACACTGACAACACTATCAGCGATGTCATGTTATGAAAAGATAGCAATTCTTTTCAAAAACAAGACTCGGCGTGGTCCAAACGTGTCACATGACTTTATGTCCAAATAACATTTAAGCATATGAGATCATGCAACCTCATATAGTGAAGATGTCGGAGAATATTAGTGACTTTTGCATGGTCATTATATAAATAGGAGACAAGATAGGACACTACTGGCCTGACAGTGACTGTAAAGGGGAGACAAAAGGGTTAGACAGTCACTGGATTTGAGGTGCCATCTTGGATTTAAGGAGGAAGAGAAAGGCCGTAGGGATGAGTGGACGGAGACGGATGTTTTGCCTTTTTGAAAATATTATATTCAGTAAGATGTGAAACAATTGGTGACTATAGTGAACAGTTTTGAAATGCGTTGCAACCATTGACTTAAAATGGCCTTTCTACACATATACATAGGCCCTTCAAATTCATTACAGTTTATAAGTCACCATTGATCTGTGAAAAAAAAAATTACACTATATTGAATCAGTGTATTTTTTTTTTTTATTTCTATCCAAAGTGCAGTTTCAATGGCATGGCAAGGCAAGGCAAGTTTATTTGTATAGCACAATTCGTACACAAGGTAATTTAAAAAGTGCTTTACAGAATAAGAAGAGACATTGAAATGACAATAATTTTTTTTTTTTTTTAATTATCGCACCATGCCGAGGCCACCAGAATTGGTGACCCCGGCGTGATCCGTGTAAATAATCACAAATAATCATCAAAAAAATGACATTAAAAACATTAAAACAAAAGAGTGCAAAAAAAAACCTTTCAGTCAATAATGGCATACTCCCTTTCTCAAATATCCATGTAAACAGACTCATTAGAAACAGAAAAATAGCCTATGGTTTTCAGGTATCTCTAAAACGATCATCTCCAGAACACCATTTCACATTTGAAAAACAATTTTAAAAATTGATTGATTTTTTTAAGTGTTCAAAATTTCAGAGGCCAGAGTGGAGTTAGCATGCAAACAGCTCACGGATGATTAAAAAAAAAAAAAAGCTTTATTAGATACTGACAGCACACAGCATATCAAATTAAAAGCTGCTTTTGCAATATATATCTGTAATACTTGGGCAAAACAAATTTACTTGAATGAATGAATTAAGTTTATTTTGCTCAGAAAAAAATAATAACTAAATTATACACACACACACACACACACACACACACAAAGGTTACGCACGCACTGAAGTATTTCCAGTTCAATAAATAACCTACTTCTGGAGATGATAGAACGATACTTTGTAAATATATATATATATATGTGTGTGTATGTATATATATGTGTGTGTGTATATATGTATGTGTATATATATATATATATATATATATATATATATATATATATATATATATATATATATATATATATATATATATATATATATATATAGATATTATATATATATATATATATATATATATATATACACGCATACACATACATACATTTTAGCTGTCTGCTGTCTTTGCCTCAAAAACAATTAAAAAGAAATGCAATAAATTAAATCTTCTTTATAGATCCTCCCACAGTGTGAATTTACAAATGCAAAATAAAATATGGGCCCAACAGCTAAACAGAAGTGGTTATAATAAACTTTATATGCACTGGAGACTGTGACTATAGCATGTAAATTTTTTTTTTTCATCAATAAAATTATGAAAGAATATGAAAGTTTCAGACAGTTTAAAGTTTCTTTTCAGCAGAGTGTGAAACAAAAACTCAACCAAATTTAAGTCATGATCAAGTAGCATCAAACCACACCCCAACTGAGGGATTACCAACAGCCAGTGTATCTAGTCAGGTCTGGTCCCTTCACTGTACAACCCAGACCCAACTAGTTCACACTGTTCAACGCACTTTTACAATTCACTTTGAAAATAAAAAAACAGTTTATGATCTCCTTTGATGTACTGTGTCATTGAATATATAGTATGTGTATATTTTCTTTCTGTAACATCAACCCTCAAGGGTTAGCTGCAGATAGAAATGAGTAATTACATTTACTTTAAAGTTCCATGATCTAAAATTACATGTAACATCTTACTACAGCCAGTGTATCTGGTCTGTTCTGGACATTTTCACTGTGTCAGTACCCCAACAGTGTGCCAAGCGTCAGCTTGTCCAGGTGGAGAGGAGAGGGCTGAAGAGACAGCAGCCATGTTGGAAGATCCCTGAACCCGACTGTGGACCTAACTCATTCAAACGTCAGCATGTTCAGGTGGAGAGGAGAGGGCCAAAGAGACAGTGGCCATGCTGGATGACCCTGACCCCAACTGTGTTCCTACTCCAGCCCAAATGTCCCAACATGAGTGAGAAAAGGGGTGAGAAGAGACACACACAGCAGCAGCAACTCAGCCCGAGAAGAGTCTGATTGAAAACAAAGAATCCAGTCACACCAAGATCTGAAGTCTACCGTTAAGAAGAAGAATCCTGAAAAGAGTCAAGAGGACAGTCCTGAAGAAAAAAACTGAGATAAATCAAACAGGAAGTCCAGGAAACAAGCCCAGGAGAAAGTTAAAATTTAATTTATTTTTGTAAAGCCCCAAATCACAACAACAGCTGCCTCTTAGGGCTGAATAACAGAAAGTTAAAAAATGAACGATGAAAGAGAAACAGACAAGCAAGTTCATCAACAGAAATCAAGCAAATGGATAACTGTACCAGAACATCCCCTGTCCTTAGACCCTCCTTCTCGGCAAGGAAAACTGAAGAAAAAACATGAACATAAAAAGTTCATTAACAAGCCCAGGAGAAAAATCCAGGCAGAAGAAGAGCAAAGTCCAAAGCCATGTACCACCTCAAGACCAGGACCCGATCCTGAGTAAAGTCCTCGCACAAGACTAGTCAATCCTTCAGTCTTTCCTCCCCCACATCCACATACTACTCAGGGCCACACCCATCGACTCATTACAATCACACTAAACATCATTCAGTTCCCCACCACATCCTCCACACACTGGTACCTCAGAAACTTTCTTCAGCTTTACCTCTGTCTCAGAACTAATTCACACATCATCCCTAATATATCATTCACTCTTCTTCAACCTCTGTAACCATCCTCCTCTCCTAAAAAAAAAACCTGACCCAACAATTTCACATTTAACATAGCAAAGAAAAATTCAATTTTGTCAACTGGGCAAAATGCGAAGACATTTCGCCACTGATCCAAGGTGCTCCTTCAGTTTCTGATCAGACACTGCCTTATATCTATCTGAAGGAAGGAGCTAAATGCACTGAAACTAAAACATCTGTTGGTTTCCAGTTTATGTTTGTTGGCTAGGTCTATTGAACTACACTAAGTGTGAACCATGCCTGAGTCATATTTTGCATATATATGTGTGTGTGTGTGTGTATATATATGTGTGTGTGTGTGTGTGTGTGTGTGTGTGTGTGTGTATATATATATATATATATATATATATATATGTGTGTATATATATATATATATAATATATATATATATATATATATATATATATATATATATATATATATATATATATAGATATATATATATATATATATATATAATGATGTTACACAAAAGAAGCAGCGTGTTTCAGGTGTGCCTTCAAATACATCCACAGGTTTGTCTCTAATTAACATATATGTTGTTAATAAAACCTTCCAGAAGACATGACATCATCATCAGGGTTTTCCCAAATTGTTAGTAATCTTACTGTATGTAAACTTCTAACTGTGAAGAAAGTAATGAAAAATTGTTTTAAAAAATCCTTCTCTCATTTAGCAAATAGAAAATAATTTTGGTATCCTAACTGACTTACAACAGGAAAAGTTTAGTCTGATTTCATGTCAGACAGTGAGAAAAACCATTTGTGTCTTTTAATATAGTGTATGTAAATATCAGTATCTTCTAGTTTCAACCGTATACACACACACACAGACACACACACGTACGCACACACGCATGTACGCACACACACACACACACACACACACACACACACACACACACACACACACACACACACACACACACACACACACACACACACACACACACACACACACACACACACACACACACACATATGAACCATGAATAAATCAAACTTTTACCATTAGAAAGCCATTTGCACCCTGTTCTTCGTACTTATTTAAATGTCCCCTTGGGTGTTTGTGCTTGGCAGTGAGAGTATTCCAGTTTTCCGAGTTGTGATTTGGAAGTGCTTCATTTTGGCACACTCATCTCTTATTTTGTGTGTTTTTCTGATGCCACCCCACAGTCTACTAATGAATTCCTCTGATCACAACTTTCACAAAGAAGACGCAGAACCCAATTTCACACGTGCGTTATCAGTGCTTTTCAAATGCATTCACTGTGACGTTTCTGAATCATATTTTATATATTTTGGTCATAATTTGTTGTGTATTAAAAAGCATTGGATGTGGGAGTTTGAATGGGAGGCATAGCCTACAGTTCCATATTATAATGGGAGATTTGGACCTTTTTAAGCTACAAGCCACTGGCACTTTTTGGTGCCAGCAGATGTTAGATGAATGCAGCAAAAGTTATCCTGGAAAAACATGGAAAACCAAAACATGTGCAAGTACCCCAATTTATCTGCACTTGTTCCCATCCACAGATTTTGCTCCAGTGATTATATGGCCATTTGAAACATTTCATTTTGTCCTGTTTTCATTACTGGTCCTTTGCATTTAACCTATCCTTTAATACCACTGCGGCAACCTGTCAGAAGCAGTTGGTTACTGTAATGCAGTGCCCCAAGATGTAAGATATAGGTTTCGTCGGAATAACTGATTTACCTATAGTGCATGTCTATGGTTTATAGGGGTATGGATGATATCTTCTAAGAGGAGCCAAAAACTGCATTGTATGTAACTATCATCATCCTGACATATAGCATGTGAAAACATATTAGATTTTGATTAGAGCAGCAAAGAAATCTCTAAGTCTTTACTATCTATATTGTAAGATTAAAATGTATTGATTCCAAGGCCCTTAAGACTCTTAACCAAGGCAGGGATTCATGATAGAGCTATAAACATCTCCTTGAAGGCCATACAAATAATATATTATAATACATGTTCATATGTGAATGGGCCCCAGTCAGCTGATAAAATTGAGCCATTAGGTCAAAAAGTTCCTTGGCATCTCTCTGAATTTAAAGTAAAAGTGTGTATTCTGGATCCCAGATAAGTTAAAATGGTTAAGAACTCCTGCATTAGACCAGGGGTTCACAAACTTTTCAGGCCGGGACACCCAAAATAACCACACCATCGACCCAAGTCCCCTGTTGCAAAAATAAAATTTACATGTCATAGTTTCAAGTTGCAAAACATAAAAAAATTGTGCTTATTTGAGTAGAATATTGTTTTTACATGACCTAACATAAAAAAAAAAATTAAAAAAAATAAAAATCTTTCAATAAAAAAATAGACTAAGTGCACTGTCATAATAATAATAATTAATAATAATAATAATAATAATAATAATAATAATAATAATAATAATAATAATAATAATAATAATAATAATAATAATATAATATAATAATAATAATAATAATAAATAATAATAATAATAATAAAATATTTATTCATTTTTTTGTATCTCCCAAGTCATTTCATGACACCCACTTTGGCAACCCCAATAATGTTAACATTACAAGTGGTCTGAATAGCATTTATGCAAATTCATAAATATGCAGTGCTAGGTTAGTTTTGTCATTACATTTTTTTTTTTCACCGTTTTCTTATGGCAACCTTGACAGATTGTTGACTTGAAAATTAAGTTATATGCTCACCTCATCAATTTCAATGCACCCTAGAAAGCAGCAATCACAGCCAAATTGGATAAGTACTAAGTACTCCAGTTTGTAATCCCCACATTATGTTCTCATTTTTACAACAGCACCACTTGCGTCCGGCCCTTTGCTCTTTTCACTCCTGAACACACAGGAGTTGTAGTCTTTGATATTACCAAAGCGCCCTCCATGTAATTACACTTGATCATGTTTGCATTATAATGCATGTCTCTCTCTCTCGGGCCTGTCAGGCTGCACCGCTCCCGGGAATCACCCACTAATCCACAACAAGTCCCCGCCATACTGAGGCATGTTTCCAGTAGGGGACAATCATACGTGGAAGTCTGATATCTGCAGAGAGGAGATAAGTGGAGTGTGTGGGCTTGTGTTGTGTATGCATGTTTGTGTGCCTAGGAGGGAGCGCTGGCTTTGTGGAGAGGGAGGGGGCATCTGGGTGGGGTCTACGTGCCGGGAGCAGTTGTTCTTACAAAGCTGTGAAAGTGAAGCAGCACCCTGAGTCTTGGATGTGATGGGATCTGGAGGTGTTGGACGACTGGAGGTGTAAAGTTGTGGCCTAAAGGGGATCACAGGGGTGGGCAAGTCTGTTTACAACACAGTGGCATGTGTGACTACTCCTGAGCTACATTAATATATTAATTTTTTTGTTTTTAATAAAGTAAAAGTGAACAGTGTATGATTGTTTATGCTAGTTAAAAAGTATATATTTTATTTGCAAATGGGTTGTTTAGTAAATTAACTGTCTGTAGTCTGTCCTCAGCAGGGTGGGTTGCCAGTGTCTTAACCTGTCCTAGAGGACACAGTTGATATCATTCTAAGAATATGACCATGCCTCATGTGAAAGGTCAGAACCTCCAGTATTCACTCACTGAGCTGCAGAGACTGCACTAGCATTGATTAATGATTGGCTGCAGGTCCTGGGGTTTAGGTAGTGATGATTCAGATCAGAGAGTCATTTTATGTTTAAGCCAGTTGCATTTTAGTATTGAAACTGGCAACCCAGATGAGAGACTCATGCAAAGCTCATTCTGCTTTCTGATTGGATAATCATCTTGATAACCAAAACACCAAATCATGGCATAAACAGCTTGGCCAGCATGTCCAGTGTTTTTTGTGTTCAGGAATTAATCGGCATTACAGTTGTTATCAGTAAAAGCTATATTTGATTTGAATATCAGTAAATCAAGAGCTTTGCCTTTTGACTCAGCTCCTTATTTACCAGCTTAGCTTAGCGGAAAGTGTTGGCAGATACCATATTCTCTTAGAACTGCACAGATCCAGATATATACAGTACTTCAAAGTTTCATGTGTTGTTTATAAAAATGATGACAGAATCATTTATTTAAGCAACAAATGAACAATTTATTTGGGTTAATGCATTGCTAGTACAAATGAAGAGCCCATAAAACCTACACCTTTTCTACTCTTCTCCACAGAAAAATTAATTTAAGTTTGAGTTAAAAATACAATATTTTTTATTGTAATACCTTTTTACAGAAACACAGAATCGTAAAAGTCCAAATCTGTTGCGAAAAAGGCTCCATGATTCTCATAAAAAACAAGTTCACATTCAAAACACTGCAGTACATTATTTTATTAAAGAACAGAAGACATGCAACAAAGAAAACATGTTTTACAAATTCTCCTTTCCATGTTCTTTTCATATCCCCATACTCAAAGCTTCATTACATGATGCTTCAGTCCTGTGTGACCTGGTTTGGAACAGCACTCCTCTGCAAGGACACTGTAAACTGTGGTCTGTTGTGACGTTTGGTTTATGTGCCAAAAAACTATTTTATAGATTCTGATTTCAAATAAACTAACTAAAACATCACAGCAAAGTTAATAAGAAGGAAGGATACAAGTAAGATCTGTTTTCAGATAGCAGAATATGGAATGACTTCAATTGCATTTAAGTGTGTAAGGTGATTCATAAAATAAGGGCTACTGCTCGTCTGGGATCCAGAATAGACACTTCTCCAATATTTTACAAAGAGTCTGGTCAATGGTGAATCTCCCCAAGTTCAGATGATTGTGACTGACAAGTGGATTAGACAGTCAGGGACATGCATGGTCTGTCCATGACAAAACAAATAAGGCAAAAAAAAAAAAAAAAAAAAAAAAAAAACACAGAGGACTGAAAAACATTATGGATTTCTGCAGAATCAATGAGCGAAGCACTAAACTCTTAATCTGAGGTGAGAGAAATCTCATTTTGTTTGTAAACAACGGATGACCAATGAGCTCCTTTGTTTCCCATGTCACTGAAATAAACAGATCTGATTGTATGATCATGTTTGGTTCTGGCTTGAGACGTGATGGAGGGAGTGATGACCAGACTGATATCTGTCTGTATAAAAAATGCAGATAGATTGTGGACTTGTAGGCAATGCTACTCCTATATGCAAACATTAACATTTACAATTTGAGGTGTTCCTCTTATTTAAATTAAAGTTACAATATGTAACTTTTCTGGTGGGGGCTCTGTCACCTGATTGTTTATATGGAGCTGTTATTGCTTTGTCTGAAATGTTCCAGAGTGTGACACTGAACTTATTTATCTCTATGGAGACAAGCAAGAAACAACATACAGGTCAGAACTGGTCATAATAAGAATGCATGTTTTTTTTAATTGCATTTCATGCAATAAAAACTCCTGTAATTAAATACATAAAAGCAGACAGACTATACTGTGGAACATTCCAGGCAAAACAATAACATATACATAGAGAAATACATGGCAGCAGACCCACCACCAGAAAAGTTACAAAGTGTATCTTTAAGAAAGCATTCTTTTGAGTTTTTTTAAATTTATTTTTTCATTGTGAACTATATTTTTGGTAAAATAGTAAATGTGGTATCCAAACATGTCAGTCCAACTAAGTCTCCTGAACAATATACATCGGCACCCAAGTAGAATTTTCAAACAGAAACCTGATGGATAAGTTATCATTAAAGTACTCTTTTGTAAAAACAGAAAAAAATGTTCATTTGTTTACATCAGTAATGTAAATGCGGCTATTGCCCAAAGATACAAAAAAAAAAGGTGCGTATCTGCATACTGTATATAGAAGAGCATTCTAATTAACATATAATGGCGGTATAAAAATCAAACTTGTAGCAAAGCAAATTATATAATACAAAAACAAGTTATTGACAAAATGTTGACAGAAAATATTTTCAAACATCATCTTGACCTGTGTGCCATGGAGGAAAGTTTGCTTTATAAACACGATATGAATCTAACATTTGGTTTTGTTAACAACACATACATAATAATCATATGAAAAAATGACTGTAAAGCTGATCCCAAAGTATAAGATAGAAAGTTTGCCTTTTTGGTATCAAAGTCTATAAATGTTCATGAGGACTATTATAACACTATTTTTTCTATGATAGACCACGCACTAGCTGTAGACTGTACAGATAAGTATCAAAGCAGGATTAAATGGAGTTTGGAGGGGGAAAAAAATGTTATGAATGGAAGAAAATATAGATTAACATTGTGATGCGGAGAGGATGTGTCGAGCTTCTTACACTGCAAAAGCAAATATCTAAAAATACATTGAATTCAGTGTATATCAATCTTGATTTAAGTTGTGAGCCTGGGTTTATTTATGTGAAATAGACAGTTTGACAGATATCGAAAATACTATTATTATGTTTTTAATTGCAAGCAAAATTATCAGTGTGTGGCTTAAGGATTTTGTGTTTTTGTTTTTTTTTAATTAAAATAGGAAAATAGCTTGAAATCAAAAGAAAATAAATAAAACCCATCAGATTATAGTGTGGCAAGTCTATATCTAAACTGTAAACAATTTTCAGATTTTTCAACATGTCATTTAAATGCACCATCCAGATACAAATTTAATAAATTTGCAGTAGCAAATATCTGC
Source organism: Periophthalmus modestus (assembly GCA_019594935.1). Lineage (NCBI taxonomy): Eukaryota > Metazoa > Chordata > Actinopteri > Gobiiformes > Gobiidae > Periophthalmus > Periophthalmus modestus. Next base: position 19,349,642 of record JAIEZT010000007.1, on the reverse strand, counting down.
CCTGTGAGTGGTAAAGACTTATGATTTAGCTGCTTTTTTGGCTAAATGGTTGTAGTTAATGGTATCTTTAGAAAATATTATGATGAATAAATAAAATAAAATGATAAATATGCAAAAAGTTAGAATAGGATATGTTGCAAATGTGTTGCAAAAAAAGACAGAACTACACTTGTGGCACCTAAAAGGATCTTCTGCCTGTCCAGGATTTGGTTACCAGCAATTTTTGGTACTATTTTGTTAAAATTTATACAGATAATCCATATTTGAAAAACATGTTGTTTTAAATGGGTGTATGCCACACATATACAGATAAATTTTTACTTTGAATGTTATATTGTGCTTTTCGACATGTTTTGTATGAATGAGCAGAACCATGTCACATGCCAACACAAAATCATTTTCTCAAATGCAAATACTGAAATGTGTAAAAAAAAAAAAAAATATCCAATAGATGACTGGCATGTAGTTCACTCGTTTCGTAAAGTTTGTAAGTGTAGCATTGTAACATTGTGGATTTTGAAACATAAAATCTGGAATATTGTTCAATTCAAACTTTGGTATTAATTAAAAAAAAAAAAAAAAAAACATGAAAAGTGAATGTACTGATAGAACAGGGAGACACTTTCTGGTGTAGGCACCATTTACCTGCAGGCCTTAGGACTAAAAGCATATTAGCTTAAATATGTTACTTATGCTGTAAGTTGGTCTGCTCAAAGTTTATTTATACAAGCTAGTTTCATACTGAGGTTTTGAAATCCAC
>JAIEZT010000007.1:18838882-19343882 GCA_019594935.1 Periophthalmus modestus | reverse complement strand
TTCCCCTGTACGATTTGGCTTGTCGCTGTGGATTTCCCCCCTTGTGTACAGCCGCCAGCCAGGCCCCGCCCCCTTTAAGTCACTATGGTTTTATGGGACCAAAATGATGCAGAGAGCAACGCAATACTACTTTCTGAGTATGGTTTTACAGTCAAAATATGTTCAAATTCTTCAATATTTCAGTTATAGTATTTCCAAATTTAAAGCAGCTTTTTTCAAATCCTGCATTTATTGTTGTTTAGTCACGAAACAAAAATTTCACACTCAATTTTGTTACTAAAGAACAGACTCAATACTCCATTCAGATTCTAATACCCAAATGATAATGGTAAAAGTCAACACAAAATCATAGTTCAATATACCATATGGTCTTACATTAGTTTTTTTTATTATCGACACTTACTTGAATGAGTTATTAGTTATGATACTAGTTTTAATACTGGTTAATATCTGACTTCGATTTTTTTTGACAACCCTGTTTTATTGTTGACCAAATTTCCTTGAATTGTATGGATTCAGCTTGGGTCTTTCTAATCAAATTGCTAGACATTAATTAACAAGAACAATAAATAAATAAAAATACTAATTTGAATGGGTATAAAATGTTATATATTCAATATAATATTCAAATATATTTAAATTTTTTCCCCACAAAATATGTATTTTTAAAAGAATTAATTTATTAATTCTATTGTGCTTTATTGTTTTAAAGCAACCTTTCACTTTAAGAGTTCTCAGCATTCCATTTATGCATGTTTTATTCACAGTTTTCATCCATGCTCCAGTATTCTCCCTTTCTTTACTCTGTCTAATAAAAAATGCAATCAGAAACCAATAAAACAGTTTGACTATGGCAGCAATTACTGTATGCCAAAAAGTAAAATATTATCTTTTACAATCTACGGTATTTCCAAGTTTGGAAAACGCACAAAAAGTAATCAAAATTTATAATATGCATTGACTTTTAGAATTTCCCCAAGACTTGACTTTACTCTGTCGTCTGTCTCCAGCCCCTGTCCTGTCAGTGCCACTGCCTGTAGCTATGTTAGCCTTGTGTGCTAATGCTAATCCCAGGTGTGCTACTGTGAGGGCTCTGAAGGTGTGAGGAGCTAGCCTTGAGCTAACAGGACGCGACAGCCTGCCCTCCACATATGTGTCCCGCCCCCCAGCCCTCCTAAGCAGCGGGGACCGCGGAGAAGACAAGTCCCCCTAACAGGCAGAGCTAGCCCCCTGGTGCTGAAATAATTGGCAGAGGAGAAGAAAGGGGTCTTACGTTGATGCCCTGCGGACTGTACATCTGGGAGGCCGAAAGCGCTTCACTGTATCCGCCTGTCTGACTGATAACATGGCGAAGGGTATCCACCTGGAGACAGCAAACAAAGCAAGGTCACACACAAAAGATACAAGTTTAACAGCACTGGCAGTTTGAGACTTGGGGCCTTATGGGATTAGGAGGTTAGTACAATATTTTTTCACATCTATTCTGTTCTAGGGATGATTTTGTTCAATTTCTTCATGTACATTTCTAGTATATTTATTAAGTCTTTAATACCTTATTGGTTTATGTTGCATCATACTGCCAAAGCAAAGTTTTTTTTTTTTTTATATATTTATAAATAGGCTTACTGCATAACATTTTTGATAACAATCACTATAGTGTAAAACCACAACTTAACAGTTTTATTTTTATTAGTTTATTTTAATAGAATTAACTTTCAATAATATATTTTAGTATATGCTCCATTATATCAATAATGCTAGTGTAGTCAATAGGCACGCAGCAAAGTGCGATATTACAATAAGATTGTAGATTGGAGACTAGAGTAATTTTGTATTGAAAAGCTATCCTGTCCACACGGATGCAGTTTTGTTTCATTAAATATCAACCCCTACAAGCCTTCAATAGCCCTACTTAATCTAATATAGCCTACTATAAGCAGTGGTGGAAAGTAACTAAGTAAAGTCGAAAAGTACTGTACTACACATTTTAGGTATTTGTACTTCACTTTACTTTACTAAAACTTAAGTGGGTACTTTTTAGTTTTACGTACTAGGTTTTACTTACTACATTTGAGAGCAGGTGTCGGCACTCAATACATTTTTAATCAGACTGAAATTAAAATATTTTTTTTAATATTAACTATGGCGTGCTGACAAGGCTGAGGGGTTTATTTTTAACATGTTTGCAGTTTGAGAAAACACAAATATTAAAATAAAAACAGCTAGGAAATAAATATTGTTTCTAATTGTTTCTGTTGAACAAAATTCAGCACAAATCTGTATTAAAATCAATACATTTGAAGATTTATTAGCTCTGAAAATCTGTGCAAAATACTTTTACGATGTATTCTTTAAATACATTTTTAAACAGGTAATCTACTTTTACTTAAGTAGATTTTTTCTGTGATACTTTTACTTGAGTATTTTTTGCTTTGGTATCTGTACTTTTACTTAACTAACAAAATTGAGTACTTCTTCAACCACTGACTATAAGTGAACACAACAGATTGAAATAGTGTGTAATCAATTTTTTATTTGGCCTGATTCATAATAAGAAGTGTCAACCTAAAATCTGCACTAGTAAGAAGTATTGTATTAATGTCTTCTCATATTCAATTATGCTACCTACAGTATATACATCATTTGGTCTGCCACTACCCCCTACCTGTGATTGGACGTTGGCCCCCACCTGTGCTCCCTGGTACGAGTCCCCGTTCAGAGACTGCACGGTCATGAACAAGTCGCCCGAGTTGGACATGTTAAAAGAGGCACCAGAACCTGGAGGAGACAGGGAGACAGAGAAAGGACAAGCTAAAGCTAGCAGCTCTATGACAGGGCACCATGCAGTTAGAGCTGAGCTAAAGAGACAGCTAGCCTCTGGTCCAGGCCATGCCACAGCCAGAATGCAGAGCCAGAGGAAGAAATAGAGGAATGTAGCTTGCAGTGTGTGGGTTGAGTTAGGTTAGTAAAGCTAGTGAGTTAGCAGTTTGCAAAGTTTATACATGAAAAGAAAATCAGTAGTCAAGCAATTATGTACATCCCATGGGCTTGCGAGAGATGTGGAAACAGGAAAGAAGTTAGGCTATACAATGTGTAGACAGAGAAACCAGCAGTAAAATATATTGTAAAATGATTTTTTCCACAGCATAAGATTGTGACTGGTTATAGACAAGAGACTAACTTTTTATTATACATAATGTTGTCTTTACTTCCTTTTTTATTTACTATTTTTTAAAATGTATACTATTTACTTATTTATTCTGTCCATGTTATACGGTATATGGTATCTATAGTTATAGCCACTTATTGTACATAATAGCATTATGTAGCAGTGTCATGTTAGATTTAAGTATATTTTTAATAGTTGCAATCTTTATTTTCTATTGAAACTCTTTGAAAATTCTCCTGCTGTTTTTGAACTTTGTGTGACAAATAAAGTTTCTCTTATCTTTGAGCATAAAGGTTAATTTAATGACATAATAAGGTCATTTTTTTATTCACTGCACTGCTATTGTGAAAAAATTGTTGCAGTAGTTATAGTCAGAGATACATTTATTGATAAGCATCCCACAAGACCTTATTGATTTGACAAAGACCTTTACCATGGTTGCTTAGATAAGAAGGTAAATTTGGAATAATGCATGTTGGCTACATAGGTTAGTATGAAGAATATATAGCATTTTCAATATTATATTAGCCACAAATTCCATAAAAGAACATTGTGGAAAGCATAGATAAACAGCAGAGAATAAACTGTATCAGAAGAAACAAAAGCTTTAAGTATAAGATGGTGAGTTGGTGTGGGGCTCAGGGCCATTTGTTCATGTATCTGTGGTTTGAGTGTTACCAATGGCTCTCCACCCCTTTCCAAATAACTCCCAAAGGCTATATCAATTCTATATCAGCTAATGAATTTAGATTTCTGACTTGGCAAACCAACGTTCATCGAGTCAAAGATTATTCACTGGTTATATCGTGTCACAGTTCAGAGTTAATAATGGTTTGTTATTAAAATGCACATGCACTAGAACTATAATGTTTTACCTGCAACCTAATAATTGAAATAAGTAGTAGTTGATGCATAAAAGGATTCATGTCAAAATATGCAAGTAGCTCTCTGATTTTGTAGTTTATAGACCCTTTAAAATGCTATGTCATAATTAAAATGTTAGAAATTCAAGAATGGAGGTAACTGGAGGAAAACCATGACACATTTACCTAGTATCTGATCTAAATGGTAATGGTTTTAAGTGTTTATAACAGAAGGTTAGCAACATTTTTTTATTTTACAGATGATGGAAAACATACTTTTTGCTAGCCTGAAAAGTATATTTGAGCCTCACAAAAATATAAATTGTACATTTGTAATGTCTAGATAAAATTAAAAAACTATCCTGGGGCCAGCATTTCTATAAGCATCTGTCCCATAAAGCTTAAAAAAATCCAGATTTACTCATTAAAAAAAAAAATAATAATAAATAATAAATAAATAATCTCTATTAAATTAACAAATAATGTACAATATTTTATAAATGTCTTCAAACCAGGCTCTGCTATTACTCATATGTCTTGGAGTTGTTATCATTTGCCCTCTATATTCACATCTTATAATATTCTCTAATTAATCCCAGTTTCCCCATTGACTATGCTCTATGTTCCACCTCATGTTTGCTTCAAGTTGCCTCCATTCCATGATTTAGAATGTTTTTGTTTACCAAATGTTAAAGGGTCTATAAGGGGAAATATTGCAGAGCCCTAATCTAGTATCTCTCCTAATCCTAAGGTACAATGCTTCTGCCTAGCGTCTACACTGCACAGAGAGGTGACAGCTAAGCGGCACAGCCTTGACTTCCTGTCTCACCTGCAGAATTCGGAGTGGAGGGTGAATTTGCTTGGCTCCCGTGTGAGGACGCGTTAGCCGCACTGACGGCAGTTCTCGCAGCGTACATGTTGGCTTCCTCCTGGAACTTACCAATGTTTTTCTTGTATCTGATTCTTTTATTCCCAAACCAGTTGGAAACCTGAGCAGAAAAACAAGAAAGAGATGGAAACATAGTTTATTGGGTGCTGTGTAATTTTGCTGGGAAAGTCTGTTATCAATATAGTCCTTAGATCTAAAACATTAAAACACATGGACATCAAGTTACAAGCCAACTACATATATAGTAGTATCACACCTGATGACAGACGACTCAAACACAAAGATCATTTACTAGACACACGTTATAAAATGTACATTTACATATGTGTGACATTGTATACCATAGTAATTGGACTAATTATCCCAACAAATGGTTCCTGAGAACAAGGACGTCAGACCTCCATGTGCACCTCTTTAAGCCATGGATCTGTAGGGATCCTCACCCAGGAAATTTTGCACAAAACAGATGTATTTTCGATTGATTCCTACATTTTGTTGTGAAAGCCTGATGTAATACACTTCTTTAAGTCACCCAGGAAATTTTGCACAACAGACATATTTTCCTGTAATTTGCCATGTTTTAGATAAATAAATCGAAAGACTATTATATTAATACTACAACTATTATTATATGAACAGCAAAAGTTCATAATAATTTAGTAATAAATACAGCATAATTCATGTGTTACTATTTCATGCTAAAGATAGCCATTTTGTTAAAAAATAATCACTTTGGCTTACTTGTAATCCGTTTTGGCTTACTTGTATTTTATGTTGAAGGCCCCAGGAAGTGGTCACAATGCATAATGGTTAACAGCAGAAGAACTCAGCCAGATAAAAACGTGTTAATAATAATAGCGTGCTTGTTGATGTCCAGAATTGCTCATTTTGTGTTTAAAATCTTGTCTACACCTACGAAAGCAATGGCTGTAAGTTTGTGTGTATTTTGGTGACTTAAATAAGTTTTAAAAGCTCTGTTGTAGAGATCGTTTTAGCACATGTTATTACAGGCATTGTTTTAGCACAGTAATACCTGTATTCATGCGTATACCAGTAGCATACGAAAAGACCTAGCTCAAAGTAGCAGTTTGTGAAATGTGCACTAATGCTGTATTTATATTATGGTGCTAATGTACATTTATTTGTTTGTTTTTCCAGTTTCACTACCTGTATTCAAGCTGCTTTAAGACCGTATTACAAGGTCCAGTTTCCTATCGTGAAAATGAGTTTGGCTTGCTGTTGATCTGTTTACACAGTGTAAGCATGTATTACAATCATTATTGTCTGATACAAAATACCAATACCACATTTTTTACAGAATTAAGAGTGGGTATTGTATTGTATGTATGATGCATATGCACACTAGCAAGGAATACATTGTTTCAGTTTTTCTGAATGGAGCAATCCAAATCTACTGTAGAAGCACCACACCAGCCATATGCAGCCAAGCAGACAGATCCATCATTTTGGAGATAGGTTTCTCCTCTAAGTAGTGGTCATATTTTTTAGAATTCCATGTTACAGTTTTACGTCATCAGGGTTACAAGAGCATACCATTCACATAACACACTGTAAACCCTATGCACCACTGAAGTAGAGATGTCTCACTTAGCCTCAGCAGCAGCAGCCTTGCAGACTGGTGCTGTGAATCTGCATTAGCTCCAGAACCCAATGATTGCCAATAACAGTCTCATTATGACTCCATGACGGTAGCTATCATCGCGCCCGCTCCAATCACTCAACATCGGCTAGCTCCCCCATTAGCGCTAATGCACTCCCAGATGAAGCTTTGAGGGGTAATCCCGCCACTAATGATAAACAACATTAAAATGAAAACCAAATCAATCCTCCGAACTTTCTCCAGCGCTGCCAAGGTAAACAGTCTCCTTTATTACGAGCACCAAACCGAAACGCGACAAATCAAACGCGGGCCGAGTAGCATTCACAATCAAGCACACATGCATCAGGGGTGGTTGAGAATAAATTAATGAAAAAAGCAAAGGAAGCGATCTATTCACAAGTGATGGATTCAAAACACGCGTCGCTGTTTACCTTCGCAATGCTTTTGTCGTTAGCAACTCTTGGAACATAAAATGACTTGAGTGCCTGAACACAACTCTAAATCTAAATTTTTACTCATCAGCAGTATTAGAATAGATTGTGTGAGTTCAAAAGTTGGTTCGGTAAAATAGATGTGTTAGGACTTAGGCTCTAATGTGAAAACTTTCTAGAAATGAAAATATTCAAAACAATATGGGTTTAATGTTTATTTTTTCACTCTTTTGCTGACATACCATTTAAACTTCAAAACTGCTTTGTTCTTATTTTACCTGGAAAATCCAAAATTATATCTTTCTGTATTTTTTTAAACAGATGGATAGACTATCAGCCAGGTCCCCACGCCCTCTGTTGTGTCTTGAGTCCGATCTAATGTGATTGTGCCATCTCAAATAGTGCATTTACAAAATCACATTTCTCTCAGCTCACAGTTTAGTGCTTCGCTCATTGTTTTTTAGTCTCCTATGATATTTTCTCCTGTCCTTTTTCTTTGTAAGGAGCCATATTTGTTTTGATATGAGTACTGAAGAAGTGTGTTTTCTGGATACCAGGCAATGTTCTTATCCCTTTTCTTCTAAATTAAAAAAATATATATTTTGCAACTTATTATAAATTGTCAACGCATTTTTGTCTTGGTAAAATGTTGTAATGATCAAATGACATAATCATCTAAAGTGAAATAATTTACTTAGTTTTTAAAGATGGACTATGTAACTTTTTTGGTGAATGGTCTGCTACCTGCTTGTCTCTAAGGAGATGCTCATTGCTTTCCCTGGTATGTTGGACTTAAACTTATCTGTCTCCATGGTGACAAACCCCAGGTCAAGTTACAGGCCAGATCTATGAAGAGGCAAGCCCACTCACAAAAAAGGGTACAGTTTTCAACATTTTCAAGCCCCCACCCCACTAAAAACCCATGTAATTTAAGACAATACTGTGGAACATTCTGGGCAACAACATCTCCACCCTCCACCAGGAAAGTTTCATAATACTCCTTAGGGTTGTCAAAAGTATTCAAAATGTACTAAAAAAACTTAATACTAAAAAAAATAAATAAATAAAAATCACAAAATTTGAGCTTTTCTGAATAAATGTTTTAGTGTGGTTTAGAGCTTTATCGAAACAAATATAAGACTTCATGCTAAGATACAGAAAGTGCTAATAGTACTTTCATTTTGTACATGAAAATTACATTCTATTACTACAAAAGGAGCATTAAAAAAAACAAACAACTTCATTGTGGTATAGTAATCACAAGTATTGAGTGAATTTCTTGGTATCATAATCGAGTTTGAAATTCTAGTATTGTTACAACACTAGTACACAGTACACCTTTAAAGATGTCAAATTTCATGTATTCATTTAATTTTGACAACATGGATAACTGCACCATGCTTTTAAATATTACACTGGATTCTGTATTCATGTGAGTATTGTAGAAACATGCACATAGTGACAGCAGTGTGCGGGGCTTCAATAGAAACAGCCTGTGTTTGTGTCTGGTTTGAAGAGCTACATTCTCACTACACTCGGCTCTGCTTTGTTGTTTAATGAAAGCTGCAACTGAAGATTAGAGCGCTGTCTGTAGTCATAATGTATTCTAACAAGCCACACACTTTTACACTGTTGTATGTACAGTGTGGTTGTAGTCCTTGTTAAGTCCTGGTTTAGTTATATTTTAGTCCTTGTTAAGTCTAGGTTTAGTCTGGATTTTTAAAATCCTAGCTCAGACCTTAATAAGTCCTTGTTTAATACTGGTTTAATCATCTTTTTGTCCTGATTTTAGTCTTTGTTTAGTTCTTGTTTAGTCCTGGTTTAGTTCAGATTTTATTATTTAATAAATCCTGGTTTTGTCCATTTTAGTATTTGTTAAGCCTTGGTATTAGCCCCTGTTAAGTACAAGTTTAGTCCTGATTTTAGCCCTGGCTTAGTCCTTTAGTCTGTGTTTAGTTCAGATTTAGTCCTTGTTTAGTTAAGTGTTAAGTCCCATTTTAGTCCTGATTTTATCCCTTTTTTGTCCTAGTTTAGTCTGAATTTACCTTTGTTTAATCCTGGTTTATGTCCCTATTTTAGTCCGTGCTAAATTTGGATTTAAGTCCTTAGTTATGGGTTTGTTTTAAGATTATTATTATTGTGATTTAGACCAATATAGTCCTGTTTTAGTCCTGGTTAAGCCTCAATTTCCCCCTATATGGTCATGATCCAATCTTGGTTTATACCTGATTTAGCCATGACATAATTCTGCTTTTGGTCTGGCATTATTTTTAATCTAGTCCTGATTTGACTATGACTTATTTCTTGAATTTCCAAGTCCAAAAAGTTCTGATCAAATCCTGGTTTATTTCTGATTTATCCCTAGTTTAGTCTTGGTTTAATACTTGTTTAATGTGTTACCTGGGCGACTGTGATGGCACACTTCTTTGCCAGTTCTTCCTTGGCCTCCTCACTGGGATACGGGTTACTGAGGTGCGAGTAGAAATATTCATTCAGGATCTCTGTCGCCTGCTTATTGAAATTCCGTCTTTTTCGTCTGAAAATAAAAACAGAGGGGAGAAAAAAAACCATAATGAAATATATTTTTGAAGAGGTCAAGACTACAGCTCAGAAGGTTAGCTTCTTCAGGTGGTACTTACAAATCTTTCACATTTCAAATTTTGTCCTTGTTTAATCACACCAACTTTGATTTTGTAATATTTTCATCCTTATTTATGAATTTCAGTTTTTCAGAATTTTGAACATGGTTATGAACATGGCTTGTGACTATACCCAATATTTTCCATGTAGTTAAGCTAAATTTTGCCCTAGTATAAACATATTGTAAACGCAACTCTTAGGGTAGAAAGGGTACTGCTCTGTGCTGTCTGCTATGTGCGCATACATTACCCTCGCATTACCTCCTATCTTCTCAGCATCCCTAAACTTGGAAGCGACTTGCCCCTGTATAGCGATAACATAAAATAATCTGAGTTGAATAAGAGTTATTGACCCACCAATTCTTAACTCAATCTTTTCTGTCAAAATCAACATACACATTTACATTAATACTCTTAAGCAAATGACCCATCCTATAAAGTACACATTTTGTTGCTCCTGTCAGCTGAAGTTGACAGGTGAAGCTGACAGGTAGCAGATCTTCAAAGAGCATTCCTTAAGCTGTAGGGGCTGTGGGTCTCTCCTTGGTCTGAACCTTAGAGCAGATTTGTGCAAAACCCTGTGTGTACTGATATGTAAATGTGCACAGCGTGGGGCCAAAAACAGCAGAGGAGGCAAGTGCATTCATCTGCTCTTTAAGACAGTACTTCTTTCTCTTTCTCTCCCACTCTCTCCTTTCTGTCCCCCTCTCTCTTTCTATCCTGCTCTTTCATTCTCTCTTCTCACTATTTTTCTCATCCTTTGTCTCTCTATCCCAATCTCTTCCTTTTCTCTCCCTCCCTTGCTTTCTCTCTCTCCTTCTTTCCTCTACCTCCCACTCTGTAAAAGGGACAGCCTTTTATTGCTTTCTCTCTATCTCCTCTCCCTTTCTCTGCTCCTCACTCTCCCTCCCTCACACTCCTCTTGCTTGCTCTCTCTCCCTCTTACACCATTGCTTTCTCTCAGTTCTTCTCTCTTCCCTCCACCACTTCCTTTTATTGCGCCCTCTCTCCTCTCTATCTCCTCACCCCTTTGTCCTTTCTCTGTCTATCCTCTCTCTCTCACTTGCTTTGCCCCTCCCGGTCTATTCATCTCGCTCTCTCACTCCTCTTGCACCCACCATCTCTCACCCCATCTCCCCTCTTTGCACCCTCTCTACCCCACCCCTGCTTTCTCTCTATTTCCTTCTCTCCTCCCTTCCCTTCTCTGTCCCTCTCACTCCTCTTTCTCGCTCTCCTTTTCTTCCTCCCACCCTTCCTCTCTCTCATTACAGCAGAACAGATAGGGGGCTTTGTACGGCAGCACACGCCTCATTTAAATGTTATTCCTTCCACTCGGAGTGAGATTTATCCTTGAGAGAAATGTATGCTAATCCGCGGCTAGCATCAAAAAGAACAACCCATTATATTAAAGAAGAGAAAGAGACACAGGAAGCTCCCATTGGACTCTGTTTCTGAAGAAGTCTGACTCTATAACCAAAGCTATCCTAATCCTAGTTTAGACCTGGTTAAATCTTAGTTTAATCCTTATTTAGATGAAATGTGGGCCAGATTTTTATGTTTACTTGTACAGGAACAGCACACAGACATTAAACACGGGGTATTACATTTCATATTAATGCATAACATAATCTATTTAAATGCCATGTTAACTTCTATTGTTTCAAAAACGCTATATTCGCCTACACCTCCTCTATAACCAAGACAAGTCAAGGGAAAGATGCTGATGTCAGGTTATAGCAGTGAAACAGTGAAATGGGGGTGAAGAGTGGGGGAGAGACATTCAGCCAATAGTCAGAGCCTGTATTTTGTTGTGGTGTGCCCCAAAATCAATTGTAACAATTTTTTCAATATTAATTTCTCAAAAGAAGACCTATTGTGCTTGTGTCTAGTATTTAATAATAATCTATGACATCCATGAATCATAATGTTATAATTTGCACATTTTAAATCACAATGTTCATCTAAAACAACAAAATAAAAGAAACAATTCTGCATTTGAAAACTGCAATGCCCATTGGGAGTACACACCGCCGTAAACGTCATCACAACAAAAGCCTTGGAGCTGTCTGCCCCTCCCCCTTTGTAAAATGAGTATGTGACACTGCCGAATCCTACCCATATCATTGATTAAGAAAATAAAACTGATGAACGAAGTAATTACAGAACATTGGGTGTATGCCGGTGGCGGTAAAAATGGGGATTGATTGGCAATATGGCGTCTTGAAAATAAGCGATTAGAGATTGCTCAAACATGAACAAATCACTCCAAAAACAACTTTGAGAGGGTAAATGCGAAGGGGAAACAATTTGATTTTGCACAATAGGCCTGCCTTAACATATACTTAATGGGTGCTTAATGGATTAATTGCACAGCCCTATGTGGTTATATCATGTATCTTAGTTTCTTGTTTCATTACTTTTAAGTTTTTAAAGTACATAGAAAGTTCTTATTGACGAATACTGCTGTGCTATATATATCTATATATATCTATATATATGTATATGTATACACACACATATATATATATATATATATATATGTGACACCCATCCATCCATTTTCTTCCGCTTATCCGGGGCCCGGTCGCGGGGGCAGCAGTCTAAGCAGGGACTCCCAAACTTCCCTCACCCCAGACAAATCCTCCAGCGTGTCTTCCCCGGGGCCTCCTCCCGGTGGGACATGCCCGGAACACCTCCCTAGGGAGGCGTCTAGGAGGCATCCTGAGCAGATGCCACCTCAGCTGGTTCCTCTCGACGTGTAGGAGCAGCGGCTCTACTCTGAGCTCCTGCCGTGTGACCAAGCTCCTCACCCTATCTCTAAGGGTGCGCCCAGCCACCCTGCGGAGGAAACCCATTTCGGCCACTTGTATTTGAGATTTTGTCCTTTCGGTCATTACCCAGAGCTCATGACCATAGGTGAGGGTAGGAACGTAGATTGAACGCTAAATCGAGAGCTTTGCCTTTCGGCTCAGCCCCTTCTTCACCAAAACGGACCGATACAGCGACCACATCACTGCAGACGCTGCACCGATTCGTCTGTCATACGTGAACTCCTCCACTTGAGGCAGGGACTCACCACCCACCCAAGGAGGACAAGCCACCTTTTTCCGGCTGAGAACCATGGGCTCAGATTTGGAAGAGCTGATTCTCATCCCAGCCGCTTCACACCACACACAAATGACACCTACGTACACATTAACTATAGCGCAGTGATACATTACAGAACAGTGTCAGAGCCTGTTTACAGCAGCGACCTCCTGTAGCAGTCATTCATATCAGTGGACATGTTGGTACCCTAAGAAGTTATTTACAAAACAGCATGAATGACGCATACGTGACGGGAATGGGGATTTCAACAACACAGGACATAGGGATATAGAGTCCAATTCAAACTACAGGAAAAAAAAAACAACTCTCTATTACTGCTTGAAGACAGTGATATTTGTGAGTAATATAAATGAGTGATATTAGCAAGCGATATTAAAGAGCGACATTAGTGGTCATAAGAAGGGATCTTACTCTGAGATGTGTATACATTTTAATATTCTAAGTAAAGTGAAGTAAATTGTGGTTAAAAAAACAATATACACATATATTGTGCATTATCATATATATTGAAACCAGCATCTGCAACCGGTCTTCTTTAATAGTAGATAAGAATGCATTTGTCTTATATAGCGCTTTTCCAGTTTTACACTTGACAATTTTGTGCATTATTCATTCTCTTCAAACTCAATAGTAGTAAGCTACTTCTTCTGACCACTACCAACACTCACCACATGCACACACCACATCCAAACTGGACAAGGTGGATGAAGTGTTAAGAACCTGATATTCCCAGCGATTTTCCATTCAAGTACTAACCAGGCCCAACACTGCTTAGCTTCCGAGACCTGACGAGATCACAAGGCACTGACAAGGTAATGTATTTTTATTACAGCTATTATGGTGGAACTTTATTATCTGTGTTTATTTATTTATTTGTGGCAAAATACTTTTTTCTTTCTTTTTGAAAAGATTCCATGGCACAGCATCCACTAAACTAAAACATTATTAGTCTGTGAGCTTTAACAAAAAATTGAAGCAGACCTGGCAATCCATCAAAGGATGGATCAAAGTTAAAACCAAAGCCTTAAAAAATATTTTTTAAATGTATGCATGTTTTATGATTTATGCATGCTTTATTGTGCAATTCACCAATAGTAAGCCATACTTATAGGCCACTCACAATGCTAAAGGCTCCTCTCACCTGCGTTATAACTCCTTCACACTGTGCTGTGCAAGCGCCACAAGTCCTTCTGGCCCGTAAAAGCATATAGAGAAAATCATTAATTCCAAATGGCACTATCTCTCTGAATTCCGCCAGATGAGCTCAGGCCACATAGCTGTTGTCTTTTATTGTGGTATGTTTTAAATATGACTTCTGTATGACCTTGTCAAAGAAAAATGAAGCTTATCTCATCTTTCCCTCATGAATCAGTAGAAGTTTGTCTATCCCTTGTGCTGTTATGTTGACACTAGGTCCCTCACTCTCTTCCCTTTGATGGAGCCCACATACCTGGCGTCAAGGAAGCGTGAGCGGAGGATCATGACGGCCTCACACGTGCTCTGCTTGAGCTGCATCTGGATGGAGCTGAACTTCCTGTGGATGATGCCCACCATGCGCTCAATCTCTTTAGGAGAGATGGGACGTGTGCGGGACTGCTCCCTTAGAAGGTTCATCACGTGGGTGGTGAACTCGTTACATGCCTAGGGAAAAAAGGACAACACAAAATATGCCATAAGAATAAACAAAGACTAATTAACTTAGTCTTCTGGACTACTCTGCAATATAAAGGTCTTTTAAAGTACTTTGGGACACCATTGTTTTGCAGCTTAAAAATACTTTCTATGCAGTGGAGTTGTGCAAAAAATGTATACCCAGATATCTACCCAGATAATACAAAAAATTGAATTGTAACAAAATACTTTGGTATTGGTATCAAGCTTTTTTCTTGTTAGCAAATTTCAGTTTGAAATTGTATCTAGCAAGACATATTTTGTAGCAAAGAAAATCTGAACTCTAGTGAGTCCAATGAGTCATTTATAAAAAAGGTGGGCACCAACACATACGTAAACAGTTTTGAATGTGGAGTGTTGACTAGTGTTGTCACAGTACAAAAAACACTAACTAAGGGAAAGCTATTCAATTCCAAATCGAAGAAGATAAAAAATTAACAGACAATTTTCAACCAAAATATAATATTTCGTTTTTAGGGGGGGGTTCTGGCTGATATGTGGTATATATATATATATATATACATATATATATATACTATATATATATATATATATATATATATATATATATATATATATATATATATATATATATATATATTATATATATATATATATATATAATATATATATATATATATATATATATATATATATATATATATATATATATATATATATATATATGTATGTGTGTATATGTATGTGCGTGCGTATATATATGTATGTGTGTGTGTGTGTATATATATATATGTTAATGTTCCTGTCTCTCTTGTAAATATGCACTTTATGTTGCAAATATTGATGTTTGTAAATCCTAATATATATAAAAAAAGAATCTTCTAAAACATTTTTTTTGTATACTATTTGACAGCCCATTTTGTTTCATATTGTTATTTATAGTGACATACTTGTTTGCTGCTCACCTGCTCGTACTTCTCCAGCTCTGTGTGGTAGATCTGTCTGATTTGGGACAGCTTGGCCCTGTAGTCCGAGTGCTCTGCTGAGTTATCCGCTCCTGGACCCCCACCAGAGGCCGCTGCTGCTGCCGCCGCTGCCGCAGATCCTCCGCCCTTCTCTGGCCCTGACACACCCTCGGCCAGCAGCATGTTGTCCAGACGCATGAGCTGAGGGTCTGGGGGTTCCTCCTCCTGGGCTCCACGGATACTCAGGACTGGAGGAGAGAGGGGAGAAAGAGGGAGAGAGGTTAAGAGTGAGGAACAACATGTTTGCGATAGGGACAGTGTATAGCACAATGCAGAAGAAAATATAGATCTAATCAGAGTTCAACTTGTTCAAAGTATTCCATAGGAGCTGGAGGTGTTTAATTCAACGGGAAATACCAAAAACTAGGGTTGTGCAATATTGTCAATTGGCAGTTTGTGTTTTTTTTTTTATTTATTTATTTTTTTTTATGACGAGGTCTACAGCCAATCAGAAAAATCAAAGTAAAAATATGGTTTGGTTACATATATAAAACAGTCCTGTGACTAAACACACTAAATGAAAATTATTACCTTATTATTAAATAGTGGCATAACAATAAACATCATGCAGGAAAGAAAACATTCATGTCACATTTAAGTCAAGCCAGCCAGTATCATAAGCACTCATATAATATCAGCTTTTATACTAAAATTTGGCAATTTAACATTTACAAAACTCAAGACAATACATCAATACACAATACTGGATATTATTCTATCTTCCACTAGAGGTCTCCCTTGTCATTCTTTCCAGCACAACTCTCATCTTCCATTTTCTGAAGTAAAACTATTCATAAGGTGGACATCCATTTCAGTACTACTTCTTGTACAGAATATTAAAATTTTTTCATAATATGTTAATCAAGTATATGGTGCTATTTGTAACTGATTGGCTACTATACCCTTTAAAACTACACCCTGAGACACTGGTCAGACTGAGAGGTTGGGAGCACGCTGTTCGTTTGGAGACAATAGTGCGTTTTTGGTGCATTACCCTCAGCCTGCAGCCAAGGTCTATGGGGGTCTATGGTGGTCTGTGGGGTAACTGAGGAGGGGGGTACAGGGGTGAGAAAGAGGCCTG
The DNA here is from genome assembly GCA_019594935.1 of Periophthalmus modestus. NCBI lineage: Eukaryota > Metazoa > Chordata > Actinopteri > Gobiiformes > Gobiidae > Periophthalmus > Periophthalmus modestus. The sequence goes on along the minus strand of JAIEZT010000007.1, from coordinate 19,327,424 downwards.
CTGTCCGCATAGCTCGGGCCCAGAGTGGAGGGGTGGAGGGTTAGTGGAGTGGAAATGCAAATCTAGAGTGTTGATGAGGAGCAGAGGTCAAAAGGCCCGGCCACAGGAGCAATGGGAGGTGGAGGAAAGTGGTGCATTATGGCAGGTAATCCTGTACAAAGAAATATTGGTCCATAATATGAATGTTTTCTCAGATCAAGATTCTAATAGATTCATAAACGAAAAAATTACAAAAATATACTAATACTATCCAGCTAGACCTACAAAACAAGATTCCTCTTAAGTAATTTTTGTGCGTGTGTATGTGTGTATACACACACACAAATTGCAGAATTTTGCAGAATCTGATATAACCATAAAGTATACACTGTAATAATATTAGTTATACACTATTTATATATTAGTTATCAGAGAATGTCTAAAATAAGAAAAAAAAAAAAAAAAAAAAAAAAAATCTGAATTTTTCTTGAAATTATGACATTTTAAACTTTTCTTTGTACCATGTAAAAAAGTACAAAACTTTGTAGTTTTGTATTTTTTGTAAAATAAAATTCAAAACAACTACATCGCAGAATCTCTATCTACTGAAACTAGCAGACGACAGATATGTAAATGGAAGCACATGTTTTTAAACCACTCAGGAAATGTTAAATTGTCTCATTGTTGGATATTGATCTGCTCTTTTCACCACTTCACAAACACTCACATAGACCTACATGTAGCATACAGACAGACTCTCAGATGTCTTCTCCCTCCTCTCACTCTTCACTGCTAAACCCTGAGTCGTGACCCCATCAGATCTGCCCCCCACGCAGCCAAATGTCCCGCGCAGCCTGTCCGAGTTGGTTATTGCAACATACACGAGACCCCCTCCCTCTCTCCGTCCACCTCTCCCTTCACCCCTTCACATGCTAACACACAGTATGACAAGGTAAGCACTAGGCACTCCATAAATACACAAGGAAAGGAGCTGCAAAACCCCAAACCTCCGCAGCCTTATCCCATAGAGACACATTTTCATCTAGTAATCTTTCTGTACACTTAATAATTTTAACATGTATTAGGTTATTATTAGGTAAGTAGTAGTAGGTTAGTATAAGTAGAAAAAAAAAAAAAAAAAAAAGTAGGGAAAGAAACAAAAACCAAAACAATGGGAAAAATGCAAAAGGAGATTTTTTTTTTTCCTTGGGTGGTATAGTATAAATAAATATATTATTTATAGTATAAAACATGATATTTTTCAAAATTTCTATTCTTTAATAAAACAAAAACTTCTTTTCTCAGTCTTCTTTTTCAACTCTATAAATATGTTTATATAAATCCAGTTTGTTTTAATAAATGAAATTATTAAATTATGTTATTCGCTCCCTTACCATACAATCCACCATTAATTTGCGCCAAGCACCATTAGGAGGAGGAGCTGATTTTTTCCAGTCGAGCTTTGCTGCAAATGTAAAATTAAACTACTAATAAATAAAAAAGTAAAGAGGTGGAACAAAAATAGATAGCAAACCAGAAGTTGGCCAGTAAACAGCTGCCATCCTTGAAAAGAGATTTGAAAAATGTTTCTCTGATGCAGGAACAGCAACAGCAAGTCTGGAGAAAATAACAGCTGTATAATTTGTAATTTATAATACTACTGTATGTAACAAAAACCATCCATACAGGCTACTCGCCAAAAAAGTCAAAATTTATGCCCCCACATTAAAGAGGAGCAGTCTGTAAATATGAACTATCAGTACAAAGAAAGGGAGTACATTTGCACAAAATTACCATCGCCGCATTTCTTTCCGATCTCGTAAAATGTCTAGATTGTCAAATGCTAAGGTAAAAACTCCCCATATCCACAAAATGATTTGATTCAAGGCAGCCAAGTTCCAGCTAAAGTGTTTATTTAACTTGGCTGTGACCCATCCTGCATCAGTCTAAACGGAGAAAAGGTCACAGCTTGGAATGGATTTTGACGGGAAGGAAAAAAGCGAGACGCGGGGTCAAATAAAGTGAAGCGGAGCGGCTATGAAATATGACGTTGGTTGTTGTGATATGCAGAAAGTCCAGGGAGATAGTGTGTGGAGGTAACTGTTGAGTCTGCAGTGTCAGTGACCATTTTTGGGTGGGAGTTGGGAAGCAGAGGCATGCTGGGTGTAGGGTTGCCAGATTAAAAAAAAACAACAAAAAAACAATTGACCTGAGCCCCACCAAAATAAGGTCAAAAGAGAGGAAAGAAGTAGAATGCAAACCTCAGTGTCACTTGTTTTATTACACCCACTGACAATGTGTGGCACTATTGCACCATCTCATTCCATTTGGTTTGTATGTTCAAATGGGGCCAGTTTACCCCACTGTGGCTCTTGTGTAAAAAATGGCTAACATGCCCCACTCAAGATCATTTTCACTGAATTTGCACTTGACGAGCATGGTTTGATTTCTTCATCAGTGAGTGCATTGCGCTTTAGACTGCCTCTACCACTCAAACTTTGAAAAAATTACATAAGAATAAAAAAAGCAAACAAAAAACTATATGGAATACTTTTTGGGACCCTTTGAATATGGATGGATAATATATTGGTTTCAGTAATGGTAATATTGGTATCAGCTCAAAAAAAATAAAAAAATAATAATAATAATAATCATATTGCCCATATCATCCATAGTCTTAACACACCAGTAAAGATTCAGTGCACAAAATGTTTAGGCATGCACAGTTCTTGCATAATTTTGTACAAATCCTTTTGATACCCTCATGTTAATATAGGCAATAACTAATATGAGTTAACTTCCCAATCACTCACGTTTTATTTCAACCATTTTAAGACCATACCCACAAATGGATCAAGAGTTATTATTGACAAATGTTATCAAAAATGTACTCACTTATTGCAATCTATTACATGTATCTGGTTTATATTACCAAAAGCAGACTTGGTGACTCCAGAAAACAACTTCCGCTTGCACACTCCCATCTCCCAATCCACATTTCAACAACCAACCAACACCTGTATTTTCACTATGCACCTTGCTACCATGCCTTCTATACTCCGAATAAACAGGTACAAGACATACAAAAGCCTGGCATAAAATGACAATTAACACTCCTAAAATGATCTCAGGCTGTTCTTGTTGACGTGTACCATGCCTCACTGATCTCCTTTCTCCTTGCTCCTTCCCTGATCCAGCCATGTCTTGGAAAGCCGCCTGTCAGGAGGGACCCGGGCAGGAACAATGCATGACGCCATGTTGGTTGTGTATTGTCATCGCTCATCGTAGGCACGTTGTCACATTTCGAACCCAGCAAGAGTCCTGGGTGCTGGGAGCAGGCTGAGGAGTGGCTGTCTGTAATACCGGCTCATGCTGTTGGATCTTAGCATGGATCTGAAGGCAGCTTGTACAGGCAGAGGAGGGTAAAATGTAGTACCATATAAATCTGGCAGGTGGGTAATTTGATCATGAAATAGTGATAACAACAACTCGCAAATATCACAATTCAATAATGTAAATGTGCTGTTCCGAGTTTTTACAATCTTACATTGTGAAAAACACAAACTAGTTTTAAATGGTTTCAGTCCAGACTTATTCCTCACTTTCCTGACGCTTTCATTATTCACAGTGATGGGCTTAAAGATGCATTTAAAAATTTTCAGAGCAGGGTTTGGCAGAGTTTGACCTCTTTTACCTTAATATAATAAAAAAAAAAAAAAAAAAAGGTACAGCCTATTTAAGTGCTATAGCTGAAAGTTACAAGTGTACTGAAAATGATTATGGAAAGAACGCAAGTTTAACTGGCAAAATTATGCAATGGTACAAAAGCAAACCTACTACTTCAAGTCAAGTATGATATTGAAGTAGCTACAAATGCTTTTCCAAATTCCTGTTCAACAATGAATAAAAATGCATTTAAAACTATAAAAAAAAACAACATTTGAAACATTCTGCTCCCATTGGGCACTGCAGTTTTCAAACGCGGAAGTCAGCGGACTTGTTTCTTTTATTAAGTTGTTTTAGGTTAATATTACAATTTAAAATGTGCAAATTATAACATAATGATCCATAGGTGTCATATAGCAGACACAAGCACAATACTATTCTTTAAAGCTCAAATTCCAAGCAGTGTAATGAATTAAAAAATGTATTTAGAATTTGTCCTTCAAAACCTTCCTCTAGAACCCTGGAAACACCATTTAAATTCCAGTCCCAATATCCAGCATTTATAGTGATCCAAAAAAATAAAACAAATCTGATGTCTTATGCAATCAGCTGAAACCCAAATCGAGTGCATTTCCTCTTGCTGTGGACACAATTAAAGTGTGCAGGGATTATCGTAAACAAATGGAATTAATAGAGAAAGCGCAGGGCATAATGTGGCTGTGTAAAATGCTCTTTGCTGTGGGTTGTAATTACTCGACTCAGTGCGGCCCTAGCTCGTTTGGGGATAATGGAGGGATAATTGATTGGTCTAATGTTTGTGGAGTTCTAGGCTGGTTTGGCTGCAGACACCGAGACACCCGCGGACCACTGCACAATGTAGGCTACTCCTAGGCAGAGGAGGAGGGGGGACAGGCGATGGACTTAAAGTATGGTCACATAGATGGGTTTGTTAAAATGTTTAATTATAACTAATTACTTTTGGCCATTGCTCTGTCCCGACCAGCAATTCACCTTGTTCCGGAAGTTGCAATAGGCGCCGCCATCACATATGGATTGTATTATTTGAATGGAGCTGTTTTAAAGCCTCCCAGAGAATCTGTGCAGTGTTGATTTGTTGGTGCACATGAACATTGAACATTTTACACAGGTCCATCTACTTTATACCAGATTTTAGCTGTAAAAACATTCCCAATTACTCCATTGAAATAAATGGGATACCTGCTTAAGTGCCACCACAAAGAAAGAGCAGTTTAGTAGTGTTTATGAAATAAGGTAAACACTGTGACTGAAGTAAGCAATTTGTGAAGTGAAGTACATAACGTGGTGAGGTGTTGAACTTGAGACCCTGTAGTTGGTGGGCACCCACTGTACTACTGTTGATCACATAAACCATGAGTACAAAGGACCTGTAATAGTTAGGATTTAACGTAATAGTTAAAATTGAACATGTTCTAGAGTCAATAAATGTTATGAAATTGCAATTTCAATCTTATCAAATCAGAACTTTTCAGCAATAGATTTTTTTTTGGGACATTAACCCAACAAATGTTAAATCATGTAAACTAGTAAATAAAGTGTTGAAGATTTTTGTCTATTTCACAATTCCAATTCTATAATGTGATGTTATATTATATCCAGTATATATGGAATTGTCATGGAAACATCCAAATATCTAGGAGTGAAAGTAGCTCAGTGTGTTTATCCATGGACCTAAAGGTTGGCAGTGCGATTCTAGCTCCCACAAATGAATGCTGTTGTTGTGTCCTTGGGCAAGACACTTCTTGCCCCCTGTGCCTGTGCACGCTGGTGTAGGAATGTGTGTGTGAATGGGTGAGTGGTTCCTAGACTTTGAGTGCTTTGAAGGTGGAAAAGCACCATATAAAAATGTAAGCATTTACCATGTGACCAAAGCAGAAAAAATCTGATTATGTATGTGTTATATTTATATCAAGATACATTATCCTGCATTTATCCAGTCACACCACATCATCTATATACTAACAACAAACATTTTACCCATACTCCCATCTCAATTCTAAACACTACAGTGTTATAGAATGTTGTGATGGCGTTTGCTTTCACCTCTGCTCACAAAATACTCTCAGGGATGGACTATTATCTGTGATGGGGCCAGCACCCCCCAAAGAGAGAAAGAGAGATTGAGTTAGTGAGGGAGAGAGAGAATGAGGGAGGGAGAAAGAGAGAGAGAGAGAGAGAGAGAGAGAGAGAGAGAGAGAGAAAGGAAAGCAAAAGAGGGAGAGCGAATGAGAAAGAAAAATAGGAGAGAAATAGGGAGATAGAGAGAAATAATTAAAAAGAGGGAGAAAATAGGAGAGAGAATGAGAGAGAGTAAGATAGAGAAGAGAGATAGAGGGAGGGAGACGAAAGAGAAAGAGAGAATGCGCGACAGAGAAAGATAGAGAAAGAGAGAAGGATAAAGAGGCAGGAAGAAAGAGACAAAATGAGAGCGAGACAGAGAGAGAAAGAGGGGAGAAATAGGGAGGGAGAGAAAGAGGGAGATAGTGGAGTGCACATTTTCTGTATGTCCCTAATGGCTCCTCCGTTTTCCCACACGGAGGCGGTTTGGAGATGGCTTGTTGTCAGACAATGCCTTATTCCTCCCGACTGCTGTTGACAAGCAATTCTCACAAGCAGCATCAGGCTCCATCACTACAGCTTATATTCAGCACTAAGAGGGAAGAACACTGTAAAGTGATGTTACATCAAGCGGAGAGGGGGGAATATGTTGTCTACAAATACTATAGTACATATTAAGGGTCATACACTGAAGCTTTTATATGGATGTTGTATAGGCAATGTGGGTAGAGTGTCTTGCTCAGGTGCTGAACAGAATTTCAAATCATTAATACTGGTCAGTCTTCATTATCTACATGATAACTGACCATATAACAAAACAAACAAAAAACAAAACATCGAAAACACATTGTGTGGTTGAGTGTAGACCTGTTTGTGGACGGATAGTGTACTGTAATAAGCATTTAATCATTTATTGCTCTTCACTCCTCATTACTCAGATTTATAGTTTGATTCATTTTTGATCTACATTGCCCTGCTTTGTAAAAAAGAATATATATAATATATATATATATATATATATATATATCATACATATATATATATATACACATACATATATATATATATTTTATTTATATACATACATATATATATATATATATATATTATATATATATATATATATATATATATATATATATATATATATATATATATATATATATATATATATATATATATATATATATATATATATATATATATATATATATATATATATATACATAAGGCTTCTCAGTTCTGAAATTTTGTTACCTGGGATCCAGAATACACATTCTTCAATACTTTACAAAGGTCCCCGGTGAATCTCTCATTTTCAAATAGAAAAAATAAAGGAAAAATATCATAGTGGGCTGAAAAATATTGTGGATTACTGCAGAGCAAAGCACTTAACTCTGCTAATCTGAGGTGAGATAAATTTGATTTTATTTGTACATCATAGGTGACCAATGAGCTTCTTTATTTCACACGTGTCACTGAAAAAAAACTAATCTGATTGCACAATCACGTTTGACCGGGTTTGAGATGCAACGGAAAACATGGGAACCAGTCATCAATTTGTAGAAAAAAATACAGAGCGATATCATTCTGGATTTGGCAGGCAGGACGTTTGAACCTTTAATATTATTAAGTTGCATTAGTTCAATGTTATGGTTTACTGGTTACTTGTTTAATTGTAAATACTCAAAAAAGCATACATCTTTAAAAACAAAAAAAAAACTATTTGATTTTATAGCATCATATTACTCCCTCCAGTAACTTTTTATTACCATGTTGTAAAGTTCTCTAAAAGCGAATCCTTATTTTCCCTAAGTTCAAATGGTTGTATTTGAGTGGACAGCTCTGTTCTGCACTCTGTTCTGCAAGGGCAGTAAATGCCACATCACAAACTGGACTGGAATGAGAAGATGACATTTATTTAACCTCACCAACATTTGGCCTTTTGCAAATCAAATCGATATTTAATAAAAGCGTTTGGGAGGGTGCACGCTGAACTGTCTTGCAGGAATATTTATGAGATTTCACCCCGCAGAGGGGGAGGCAGTGTGAGTATAAGGCTGCGTGATGCTAAGAAATGATTTACGTTCATATTTGAGAGTGCAGTTTGTCTGTATCTCCCACACTCCCTTTTAGAGATTGTTTCTTGTAGCACATGTGTAATACTGTTCTCTGTATATTAATCATGACACAAGTTTTATAAAAAATCAACTGAGACAAAAGCAGAGGAGTTTTATAGTCATAGTAACTTGTTGAGATAAAGGGGGCTGTAACCATTTTTTACTGTCTTAAAAACATGAAAAACTGAATTAGTCCAACGGTCCAAATTCAGTCATCACTTTCACAACCATGAGTTCATACTTCGCAACTTCTCTGGGAGCAAAGTGGAGTTCAAGTGTCTGGCCACTGCTAACAGCAAATAGCATCCTTGCAGGTTCACAGTCAATAAAAACACTTTATAATTAGATATAGAGAGCACACAGTGGTCTCATTTTGATCCTAGAAGCTACTTTCATTATTTCCCAGCAAAACAAATTTTCCTATTTAAAACAAATTGATAAAGCCTGTTCAAGAAATGCTTCTATAAAAAAAAATAAAATAAAAAAAATAAAAAATAAATAAATAAATACAAATACAACTGGACCATCTGTTTTGCTTAAACCATATAGCACACAGAGCTTAAAATCCCAAAGGTGCTTCAATTAGGGATGCAAGATCTGTTCTGATTAGAAAAAAAAATTAAACTAAATCCTTGATTTTAATCAAGGCACTATTTATCATACTTCCAGGGCTCTAAGACTTCCAGGGCTCTAAGATTACATTAAACCAATTAAATACTATTTACAGAGACACAAAAGAAGGGAAGATAATTTGGTTTATTTTATTATTATTACTTTTTTTTTTTTTTTTTTTATAGAATTTGTGGCATTTGAAACACTAATCAAATCAAATATGGATTTTGATTCTCCTTTTTTTGTAATTTTCCTTATTTTGATAGTTGTAGTCTTCAGTTTATACATTTGAATCATAATTCTTCCAAATTTGACTCACCAATTCCTTTAAAAAACTGGCACAACTGAAGCAGCAGCGTGGATGACAGGACTGAATAAACATTGGATCTAATTAAAAGAAAATCTTCCACTTTCCAAGTACAATATTTGGGATTAGATCAAAAGCTTGTCACCAAAGGATTACTATTTCTTCCAGGACACTGCTTGCATTTCCAAACGAGCTTCCTTAACACCCTCATATAACAATACCCAAGTTATCCCAGCATGCTTTGCGGTCCAGATCTCTCCTCCTGTTAGATTATCCCTCGCAAATGTCGGCCTGTCAAAAAGCATTTCCATATGTAATCCCCTTGTAGTTTGGGAAGCCGAGTTGGCAGGCTGTCATGTCCGCTGCCGATAGAGGAGAAGTGGTTTGATGTTTAATGAATGGTGTTTTCTGTCACCCGTTGCTCAGACAGGGACCAGGGCAGGGGCGAGTGAGGACCTAGGAGGCTTGTACTGGTCCCACAAGTTGAAATGTGATCCAAGAGGTTGTGTACAGGAACGGTAGCCAGGGCAAAAGTGATACAGGTCAAAACAAGCATGGCTATTAGGGCAGAGGGAAGGAGACGATTCAATATTTCCATGTGAAACTCATCTGATGCCTATGTTAGCTATATGAATCTTCTTTATTTTTACTTGTGTAGTCAGAGCTGCCCTCAGGTTGACTGACAGAAGAGTGGCTGCCAATATGCACATATGGTCTTTCCAACTAATACCACACACTCAATACCACTTACATAATATAGAGGCAAGGTGAGTATGTTTGACTCGAAGTGATTATGATTAAGTTATCATCCTTATACTGGGACTCTGCATGGCTTGGGAAAGTAAATTATTAAGTATTTAACTGAAGTGCATTTTATTTGTGTTAGTTATTTTTTTAAATTGTAGTTTAAATTGGAAAATGATAGCAATCTTGAAATATTAAAATTAAATTATATTTTATTATTTTTCATTGCTCAAAATAAGCGTCACACTCACGGAACTATGTTAAAACAAACACAAGTCATGCCTCACAGACACAACTCGCAGTACTGCATAAAGATACAACCCCGATTTGCAGACGCTGTGAGCAGAGGTTCAGAGCAGAAGTCTCTGTAGCTCTTCATGGATTTCATAAGCCACCCCCTATAGTGTTTATACAAAGCATAAATGTAAAAAAAATAAAAAAAATAAAAAACAATATATACAGTGTTAAGTTCATTTTAGATGTCAAAAAGTACTTGCTGCTCCCAGTGTTTTTTTTTCTCCTGGAAACTGGGTCCAAATGGCTCTCTCGGTCTTAAAGGTTGTCAACCCCTGTACTGTACCGTCCTTTAATGCTGCTATGGTGACCTGTCTATAGCAAACTCAAAAGCTTAAACAGTGTGATTTTGTTCTCTCAAGTGATAATTAAGAACCTATATAAACATAATACATACTGTACATTTCCTCCATAAACCCCTTTATAAACATTTACATATCAGGACTGCCTCAAGCAATGAAGGTATGCACATGATGGCTTCCAAGTACAGCTGTCACTACTAGCAGTTACTTGATTTTACATTGTTTAAGCATTGCCTTGTCGAGTTATTTAGTCAAGTATTTGATAAGCCTGTCATGGCAACTATTCGATTACTATATCCACTTATCATTCAATATCTGATAGGTGGAACAATATTTTTGGGCACTATGTTTATTGTGTATATTTTTCTTAGCATACTGGCTATTTTTTGGCTATACGGTCAGATTTAAGGCATAGAAGTTTGAATTAATAACTTCTATGACTCATTACAGATACAAGCTGTTTATTTATTGCAGCTAGTGATTTTTTTTAACAATATTGTACATTTAGAATAGATTTTGTGGTTTATAACTGCTCTTGGGTTATTGTGTTTGTGGCATGAATTTGTTAAGCGATATATTGCACTTCAAAATTTATTATTGTGGCAGGCCTAGCATTTGAGTCAAAAGGAGTTCTAAATGTGGTCCATGGTCTTGATATTACTGGTAACAACAACATTTATGCCAAAAATCAAACTGTCTATAAAGAAATGTCCAGTATATGCAAGATTCAATGCAATATTTCATTATTCTGGAACCCATAAACTAGCTAAGAACTTCCCATGCACTTAAACATATTGCAATGACAAAAGTAGCTTAACAAAAATATCTTGCATCCCCTATATACCACATAGTATAATCCAAACAGTAGCATTAAGTCTTCAGCCATATAACGACCCAATCAATGACAAATGATGGCTGTGCTAATGGGTGGTGTTGAATGTATTATGTGATTTCTAATACGGCTCCATCTGTTCCAGCTCATTTATCAGGATCATCATTTTTTAAAATTACACCCATATCAGCGTTAGCCGTTAGCGTTCCCCTCCAGTGCACAAATCTTCAGTTAGAATATGGATATGGATCGAGGAGTATGGTTCTAAAAGGTGAAATTTAATCAATTCACCAACATGGAAAATATTTTTTTATGCAAATGATGGTGTTATGATGAAATGATGCTTATATCTATCAAAGTGTCAAGAGTATTTTATGGCATGAAAAAAATCTAATTAGGATCAAATTTCTGTTACTTTGTCAAGGATCATCTATTTATTAAACATTGTGCAGGCAAAACATGCTATATGCAAAATAGCGGTAAATGGTTTCTCAGAGTTGATTTTCTAATTTGTAGTGTTCATTTTGAATTTCTGATTTTTAAATTAAGACAAGATTGTTCGTTATCTAAGCAAATTGAAATTAATTGTCAATTGTCAGTATGAATGAGAATTAATCCAACAGTATGGTGTGAATGTGCATATCAATAAAAAGTAAAAATGCGGAATGTTTTTGTAATTGTACACTCTTATGTACAGGGATATCCAAACTGTGGCCCTCAGACCTGGTGAATTGACCCATATTATCCTGAGAAGTACTTTTTACTTGGCCCATAATGTTTCTTCTTCACAATGCTTTTGATGAGGTAACAACATATTAACATGAATTAAACCTCACATGAGTCAATTTTGAGTAATATAGGAACTTTAAAATCCTACCATTATAACCTCAATGCTGGGGTAAGACAAACTGATTTTAAGATTCCGAGATAAGGTTTGGTGGCACTGTACAAACCTCAGATATATACATACACACATACATATTCATTATCTTTTATTTTATTCTGAAACTAACAATTTACAATTTTAAGATATGATTTTAAGTAATTGACCTTCCATAACTCCTTTTCTCCATATTGAGCAGGTTATTTTCTACCCAGTCACTGGAGACATACTCTATTTGCCAATATTCAGTTAAGCTTTTATGCTATGCTAGTGCAAATTGCCAATTCCGTTTTTATTGCAATGCGGTCAGTTAAACCACACTTAACACATTCACAGTCTATATTGTTTACCAGCCCTAACTCTCTCTCTATAGCTCTGTCATGGCATTATCCGTGTATCTTTAAAGTGGCCCCCAGTGCCTTTTGCATGATTAACCCTTCGCAGTCGATCTGTGGTTGTGCGTCATCTCCAATGCACGCTGACAGCACCGGTCCTATTTGTTTGCGTTGGTGCTCGAGTGGGCGCACTTCATTGTGGCTTTAGCAGTTAATAAATCACAGCCCTTGCACCCCGTCGCCCCCTCCCACCCCCATCTCTACCCTTCCCCTCCCGTGGGTGCCGTGGCGGTGGTCCTGTCACAAAGCAGGCATTGGAGTTGATGCGACAGCTACATGCTAATTCAACACGACCATAATTCATTATACAGTCGCAAGTGTAGTGGGATGGAAAGACTACCAACCTTCACCGGGAAAGAGAGGGTAAGAGAGGGGGAGTGAGTGTTCAAACCAGGTCTACTTAAGCCTGCAACATGCCATCCAACGAAAGGAAATTGTAGGTTAGGCACAAAAAAGCTTTGTGCATAATAAGAGCATGGCATTTGGGATAAAAGATACAGGCTAAGAATTGGAATCGGTGCAAAATGGTGGATGCAATAGGTTAGCTTAATACACATAAGAATGGAGCTTGAAAAAAAAAAATCTGCGCAATGGCAATTTATGGAGAATAAACTGAAAAGGTCATTAAAGGGCAAGCAAAGGTTAATATAATACAGAATAAGATAGAAGGGATGATAAAAGGAAAGGATATTGGATTGCATTAAAATGCAATAAAGTAATTTTACAAAAGGGAAGAAAAATCTATTCAGGTTATGGAGATTTTCATTGCTTTATCCAACATTTTACAAAGCATGCTTTACAAATTCAAAAAAATATGTAAAAATTTCTCTGGGTTACTAGAACAATCTTAAACATTAATGCAGACAAACTCCAAGTAATCACCTTTCACAATGTAGTGTTGTCCAGCAAGAGCAAACGGCAGTCCCATCACCTTAGGACAGCACTTTGTATAGACAGTAGTTCTCAGACTGTTAACACCAAGAAGCAGATCAGAAGTAGATCAAGTTGTATCAGACATAAACCAAGTCTACACTAAGGCTGCATTCACACTTACACACAGACCACATCAAAATTGAGTGTAAACTGAAACTAAACCCCAGACTCTATAAACCGGGTTCAAACCAAGCGTATACTATGGCTTAACTTGGTCTAAAAAGGGCTAAACCTTGACCATGAAGTAGTTCTAAACAAGAAATGACCTAAAGCATGACAGAAAAGTAAGTACTATGGAAAAGTTCGAAATTTCTAACTAAAAAAGTGTATAATTTATCATGAGATTTTCTGTAGCAATATATTACCTTTTACATGTTTTACTGTACCTACTTGATGCTTAATTTTGATGCATTTTTTTTTATTTTATTTTTTTTATTTCAGCTATGCGTGGACGGACAAACATTGCTTCACTACTAGGGTAAGTGTCTACGATCTCCAAGCCCTCTCGTCTCATCTCACGTAAAGGACTGGTAGCAGTTCAAGCCCTTCCACACCAATAACTTCTCTGCCCCACATGTACTGGGGGCGTCCCGTACCAGAACCGCCCCCCTCTACATGACCCGGGGCAGTGTGTGCGTTTGTCATTACCACTATCCCGCCTTCATCCCGTGCACCTTATTAAAACCATTCCTTCAGGAGAGCAGGCGAGCTTGTCAAAGAAAGCCCAAAAACCAGGCCAAGCTAGCCGGGGAAGGTGACCACACTGCCACCATCAGTTCCATCGTGGGCCAGGGCGAAGGGGATGGAGGGGTTGAGGGGGGGGGGGTGTCGGTGAGGGGGGTTGTCAGCAAGGGGGGGTTGTCAGCCAGGGCTAGGACCCCTGATGTCCCTGTGATTCCTTTGTCAGTGCGAGTTAATGGAAGTCCCAGCAGTAAGGCCTTATCACAGCCAAGCATTCGGCCCGGCTCTGGTCCTATACTGCTGATGTGGCTGGGGTGAATATTGATTGTGTTAGCTCCTGTTAGCGCATGTTAGCAAGGGAGGATATCAGGAGAGGACAAAGGACATGCATTTTGTATCACAACATTTTGGTTTATGGTGGTGTGGTTTACTGTTGTACAAGTCATATGATTCATTATCATTTATTGTGACTACAATAAAATAAAAAAGGTGATAATTATTGTATAGTCTCTTGATGGTTATGTGGTTAATGTGAAATCAAGATGCTACCAACTACAAGCAGATTAAATATAACAATGTAAATACATAAAATCAAATATCACAAGCATTTGACAACATGTATAGTAGCAGTAGTAGCAGCAACAACAGTAATAGTAGTAATAGTAGTAGGTCTAATGGTAGAAAGATCTCAAATTTGATTCTGTATCTATTTAGTGTGGACTTTGCATGTTCTCTCTCTATCTAGATGGGCCTTTTCTGGGGACTCCAGGTTCCCATTGGTGCTAAACATCTAACCCACTCCTTCAGATAGCCCTCTATAGTGTTGCAATACAAACATTTCAAACTCAATTTCGATACTGAGGAATATACTCAATACTCAGTTTCCAATACAACAAAGATAATAAAAAAAAAATCCCAACACTCTCAATAGATTGTGATTTTCAACATTAAATCATACTATGTTCTTTAATATGAGCATGTAGTCTTATATCTGTGTAATCCTGTCATGCAAGTAGGTTCCATAGTGATCTTTAGTCTTATACTTGTTTGGATACAGATAAGATCATTCTAAAGCTATTCCGGAAAAGTTCATTTCCATCTTCTAAATGTGACTTTTGTAGTATCGATACCTGCCCAAATGAGTATCTAGATAATAGTTTTAGTATCGATTAGTATCTGATTTTCTTTATTTTTGACAGTCATAGCCCTCCACTTGTTACATTGCAATCACCCACAACTTCAGGTTTAACCCAGTAGTACTGAAGGATAAGTCAAATGCAAAACATGCTTTTACATTTGATAGTATAGCCCATCTTCACCAAATTTGAACTTTTGAGCTCTTGAGCAAAAACCCGGTGACACACAGAGAGGAGCAGATTCCGCTGTCTTCCGCTTTAGCCCTCTCTCCATCTCTCTAACTGCACACGCTCACAGTACGCTTTTCTCTCCCACTGCCAACCAGTTTATGTAAAAGTGATTAACAGTAATTAATCCTTAATCACCGTGATTAGCCAAGTCGCAGTAAATTAAGCCACATCTGGAGCGGCTGAGGGCTGGAGAGTGGCAGCGTGCTCAATCCAAGCACTGTTGAGGGAGGCTACCTGGGGTTTAATTAGGAACACTACAGCTCTGTTAGGCCAATGCTTCTGGCTTCAAAATGGCTTCTTCAGTTTTGAGACATAAAGATCATCCCAAAAATACACCCAACAAATTTTCATTGTTTAGATAATAAGCAATGTCTGACCAGGTGAGCTAACGTCTAAGGAAAACAGCTTGATTCAAAAGTCGTTAGAATTGCATGGGTCAAGTTACTTACGTGCTAATAAAAACACAACAATATTGGTAGCTAAGATCAATGGGTTATTTAAAGAGCTATAGTGGTTTTAGTGGAATTTCACAGTAATATTAAAGGGACTGTATACAATTTTTCTCATGTAATAAAGTAAAATAGTTTTGACTCAGTAAAGATAAAAGCAGCTTACAGGATTAAAACAAGACTAGTTGTTCTTAGCATTCTCGTGATGGCAAAACTCATCGCAGTGCATAATACGGATGCTAGGAATGTTTTAGGAAAATCTGAAATACGTTTGGATCGCTGCAAATAGTTTTAAATGACCTAATTGCGTTTTTCACATTTTTAAGAGAATCAAAAATCAGATAAAACACCTTAAACTTACGAAACCATTTAAATAATAAGCGTTTTTTAGTCAGTCTAACCAAAGGCACGTCAAACATACATGCAGCACTTTCTGAAATCTACTTTAAAACACATCTTCTTGCATACTTCAACACAACACACCACAACTACCGTAATATCTGGACTATAAGCCGCTACTTTTTTTGGCGCCGCTCCGCTGTAATGTCTCGTAATGTTCTTTTTCCTGCAGTCACTGATCCACAAACTAAAGCAGACTCCATCCGCAGGTTACAGCCCTTTTTGCTCCTTGTTAAAACTTATTCTGCTGTCGTCCTCATGTTATTTTCCTCTTTCTTTATATTGTTTCACATGTAAAGTCTCATGGACGCGCGTCTTGGCCTTGCTGCGTTTCTGTGGCGCATTTTCAAGTGTCAGAGACGCTGCAGAGCCGATCACCTCCGTTGATGGGTTTTATGTAATACATACACTAAAGTCACTCTCTCAACCTGGTCTGCAGCGTTCACAAAGGCACAGGGAAAACTAAACATCCAAAGGCATGCGCAGACCACATCGGATGCTCTGGAGGCGCGTCCGGATCGTTCACAACGTGCGTCGGGGGCATTTGTCCTCAGATGCAAAGGTGTCCAATGCGATCTTGACGCCCCAGTACAGCATGTGGCTTTTAATCAGGTGCGCTCTGTAGTCTGGAATTTACGGTAGATGAATTGCTCAACATTTTTTTTTTCTTAATAAACTCTCTCTTTAGACTTGTGACCTTGGAAATCTCCTATAACTACACACTTGCTGGTCTGATGCATTCTGTTGTCTGATTGGCTGATTCCTGTCCAGGTGCATTCAAGTATCACATAAATGATTCGGTACCATCACCATCATCAGTGGGGAGTTACAATGCATCTCTGAGCCCAATGTTTCCATATAGTACCCCCCGGAGAGCTGCTCCCTCCCTGCGCCCTGTCTCTCTCCATTACACCTCCCCAGATTAATTACACACTTTAATGAGCTGAATTATTAATGGGGCTCTTACTTGGCAGTTTAAGGAAATGCAGAGAAGACAGTGACGCGCTCGTTAAAATATCCTACAATACCTTTGGGCCGGAGGTTATTTAGACAGACATATAATGGGGATAGGTACTTTGCATATTGGTAAAGGTAAGGCTGTTTGAAGCAGGAAGGGTCAGTGGAAGTAGGAGTAGTAATGGCTTGTTGAAAAATGTTTTACAATGCATCAGATCATTTCATGCATTTCATTGACCAAACTGGAACATATGACTCGTTTAGCTAGCTGTTAGCCACTGAATACTGAATAAAAAAATTCTTTGTTACATGTACACTAAAATGGAAAAATTAAGGTTAAAATTGTAAAGGTAAACTAACAATATCAACAATCTATTGAATTACTTTTTAAATTCACAAATTTCACAATTAAATTTAAGTTTGAAGGTTAGGCCAATATTTCCCATTATTTGATTATATACAATAAGTAAAATCTTCCAGTCAAGTTAAATTGTGACCAAGCCTAGCTCAAGATCTGGACATGGCATTTCAATGCACCACTGTTCACTGCTCCTGACAGGCTGCCCCAATGGCATGGATGGACAAATTTCCATATGGGAAGTGCCCTTTATACACCCATATTCAGTTCAATATAGTGTTGTCATAATCACTATTGCAGCATAATTTTTAATACTAAGCAAAAAACCAATTTCGATTAACTTTCCACATAAAATGCACTGATGTACTGGTCCCATACAGTGAACTTATGGCTTCTACCTCCATGTTAATATTATAATTGTATACAATATAACATGAACTTTCAACAGAGAATAAAGATCCTTAAATTATTACTTCTGAAAAAGATCTAGATGATTAAGTTATTGATACCAGCTCAGATTAGGGTTGTCAGAATAGAAATGAAAATCAGATCAATACTAAAACTAGTATCGAAACCATATTCTACTTTGAAGTATAAAAAGGACAAAATTTGACCTTGAACTTTACACATAATAAAAGTACTATTTTGTGTTGAAATTTACATTCTATTGTCTAAAGAAAGGTGTATTTTTTTTCATTATCATTGTGGTATCGGGATCAATACTGAGTATCAAGTCTATTTTGTAGTATTAAATTGAGTTTGAAATTTTGGTATCCTGACAACATTAGCTCAGATTAATTAATCTAGTTTAATCTTGTTTTAGCGTGGATAACATATGTCTGTTTTTATATTTAAATTTGGTAAAAAAAAAAAAACTACACACTGCAGGTTGTAAGTAGGATAAACTGGCACAGACTAATCCACCAACCAACTTCTTACACCAACTAACATGCTGACCAAAATAATCCAGCCAGTTCCAAGTTTTGTCTCTAGTAGTTTACACCCAAAACAACCACATTATGTAGAGAGGAGCTTTGCAGTACCCCGGCGTAGCACATTATGTCATTATTAGAGCAGTCCCGGAGAAAATGGGAGGCCATTGAACGCCGCTGCCGCCAGGAAAAGCCGCTCTTTGTGATTGTTCAGCACAGATGGGGGCAATAGCATCCGAAATGAGCCGGACTAAAGCTGCAGTCAAATGAATGAATGAAGAGCCTGGGTAATTTGCAGGTGAATATGTCTCATTCCTCCCATCTTTCTGACGAGAGATGCTTTCATCTGACGCAACGTGAGCACTCCAGGCAGCAAGCGCCTCTATCAAAATCAGGAATATGGAAAATGGCCATTAGGAAAGCAGCAGGGACAGAATGAGATTATTCCTACAATATCACAGATGTTGATAAGGAGACATGGCACAGAGAGAAGAGGAAAGTGGCATACTGGATCCTGAGGCTAGGCTAATATTTTTGCTATATGGGATTGAGTCCATATCTGGTGGCACTTTGTAATCACTACGCCATCTGCACGATTCCATGGAAATAGAAAGTTAAAACCATACTTGTACATGATCTTGATGCACAATAATGGAGTTTTCAACTGATACCAATAATTTGAAGATGTGTGTCATCGATAACCAATAAGTAAAACCGATAATAGATTTTAAATGAACCTGTTTTTTAATTTCTTTGTTGTAGTTCACATGCCTAAATGTGACTAAAGCAGACAATATAATACTTATAAAGCAGACCTGGGCATTTTAAGGCCTGGCTTTGAAAGGTTCCTTGGAATTAAGAAAGTAGTAG
Organism: Periophthalmus modestus; assembly: GCA_019594935.1. NCBI lineage: Eukaryota > Metazoa > Chordata > Actinopteri > Gobiiformes > Gobiidae > Periophthalmus > Periophthalmus modestus. Next base: position 19,308,247 of record JAIEZT010000007.1, on the reverse strand, counting down.
TGGACGCTGAAGGCCGTGGTTTCAATAAAATATAGACTACTAAATATGTATTTACTGAAGTCGGGGATACACCCATGTGTTTAGTTTGTAGTGAGCAGGTCGCTTGTTTAAGGAGCACAACGTGAGTCGGCATCACAAATACAGACATTTGACTGAGGCTGAAGCGCGGATATCCGAAGATTTGCTAGAGAAGCTAGGAAAACAACAAGGCTATTTTACCAAGCTACACGCAACCTGGGATACTGCAACCAAGACCAGCTTTGTGATATCCCACTAAATCGCTAAAAACTGTAAGCCATTTTGTCAAAGAGTGCTTGTGGACAGAGAAAAAAGAAGCATTTGAGAAAGTCTCGCTGTCCAGGCAAACGGTGACCAGAAGGGTGGAGGACATCGCAGAGAATCTCCAACTTCAGCTAAAAAGTGGAGTAGGACGTTTTGACTTTTTCTCCTTGGCTTTGGATGAGAGTTGTGATGTCCACAACACGGCACAGTTATTCGTGTTTCTCAGAGGAATAACGCAGGATTTCAAGATTACAGAGGAGCTGGCAGCAGTGAGATCAATGAAAGGAACAACCACATGAGTGATTTGTTCAACGAGGTAAACGCATGCATGGGCAAGCTTGAACTGAAATGGGACAGACTGGTAGTAGTAACTACTGATGGTTGTCCAATTCTGACAGGGAAAAATGTTGGACTTTTGAAACGGATGCAAGATAAAGTGACTGAACTTGACGCAGAGCATAAATTGGTATTTACTCATTGTATTATTCATCAACATACAAAGACATTATAGTATCTTAATAGAAAGTTAAAAACAGAAAGGATTGTGGTGTTAATGTGACTGAAAAAGAGTTAAAATGTTGCACACTTACCATTGTTTTGCATAATTTCACTGAATAAATTCAGTTTTTTGTAAAACAACCTCACTCTCTCATTATCTAACAATAATACCCGCTTCTGTAAACAACGCCATTTACTTATTTCAACATAGAAATAAAATTAATAACCAGAGTAGATTTCAAACTTTTGGCCCAGCCCTCCACAATATTTTCTGCTTCTCATTTGGCCCCTGGGGAAAAATAATTGCCCACCCCTGTTATAAAGCCTTAAAAATATGACATTTACAAATATGAAGTAACCATATTGGGTTGTAGCCTGCTCATAAGCTCAATATAAATTAATTATAGACTTCCTATGTACTGATAATGTTTCATATGGACCAACATTAATTGTTCTTGCCACATTAAAAACACTGTTTTATGTTGTTATTTTCCTGATTAACAATATGCTTCAAATATGCCATACTCTGGGATTCATACATGCTTTGTTTAACACAGAGGGAAAGGGACAAGCACTACGACTGCTCCTTTAACACAAGACAGATTCTGAGTGACACTGTATTGTGAATAAATTGTTATTATGAATTAAATCTTTGCTCATGATTAACTAAGGCTAATTAATTTGTAGTTATTCTAAAGTAGTACCCAATTTCTATCAATGTTGCTTTGCCTGTAAACAATATGAGAAGTAGATCTGTGATTGGGTTACGGTTTTGACAATTTGCTCTTATGTCTCTCCCCACTCTTCACCTCTATAATGCTGTTAACTGCCCACTAAAGCCTACAAGCAAAAAATTTGTTAAAAAGTAAAAGCAAAATAATTGTCTAGATTTGACAATGTACAATGTGGTTTTACACATGTAAAACCATGTGTAGTTTAATAAATACAAAATGAGTATGTTTAATATCATACTGTGCATCTTTTTAGGCAAAGCAATAGCATCTCCATGGGGACAAGCTGGAAACCTTACCAGAAAAGTTACATAGTGCACCTTTAACAATCTCAAACTGTGCAACTGGGTTTGGAATCGTATTGTGAGTGTATCTTTATCAGTTTTTATGTGAAGGAAAGAGTGAGAGAGAGAGAGAGACAGACAAGGAGAGAAGAGGAAGAGAAAAGGGAGAGGGACTTCACGCTCCACTGTGGATGGCTGTGGGCTCCCAGGGGACTGCCGACTCTATCTGAGGATGACTGCAGCAAATGACTGAGCTAGAGGTAACAATAACACACACATTACACCAGGACTACCTATGACGGGTATAGTATGGCAAAAAATAAAGAAACAAGACTCTTTTAAGGGTGGAGAGATGTTAACTTCCATGTGTCTAAAACTGTAACTGTAGTCCTCAATGTGCCAGTCCCAAGCAACAACAAACTTAAGTGATACACAGTATGGTCATATTTTTACATTACGCTTTTCCACCTTCAAGACAGTCAAAGAGCTTTACATCAAGAAACCACTCACCCATTCACACACACATTCATACACCAGAGTGTCTTGCCCGAGGACACAACAACAGTTTTTGTTTTGAGAAGGAGATACAAGAGTAAGAGTACTTTCAATATAATTTGCAATGTCTACACCAGCCCCTTGAGTTGAGCCATGCCTGCTCTCCCTTCTCTAATGAGAGACTGACCAAATGACCTGAAATGAACCAGCCTCATGTGTGTTTGTGCCTCATCAACAGTGCCCCAGGACAGCGCTAAAGAACCCCAAAGCCTGGACAGAGCCACAAGTCCGGACCGAAGACCCAGCACAGGACCGGCTCATTAGGTGATTTCAGTTTGGGTCAGAGAGCAGATGCAAATGTAGGTCAGGAGAAGGGCCAGTCTGAAAAATGGCAAGGGGGAAAAGATAATGTTAGATTTTTTATTTTATTTTTTTACGCTGTTCTCAAATTTCTTTCTAACATTGGAGTATCTGATAAAGTTTTTTTTACCCAAAAATCTTCAGCAATTATTCATGGAGATTTTTTTGGCACTAGAACCATCCTGCTGACTGTGTTGGGATAGACAATCACCCCCCATGTATTTAAGCAAATCTGTCTGCCCCAGTAAAGATATATGTATAAGCAGCTCTTGAGGTCAAAATAAGACATGCTGCATCTAATTCTAAAGAAAAATTTTATTGTCCGCTAATCAGGAAGTACGTGTTAGCATACTAGTTTTTCTTAGCTTTGCTGTCACAGCAAAACAGCACTGGTTACAGAGTTTTCAAAAGCACTTAGAAACTCATTGTGGTGACGATTAGGATGTTCAGAATGCATAAAGTAAGTGCAGAATAACATTGGATTACTGTAAACTGTTTAAAAATCATGCTTTTAAGACAGTAAAAATCAGGTACAGCAGTTTTAAGTTAAATTCAGTCACTGCTAAGATGTTAAGATTGGCATATTTTCTTGACATATTTTTCTTGCCATGACAACAAAATGTAAAAGAAAAAAATATTTTTGAAAATGAATGCTTACATTTACAAACATGTCCTCAGGATATGATGTGATGCCATGTCCAAATAAAAATCTTCATATATATTGTATATCTTCAATATAATTAAAATTGCAATTTGACAATGGTAGTATTTTCAGTTGGAGATAGATCCACATTTTAAAACAATAGGAAAACGTTTAAAGTGTTCTTTGGTCATATTTGCCATATTAGTGGAGAGCATGAATTATTATGAATGTTCCATTGTGTTGTGATAGGAGAATCTGTGTTTACAGACTGTGTACAGTCTACTGTCACTGCCATCATATTTCAGCCCCCGTGCTAATAAAGGAGTCTGCTGTAGTCTAGTCTGCGCTGGTCTTCTCTGGTGAAGTCTCCATGTTTCTGCGTCAGACATCGGGCCGCTTTGACCCATATGTGCTGCACCTCCACAGAGCCTCCTCCAGCTGCTCCAGTCTGGGACCCATCAACAAATACTTCAAAGTTCAGTATAATATCAAATTTAAAGGGCACACCATGACTATAGTGATTTTGTAGAGCCATATACCATGTTATTACACTGCAAAAGCTAAAAGCTAGGTCAGTTAAAACGAAAAAAATAAATCAAATTGAACACATTTTACTTGTGCACATTTTGATTTGAGCACATTTTACTTGACAAGTGGAAAGTCACTTGACAATGGATGTTTTTAAAATTAGACAAGAAATATTGTTACACTTCTTTTTTTCATTTTGGTTGTGTATGTTAAACTGAAAAAATATGTAAAATGTGTGTCCTTACTGTAAGTAGGCTTAAATCTTGACAAACCTGAAATGTTATTCCTATTTTCTATCATTTTTATGGCATAAAAAGTATATCTCCATGGAGAATGTTCCGAAGTACGGTATTAACTTCCTATTTCCATGAAATCATGCAGGTGATGTGCCACTGCAGAAAGATAATATAAGAAAAAAAAAAGTGAACTGACTAAAGAAAAAATATGCTATTCCATTGGTAGATTATTTTACTTGACACGTGAAATCTACTGAAAAAGATAATCATTTTTAAAATTTTAGTCATTTAAACTTTTTCAAAGGATGTATCCTCAACAAACTATTTGATTTCATGTTTTAGTGACCCAACATATTTAGTCTGTCCTCTCTAAAAATATTTTCTCCATACCTTAAAAACAACCTTTTCCAACCATTTCCACCTTGCAACACATGATGGATACTGCTATAGTTTTAAGTTAAATAGCGAAGTAAAAATGTTGTTTAATGGATCTTACAGCTTTCGTGAGACTCAAATATTTCTTTTATTTTTGTTGTGTACAATATTTTCAACATACTGCAGCTCAACAGTAGTACATCAATGACTCCCAAGGCCACCTGGCAATTTTTATGTTTTTTGTGACCATCTACCAACTACCTCACACTCTAGCACTTGCAATCGCTCCACCATTATCATTAAGTTAATTTCTCTATCAACAACAAACTCAGATCTAACCAAACCATGCCATGCTGTGCTGTACCACATGGTAGAAATGAGACTCCCGCTCTGCTGTCCCACTTCTGGCAGCCTCCTGTTGTGAAACTAAAATAGAGCAGACTTCATTACAGGTGCACAGGAAACTTCAGCTTTTTGTGAAATAGGCAAAGTTTTTTTATAGTCTGTCCTAAAATTCCACAGCAAATTTCCACTCTATAACCAAAGATGGCAGCTTAGTGTTGACAAGTTATTTAATTACTGTAACTAGGACTAAACAAAAATGTTTGTGAAATTACTTTTCCGACCAGCACTGCAATTTAATTTTAAAGATGAAATGAATATGAAAAATCTAAATACATTTTTTAGAGAAGAATGAAATAACCTAAGAGAAGGTTTATTTGTCCCACAATGCAAAGTACAGGAACAACAAAAGAATGCTTTTGTACATTTATGGAAAATTGCCGTGTGGGAGCATTATTTTTGCTAATCACCATTCAAATTACACTTTCAATTCAACTTCCTTGAACCTGCAATGCTAACAAAAAATTTCTATATTTCACAATGCATTCAAACATATACAAAAAATTACCCATTCACATTTATGCTAATTATCAAAAAAACAACATTATCTCCACCTGGCGCTATACATTGGGCACAAAACACTCCCAAATCTATGCATACATTCCAAAAAAATAAAACAAAACATGCTAAAATGAACCCAACCACCATTACCACCACCACTATTCATGGAGATATGCCTTAACTACAGAAGTCACCTTGAAGCCACCTGTCAACCTGCTCCCATTTGAACATATCTTATCCCTTTGAAAGTACACTCTCTTTTATAACTCCTGCACTTTTCGGCCATCTCCCGCCCCTCTCTACACTAGCAGCCACCTTCGTGACTTGAGTTCATTCCACCCCACACACTGTTCCGACGGCGCTCTGACTCCGTGCTAACTGCCTGGAGGTTGACACTTGTCTGAATAATGTTATGCTAATGCTCCCGAGTCTACCTGTATTTACCTCTAAGTGCGGCGAGCTATCTGTTGATTGCGAGAAAGCAATTTTCCCGAAAGAGCCGGGAGAGAGGGAGGTAGAGAGGGAGAGAGAGTGAAACAGACAGAAAGAAAGGTGAGATGGAGAAAAAAGAGAGGAAGAGAAGGGAGATAAGAGCGAAAGAGGAAGAAAGAAAGGGAGAGGGAAGGAGAAATAAAAAGAGATGAAGATAAAGAGAGATAAGAGATAAGAGAGAGATAAGAGATGAGAGCAAAGAGTGAGAGAGCTACATTGAATGGGGGATAACAGGAGAGAAAGAGAGGGATAAGGAAGAGAGAAAGCAAGAGAGAGGAGAAACAAGAGAACAAAAGAAGGATGGAGAGAGTGATAGAAAAAGAAAGGGGGAGAGTGACGGAGAGTAGGAGAGAGTGGGAAAGAAAAACAGAAAGGGCATGAGTGATAAAAGAGAAAGCAAGGTAGAGAGAGGTATAAGGGAGAGAGATAGAGAGGAAAAGGATGATATATGAGAGAAAGAGAAAAGAAGAGAGGAGAGAAAGAGAGCAAGATAAGAGGAAAGGATAGGGTTGACAAAGAGACAGTATAAGAGAGATAGAGATAAAGAGTGAGAGTGTGTGTGTGTGTGTGTGTGTGTGTGTGTGTGAGAGAGAGAGAGAGAGAGAGACAGAGAAAGATACTGAATAGACGACTAACAAGAGATCTTCTTTAGACTGCGGTGAAGCAATTTACACAGGACGACAATTTTGTGTGGCTGTGAAAAGAGCGCTCTCTAATTGTGCCTACGCAGAGCCATCAGGAGGGGCCCGCAAAACAGCCCAGTGGTCCCAGAGAGACCCAGGTATGAGGCCCATCCACTTTACACAACCATGTTTTATTTTTAATAAACTGCAGCAGTCGACACAAATACACAAGCTTTAGAAGTGTGTCTCTGTCCCCAGAGTCTGAAATAGCTCCATGTCTACGCAACACAATTACAAGTGTGCCGCTGACTGAAAATGGTACGTCTGTGAAAAATGCACTGAGTTTTGCCAAGTTACTTAACTGGAGTCTGAAAAAGATACACTATGCTGCTCAGTCATTTTGTGTTCAATTTAAATGTGCAATGTGTAATAGGGTTGTCATACGGATCGAAAATCTGACACTAATCGATACTGAAACAAGAGCAAGTATCAATACTAAAAAGTCACATTCACTGGACAGAAATGAACCTTTCCTGAAACCTGTATCAGAACAGGTATAAGACCACACAGACTAGTATACACCCATGGACCACTATGGAACCTACCTGAAACCTACATGATAATATAAAAGAAAGTTCTACAATTTAATGTTGAAAATCACATTCTATTGTGAAAGAAAAAAATAGTTTCTTTTAAAAAAAATATTATCATCGTGGGATCTGAGTCAGTGTGTATGGAGTCTATTTGTTAGTACAAAAATTTTGTTTGAAATTTTAGTATCGTACGTCCAATTTGATGACGATAATTCCAGATTGTTGGCAGAGGCCTACATAACTCTAAGGGAGTTTCATGTTTTTTGAAAGAAACATCCAAACTTGTTGAACCTTTTCATTGTTTCTTAGGGATTGTCTCCATGAACTTGTCATATTAAGCTTATGTATTAAAGTTCGTTTACAAACATCAAATCTTTGGGTCTGCACCAATGTCTGAAACTATTGTGAAAAAAGTTAATTCATAGTGACATATCTTATCAGGCCCAGTGATGACAGAGATATTCACTATAAACCAGGTCAACAAATCTGCAATATGACACTTTAACAATAAATCCTAGCATAACATTCTGTCCTGTCCTCCCCCTAAATTTTAAACTACAGGGTGGCTCAAAAGTCACTGAAAGTTGAAAAAAATTCATAACTCTTTTGTTTCTATATATATTTTTTTTTTACCCTTCCGACATTAATATGACCAAATATAACACTGAGGAACGAACCCTCATTGTACAGTGGTACTTTGAGTCACATGGGTCAAATTCAGACAGCCAGCGGTGTTACCCTCAACATTTTAATACCAGAGATGCCCCAAGTGTAAATGCCATTAAAGGAATAATAAGTCGTTTTCAAAGACAGGGGGCAGTATGTGATCTCCACAGACCTGACTAGTCCCGATTTCTTCCTGTGGGGCTATCTTGAAGAAAATGTGTTTGTGATAAACCTCAGACAATAAACGAATTAAAACGTAATATCAAGGATCAAATAAGAGCCATAAGCCCGGAAATGCTTTCAACTGTTATGCAAAGTGTGTTGGATAGGGCTATTGAGTGTGAAACCGAAAATGGTAGACACTTAAAAAACATGATATTTTAAAATTAGGTCATTTTTACTTGCCCTAGTTTAAGTAGTGATAAGTTCAAGTTTAAGTGAACAATTATAACCGTATATATTGCCAAAAATCTCAGAAAGTTCAGTTTACCTACTTCTAAAATTTGGTGAGTATAACTTAAGAATTATAGGAGCTATTGAAGATTTAAAAGTGTCAGTGACTTTTGGGCCACCATGTATATCAGCATCTAGAATGTTTTTGTAGATGTTATTGCTTTGCCAGTTGTTCCACTGTACAGTATATATCTTCATTTGTTCGACTAGCTGTTTTCAAAACTAAATATACTTTGAAACATGGAGCGTTGTCACCTTTCCACAGATCTGACCTGTAACTTGGCCTGCTTTTCTCCGTGGAGATAGATAAATATAAAGCCATATTCCAGAACATTGACGTAATATTCAAAATACTGACAAAACGGATTTCAAAGTAGCAATAGCATAATTTCAAAAATTTATTTTCTAAATTATTATATTCTTGATTCAAAATGGTGGCACAGCATTGTAATGGGACTGACGGACGTTTTTATGTATTAAAATATGATTTGCAGCAATTAGCAGATTTTGCTTGAGATTTGAGTGGTTCTAATATTTTGTATTTAAACCACCATAATATAATAGCAAGACACAGTATGACATAAAAAATGAAATAAGCAAAAGAATGTGGTGATTCTTTCACCTATGATGCAAAACAATGGAACTCACCAATCACCTATTAACACTTCTACTTAGGAAGTAACACTGTATTTTAATTAAGATTGAATGTGATAATAAATGCACAGTTGAAACCTGGGAAAGCGTCAATAAATACTATCACAATGGGCTCTATTTATATCATAAATATACCAAAGGGCCAAAGTATTACTCTGCCATTTGAATGCCATTCTCACAATATTTCATACAAATCTCTGGCCTACTTCATAAAGACTTTAAATAGGGATGTAGCAATTAATCTGAATAACTGTTGCCTTCATTCTTTATTGTGGACCAAAAACTAATTTACAAAGATAGCCCCACTATTAGATCTAACAGGAAAATATATAGATCAGCACAGGTAGATCTATGCTACCAAACACAACTGGAGAGGTGTTTGTCCACTGATCTGAAGATTGGTGGTTCGAATCCTGCTATCGACATAAATATCATTGGTAGAGCAGTCAGATCTACTGACCCACAGGTTCGTGGTGAGATTCCAGCTCCCACAGCTGAATACTGTCATTGTATCCTTGATCAAGACACTTACCTTACTCACCTTGCCTCCCCAGTGTCTGTGTACACTGGTGTATGAAGATGCGTGTGAATGGGTGAGTGGTTTCTTGATGTAAAGCGTTTTGAGTTTCCTAGAAGTAAAAGTACTGTACAAAAATGTGACCATTTACCATCTCCTGTATTTGTCCTTACATCATTATCATCATCATCATTAAAAACTCTCCAAGCTACTTCGGAAATAATTGTTTGCCTAATCAGTCTAGTTAAAATGTCTTCTTATAAGCAAATCATGAATTTTTCTGTAATCCTGCATTTTCTCTTCACTTCAATATGTCAGCATGTGGTAATCCATGAAGCTCCTCTGTGTTTTGTAAATCCATACACCTTAACCTCACTCATTCTAATCATGTTAATTCTAAAATTGCCACTACTACAGCTAAACTTTGATTCTAGCTGTCATTTCGCTTAATAAAAACTGCTTCCCTCCTCAGTGCTCCAGCAGATGCAGAATTATGCACAATATAACTTTAATCACCACAATTCTTTTCCATATATGTAATTTACTATAACAGCAGTATATAAAACAAGGCACTTAGAATGGCTGTATTCTTGTCGGTGGCTGCTTACTCCATTGTTGATAAATAACAATATTGTCCTTTTGCTTGTTGCTGGAAAAGACACAGAAATTAATTGCTCTTTCTGACTGAGCTAAAAATAAAGTATATTGTATGTGTGTGTTGCCAGGTTGGTCTTTTTCAAGCACGTTCGTTCGCTCGCTGGTTTCTCCGCTGCTTGGCTCTGCCTCTATCTGCCCGCGTGATAAAGCTGCTAACAGGCTGTTATCGGGGAGCAAGGGGAAATATGCTGTTGCCAGATTAGGCCCCAGACCCTGCCAAGGTTATAAACAGCTTCTTATCTGGCGCCCCAACACAGTGATCCGAAGCACTATCAGCACCAAAACATATGGGCCACACCACGCTCTGATAGCCGCTGACGGACACTTGGCTTTTTAATTGCAACGCAAGGAGAGGGCGTAAAAGGGATGTGGAGCTGTAACGTTGTGTGCCAGACGCTTGGAGAAATTTCTATGTGAAGAACTACATGAGATAGGGAGGCAGTTTTCAATGGACTTCCTTTGACTACAGTATATTTCAAAAGAATGAACATAATCTAGGATACACATCCTCATAGACCTGTTTCTCTTAGCTCATTCAAACAAACACCAATGATTTAGTCTGCTTAAAGTACCATTACAATTTTATGCATGATTCATTCACTCCCAAATGTCAATGTTGAGTTAAAGAAGATATTACACTTTTATGCGGTATTAATTGTTAACACATAACATATTAAGACCACCATGTTACCTTTTACTTTTTTGAAAATGCTATATCTGCCAAAAACAACTTAAAAACAACAACAAATAATATGTCTCTGAGTCCCCTCTCCCTTTACTCCCGGCACTGTCACGCCGCTTCAGAGCACTATAACAACACAATCACCATGCATTTAGCTAATGAAAATATTGTATATTCCATCAAGTTTGTAAAGTTGTAGTTTGTATATTTATAGATTTTTTTTTTTTATTTTAGGGTTGTGAGCTGAGTCTTGTACAGTCCTCTACTAATAACTGCAATGATGTTTCAAATAGTGCCTGGAAAAGACCTCAAGATTACTCATAAATGACATATAAAACCATTTCAGGCATGCTTTTTGATGAGGGAACAATGTTATAACATGGTAGAAAGCTCCAAAAATCGATTTTGCAAAAAAACAAAACAAAAAAAACTTCTTAAGTTTCTTCTGGCGCTAAATCTACAGCAACGACTAATCTTTAATTTTGGCTGCAGTGAAAAGGACAGACTCATTTGATCAACTGTGCATGCTCTATTTTATTGTCTATTGTTCCATGGATGCTTTGCGAAACATCTCATCTTCAGCACACTGGTCTCTTAAGGATCGATCTTAAACTTGTCCAGACACTTTTTGTAAACAAGAGCCACTCAAAGTCACAGTTGGAGACACAGTCGTCAGAGGGAGAGTGAGAGAAGCCAGGAGCAGAGCAGAGCAGCACTGAGGGGGAAGGCAAAACCAAAATAGGAAAGTCCCAACATCACTGTTTAGATATGAGAGCCAAATGCATTTATTAGAATATTACTATTGTCGTAGGTTTGAACCAAAGAGTGTCTGTTTTCGCTATATTTTTTCAAGGCTGTAACAGTGTATCTTAAAGATTTCTAGTGGGGGTCCGTAACTATGGAAATGTTACTGCTTTGGCTGGTGTTTGCCTAATAAATATTAAAAACATGCATTCTCAGTCCAAGATGGGTCACCCCTACATAGATCTGACCTGTGACTTGGAGTTGTAGTTGCTCTGTTCCATAGAGATAGATAAAGAGGGTCAGATCCTGGCTCAAAATCTGGAAGAGTTTCTAGGCCTTTAACTGCAGTCATTAATCTCCACAATGAACAAGTTTAAGTTGTTCAGTACAAAACTTTATGTACAAAACAAACCTATTGTCAAGAAATTTCACTTTAACTTTTTTTTATCATCCTCTAAATATTGCATTTCTTGTCTTTCTATTTCACATCACTTCAAAACTGACATTGTCTCTTATCCTCACAAAAGTTATCTTACACAAGGCTGTCTATAGAATTTTCAGGGCCCAGGGCAAGAGCATTCACTTGGGCCCCCAATAACAGGAAACAATAAAATGATGGTCCAGTTCAACAAACTTGATACTGATTCCGATACCACTAGGATAAAAAAAAACATTTTATGTTTAGACAATATTTTTAACATAAATAATAGTACTTTCTTTTATATTACCATGTGGTCTTATATCTGTGTAATCCCTCATTTGTCCAGATAGGTTTGAAAACCCCCAAAATTACAATTCAAAACCACAGATTTAAGTTGCATATTTTATCACTGTAACATAGAGTAAATGTAGAAGGTCTAACTCCAGTCTGTCGGTCTCCAGCAGCGGCAGCAGCCTGGTGAGTCTGTGATCTGAATACCTCTGCCTTCATAAAAGATTCAGACCTTATTGACTTCCTCCTTTGGTTTCCCCTCGGAGCCCACCTCCCGAATGCTTTTGAAATTCAGCTCTCGTGCCACAGCACCTGCCTCTGGAAAGAAAAAAAATCCACTGGAATATGCTGTTTATAGCCTCCTCCACATGTGCACGCGTGGGGAGGACTGCATGAGCTTAGGGCATCATTACAAGAAGAACAAGAGGAAAAAATCAACCACCAAACTGAATGCAAAAATGCAACTACAAGGTTTTCAAACAAGGAAAAGCAACATTATGCATTTTGGTTTGGTTTTATTATATGAGAAACAAATCAGGACAAGATTCAAAATATGTGACCAACCAATCCATTGATGCAGGCACAAATTATGCCAGTCTGAACAATGTATTTCAGAAGCCATGTAAATGTAGATGGGCACGTTCACACTTGCAAATACCACATTAAAATTGAAAATATACCCAAAACTGAACTTGGACTAGAACAGGACCAAACTAGACTGGGCTCCAAGCAGGAGCATAAAAATAATTTACATGTATTGTACAAACTAAATAAACTATAGAACAAGAAACATAAATATCAACAGTGGAGCAACAGTGGCTCAGTGGTTAGAGCAGGGGTCCCGCAACCAGAATGTTGGAGAATCAATACCTACTCCGACAAAGTTCTGTTGTTGTGTTGTTGAGAAAAAACACTTCACCCATCTAGTATGAAAGAGGTGTGTGTGAGTGAGTGGTGGTGGTTGGTCTTCCCCAGGGCAGCTGTGGCTACAATAATAACTTAGCACTGAATGTGGAGTGAATAATGACCACAGTGCAGCCCTTTGACAAGGCTTTGACAAGCCCGTAAATTGTGTGTGCATTATTTAATATTATCTTAATTTTAAAAATACTATGATGTCGGATGATGATGTTTCGGATGTATCATGTCTAATTGGAGTCCAGCCATCTACTTCTGAAAGTTCGCACTACACTGCCATTCGTTAAATCCACCTGTTATACACCCAGCATGACAGAGGATGACCAATAGGAGTGAAAGGAGGGAAAGTGTCACATCTATTCCCAGTCCTAACTCACCAAAAATATGTGCAGAAAATACTCATCTTCCACATTAAAGCTCTTTTAAGAACTGTTGTATGGAATAGCCTTTTTTCATTTTCTGTCAAAAAAGAATAATGAGCCTTCAGGGACCTATCACCATAACAATAACTGTCTCCAATTATCCCCATGACGACAGTTTCCAAAGCATTTTATAGCTGATTCAAACATATAAAACTTTATTGGATAAAAAGATAAGGGACAGGCCGCTGTATGGTTTTCTTGGCTCGCGTTTATGCTGGCCACATTATAGGTCCTTCATGACATTTAAAACTTTATTGAACAAGACGTAGAAATCTGGGGGCAGTATATAAAATGCAGGATTTATGATAGTTTGTGGCCTTTTCAGTGAAATATTGTGAAGATGAGGAGTCTGTAATGTTGTGCAGTAAAGAGCAGGTAGCAGATGTCCTGAATAAACCCAATGTTAGATATCAATATTTAACATAGCAGATGTGATGTGGCATTTTATAAGAGCGATAATTCCACAATGGCAGCATAAGTCAAACAGAGACGTGATTAGTGCAGTTAACAAGAAACAGGTGATAGAGGATTTTATATGCGAATAATCATAGTAGTAGTTACATGGTTTACAAAATGTGTTGGTGATGGAGGATAATGTTGTGAGCATAAAATTATGACATAAATCAGTTAGGATTTCAAAACTAGATGCAAAGGTGGAAGATAAAACAATAAATGTATAATATTGCAATTTTTGGTTCATATGCGAAAGTAAAAATATTATGTAAAATAGAGTGGATTGCGTTCGTCTATGATTTAAAAAAAAAACTTTTAAAAATGTATGTAATAACAGTAATTCTCCAAGTGATATCTCTGCACTACATTCACTTTCTGTGCAGTACTTGAACATACACATACATAGTGCTGGGCAATAGGAAAAAAAAAAATCTGATTTTTTTCTCCAGATTGATAGATCTTGATTTTCAATTTGATCTTCCCCCATTTTACTGAAAACAGACAGGTGGAGGAGGCAAAAAGAGCAGGATGTTGGGATCACTACAGTATTTTGTGTTGATAGGACCAATAATACCAGAAAAATCCACATGTAAAGTTTGGAATTAGTTTGTACAATATATTAAGCCTAAAAGCACGCCCACGCTACTGCCATCATCAGAAACACATGCGATGTCCATGCTCTAAATTAGAACTTAAGTTTCACTCATAAATGATGAGAAAATAATCATTATATTTTCTGTAACTTAGATTATAATGATAAGTTGAACAGGAGAAAAAGAGGACAAAAAGAGGTGAGGAGCTGCGGCTGGATCAAAGAGCGGTGGGAAGAAGGGAGGGAAGGAGACACTGAAGTTTTAGTCAAATTGTGCCGATTTCAGTTCAAACTTGTGAAACTCAAGGACACGTGATAAAGAGATAGTTCTGGCTCACCTAAACAAGAGAGCAGTGACTCCTCCCTTACTGCCATAGGTTTGGTTGTATACCTGTTAATTAAAATGTGCTTGCCTTATCATCAATATCAACCATCGTGATCTATGATGTCATGATAATGGTAACAATAACTAGAATGCTAAGTGACCACTTCCTGATTCTCAGCCAGTAAAATTATTTCTAGTTAGATGCAGACAGTACACAGTGGACATATTTTGAGAGCTGCTTATACAATATGCTGGAGCGAGACAAAATGTGTAGCCCTAGCAGGTAATAATAATAATCAACAAAATAATTCTATTAAAACCATGTGGGGTGTTCTTGACCACATAGATTTGTGTCCAGCTCTGCACAAGGACCACTCTCTCCAAGACGCAGGATTTCACACTCGGGTAGAGCCAGCGGCCGGCCCTCTAATGACACACTCTGCCCCCCAGTCACCTCCGATGAACACTCCGCGCTGGAAATAGACCGGAAACTCAGGCTTCTCGCCAGCCAACAACCTGGTGATGCCTGCCTGCCTGCCAAGCACCATCTAGCACTGACTTTATAGTACGGCACAATGTTGACAAAAAAAAAAAATATATATAAGCACATATTTGACAAAAACTGGACCTGAATAGTTTTAGACTGAAATGAACAGAACTATTATAAGACTACATGATAACATTTAAAAAGTACTATTACAATCAGTATTGAGTATCAAGTCTTTTCCACAGTACGACAACACTACTATCATATAACTTCAGTTTTCTCTGATACGTAATTCATTTTGCCATTTACTGCCAAGCTGAACCTACCAACCATCACTGCACAACCAACTTCTAACCTTACATCTTTACAACCCGGCCAGACTCCTCATGTCTCTATATACACAGTGATAATCCTGACACTCTCACCAAGAGCTCTGCTGCTGATACGTGTCCAGTGGAGTATGAGACGAGCCAATACCCCCATTGTTTTCTTCACAAAAACAACCCCCTCGCTCTCTCTCTCTCACTGTGCAACAAAATCCTCTTCAAAAAGACAATCTGAAAAATCTCAGAGATATTCCTGTGGTTGATGCGGTGCAGATCAAGTGCGGTTGTCCTGAAACGATACAGAGGAGAGGGATAATTTGGCGAGAGATAGCCCGGTCTGTCAGTCAGCCGCTGCAGACCAGTAACAAGACAAAGATTTTTAAAGAGTGATGGTTCTTCTTGCTGCTATAGCTCCATTGTCTGGACTTACAATTCCACAGCGCCATTTTGGCAGCTTTTCAGACAATGTTTGTAGTTTTTAAATTGAAGAGAAGGTTAAAAATTACACGGGAAGCAAGAAACAGATTTCCCTATTGATTCCATTGTACCTTCCATTTGATTATTTAAAAGGCAGATGAACAAATGTTGAATCTGAGTATTAATGTTAATGAATGGACCCTCTCATAAATACTAAATATTATAGACCTATAGAATGCTATGATCTTGTCGTCGGACATTAATTGCACCTACAATATGTCAATTGAAATTTACTATGACAAGTAAGGTTTATTGCACATTACTTTTTCCTGTTATTTTGAGGACTTTTGACCATTTGTTATTCTTGCTGGACCCATAACAGGCAAGGAGAAGTAGAGACATGAAAATTAATCAACCCTCATGTAATCGGTCATTCATCCAATTGTAGAATATGCAATTCATTTTACAATTAGCTTTAATAGGAACATTATTATGCGCAAAGTTCATATTTTAAACATGTCCAAGGGCAATCAACATTTGACAGAAAACTAAAACATGAACTAAAAACATGATCCCATGCCTTTCACACTATGTCTGTAGAAGTGTTACAATACAAGAATATTCTTTTGCATGCAGAGGAAATAATTTCACTAAAACTATGGTTTTGCTAATTGTGATTAATTTCGAAAACCTTGTTTAATCTTGAACAGTTTGAACTAAGCAGCACCAGACTTCTTAGATGGAGTAGTACGTAATTGCAATCGAACTGTCCTATCACTTTAAATTGAAGGACCGGTACTGATGTCAGTGGGTTTATAGAAGAAACTGGCAGTTTAGTGCATTGTAAAAATCTGTTGTAAACAACTTAAAAAAATGTTCTGAATGGATTGACGGTTTTCTGGTAACTTTTAGCTAGCATATAAGAATAAAAATACTAGTATGCTACATAAATATTGTTTTACCTAGCTTCACCTATACCACTCTAGCCACATGCAGCATATAAGATTTCTTTTATCGGAAACAATAGTCAAGACCAATGGAGCTGTGAGCGCGGTATGAGTGCAAGCTTTAATAGCCTTACCTATTTGTTTGGGGGCATTTCCATTTGAATCACTTGCCTTGTCTCCTGCCTCCACATGACATATAGCCCATTTACCTGGTTTTAATACTGAGTGCTTTCCTATCGATTGCACCTTTCTCGGCCGGGACATGCCTGGTTTACCTCCTGAAGATTTCAAACTCGCCTGCACTTTGATTGTGAGCGAATATCAGCAGCACAGGATTTCAAAATGGCTTACATTCCACATTGCTGTGACTTACTAAGACACTGGGGTTAACGCAACAGTCTTGATAACGATCCTGTCTGTTCCACTGTGTTGCATAAAGCTATTACCTTGAGCCATATAACCTCATTCATTTCTTATGTGTGTGTATAGCTTCGCCTTCCTCTCCCGAGAGCATAAACTAACAGTCGGTAATGATGCTAAAAGAAGTTGTACTGGCTGGAGGTCTATTAAGACAAGACAAAGGGAGGAAAAACAGAAAGATCGCAGAGAGAGGAGAATAGAAAATGTCTACTCTCCCGCGGTGGCATTATCTCGGTATGTGGCAACGCTGGAGACGTGGGATGAAAGGCGCAGGTGGCACTGAGCTGCACTTTGCCTAGAGCTAATCGGTACACACATTCTACAGTGAGGGCCCTCCTACTACAGTCTGCAAAGCTCATATACTGGGGGAGACTGCACAAAATGTTATATTTAGTAACTCAGTAAGTCGGAAGTTGTCTTAGGATCCATGTCCAACAATAAGGATGCAAGAATGGTTAGCAGACAATAGTGAAAGAAAACAAAACAATACTATAAGGAGATTTAATTCCTCTGTACCAGATTTTTTTACAGTCCTAAAATCCAAATCCAAAGATACTCACTCTCACGTATTCCTAATTCTTAAGTGCAATGGGTTTATAAGCACTTTTCACAACTTTCACAGGCAAGAGTGAGTTTTCCCATCACGGTAAAGCTTAAGGCAACTGGCATCCTAACAGCACACTTCCTGGTTTTCAGAGAGAACGCTATATAATTCCATACATCATAGTAGTAGTAGTGCTAACATGGGAAGCAACCCTCTGGTGCAAGATGTTATATACAAGAAAACACATAATGCACATACTCAGAATTACAATTAAGCACATACCATAGTGTTTTATTTTTATTTTAATCTAAGGTTAGATTAAATGAGCTTACCTAGGGCAGTCCCAGTTTGAAGCCCAAAACCAGTGATTTGTCCCATTTTTATACAAGAAATGTCCCAGGTGTCCCTATTTTTGACCAATTTGATCCCTACCAACAGTAAAGAGGGGAATATATTGTCATTTGTTTAGCTAAAATGCAGAAAATGTGCTTGAAAATGGCCATAAGGGGAAAAAAAAAAAAAAAACAAAAAAAAAAACTACCCACAAGTGAGGTGAGAATGGACAATACCAGTCATCCCAATCTGGGTCTGTCCCAGTTTGTAATTTGGGAAATCTGGTTTAATCACTCATCATCACTGTAGGCTAAAAGACAGCAGACAACACTTTGAACAGTATTGCTAGGCCTTATAACCCCACCAAGCCTGCTTTTTAACTTTTCACTATAAATCTTTTAGCACAGATGCAATATAATGTTGTGGCTCAATCTCAATTTTGTCATATGTGTTTTATGACTAAACCCAAAATCTATTTAGCAAGAAAACATCCATAATTTATGTTTATCAGACTTGTCCAACCCATCCAAAGCATTCCTTATATCGAGTTCAAGCCCACTTCACACAGCCTTGACTTGATTGACTATATTGCGAATAAATCTTGTCAATTATCAATTAGCTTGAACTAATCCTCTGTCTTTTCTCTAGCTGTGAATATTTATGCCTCTGTTAGACAAATTTAAATTACTGCCTTAGCTCCGTGTGTGAGGAAAACCAAGGACTTGTGTGTTGTCGTAGTCCATGCTTGCAGAAAGATTTATTTAAATTTACCATCACCTTCTTCAAAACCAGGAACTTAATCTCGACTCGATGTCAGAACACTTAATTTAGTCTCCATAAATCAACGTGGCGCACCGGAACAATGGGACCAATTTTCTCAGACAGGAGCTCATTGCTGAAGGTAAAGTACTCAAAATGGCCGCCGTGTTTACATGCACATCAATATTTAATCTGAACTAAAGGCCGGCACAGACGATAGATGTTTTATAGGTGCAGTTAGGGAAGTCTGCGTGAGTTCTTTGAGACCTAAATAAAGATAAACACAGACATTACTTTCCGCCATGTTGGGAAGGGCTGAATGCATTAGTGTTATGGGAATAGGCGATGTAATGAGGGTTGTCTAGTCAAGAATATGGCCATCAATTGTCAGAGTGGAAGCAATACCATATCTTACAATTATTGACAGCAACAGGGAGTGCTCTATTATCCATTGCATAAAGTTTTAGAGAAGTAGCAAGTATGGATTAAGAACAAAGTTTCACACAAGCGTGCTAATGTTTACTGGTGAGGCCACGCTATATAAGGTCGTGTTAGAAGGAATGTGGTTGATCTTTGGAATTCTCTAGATGACCGACTTAAGGGTAGTTCCTCATTGGAGCAATTTAAATAGAAATGCAAATAAGCAGTACTGTAATAGCTCAGTACAATTGTATAGAAAGCAGAATGAAGGTACATGAAGGTGTGTTAAGAACTGGAAAGAAATTGCCCTGATGATGATACAATGAAGATGATACAAAGCTGGCAATAAATACTTTAATACCGAAAAGAATCCCTTTAATAGGACAATATTGGACAGTCTTGATTATATCAGAACTAGAAATGCCATGTTAATATTAAAGAAACCACTAGTATTTGTACATTCTACAGTCAAAAATATGTTTTTATGTTCACTGTGTCATCAAAATTGGTACTGAATATCAAACCATTTTAAACTAGGGTGAGTAAATATCTTAACTAATCTAACCTATCTGTATATCCATATCCTAAAAAATGTTGGAACCTGAAATGAAATGGATCAAAACTTCCATATAGATTTTATATCCTTCTATACCCTCCCCATTTTGCTTTCCTGACCGCTTTCCGGCTCCCCATTCACTGACAGTATGTGACAGAGAAAGGGCTGCGTCCAATTATCCGGGGGACACATTTGCTGTGAATGTTTTGTCTGATTGATGTGCGAGGGCTGCGGTCGGATCGCTAACTGGCTCCAAATGGCGGCGATTGAAACGTTACTTATTGACGGGGTTTGACAAACAATAACATCAACAGCATACGCAGATCCCCTCTGCAGTTGTAGCACGGAGGGGAATGAGGGATGGTGTGACGCAAAGAGCAGACTGCATATTTTGGCAATCAAAATGTTAGCTAGTGTCCTCAAGCTAAGTCAAACATGCAGGCAGTATTTGGGTTTTATTTATTATCTTGGTGTTTCTGTAAAAGAATAAGCTAACATTGCATGGTTGTAAATCTTACTAGACATTAGTGTTGTCACAATACTAAAATTGAAAATGGATTTTAATACTAAGGAATAGACTCAAATTCCGATACCACAATGATTAAAAAAAAAAATACAATATGATTTTATGATTTATATTAAATCGTAGTACTTTGTTTTATATTACCAGGTGGTCTTATATCTGTGCAATGTCTCAGTCGACTCAGTAGGTGCCACAGTCCATGGGCGTATACTAGTCTATGTGGCCTTATAGTTGTTCTGATAATTCCTCAAGATCATTCTAAAGCTATCGATTAGTATCTGATTTTCCATATTTTTGACAACCCTAGCAGACACAATAGACGATACAATTAAATTCTACTTAATTCACCCTGTAACACCTAATGTAGCCATGGGCTGCCTTGTATGGAACAGACACTGAGTCTGTTTTGGGTTCTGAAAGTGCTTATGTTGGCAAAAAAAATCTTTATTTTCTAAAAATGTTCCCTGTTCTCAATTAGGGTTGTCAAAATCCTCAAGGCTACAAGAATGTTATTAAATAAAGTACTATTATTTTGTATTGAAAATGACATTCTATTGTCTAAAAATCAAAATCGGTCTCGAGTTAGAAATTTTTGTCCCCTGCACAATACATTGAAATTGAATCGAAAATGCAACTTGTGTTGGCACAATTACCAAATCACTAACTTAACAGGCAAAATGTATTAACGTGCAAATAACACAAAATACAACTCCTGCTTTTTCCTTATTGAAAACTAAAATGAAAGCAGAGATTTTCAAAGTTGATGTTGAATGTTCCAAAAAAAAACAAAAAACACAACAACTTTCAAACCAACAAAAAGACTGAACTAGCGTTCTTCTTTCACAGCATCCAACTGCTTGCTTTAATAATTGAGCTGGAGACTGCAGCAGGGTCCACGTCTAAGGGCCCTAGTCGATGGGAAGAGTCCTTAAAAGATGCATGGATGCGTCCCCAGAGGGAGAGCGAGAGAAAAAGAGAGAGGGAGACAGAGGGTGAGAGAGAGTGAGAGACCAAGAGGGAGAGAGGGACAGAGAGGGAGCGAGAGAGGGAGAGAGGGGGGGAGAAAAAGAGTGAGTTGGCAGGGGGAGAGGTGGGGAGAGATAGATAGATAGAAAGAGAGAGAAAGAGGGAGAGAGGAAAAGCGAAGAAGAGAGGGGGAATGAGCGGCGTTGCAGATCTCGAGTCTGGGTAGAGATTGGGTGTGTGTAAGGCGCGATGACCGAGGCTATAACTCTCCACAGAGCAGCGAGCTGATAAGATACTATCAATATTCATGCCTCTGAATCAATTACATGCCCCTGTACTTCAAATGCAAATCGTCTGGCAACAGAGACCATTTGAGTGTGCAGACTGAGGGAATAGCGTAGAGGTAAACACACACGTACTGTAGAAGGACTGAGGAATACTTCCTGTGTTGTGCTACAGGATTTTCTGTATAAGTATGGAGCACTGATCATCCAACTTATGACAGAGCTGCAAGATAAACCACAATCAAAGCGAAATCACAATTTTAATGGATACAATTAACAAATCACAAAAGCTGTAATTTTTAAGTACCATAATTTCCTCCACAAACAACAAAATCTCTTGTCTTATTCTGCATAAAAACTGCCAACCCTGTAGTTTAGATCTGTGCAAACATGTTCTGAAATGTGATTCTTGTATTAGTGTGTCTGTTCATATTTCAGTCTTTTTGTTAGTTCTTGGACACATTTGAAACGTGAACTTTGAACAGAATCCTAATACAAAACATAAATCGCAAATCTAAGGGCATGTTTGTCAGAATAAATTACAATTAGCTATTTTTCCAAGACTGTGAAGCACTAAAACATAAAATATCATGCCCATATTGGTTGTGTATACTTTAAAATTCTATGTAGGAATTTTAAAGTATATTTAAGATTTCTTGTGCTGGTTTATGGTTAATATCTCTGTGATAAATCCACATGAAACAAAAAGTGACACAAAGTTCAATGTTGTCTCTGTCAGCATAAATAGAGAATCCCATGATTGTCAGAACAGATTTAAACTACAAGTACACAAGATATTTCTATAAAATGATGGGTCATTTACTTTATAACTGTGCAAATGTTATCTTAATAATTGTAATCTTTGCGCTCTGTTCAACTTTGATTCAAATGTGATATATTGTGCAGCTCCACAACACACAATCATCAGTAAATAAATATATGGTAAATCTGTGACCAATCAGCTCTGAGCACAGCAGCATGCACCTTGCTGTGTCTCAACGGTCATGCTAACCTTTATTAAAAGCGTAACATATAAAATAAACAACCTATTGAAATTTTAATTAATTAAACAAGGCCACCCGATTGTTTTAAAACAATAAAAAAATTAAATTGTTTTAATACTTCTGTTTGTTGTGACATTTTAATTTGTATTATACCTAAAAATTTGCATTAATTTTGAGGCATAATAAACACAAAAATGTCCTCCAGTGAAGTATTCAATTTATGTGTGTAGTTTTGTCCACTGCTTGATCTTTAATTCGGCTGTTTATTTATTCATTTTAGCGTGACTATGCAAAAACCCCATAGAGATCAAATTGGACAGGAAGTAGTGACGCCAACAGTGAGGTTGCCGGGCGTTGTGCACAGAGCCAATTACCTCCAAAGCTTGAATCAATTTTCTATTTCTATTATGTACGGCAACCAGTTCTTTATGGAGCAATACTGACCATTCACAAGCCAATGTATACATTCACTAGGAACAAGTTTAGCATGTCATTAAAGGAGACAGTAAGCTAAATTACCCTAAAGCCCAGACGAAAACAACAAAACTTCTTCATTGCTATAGTCATCAAACCAAGTGGCGTCCAACACTCATTATCTACAAGCCTAACCACTATAGCAATACACCTTTACAATATGTGCTGACTGTTTACCACAAACACGTTGAGTGCCTCTGGTTAACTCAGTGGAGCTGGCAGAGGCTTTAAATTGCAATCTCAGACTCAGACGTATCACTCTCCCCTCGGCCCACCATTAAGGCCAGGGCTTAAATTATTGATCCAGTGCCTTCATCAGCATAGCAGTCACGTCCGCGCGCTGGGGATCTAACTCCGGAGGGTCCCCGCGCTCCAGCCACTGAAATAATTAGGAGCCAGTCTCATTAAAGGCAGAATGAAGGGTTGAGAAGGAGGAGAGGAGGAGAGGGGGAGAGGAGGCGAGGACAGGGAGGGAAGAGGCTAAGGGGCATGCTAGCTGGGTGTTTCATGTACCTCCCCAAGGTTGCGGCATCGCTCTGATCAAATTCTCGTACATGGTTAAAAAAATTACTAGATGAGATGAAGGAAGTGTATATGCTTTTTGGAGACGTTATAAGGCAGAAGTCCATTAAAAGATATCTGATGTATTAGGATCAATAGTTAACACCCTAGAGGTAACAGTCAATTGGAGAATGCCAAACAACTTAATGACTTTAAAAAGAATACACCAAATGTAAAAGTTGACAGAAGGAATTTTAAGATGAACTATGTAACATTTCTGGAAGAGGACATGTCACCTGCTTGTCTCCATGTAGATGCTGCTTTGAAAGGAATATTTCTCCAGAAAGACAAGCAAGTTACAGATTGGATCTGTGAGGAGGTGAACCTTAAGTAAGACTGCAGTTTTTTAAGCAATAAAAACATCTTTCATAAATGCAAGATAGACAAGTTAAATACGCATGTGGATGGAACATTCTAGACAAAGCAATAATATCTCCATCGAGACAAGCAGGTGGTGGACCTTCCACCAGAAAAGAATTCAAGTTTTGTAGTGTACGTGGAGTTAACGCATTAAAGTACAGTAATGCATCTGACCCATCCTTTATCGCTACTGGGGAAATCTGTCAGGAGCAGAGGCAAACCCATCACCAGGGAGCCATCTCCAGATTTTGGCTTGGGTTTGTGGTCAGGGTACCTAGCAGGAGATACATGTTTTATTTGCTTGGGGAAACAGGAGCTGCCACAGGGAGAACATGCAAACTCCACACTGGATATTGAACTAAGGACCTCTTTGCTGTGAGACAAAAGAGTATTTGCATAATAGTCGCAAGCTCAGATAAGTATATGCTGTCTCTGCTGAATCCAAGAGAGTATATACTTTAAATGTTAATATATACTTTAACTGTCAATGCATTATAATTCAGCAGTCATGCATTGTATGCAAGTCGTTGTCTGCTGCTTGTAAGTTGTACGACAGTAGTAGTTGCAGCAGTAATACTAAACTAACATTTCATCAGCCCATATATAGTGTGGTACTGTGTTGGTGTGGAAGAAGTGGCTCCCTGCTCAGCTTGTGTTATTTTCACTGCAGAGGAAATCCACAGGGCTTCGGTGCCCCAAGGTAGTTTCCTTCTTAACGCTTCCTGATTCATAAAGCCAAAATCCTACAGGGCCCATACGTGTGTATGTGTGTGTATGTGTGTGTATGTGTGTGTGGTGTACATGAAACGCAAGACGCCACACAGAAAGGTTGAGGGTAAGGGATGTGAATAAATTGGCAAAGACAGCATAATGAATATTTGATTTGTAGCTATTTATAGACGCTAAAGACACTTAGAGAATGCAGAAAAGGAGATGGCGTGTACTCCAATACAATCTTGTTTTGGAAGTGAAGTTTACCTTAGGGTCTTTACTAGGGCTGTAAAAAGGTGTAAAAAAAAATAAAATGTTCTTATTTGTTTGATAAAATGAGAAGATAGCATGGGAAACATCGTCTAAATCAGGACTTTTTTTACTTTAATTTGAACATTTGAACCTAAAGTGTAATATTTTTTCCATTATTTTTTATTTAAATTTTTTTTTTACTGATTTGGACCCCTGTATTAGTTGTGATGTGGTCCTGGTTAGAGACAAGTGATATATTGGTCCCGTATCAATATCAGCGATATAAAATTTTGCAGCTATTTTTCCAGAGCTGCTCCAGTCTATGTGTAACTTGCAATTGATTGTAAATTTCTAATATCGCTTAGCAGCCACAGCAGCAATGCAAATACAGGATACTAGTATCGGCTCAAAAAAGAAATCCTGGTGGTTAGACTTGGAATTGGCCCTGCACTCAGCCATAGTTACATTGTCTGAGTAAGTGAGTCTTTCTAGCCACATATAGTGCAGTGTAAGTATGTGAGCATTAGACCACTCCCCTCGTTAGTGCAGAGGGGAGGGAGGGATGGGGGGGTACTGAGTGCTGGTTCGGGGGGCTTGGTTCATTATGCAAATGATCCTGCTGGAGCCGTATCAACGAGGCGCACGCTCCCTTATCATTTTCCGCCGCCGGGGCCCCTCTCCTCCCCGATCGCTCATACCGAATCATGGCCTAATAGCATCCCATTAACATAATTGCCAGCACAACTAGTGTTCCGTGTCTCCAAGCCACTCCGTGCTGTGCCTCCAACCGAGAACCAGAGAGACGGTGGGGGCGAAGAGGTGCCATCATGTTAAGGGGGTAGGGAGAGAGAGAGTGAGTGAAAAAATTTAATTAAGCCAATGACTGTACAAGCCACTCCCTCATAGCGCTAAATGTGTGCTTCAAAGAGGAAAGGGCAACGCTTTTGTTTTTGCAGAGACCTTGAGAACAGTCCCAAAAGTGCTCAATATTCCACTGATGAGTCTACAGTACAAGCAGGTCTACCAGGCAGTCTGCCAGGAAAAATAAAATCCCCATTATTTTTTAATTAATCTGTAATTAAAATATATTAAGCCACCATTTCCACAGATCTTTCCTAATGTGAGAATGTGGTCCATTTAAGCAAATTTACACATCTTTAATTAATAGAGAACATTCTTTCAATCTAATGAGGCGTGGAGCAAAGGTGGTCACTGAGGAACTTGAAAGCACACCTACTCGAGGTAAACTGTTGCTGCTAAGCTGTGACTTATAGTTCTAATTGAATACTCATATTTTTCACTATTACTTGCAAAATGATTATTGTTACTTGTATGTTCTGTGACATAGTCACTGGCAGCATGACATATTGAGCTCCACTAACACTGAATTCAGTCATCGTGTTCCTGGACAATACACTTATCTATGAATGTGTGGTATTGTGATTTATGGTGATTGGGAATGTGGTAGATTATTGTACTTTTGGAGATAGCTATTAATTAAGCAGTTAGATAACCAAAGGTGGCCCATGCCATGGGTGATCAAAAGAAGCTTAAATTAGGGAGGTTCTAGATTGGTTATTAGTTCCAGGATGTTGCCTCAGTTGTTTTAAACTGACATCATAACATTATTTACTGGCTGCTGTTGGCCCAAAATCTTATAAAGTTTAAACTTATAACACAATTGTTTCAGCTGTTTGTTGTGTGGCACTATGTTGGTATCGTTTGATATCGCCATCAGGCCAATAGTTACCAGCCAGTAATTATCAGTATTGGAAACAGAACTGAAAAATCAGGATTGGTTCCTGCCTAGTTAAAATACATATCAACTGGCATGGCATCTCTCTCACCCTTCACCATTCAAATCCAATGTGTAAGTAATTATAGACCTTTCTGTATCCTGGGGTCTTTTCTGTCTGGTATCTGGTCTTGTCACTCAGTCAATCCATTACAACACTCACTGCAGCATCAGCCACAGTCCTGCAGTCCCCCAACCCCTCCCCCTCATACCCCCACCCCCCCAGCCCCCATCCCACCTCAACCCCCACCCGCATCTCTCCTGGGCCCCGTGCCGCCCGCACGGAGCTGATGAATTGATTGACACCATTTTCCATCTTCCAGCGCTGACAGAGAGGGGCAGGCAGAGGCACACACTGGGAGGCTGCTGCACTGGTCACTTCTGAAGGGTGATGGGACCAGACTGAAAGGCATGCAGACTATAGCCTTATGTGACCTTAGAAGAAGACAGAACATGTTATATAGTTGTACACTGGTGCAGACCATTGGTTAAAGTTAAAAGTATAAAATAAATCAGTTTTGTGATTTGTCCTCTTTCAATGATTTAAAATACATTGCTTGGTGAGTATAGGTAGGGCTATGCAACTAATCACAATCAAAATTGCTATTTGAAGGCTGCAATTTTTGAAGCACCATAGTAATGTTCTGAAATCTGATTCTTTTATTAGTTTGCTCATGTTTCAGTCTTTGTCAATTCTTTGAATAGAATCCTATTATAAAACATAAATCGCAAATCTAATCACGATGCATGTCGGAAAATTGTGCAGCCCTAAGTACAGGTATAGAATATGTTTACCCAAGTGTCAAGGCACAAGGCAGTGAAGGGACCATTACCATCGAAAATCCAAACATTTCAAATAGTCATTCAGAAGTTAGCAAATATGCTAATCTATTAAAATTGTCTTGATGCAAAACAATTTTTCACCTGCATGAAAATTAAAACCACATTTGCAACATGAAATGGACTATTATAGTCAAGTATGAGTTAGGCTTGCAGAGATGCCGACCTGCTCACAGTAAGGATGCATGTTTTTCTATGTTTTTCAATGCAATAAAAACATCTCAGAAAAAAACCCAACATGCTTTTATTATTTATATTTGGATTTCTTTTTTTGTGGTTTGCACATTTCTCTTTTGTGGTTTGCACATTTCTTCTTTTTCTTGTTTGCAAATTTTTTTAATTTATTCTTTTATTTAATCTTTTTGGCACATTTAAGTTTGCACTGAGGTGGGAGAGAACAGAAATTTCATCTGCGCTATTCATCTTGTATGTATATGCACATTTGACAATAAAAGAAATTGAATTGAATTAAAAAGTTATGCATTGAGGCTTTAAAAGTGCCTCTATTCCAGATGCTTGTAAATGACAATAACAAATTTAGGTGCCCATGATCCCACAGTCCCATTTTCTGACCTGCCTTGTACTTAACCAATGCTCATCTCGATAAGATGAGATGGTTGAATATTTACTTGTGTATTAACTTCAATTGTTCAAGAAAATGAATGTAAATGTGTAGTTGTAAAAAAAAAAATATATATATAGCAAATGTTATCTCATATAGCACTTTTGTACCACCAATGCACACTCAAATCGCTTTACATCCAGAAATCACTCACCCATTCACACACATTCAATTTAATACACCAGTGTCTGCACACATTTAGGGCAAATGAGGTTGAGTGCCCTGCCCAAGGACACAACAACAGTATTCACCTGTAACCTGGAAACAAACCACCAACCTTCAAATTCAGCTATTGCTTAGTTATCTTGTATGTTTTGATCTGCTGAAAATGTGTTTGTTCACATAGATCCCATTGATAATCCATCTGCATTCGCACTGAAGTGGCTGCATCTCTCTCTCCTCTCCCTCGCAGCTCGATACCACGTCCAAACTCGTTACGCTTATCACAATGACAACTAAATAAGTACAATTAGCAGCCACCCAGGCGTCCTAAGAGCATCTGATTCTCTCCCTAAATGATCCCATACTCCACAGTTATTCATCAAGAAAGGGGTAGCACAGACAATAAAGAAAAGAGAGGTTAAAGCTATGTAGATTTCAAATGCAGTGATTGTAGCAGGTTTAATCCCATCAAACTCATTCCAACAGCAAAGACAAGTTTTAACGTCAGATCTGTAATTAGCATGTTAGAGTGGCAGGGTGGAGGTTTCAGGATATGGGAAATCTAAGAACATCTGTAGGAATGCCAGAAGACTATGAATAAAAGGATTTTATGTGACGAGATAGTTCAAGGTATTATTATGTCACACAAAATCTTATATCGAAGATGATATTTGTTTATTAGTGGCAATTGTAATGTGTAATGTAAACTTTGTATTAGTGAATATAAAAATAAGACAACATGAAAGTTTTTGGACCAAAGTTTAGGTTGTGTGATCAAACATGCCTAATCAAATCTCATGCAATTCCTATAGGACTTTAAAGCTTGCTTGATTGCTGGGGGTCCTCCAGATCTGCTTGTCTCCATGGAGAAGTAGTTGCTTTTACAGTATGACATTAAACTCATCTCCACGGAGAGAAGCATATGACACCTTCAGGCCAAGTAACAGGTCTCATCTGTTGAAAGGTAAGCCCCTCACAGTAAAAAGGTACATTTGCAATTACAGTTGTAATTTGTTGTTTTTTAGATATAAAATGCAAGATAGATAAGTTTAATGCCATACTGTGAAACACTCCGAGCAAAGCAATAACATCTCCATGGAGACCACCAGGTGGCGGACACTCCACTAGAAAAGTTGTATAGTGCACCTTTGATTTCAGGTACAGGGCAGCCAATGTAAAATATGTGCAAAAACAACATAGATGACTTTGTGTTGTAACTTTAGAAACTAATAGAAAAGAACTGTAGGGTAGCAATGGCTCAGGTAGAGTGGTAATCCTAACAGGTTGGTAGTTAAATCCCCACTCCAGCAAGCGCATACTGCCATAGTTACCATCAAGTGCGGTAAATGAAGGAATAATTGTCTTTGAGTGTGCAAAAGGAGGTTGTTGTTAGGTCATTATTAAAAATTAAAGAGCCTACAAAACATATGAATGTGTATATGGCCATGGTCTCAGAATTACAAAACATGTGGTGTAGTAAATTTTCTACTTGTTTCCATGAATAGTGGGTGGCTATCTACACAAGTGGCTACAAGCATAAACAAACAGACAACCACTATGGCCAGCTCCTCTGATTAGCTTATTTGCTTATTAGCGGTCAGGAGAAAACCACATCTTTCAAAATGGTTGCCACTTAAAATATATGGTGACCCAAACATCATAAATAATGCATTATCAAGACGTACAACACTGGATGACAAACACACATCTCCTTCCCTCTCTCCATTTCCTTCTATCTCTCTTACTCTTGCTCTTTCTGTTTTAATTTGACACCCAGAGCTGGAGGGTAACTAGGTGGGGAGCGTGAAGCCGCCGAGGAATTTATTAAGCAAGGGTCCTGACTTGCGGCGCTAATGACATCGGAGAATATGGGAGAAAGCCAGACAGCCCCCGACCAGCCGAAACCGCAAAATGAAATAAACATGAGGAGTGCCACTTGTGACAGGAGCAGAGCCGAACGCAACACAAGTCATTTGGGTTGTGGACCTTGAGCCCTGGGAAGATCAGACTAGAGCAGACGCACGGAGGACCAAAACAAAATTAGCGAGGAGAGGTTTTGACGGACAAGTGCGGGGACAGACAGCATTGATCTCCTTGGGCTCAATGCAAAATATCATAGCTGCTGGAGACGTGATAACTTCAAGGTTTCTAATAGGGTTGGGTGATATCATAAAAAAAAAGAAAAGCTTTCCATATTGATTTCATGAACATAAACAAGACAGACTTTTAATCAGTACCATTTAAAACCAAAAATACAATTTCTTCCAGAGTCTGAACTCTGCTCCAAACCACATACTTTAACTTACAGAGGATTGGCTGTAGACCTCTTGAATAAAATTATCCAAGCTGTCCAGTGCTGAGTAAAATTAACAGTAGCCCTAGTTTCTAATTATCAGAAATGGATCTGAGAATGTGTAAAATAAGGCTAAAATAAAAAAAATAAAAAAACCCTAAAGAACCGAAATCTTTTTCTATTTTATTTCTTAAAGCCTAGGTCGGATTAATGTACTTAATAGCCTTACAATGCCTTAAAAGGTAGCTAAAACTATCTGCTTCTTTTGAGACTTCATACTTCATTGTGATTGGACACATTTGCTTGTCATTCACTCAAAATTACAGTTTACAGACTGGCAGATTGTCACAAGGTCATAGCCAAAATTCTACCTAACATTACTCAAATTTGAAATCTGAAAACAAAGCCATTGCTAAACCTATATGTGTAAATTATATGATAAGGAACATTTTTAATCCATGGACTTAAATAGGAGTAAGTAAGGACACATTTTGGGCTAATCTTGGATTATATCACTGACCAAAATATGATTAAACCAGGACTGAACTAGGACTAGGACAAAATCAGGACTACCCAAAACAGCATTCCCAACAAGGTTCCCAACTGCTAATCTAGACAAATGACAGAGCAAAACAATAGGAGCGTACACATCTTATTTTGACAGACAGTGTGGTGAGACACACAATTGATCTATTCAGGGCTCAGCTCAAGAAATCATTCAAAATATCCATCACTCCAGCAGCCTGCAACTGTCAAGTACATGGATACAATTACATTATTAATATCACCATGGCATTTTTGGACCAACTCTGTAGTCCTAATGTGAGGCCCATAAGATACAGTAGAGCTGAGAGAATTGGGGAAAATATGAATTTGTGATATAACTACACACACACACACACGCGTGCACGCACGCACACACACACACACGCACACACACACACACATATATATGTATATTAAGAATGGTAGTTGGTATAATATAGTTTTAGTGAGATTTTATTGTAAAATTCTATTGTGTAATAAACGGTCATCTCTAGTGTGTGAGTGTGTATTGATTATATTTTATATTTTATATTGCATTTCTCACCTGCTCAGGGACTACGGATTGAAACTAGCATCAGCTATAATCTGGTGTAAAGCATCTTTAATCTTTTTGCACAACTGCCCCTGTCAAATAAACAAATAAATAAATATATATGATATAACCAATATATATGTGTGTGTATGTGTGTGTGTGTGTGTGTGTGTGTGTGTGTGTGTGTGTGTGTGTGTGTGTGTGTGTGTGTGTGTGTGTGTGTGTATGTATATATGTATATATGCATAAAACATTTTTTTAAAATTACCAACATTCATGGTATCTCATCTCGGATGAGAACATTTAGGTCTAAACTAAAGCATTAGTAGATTTTATACATAACAAGACCCAACAGAGATGACAATATTGAATATTACCTAAATTATAGCAAGCTTTGATTATAGCAAGCTTTGCAAGTTACCAGTCACCACCATTCAAACTGCAGTTTAGAAACCATTGCAATTCATCTTGCAGCTCAAATACACAGCCATCTTTAGCCATCCCTCCTCACAGCAAACCCATTAGACTAGTACCAAAATAACACAAGCTGACACAGACACCACGAAGACAGTGAAGATGCAAGCAGAGGAGAGGAGGGGATGTACCAAGTCATATTTCTTGGACTATTTTGTCAGTTATTTGAGTCGTTACATTGGCAGCAGTGAAATATGAACAGGATACTCCCAAAATGATGGAGCCTGATGGATATGTCTATTGTCGTTATAAGGACAAAGAAGAAGCGGCAAAACAAAAGAGGGGTACTATATTCACTACTGATAGCAATGTGGTTTGGTATAATGGCACTGTACAGCTAAAATATTGGGCTAAATGATTAAGAATAGAATGTGTAGATAATTTAGGTAAGTGTAACATAAGGAAATTGCTTTGGAGAGTAAAAAAACACCAATACAACATACTAAATAAAATAAATGAATGAATAACTATTAGCAACAAATAATAATATTATATCAACAAAGAGCATTTTATTTTGACTGACAGGCTTACTCACAATTAAATCGAAATAGCAACTTGAATTGTCACAATTAACATCAGACAAATCACACATTTTAGATAGTATAGTGTCCTCTGCAAGAGCCATGGGACAAAATAGAAATTTTGTGTCACAATTATCATTTTCAAAATAATAGCAATTAATGATAATATGACAAAAGTGTTCTGTTGGCAAAATGGTTATTATAACAACTATATAAAATGCACAGTCTTGCAATAGGTTGCAATGAACAAAATATTTCTGTGTTTCAAAACCTCTGGATGAGTTTAAAATATTCACTGTAAATTGAATGTTCTCTCTTTTTTTTTTTTTTTTCCAGTAATTGCAAATCAAAGTCCAATCCCTTTCTTTAGTACACTGGAGTCTTAACAGGGTCTGCTCAAAGACAAAACAAAGGAGTCCTCAGTTGTTGCCATGGTCTTGTTGTTTTTGTGAGTCTTTCAGTGCTGCTCTTCAAAGGACACAATGAACCTGTCCATCACTGTCACTCAGGCCAGCTCGGATCTGAACCAGGACCCTCTCTGTCTGCACATGGGGGGTGTATATCTGATGATAAGAAAATTATATATATATATATATATATATATATATATATATATATATATATATATATATAATATATATATATATATATATATATATATATATATAAATATATATATATATATATATATATATATATATATATATATATATATATATATATATATAATTTATTATCATCAGATATATATATATACACACACGCACACACATACATGCATACATATTTATATATGTGTGTGACAATAAGTGTGACAATAGCGAAGATGTTATATATTTTAATAAATTCACATATAAGTCGCATCTGAGTATAAGTCGACTGATGGTGCAGAAAATGCGGTATATTGTGCATGCTCAGTTATGGCTCGAATGTTTTGTGTAGGAGTGAGAAGGGGGCGGGGTTCAAGATAGAACACGCTGACAGCTGCCTATCCTGGAAACACTCTGAGAGGTGACGTGGGAAACCTCCAGTGGACCAAATATGACAAGGACATGCTGACACAGGACAGGCTGGCAATGCAAATGAATATAGAATGTATACTGGAGTCATGCTATGTAGAATAGTAAGCACTGAGGAAATAGCATGGAAACACTTGCAATGAATGAAGTTCCAATGAATGATTAAATAGGACACTATAATTTTTACCTTTAACAATAACAGTATTCAAGCTTCTAAACTCTCCAATCCACTTGCTTTTTTTAATAGATGAGTTGAAAATGACAAGTGGTTCACCATGTTTCATAAGTAATTGCATGAAGTTTTGTATCCCAAGTTAAAAAAAAAAAAAATATATATATATATATATGTGTGTGTGTGTGTGTGTGTGTGTGTATATAACATTTTACTACTACTAAACTTTGACCATCCATTATATTTCAACTAATACAACTCACTTTTTTATTATTTACTATTATTACTAAACTATCACCGCTATGACTACCCCTACTGCTATTACTACCACCACTACTATCACTAACACTTTGACTACTACCACTACTATTATTACTACTTCTACTCAACAATAACATGATTACACTCAACATGTAAAGTCCTGGCTAATCCCAACTTTACAGTCCATATTTCAGTTAGACCTCAAGTGAAAACAGACTGCAGTCCCCTCACTGACCACTCTACATACTCAATGATGAATAGTTGTAGTTTGGAGTTTGAATTAATCACGGGGCAGTGACAGCTACCTGTGCCACGCGTCTTCATTAGTGCAGAGCAGAGGAAGCCCTGACACACTGATAAGAGAGGAGGATACAGCTCATTACCTACAGTACATCCTCCCATTCACTTTGGATAACAACATCACGAGCCAAATGAACTGCTCTTCACACCTGTGTATGTGTATGTATCTAACTACTGGACTGGTGACTTACTCCACCAGGAAAAAAAAATTGGAAATCTATATCTGAATCAACCAGGAAACCAAGCTCGTAATTTAGGAAACACCTGATTGACATAGTAACTGGTAAATGGTCACATTTTTATATAGTGTTTTTCCAACTTTAAAATACTCAAAGCACTTTACATCAAGGGGAAGAACCACTCACCCATTTACACACACATTCATACACCAGTGTACGCAGACACTGGGGGCCAGGTGAGTTAAGTGTCTTTCCCAAGGATACAATGTGGGGGCTGGAATCACACCGCCAAACTGTCAGTGGATCTAATTGTATGGCTTTATTCACACATAGGCATTCTCTGCAAATTCACAGTAATTTACCCAGAAAAATGCCAGATCAGAAATGCAGGGAAGTCACTGTTGGCTTCATTCACTCATGACCCTGTTCTGACAAATGCAGGTTGAATTCATGAATGGGGCTTATAGGGCTCATATTACTTGCGATATCATGTGGTAACACAGGAAGTGCTTCAGTGTGTTTGTAAACTCCATACAGACTAATAATAAAGGGTTACTCAAACGTGTGGATGAAACAAAACAACTCCAGGTATGTTTTCAATGAGGTAACAACATTATAACATGGGTAAATTTTGTGTAATACAGGATCTTTAAAAGAGTTCATATTAAGAGTTTTTTTTTTTTAAAGATGGACCACGAGTCCGAAATAAAGATGAATTGAATTGAATATATAGAACTGGAGGAGTGGCTACAGCAGATCCCAGTCTCAGTCCAGAAAAGTGCAGTACTAGGAACAGCAAAGATACTGCACAGAACCCTCAAGCTCCCAGGCCCCGAGCGTGGATAAAAAGAGGGGATAAAGACCATATATATATATATATATATATATATATATATACACACACACACACACACACACACACACACACACACACACACACACACACACACAATAAGCAGGCCAAGTTACAGATCAGATCTTTGCCAAGGCAAGCAAGCTCACAGTAATAATGCATGTTTGTTTTTATTAATAGAAACACCTGTATCTGAATAAATACAAGACGGATCAGTTTAATGCCATACTGTGGAACATTTTTATACATGGAGAATGGAGACACAGAAGTAATGCCATTAATCCAAGATACAAGTCAGATCTCGTGAGAGGAGACCCCACTTTGGAACAGTCAAATTGACATCTCATTTTTTGTGTTCAAGTTTCATAACCCGATGGCATGGATTTAATGAAAGTGCGACCCCCCATGCTCCAGACGTCCGCTCAGAGAAGCCGGAGAGCAGCAGCAGAACTCATTGTTCTAGAGTCTCAATAAAAAGTGACAGTGCCGCGGGCCCAGGCCTGACTGACAGCCCCATCTTTGGACAGGCCTGTTCGAAAAACAGTCAGAGAAACAGGGGACAGTGTGGGCTATAGGGTCAGGGAACCATGCCATATTTATGCTTTAATGGATTGTGGAGGTATGTGGATTTTAGTTGTAGTTGAGAAAAATTGTTCTGTGTAAAATTCACTGACTTAAAGTGGAACTAAACGCATCAACAGAGAGCCACATGCATGATGTCACCAACTACTAGAAATTGCAGAGGCCACTACAGACTTAGATTTAGGTGTTTTTGACTAGAAAGCTGCAAATGTAACTAACTTGCATTGAAATAGCTAAAAATGACTTGGAAGAGTGGAAAATGCAATTAAAACACCACAAGCACAGTTTAGTAGGGGAAAAAGTGGATTTTCTGTTCAGTTCCACTTTGAAAAAGACTTCTGATGGTAGGTACCTCATCTGATTATCTCCATGGAGCTGTTATTGCATCGTCTGGAATATTCCACAGTATAGCATTAAGCTTATATATTTCCACAGAGACAAGCCGGTGACAACACCAGTCCAGGTTACACTGAGGATCTATGGCAATGTGAGCCTGCTCACAGTAGGAATCCATGCTCTTCACGCTTTATTGGGCATTTAATACCTGTACTTCAATGTATGCAAGAGAGAGACGTTTAATGCCATATCATGGAACACTCCAGGCAAAGCAATAGCATCTCCATGAACACAAGAATGTGAAGGAACCTTCAACAGAAAAGTTACATAATGCATCTATAAGTATTTTGGTTTTAAGATAGTTAGTAGATTAGCCCTGATTTAAAATTCACCCATTTATTGCCTAGTAAGTATTAATTGTTTATTTTGTATGCACTAAGCAGTATAGGTTTAAATTGCATTTTGCATATTTTTTAGGACAGTGACTGCTTCTGATTTGCAATATTTACTACAACACAAGTGAAAAGGGTAGCTGCAGCGGCTTGACAGTACAGAAATACGACTTGGCTTTCGAGTATGAAAATGAATAGCTGTGTAAAACCCCTCTACAAGCTGTTAATATTTCACGAGGAGCCATTTTGACACAGTCGGCGATGCAGCTCATTTGTATGGCAGTTGGGGAGCGCCGCGTTTGTGCCAAAAACTCCCAGGTAAAGGTGGAAAACAGCCCTCTACAAAGACATCAAGAGTATCCCGGCGTCTGACAGCCATTTTTTGGGGGGAAGTCAGCAGCATGCTACAAAGCGCATCTGAAATGGCCCATTTAACAGCACAGTGGCGCACTCCCAGCCGATGGCACCATTTGCATACTTCATATCAGATGAAGATGGATGGTGAGAATCAGTGTCGGTGCGATAGGCGTTTTATCAAGGTTACACTATCCTCCAGACTCCTCAAAAGCTCTTTATTTCCGAGCTGTTTTCAGAATATTAACTCATCAACACTGGGATTTTACAACTCAACCAATAAGGAGAGATGGGGATGATGAGCGCTGAGTGGGAGCAGGGATGAAACTGTATTTAAACAGGTCTGAAAACAACAGTAACATCTTAAAAAATAAATAAATAAAAATCAGTGCAAACACTACAACCATCCAAAGTATTTTCATACTTGGTCTGGTTTGGTCCTGGTTTGAGCAAAGTTTATTTCTGAAGAGTTCTGCCCTGAGTTCCCCTCCTTGTGTGTCTGATACTGTCTTTTCTGCAGGATGATCTCTCCACTTATTACACAGAGCCCAGTTCCACTCAGAGGTCTCACTCTCACCTTTTCACTCCGGACCACTGCTCGTAAAATGTCACCAAGGCACTAGAGCACATAGGGCACTTTAAGGTACTCATAGTAATCACACGGTTCATATATGACCAGAGAAAGAGTTATAAGGTTATATGGATATGGGAAACTTGGATTATTGCTTTGGTAGACAATAGAGGAGTTTTGAAATTACTAAATGAAGAACCTTAATAGTTATTGTCGGTAAGCAAATGTGGTATGGCAATGCAACATTTAAATTAAATATAATTCGTAATTAATGCAGTAATCCAATAGCATACTAAGTATTAGTATTAGTAATTAGTTAGCATACGTTAAAAAAAATCTGTAAATTAAAAAATATCTTGTCTCTTTTTATGGAGATTAACTTATTAACCCTGTAGTTTAGGCTTCTACAAACATTCTGAAATGTGTTGGGGTCTTGTATTATTAGCTGTTCAGATTTCAGTCTTCTGTCAAATGCTGAATCCTTCTGGATGTGTTTAAAATGTAAAAACATGAATTGCATAATTGTAAGTGCAGTCAAATCAAGAAATGTGCACATGCCATAACCAACCAAATAGCTGACAGCAATCAATCGAAAATACACAACCAAACTAACTGCTAACAAAAAAGAAATCTTTAAATTATTAGCCACTTGATCCTGAACTATTCAACTTGCTTTGAATAATCTCAGAGCTGTTTTCTCAACAATCAACTGTTACCTTTTCCTATGTCATCAATACCAAAATTTCTAATTTGCGCAATGCAATTCAGAACATTTCCCCCCTGTTAACATTACGGTTTCTAACTAACATTTATAGAACTACTTCTACTTTATATGTTATATCAGCTGTCCATTTCCCACCAGGAAGTACAAGTTCAAACTAAATTAAAATGCAATTTAAAAAAATAGGGAATGTTTTTAGTAAATGCAGTGTTAACTGTTTTTATGAAATGAATAGTCAAATGTCAAATGCACTTTAAATTAGGGATGGGGATTTTTTTGAGCCGATTTCCAATATATGCATTGCTGTGGCAAATTAAAAAAAACTATCGGCTAAATTTTCAATATCAGGCCGATACCTATATCTGTGAAAACTGAAAATCCTCCAATATCATAACCAATAACCGATAACCCATCCCTACTTTAAATGTGCATAGCTTCTCTTCATGTAACCTCATTGACTTTTACACAGCAGAGGTCACAGGAGGATCTTTGACTGTCCACATCCTCAGTCCTTTCCACTGCCCTTAAAGTGACACTTCCTGTATTCCCCCATGCTCTGGTGTAGTGTTGCAAAAAAACATGGGTCCATTTATAAAACAGGAAGCTAACTACAGTACGGCGGCTGCAGCTATTTCTGGAGCGGAGGATGTGTGCAAATCACCCGGAGCTGTCACACTCGAACAGGTCTGCGCTCAAATCACATCCCGATAAATAAAACAGCACCGGAGGCTAAATGCAGAGAGAAAGTTTGGATTGCACGTCGAGAGCCCCCCTGCTGAGGCCCCCCGTCGATCACTAGACGAGCGCAGACGCACTTTAAGGAGCGCTTCATGTTGGGAGTTTATGCACAGGTTGTTTCTCATTAAAGCTAAATGTGTAACTACCTGATTTTTACAGTCGTATAAAGGTGAAAGACAGAACTAGTTTGCAGCTTTGGGTAGAGTAGCCAAAAATAGTACTCAAGTAAGAGTAACGTTACTTCAAAATAATATTACTCAAATAGGAGTACAAAATACCGGTCCATAAAACTACTCAAGTAAGAGTAAAAACTATTTGGGAAAACTACTACTCAAGTAAGAGTAGTAACTGAAAGAGTAGCTGTCGGGAGGAAACATCTGATTTATAATTTATATTTAATAAAGCCTAACTGGAAGGAGAAAACATTAAATAATGCACAAAATCAAGTATTTTCAAAGGATATACACAAAAATTAGAAAAAACTAAATAATATCTGAAGGAGTGGTGTGGGAAACACAAATGTTCAAATAATTTTATATTCTCAATGTGTAGACTCACAGTGGGAAGAGGAACCAAGCAAGAGTTTATTCAATTATATTATGAAATTAAAGTAACTAAGAGTACTGGGTACTGCACCTCTTTTAAATAATAACTGCATGAATTGTGAAAAAATAGAAATTGTGATTTAGGGTCTAGAAATTTTTGACATGATTTTTTTTTTTTTTTTTTTGGCCTCCAAACTAGTCATTTCATATAAAGACTGAAAGCAAAAACATTCTGAAAAGTCTTAAAATAGAAATGAACTCATATGCTAATGGAAATCGCTATCTTTTCTCACACATTGAATGGTTATGTGGGTGATAACTAATCCCATATTACAAACTGCACTTGGCAATATCCGTGTTTTATCACACAAATAGGCTGCCAAATTGAAAATTCAAGTGTAAAAAGCCAGCCAACAGATTTTCACTCGAAGCTTCTTGAGTAGGTGAGAAATTTAAGTTTTCAAAAAAAGACAAAAAGGATTTGGCATAAATTACTTGGAGTCAATCAGTATTAGTTGTTTATTTTTTTTTATATATTTAGAAATGCTAGTTTGAGGCTAATTTAGGAGTTTTACAGAACATTTGAAAAACACTTGGAGGAAGAGTTGTCACAATACTAAAACTTCCAATTAAATTACCTCAATGAAAATTTTAAAACACTCTTTTTTAAAGGTCCTCAATGTTTTCCCATGTATTTGAGCAAAATTTGTCTTGTCCCAGTAGAGATCTATTGTATAAGCAGCTCTGGCAGTCAAAAGCATTTTATTGTCCAATAATCAGGAAATGTACGTTAGCATGCTAGTTGTAGTTAGCTTTACTGTCACAGCAAAACTCTCAGTTAATAATAAAGATGATCGGAATGAATAGGTGAGGAATACCTTTGGACCACTGCAAGCTGTTTAAAACAAATTTGTTTAGTTTTTCACAATTTTTAGACAGTAAAAATAATGTTAGTCAAGATATGGATATAGATATGCATCAAGTTTTAGTATCAAATGATACCTGGGTATCACTTTTTTGACGATTGCTTTTGAAGCTAAATCCAAGTCACTACATGCAGCAACTGCTTACTGGTATGTTTTTTTTTTCCTGATAATCTGCAAATCTGGGAGCTTGAACAACATGATGGATGCTATGTACTGCATAAATACTCCTTCCGTGCTCTTCCACATGGGCCCATAGTAAGACATTGCATGGAGGTTTATTTTTGGAGGTGCAGGTGAGGCAGGAGCTGACAAAGCACTGGGCATCACTTCAAAGAGGCCAATGCCACTGTGTGACATTCACTGACCAGGACAAGAGCAGGGGAACTTTGTGTCTTATTGTGGTTCATATTAATTGCTGTTCCCAATGTGTTTAGGGAATTGGTTCATTCAAATATACAAATACAATACAGGAGGACAGTTGGTCCAAAAAGTGGTCTTCACACTGGCATTGAACAATTTGGGAATCTGCAGTTTATGTTTGTATGGTGACATCACCAAGCTAAGTTAAAGGTTAAATTTGCGTAGAAGTGATTCCAGTCACTGTATGAATGCATACTTTTTTCAAAGTACAGAATTGAGTACATAAATTTCATGCTATGCTGTGGGACATTCCAAGCAACAATATCTCCATGGAGATAAGCACATAGCAAACCTTTTACCAGAAAAATATTGTAGTGCACCTTTAAAATCAGTACTCAGTTCACAGTACATATTGTAAAATGTCCAAGAGTAGTAACACCAATACAAGAATCAATACTAAGCCAATACAAGAATCATTAGGACAGAATATTTAGTTTTGTACAAGAAATAATGTTATCAAAATAATGACTGATACTTTCTAAATTTTGAACTGCATTACACTGGGGCCTTAATAGAGGTGTGATGGTCAGGTGTTCTCTGGCTGACACCCAACACAGATAGACTCCAAGACAAAGCGTCCTAAATAGAAAGAAGTGGCAGGATATACAAAAACTAGATCAACATGTTTGCACCAATACAAGTAAATTTCAATAAGACCAGCATTACTGAGGTGACGGGGCATACATCCTTTAGGTTGGTGTTGACGGAATGTGGAAACAGATCCACTGCACAGTGCACACAGTGTTCAAAGTCAAGGTTCCCGGGCTAAATCCGGTATTAGAGGAATTTAAATCCGGACAAAATACAGTTTACAATCTGTTACAAAGGTTACTATTTAGTAGCTGCAATAATTTAGGTCTCCAATCAGTTACAAAAAGGTGAATGGAATGAGCGCCTGTCCTGTACATGCATCACAAAACCCAATCAAATCAGATACATTTCCGATATCTGACTGATATTATATGACCGATACTGATATTGAAACTGATATATTTCCCAAGCCTAATATAAACTGTAGTCTATCTCTACAGCTGAATTTTTGGTGAGTATATATTAGGGCTGCAAGATTAATTGCAATTAAAACAAAATCATAATTTGAATAGACACAATCAACAATTTGCAAACTCTGCAATTTTAAAAGTACCATAATTTATCTTATTTAAACTGCCAAACTGCCAATCCAATGTTATTTAAATCTGTACAAACATGTTCTGAAAGGTGATTCTTAATATTAATGTGTCAGTTCTTTTTGTCAATTCTTCTAGGCGCGTTTAATATGGGAACTTTGAACAGAACCCTATTATTAAAACATAAATCACAAATCTAATCACAACCTAATCAAAATCACAATTTTCCCAAATCATTTATTACATACAGAATTGTTTCAAATAATTATGATATAAATTACAACCCAAATAATCCTACTTTCATTTCTTTCAGATGTACATTTCAGCCACAGAAAACCCTCCTCATTCTCCGGCTCTTCTCAGTTGAGCACTGAATGTAGAGTGTGATTGCCGTGAGTGGCAGCAGCCCCAGATGTGCTGACTCCACTCCTCTGCCTCATAAAGGACTGGGCTAATGCAGTCCATGATTTCACAGGCGCAGCTCATCTCTCTGTCACCCGCTCAGGCACAAACACACTCGGAGGGCCCATCACCAAGAAATATACCTCAAATTAAAGGCATTCCATAGCTCACATGCTGTCCATCTGCAAATACAGCCAGTGATATTAATAATCACTCATTTTGATTTAAGCAGGGTTACTGTTAATTGGAAATACTAATGGTTTTGATACAGATTTACAGACAGATACAGACCAGAATTAATAGAAATGTGGTAATTGTGTGTGTACAAAACATAAATTTGGACCTAATTTGTGTAATCATTAAAACTTAATGACTTAACTTGCATTTTTAGAAACCACTCAAAGTAAATAAGGCATTAAGATTCTGGATAATACAGATGCATTAAGTATAATTTACCATTGCATATTCTCATCCATCTATTTTCTTCTACTTATCTGGGGCCTGGGGGCAGCAGTCTAAGCAGGAACTCCCAGACTTCACTCACCCAAGACTTTCCAGGTTCTCCTGCGGGTCCCAAGGTGTCCTCAGGCCAGCTGAGAGACATAGTCCCACCAGCATGTATTGGGCCTCCTCCTGGTGGGACATGCCCTCCCGTGAGACTAAGCTCCTCATCCAATCCCTAAGAGAGCGACCAGCCCCTCCTTCCCTCACTTGAACTCCCCCACTTGAGGCAGTTGCATATTCCCATAGTTTTCAATATATTGTTGTTTCATTTAAAGGTGCACTATGTAACTTTTTTGGTGGAGGGTATGCCCCAAGCAATATTGCATTTATTTAATCAATTTTTTTCCAAGTCATATATCTAAGACGTATAAAACTGCATAGACTAGTATACGTCCCGGGACCACCATGGAACACACCTGGATGCACGTGGT
Source organism: Periophthalmus modestus (assembly GCA_019594935.1). NCBI lineage: Eukaryota > Metazoa > Chordata > Actinopteri > Gobiiformes > Gobiidae > Periophthalmus > Periophthalmus modestus. The sequence continues at coordinate 19,264,447 of JAIEZT010000007.1, read as the reverse complement.
AATATACAAGAAGGTATGATGTTGAAAATAACATTCTGCTGTCTAATGAAATGAATAAGTATTTTAAATTATCATTGCAGTATCAGAATCAATATTGAGTATCAAGTCTATTCCTTAGTATCGAAATTGAGTTCGAAATGTAGAATCATGACAATCCTAATCAGTACAAAACCCCACCTCCAAAAAAATCCATCCACTTAAACCTTACATCCACACACATACACACACACACACACACACACCCAATACCCCGCCCAAGTGACAGTGCCACTACTCGGGCTGCGTTAAGTATCCAATGCAAATGAAAAGAGAAAATCTATCATGACTTTAATACAGGCGGAGGCAGGAGGGAGGAAGGGTGGGGGGGCTCCGTGCTGCTAGCTTCCCGGGCTGTGAACGCCATGATGTATGGAACCGCTGGATGAGAGGTGAAAAGCGTATCGAGACTGGCGCGGGGAGGGGAGGGTGGTGTGGGCGGGAAGGGGGGGTTTGCCGTCCCGCCAGACTACGGAGAGAGAGCCCAGGGCAAAAGTGGAATAAATGTTGATTAGTGTTGATTTTGTCCGACGAGCACCCGGCAACTGACAGTGGGACTAAACCGCGTCGAAAGGCACCCATTAATCTTGCTCTCCTTTAAGCTGTGTATATTAATTTGTGTCATTTTCACTCCTGGCTTCTCCTCTTCTGCCTTCTAAAAAAAAAAAAAAAAAACCACACACACCGCCAGCTTAGAGGTATAGCCAAAGTAGCACAGGCAGACCAAGAGGAAATGAGATTCCTAAACAGTACATTATGGAAAATGAAGTCCAGGGGGGTTGGTATGGTAACAGCGTTGAAAAGTGCCCATTGCATGTTCAATTTAACGTGCATAACAAATTTGTGAACTTGATTAAATTGGGAGCGTATTAAAGGGGAGCTGGGCTGAGGAAAAAGGCCAAGTGAACCTGCAGGGACAGAGGGAATTGGGAGGTAATAAAGTATTTGCCATGGAGCACAGCCAATTTTGTTATGGTGAATTATCATATTGTAATTATGTGTTAAATACAGACATTATAGTTTTAAACATATTTTTAATTATAAATCATTGATATTTTAAGCACTGTACATATTTATATAGTACTGTATTCACGTTTGGTGGCTTCTATGCCTACCACTATCTCTAGTCTCAACACTTATATACAGGTGAGAGGGGTAAAGTGTCATGCTAAAGGATGCAATGGCACTAAAGATTGTCTGGGGGGGGGGGGTAGTGGAGGTTAGTAAGTTGTATAGTGAAAGTTCAAAATCTAAACTTGTGCACTATGTAACTCTTCAGGTAGGTGGGGGGGGTTAATGCCATAGTGCAGTACATTCCAGACACATCATGGAGACGAGAAGCACTCTGCCAGAAAAGTTACATAGTAGTTATATAAGTTATATAAGTTACATATCTTTAATACCAAGACTCACCAAGACTCACTGATAGTGTCTGGTATTACGTGCTGCATTATGTTACAATTTGGGCATATTCATTTTTATGCAATGTGGATATCATAACAGCTAATATTGCAATAATTATTATTTTGCAATACAACCCATATTTACATTTTTCATATAATTATTACACTGTGTAGCGTATAGTTTGTTCAGTACATTCGATGCCGCTATAAAGCAGTTGACAGGAGGCTAAAATATGGAAGCTGGTGCTATTTTACTTTTTTAAACTGCTCTTGGATCGGCCTCTAATCTCCACACTCACAGCAGCGCCGCGGAGCAAATGTAATATTTTCAACAAACAGAATTCCAGCGGCTTCAGAGGAGACCAAGAAAAGCATTCATCAGTGAAAATAGAGCAGTTAATCATATCAGAAGAAGCGCAGTTTGGTTTGAAAAAATACTCTCCAAAAAGGTACTGTGGAAAAATAGACTCTAGAAAATAACAACTCGGAAAATTCATGCAGTAATATTAGTTTTGGTGGTTTGTAATACAAAACATAGGACATCTATTCGTAAGTATGTAGGATTTTTTTTAAATAGTCATGTCTATTACAGCAATCAATGCATGGGCAAATTTTACATTTTAAGTATTATTTTTAGAGTTTAAAGTAAAGTTATCAAGAGTATTACTTCCATTTTCACTCTTATGTTGTAGGTCTGCCTGATTTTGGTAGTATGATTTTTTCTGACATTTTCTGATTTTTCTACATGTTGTTTTTTCTATAAAAAAAGACAGGATATTTTGTACTTTGTTATCTATTGAGATTTAATAAACCCAAAAAGAGATTTTGATTACATTGCAATAAACTTTGCAGCCCTTGAAACCAACTGCAAATAATTAGATATTAAATGTGTGTAAACAGAGAGGACTTTTCCACTTTTCCATCGAAGAAAATATGTGAGTTTCCAGGCACCACCATGTCTAAACCTGGTCTACAACAGGTCTATGTATGAACCAAACCATGACCAAACCAACTAAAAAGGACCAAAAGTTAACTGCTATTGACAATTTACTCCAAAAAGTCTATCAACCCACTAAATTGCATTACATGCATTACAATACTTTTCATAAGTCTATAATAAATACACATACATAGATTGTTGAAGCCTGCACTTTAACCATACCTCAAAGTTATGGCATATTGCATTATTCATACCATATGCTGTAGCCTAAATTCTAGCTAAATCCTAGCTCTGTGATGTCGGTGTTAATTACTAAAGCCATCACAGCCAGATTCCTATAATTAAGCTCCTTAATATGATTAACATGTATCAATTAGGCCTCTGACAATTTGCATAATGTCTAATGTAACCACATTGTTCTATACGGTAATGGCATTAACACTCATCTACAAGACTGTCACCAAAACTGATTAGGATTCTGCATCAAATTCAGTCATGTTGTAGAGTAGGGTTGAAAGATCATTTAAAAAGGGTTTAAAGAAGACATATTGTGCTTGTGTCTGCTATATAGTTATAATCTATGACACACATGGATCATTATGTTACAATTTGGAAATCATTTGAAATCACAATATTAATAAAATTAACAAGTCTGCTTAATTAGAAAACTGCAGTGCCCAATGAGAGCCAACGTTGCTGTCAACGTCATCACAACAAAGTACTGTTGTAGCTAGGAAGTAGTGGATTTTTTTTCCCATTTCAACCAAAATGACTACGCTGCTGAATCCTACACGCATCACTGATTAAGAAAATAAAATTGGAGAACAAAATACAAACAGCAGTGGACATACACTGGTACCAGTGAAAGTTGGATTGATTGGAGCAATGATGTCTTAAATACAGGAGTATAAAAGATAACTCAAACATGCATGAATGACACTAAAGACAACTTTGCGAGGGGAAATGAGAGGACAAACAACTATAACATGGTTAAAAGCTCTAAAAAGTACATTTTGCATAACAGGTCCGCTTTAAGTCTTTTTTTTTTGAGGAATCTTTTTCTTTTTTATGTATAAAACCAGCTAACCTTGTACTTTAGATCTTAACAACCATGCTCTAAAATGTGTGTCATTCTTATATTCATTTACATATATGATGTGTCAAAAGTACTCTGGGGCCAAAATGAAGGCATATTACCCGTGCTGGCACCAAATGTGATTTTCCATGTAAAACATTGTTTTAGGGTTAGGGTTAGATATCTTTGATTGAATTATAGGGGTGTAACAGTACGCTAAACTAATTTTGGTTACTTTTTTGGTTTTGGGAGGTGTCAGTGTGGTATATTTTCAGTTCAATTTAGGTACAGAAAAAGGCTGAAGAAAAACATTCCATGTATAAAACCCATTATAAAATATAAAAAATTCGCTAAAATGTGTATGCCTCGTAAACCATACATTTCCACACTGCTTGAAGCTACTACATGAAGAGTTATTATAATTAATGTGTAGTGTACTTTGCTTTGCCTGTGTAGCAGGTCAGGCTATTAAATGGTATGGTATGTTCTTTTCAGTGCAAAGATGCAGCAAAATGCATACCCATTTTTGGCACCCTCTCACAAGCTAAAATAGACGGTCTCCGACGGTCTCCACTTTGGTCACGCATGTTTTATGGTATTCATAATGTCCTTGTTTTGTTCCTTGATATGTTTAAAATTGTGAACTATGGATTGAAACTTGGTTCAATTAGTATTTAGTTATGTAAAAATCAAAATTCCTCAACACCACAATAAAGCAGATGTAGTTGATAAAAATACAACCACCCCAATAGTCCGGGATTAGACTTTTCCTGTTGTGAGGAGAGGATGCCTGAGCAAAGATGGGGGGAAACATCTGTAGCAGAGCTTGGCATCTCTCCTTTGTATAAAAGAAAGAATGGTGCAGATTCAGCAGTGAGAGAAAACTAAAGTGTAAGAGGGTACAACACCAGGAAGAAGAAGAAGAGGAGCAGGAGACAACAGGCTGCAAGAACTCTGACGGGGTTAGATGGGTTTACTTTAAAAAATATTGATACAGTTCGAAACAGGAAACAGATAGAGTTGTCACATTTTAGATTTACTATTATTGTGAGAAGACACATCACAATGTTACAATTATTGACATCATGACCAAACAATCGTGAAATCCTTCATTCACATCAGCTAGATTACTATTCTACCAGTATGTGACCAACTTTATGAAACCACATTTTCTAGCAGTTACTGAAAAAAAATTCACCTGGCCAGCACCACCATCCTTTTATATTTTGTATCTTGAACATTTTTGAACACCAAATAATAATAATAATAATAATAATAATAATAAAATAACATAATGTAAAATGTCTAAACTGTCAAACTCCTAAATATTATAACTCATTATTTGAACCAGTAGATATAAAACCGCAGATTGGGATCTATACAATTAAGTTAGAAAAGTAAAAATGTTTTACTTATTTATTTATTTATTTTTTTTTTTATCTTGATCTTTTTATTTGAAATGATGAATGAGACTTTGAAATACATGGTCCATAAATATTATAGTGAAAAAATATGTATGTATAATATCTTTACTTCACAGTAAGTAGTTCTTCTGCGTCAAACAGTCCGAAAGGCCATGCAAAATCAATGAACTGAAGTCAATGCAGTCACTCCACCACCACTACAGCCCTCTCACTATAATCAAACCTGCGGCTCATTTCGCCTTGTCAAACAGTCACCGCATACCCTCCCATTCGCACCCTGCAAAAAACAACATTACATCACCTCCAACCAGTCACTCAGAGATGGAGCGTACCCTTAGGCCCTGAAACTTAAAACTATGCAAACATGGACCGCAAGAAAACCAGGCTTTGTTGAGGTTTTGGAGGAGGAAAAAAAATTTGAAAAACTGAAACAACGTATGTGAGGAGGTGCTGCAGTTATGTTTGACACGATTGGAGATTTATGATGCAGGCGAAGTGTCTGGCAAGGTCAACGCGGCTCCTTTTCCAAATCAGTTTGTCAAGAATTTGTTATCTGATTCGGAGAGAGCGTTTCATCCATCAGTCGAACGGACCGCCTTTGAAAATATACATATCGCATTACTTGGACAGCTCTATTAGACACGTAAATAGCAAACATTTGGATTGGGCTGTGACATGATAATTGATACATCCAGAAAGGGCAAGGCGGAGTGGCTGTTAAGTGCGGTGTAGAAAGAAAGGAAGGTAATGAGTGAAGCAGGGGAGAGAGGGAAGTAGAAAAAAAAAGTTAAATGTTCACAATTATCTCAATTTAAAAGTCCTGTATTTATCAATTTTACACTTTTTATTTTATGTTATTGTAAATGGCTGCTCATTCATTAATGTAATGTTATGAAAATATATGAAAAATTACTAAAATATGTCTGCATTACTTTTGTTCCATTTACTTGAGCATATTAAAACTTAATTGAACTTTTACATTTTGGATTAAGGAAGCTTGTGTGCTTGTGTCTGCGATATAGTCTGCGATATAATCTATGACACTTGTGGATTATTATGTTATCATTTGGACATCTTAAACTGCAATATTGATCTAAAGTGATTTTATAAAAGACACAAGTCAGTTGAATTCCATGTTAGAAAACTGGGGTGCTCAATGGGAGCTGATTTGAGCACAAACGTCATCACAACAAAGAGCCATGTGGCTGTCGGCTCCTCCTATGGATATCCACTGTAGCAAGCAGTGGATTTTTTTTTCATTTGTACCAAAATGACTACGCTATGCTTCCAAATTCTATGAGTATCACAGATTAAGAAAATAAAGTTGGAGAACAAAGTAAGCACAGAGCAGTGCCGTTAAAAACGGGTTGATCAGCGCAATGACATCTTGAATACAGGAGTATAAAGATTACTCAAATCACATTAAATACAGATTCGAGGGGGAAACAACATCTCTAAAAAGTCAATTCTCTGCATAATAGGTCTGCTTTAAGGTTCCTAATAATCAATTTAACTACTTTTTCACAACTTAACAAAGTACAGTTAAAATGCTTGCAGTTATATAATCTTAAAGAACGTGGACATAAAGCATTTCTGCAAATCTTAAATTCGGCATCATATTTTTATTTTAGTTCAAATGTGCTTATAATGTTTTTGCATATATTTTTTGACACAATTTACAGTGCAAACAGTTGGGTAACAGCTCAAGTGAAGATTCTTCTTTCTAAACCATAACTATAATCTAAACCACATTCTTTTCTGAACCAATGTTTACTAAAATAAGTCTAGATTAAACTTAATTAAAATGGTACGGGTGGTTCACTTATGTACTTATAACTACACCACCCAGCTCTATAAGTCTGTTTAAAATCACACATTCCACACAAATTCTGTAACAAAGTTAATATGTTTTTATACTCCTGCCTCATCTCCGATTGGGATTTGTCTCCTTTTTCTCACGGACAGAATCGTGGCCTCGTACATGAAAAATGTCTTTGCTTTGAAGTGTGTTTGGACCGGAGCAGGTACAGAGGAGCACCCCAGACCTTAAATCAAGCGCTCCTTCCTGTGCGTCTGTGCGCTTGTTTATACAACGCCGTATTTCGGAGTACCATCCCACTTTTCATCGCAGTAAAAATACACACTCCAGGGGTCAAAAGTTCAAGTCCAGGATCAACATCGGCCATTGTGTCCCACAGGTGCTGTCAGGACTTTGAAATGTATATGTGTGCAGCAGGCTAATGCTAATGGTTGTCGTTCAGAAAATGAAGTTAGCTATTTCATTTGCTTATTATAGGAAATACACTAAAAACTGTAAAAAAAAATAAATAATAAATAAATAAATAAAAATAAAAAACAGAAAAAAATCAAATATTTAAAAAAAAAAAAAAAAAACAAAAAAAAACAACAACAATTGCATCCATTTTGTGCCTTCCTGGATTGGCCCAAATGACATTATCACCTTGAAGTTTGCATGAATTATTGCTTTTTCATTTACTGTTATAAGCAGATAATGCTCCCTAAAAAAGTTCAAACTGAGAATGATCCAACTAGTCAATAATAATATTACTTTAATGACTAACATGCCACATAACCTGTTATAATGAATGCAGCCAATACTACTCATAGAATATGGAAATATATATATATACATAAAAATGGGAAAATATGTTACTTAAAATAATCGATTTACCTATTTAATTTTCACATGTAATTTATGTTGATAACTTGTTGAATGGTGTATTATAAATGCAGTGTTACATTTTGTTGCAAGTAAATACAGAAAAGCAAACATACTTTGAATATTGGAGTATAGTAGTTAAATGTGTCTTCTGTATTAAATATTATTGGTTTATAAAATGTTGTGATGTCATCTGAAACCCAGAAATAGGTGATTTAGACATAAAAACTAAAGATAAAGATACATCTTCAAAAGGGTAGTAAACAAAACCAAACTATCTCCTTTTAGCTTTCTCTCTCTCTCCTGCCCCTCTTTCCACTTCACCTTACAAACTGAACACAAGACGCGGTGCAGGCAGGAAAAAGGCCTAGTCACTTTGTGCGAGAGCCTTCGAACTCTGGGTGAACCCGGAGCGGAGCGGGGAGTACGGCTCGGAGCACCACTCTGTCACTCCCCCCCTCTACGGGAAAAAGAAAGTACAACAAAACGCATAGAAAGACGAGGAGACGCAGACAACAGCATTCAAGAAAAGTATTGCAATATCACATTACTGAAGTAAAAGTATAAAATCTTGTCATTGGATAATATTGCATTAAGTTTACTAGAGATAATAATGTTAACCTACTACTTATACTAGTGTTAAACTGCCACTGCAACTTCTGGTAAAAAAAAATGGCCATATCTCTAAAATATGTTTGTTATTTTAGTAAAAAAACAACCAAATTTTGTGATATATTGGTAAACTTGATAAATAAACTGAAAAATGTAAGTATCACTGTATTTTATTAGCTCTTTGACTTTCCAAATACTTTTTTATTGAAGATGATATACTTGATATTCTAATTTTGCAGATCTTTAAAACAACATTATTAAGTTTTCAATAGCTCCCCCCTCTATTTCTAACATTTACTATTTCAGCTGTGAACTTTATAAGTACTAAAACCATAAACAATACACAAAATTAAACTCAGATTGGACGATGAAATGCTATGAGTAAATTAAACATTTGACCCCCCCTAGGGCCAGCTGTGGTGGTGAATTACTTTAGTACATGTTCGCATTTACGAGCTTTGGTTTAGGGTCAAGAGAGGTACAGGGGGTCCATAGGGGGTCCAGGGTACTGTAGAGAAAGGTATGAGAGGGGGTGGTCAGACAGAGGAGGTGAACTTCAGAGAAAACTAACTCCAGACGAAAAAACAGCAAAAGCAACAGAAGAGCGATGACGCCTAGAGGTCAAGTGTGAGGTACTACAGACGGCACAGGTAAGTACACTGATAATTAAACTTTTATTTGAGAACTACACAGGTTGTGTTCACTTGTCCTGATTCGGTCCTGAACTGATTGTTTAGTTTAGTCCTTATATAGACTTGGTTTGGTCCTGTTATAGTCCCTAGTCCTAGCTTAGTCCTGGTCTATACAAGGTTTAGTTCCGGGTTTAGTTTCAACTTTGACGTAGTGTGTTAAATGTGAATGCCTTAGAGTAGAATTACACTATATATTTCAAAGTTTAAAGCCATAGTATGTACATTTTTAACAAAAAAAAAAAGTTTTGTTTTTTTCACATTGGCTATAATATTCCCTACTATGGCATAAAAAGTATATATGTCTGTGGAGAAATGTCCAAAGTATAGTTGTAACTTCCATAGAATCATGCAAGTTTTTATTTATTCATTTATATATTTATTTATTATTTATTGGGACAGTGCATGCTAATGAACAGACATGATTCAACATGAAAGTAAACACACTGGATTATAGCCAAAGGCTAATTTCAATCCGGATGTTGGGAGGTCTGTTGCAAGTGACATGCCACCTCCAGAAAGTTACATAATGTATCTTTAATATCCGCTAACAACAACTAACACGAAATTCACTATACCACAATCACACTTTACACATTTTGAAACTGTATTTAGTCATATTTTAGCCTTGTTTTTGTCCTAGTTTAGTCAGTTTCTAGTCCGTCTTGTAAATAAAGGCAACAAAACCCAAATAAATAAAATTATAGTCAAAGAATACTGCATTTTTTTCGTATTTCTTTTTTTCCTTATTTTCACTCCTTGAAAATTTGAAACACAGTTGCTCTAAATCAGCTTGACCAAACAGGTTGGCAACCAACAGTCCACACAAGCAGTGACAAATTTTAATAAAACTTCAACTATTAGAGTGATGTCCCATACTATCTTTCTCAAATATCATTATATGTATTGAAAGCACACACACTCACGTTGCTTTGAAATACTGCATACGGAAAGACTGTATTTAGTAATGCCGTGGTCAGCTACTACAACCTAGATTACAAATATACAAATAATCACTATATCCAATAATCTCTCTAACACATTGGTCCATGCTCAGTCCTATAGCATCTCAACATTCAAGAGTACTAATCTATACTATACTAATACTAATACTAATCTTATCAATTTTCTTACTTATTACTGCTCAATTTAAAATTTTGTGTATGTTCAACACAATTAATAGATTTTTTGAATTATGCCAGTTTACTTTACCCAACATTTCAACAATGACCATTAATTCAAATATCCACAATAAGCTTAACCTCATTTGTAATCCTTAATGTCCACACACCACATGCAAAATACTACAAGAAAACACATTTATCCATCTTTGTACATTGTCAAATTCAAAAATATGGCTATTTTGGAAACCTCTCTGTTACATTATTCTCACACCAATTATAGTCCACGCTCTCCCGTTAACATCAGCCAATGAAAGAATCCAATGCGCGGGTACTGCCAAGACACAATGGAGGAAGACGCCTTCACTTGTCTTGACAGTAAATCGCGAGGGGGAAACCTACGCGTTACAATAGCGTCAAAAAACCCTTATTCTTATTTTGACACCATAATTGATAAGCTCCATTTTGAGGCAATTGTCCACAGTTTCCATATTGTGAAAGAGTTTGAGCGACTTAAGACGAGAGAGGAAATACATGTCAAAGAGAAATTTATGCTGCGATTGTGTTGTGACTGGGAAAAAAACGCTTTGAAATTTTTCTAGAAATAGAAAATTAAGGCTTTCTGGTAAAATTACAGACTTTGAACAAGATTTGAGTGCTAATAAAATTACATTTCCCAGATCATGTTGGATAATTTGAAGCATTACAGCAGCATGGTGTGTTTGTCATATATGAACATGAATAAAAGTAGCACTTACCTGTTTTTTCCTTAATTTCACACAAAACGTTGAAAAGAGCAGGCTTCATCCGGTGACAGTTCAGAGCATGTTTCCTGTAACGAGAAAAAAAAAGTTAGAAATATTTTATTAAGCAAAATGTTATATATTTCCAATCATTATGAATTCACAAGGTTTGGTAAGAGTAGACACACAGGAATCCACTTATTGTTCAGCTTATTCATTTTTTCCACATTTACAAGAAGTTACTTTATTATAAAAAATTGTTATTGACTTACTATAGCGACGTAAGACAATTTTGCAAAGAATTTTGACTAGTGTCTTACAGCAGATATGGGTATGCCAGACACTTGTATAAAAATAAATAAATACAATTATGACATTTGTATACATTTATTAAATTTTAGGAAAGTATTGGGAAGTAAAAAGAAAAAAAAAAGATGTACAGCATGGGTAAATGGAATATCCTGGATTTTATTTTTACTTTCTATTATAATTTTTCATATGAATTATAATGCCCCACTATTTTAGGCTATATTTTGATTCTGTAGCCTATTGCAACAGAGCAGGCTATAGTAGATGCTTCTTGCTCTGATAAATTTCCACAGAATTGCAGATGTATTAATCATATTGGCCCATTACAGGCATTTACGCACAAAAACAATCCAAATCAATAATCATGCATCCAATTTAGATTCATATTTTATCAGTCATTCAAAATCTTATGTGCATAAAGTGATAATAAAAAATACAATTCACATTTTCAACGTCATAAATATTATCCAGAACCAATCGCTGCGTCGCGGTGTTTTAATCATTTGCGCGCCTTTTTCGGAATAAGCGCAAGTTCGATCCACGTTTCCCGGGTCTTTTCCTTCGCGCTATATGCCGGGGCAGTGCGTCTGTCTTTACCTGGCTTGCGCTTCGTCCAAACTCTGATCCGTGATGGTCATAATCTGCTGCAAAATGTCTCCAATGTCCTGCTTTCTCCCGTCGCCGTCCGCTCCGGAGCTCTCCTGCATGTGCTGCGGTAGACCCGGGTGCCCTGCCATGCCTACCCCGGTGTGAGAGTGCATCAACCTCGCCTGCTCGTCCATCGCCTCTCCGTCTCCGCTCTGATCTCGCAAGTCTCGGTGAGTGAGTGTCTGCGCTCCCGTGGCAATCCTGCACAAACGCATGCAACAAAACAAAAAAAAAAACAAAAAAACACGCGGTAATGTGGCTGTGTGGCTGGCGATGCTTCCCTTCACCGCACTGTTTTGTCGTTTTACAAAATTGACTCTCTCTCTCTCTCTATCTCTCCTTTTCAGCTGTGAGATGAAGTGCCTGGCTGGAGTCGGCTCAAGCTGTGTGTAAAAACACTGCTTCCCGCGATCACCGCTCAAAGAACAAGACGAGTTGCTTCGGAAAAAATTCACGAGTAAGTGTCTACGCGAATCACCCACTATGGATTTATTGGGCTGTCTCCATCATCTCGCTTTTGTCATAGGGAGTACAGTAGTGCAGGGGCAGAGCAGGCAGCAGCGCACAACGTGAAGAGTCTAACCCCGCCCACGCCACATGATTGGGAATATAGGACCACTTAGCCCCACCTTGAGGCGAACCGTCCATCATTGCACGTTGCACTGTATATAGGTAAAGGATGCAGAGGAGATGGATAGCGCAAAGGGGCAAATAAATAATGTAGTCTGCCGCTAGAGGAGAGCTTTACTTTCCCCCTTTGACCCCCACAGACCCTCTGCATCCATGGGACACCACTCCATCTCAGAGATGTGCCAAAAGAGAGAGAGAGAGAAGGTGCAGTGTAGTATGGCCTGGACCTTTCATTTATGTAAAGATGGGAAAGATTATCCATGGAGAGAGTTATAGCCATTTAGACATTTCACTGATGAGAAAAATTGGCACAAAATATTGATTTGGGTACTATATAACGTTTAAAGGTGCAGTATGTATGACCCACCGCCTGCTTTACCTTGCCCGGAATATTCCACAGTAGGGTATCTGTGTTTTTTGTAATTTTGAATGCAACTGACTTGAAAATCATTGTATCGAACAGTTGAGCTGCCTGTTGAGCCTGTAGGCAGATTTTATGGTTTTAAGGACTGTAGTGTATTGAATAGTTATTGAATAGCAGATCAGATATGACAGGTAGCCATTTCTTTCCAATGGAAACTTGCTTTGGTATTTGATTCTGGTTTTATACAAACACAATTTAGGCCTAATTGTAGTGATTTATCAGAGAGGTTATATTCCTAGTTGAAGTTGAAGGAAAGTTTCAGAAAATCTATTTGACTTTGCTTAAATTATGCAGTATTTAGTGAAAGAACATAAAAAAGTTATATCTTCAAGACAAGTTTTCATAGCAAATGCAGATTTTCTTGTTCTTGCATTGTATGACATGTGCCAGGCTACACAGAAGTATTTTATGACATCTAAGTTATGTTCTCCCTCACTGACAAATTTGCATATGCATAATTTACATTATTTTATTACAGTATACAGCCTATCCAACTTCCTTCACCAAAATGTGCATAAACTTGTCCAACCAATGTTACGGTAATAAGCCAAATAACAATTCCTTTAAAACAGAACTAGTCCAATAGTTTGCAGTGGGCCAAAGTTTTTTCTTACCTATCTTATGCAGAATGAACATTCAAATTATTCACGGTGATGATTTTATATGCGCTTTTCACAGCTATCAGAGACCAGTGCGGAGTTTTGCTGTGACAGTAAACCTATCAGAAACTAGCATGCTAATGCACACTTATTGCATACTGATTATCGTACATTAAATGCTAATCTAAGATGCAGACAGCATGCAGCAGACTTATTTTGCCCTCAATAGCTGTACTGGGGTAGGACAGACTTTGGTCAGATACATAGGAAAAAAGGGCATTTCATTATTTGCGTTCCACAATGGTGACACATTTCAGCTCCCTAATACTATCCCTAAGCACACTTTCTTCACACTTCTGTTTTAACGTGTCGTACTGTGTTATAGCTGTTCTAAACAGTGTCCGCTCATGTTCCCAGGTAGGTCTTCCTCTCGCTCGGCTGATTTTGGCTGGGTGCTCTCGTGTAGAGCCGGTGACCCGTGCGGCGCAGTGAAGCAGGGATGTCTTCCTGCCAGTGCAGTGTGTGTCCAGGCTGAAAAGTGTGCTCCAGGCCCAGAGATGCATCGCTGGCTGACTACTACCAACAACATCGGGAGAGAGATGGGGGGGACAGGAAGAGAGAGTTTTGGGTTTTTTTTAGTATTAATCCTTACTCATGTGAGTATTTAGTTTTGATACTAGTTTTAAAATCGATAAGTATCTGATTTTTGATACATTTGACAACCCTACTGTCTAGGATAAAAAGGAAAGCGTCTGTATTATGCTAAAATTAATTTAGATTTTTGTCATGTTGTAAAGGTGACCTTCTGCTGTCTTCATGTCTCCTGAAGATAGCATAGACTGCATAGACTTTTCATGCAAACACTTTTTTTCATGTAAAATTGCTTTTAGTACCAAAAACACCTGTAATTGAATAAATGCAAGATAGACAAGTTTAAGACCATAACATTCTACGAATTAAGATCTCCACAGAGACAAGTCAGTGATTGGAAAGTTAGTGCACCTTTAATGTTTCCACATCCAAACACTGTGTTCTGTTTCAATATATGTTTGAATAATTTTGCATATTTAGCCATTCTTCCACTCCAGAGTGCAAAATTATGTTTTGTTTATTTATTTGGTTCCCTGTTAGCCATCACTTAATTAACAGCTGTTCTTCCCAGGGCCTTTTACAAGTATTTTAGCATTGTATTTTTCTAAAGTACGGATTAAGCCTCCATTATCCAATTCTAACATGCATCTCAACTTTGAACCCAGTAGCTATTGTTTTTAGCCTAATTTAAGATGCTTCACTTCTAAACAGAGAGTGAGAGTGCTCCAGTTTCTCCTTTTTTGGCTGCCTTAGCAAGTGCTTTTTGTGATCAGTTCAATACAGCTCGGGATCAAACGTCAAAAATGTTTTGTTATTGGCAACATGAGAATCATTAGCAAAAATAAAACATAAATAATATGATTGGTACATGTATCTCACTATAGTGTACTTTTGACACTAAATAAAGTATCTAGCATCTTAAAATCTCCATTGATTTAACATTATGCTAATCTGAAAATTCTATATGTAATGACACAACCCTGATCTCTATACCGTTGTACATGTAAAGACATTCATTCCAAAAAGACATTCATTTGATAATTTGTACTTTTTTTTAAATTAAAATTGTGTTAATTAGGGCTGTCAGATGTATCAATAATCACATACCAATCAATACTAAAACTAGTATCAAAACTAGATACTCATTTGAGCAGGTATCACTGTCACTTTCACAGGAATAGCATTAGAATGATTTTGACACAGACCAGTACAAGTCCATGGACCACTATGGAACATAGCTGGACGACTAAGTGATTACGTAGATATAAGATCATAGGCGGAAATCACGAGGGGACGGGGGGTCCGGACCCCCCCTTTGCTGACTAGTGTCCCCCTCTCCCCTCTAACTGTCCCCCCTGCCCTTGCATTAAGGCTTTATGACAAATAGTAAATTATGGCAAAACCTAATTATACATTAAAATATATACAGTATCCACACAGTTGACTGTCATTAAAAATGAAAAATAGATCCACCCCTCCCTGTGGTTACACATTGGTTTAGTCCGTTGCTCCGGCGACGTGCACGCTGGCGCCAGGGCTGTACATTTGTGTAATTTTTCGCGCCAAAGAGACAGAAAATGTTTAGCTAATGCTAATAAAGCCTCATTGTATCATTCAGAAATTCAGTTTGTTACTTTATGTAAAATGTGTCACAGAAATGTCCAAACATGGAGAAAAGGGGAGAGGAGATTAGGTCAGAGTCACCAAACTAAGTAAGTTACTAAACTTCAGTGTTTGTTCATGTTAAAGACTTTGAAGAGTGAATATATATATATAACTTAATGTCGTAGGCACAGGACCCTGAAAAGGAAGGAGGAGCAGACTGTTTCAAAACTTTAACCACGCTCCGTCTCTCGTAAGTCTACAAGAAACTTAAGACACAATACCAGAGGGAGATGATGAGTTTACGCTTGATACGTACAACATCTGAACTGATGCTTCTGGACAGTCAGTGTGACTGTTCTGAGATAAAATAAATACTGCAATTGAATGAACAGCAGCTCAGGTCACAACGCAAGACACAACTGTCCCTGCGCCAACAAATGCACCACTCACGTTTTACCACTGGGTTTTAACATTTGTGCCAAGTGCAGTGTATTTTCTTACCGGGAACAGAAGAAACTGCAGCCTCCGCGCGTGAAGTTGAACCCAAACACATAATATGAACCAAACTCTCCAAAAAACTTTCTTTAGGTAAAGGTGTAATTCCAGATAAATGTGGTGTAGAATATCCATGTGGAGCGCATAATCCTCCTTCACTCAGGTAACCCCAACCTAATAATATACCAAAATATATATATTTTTTTCTAAATAAAAAAATAAAAAAATAAATAAATAATAATCGAAAAGCGTATGTGGAGTTGTTAGAGCATGTTGAATTTGTTTCCATATTTTCACATTGTTTAACAGTATTTTGTACAGTTGCACACATAGATTATTTGTAATTAAACTGTCTTCATCTTTTCATTGTTCAAAAGGCAAATATTCACTAGTAGGCTAATAATAGCCTCATCATAATAACATATTTATTGAATTTATGCTTAAGTATCATTACAATGACCATGAAAGATAGTTTGAATTTCCATCAATTTATTGTCCCCCCCCCCCAGACCAAATTGAGAGTTTCACCCCTGTATAAGACCACATGGTGATATAAAAGAAAGTACTGTGATTTGATGTTGAAAATCATTCATTAAAGACATTATTATCATTGTGGTATCGGAGTCGGTATTGAGTATCAATTTTATTCCTTAGTACTGAGTTTGAAATTTTAGTATTGTGATAACTCTAGTGGTAAGTCTTTTTTCTGTCATGTCCTTTCTTATTCAACAATATGCTCCAGAATTTTAAAACCACACCTTTAAAAGCACTTTTCTCTGAATATGAATGAGAACAAAGTCTAACCTAAAAAGTGCACGTTCCTCCCTCATTAAGCTCTTTCTGTGTTGGTAGATTTCCCAGGCACCAGCGGGGCTCTCTACTGGGGCAGGCTGTGGGGCCATTAGCATATTTGAGTTTGAGACTGGGTTGCGGTGACATGTCAGACGGTTCCGATAAACCTCAGGTGGATCAGCCGCCTCTATGTAAATGTGTGGAGGAATATGTATGATGGATAATGCTAAGTGTGCTAAGTTTGCGTGCCATCTGCTCACTGGTAGAATAATGAGAATACCTGAGGGGCTCCGTGTTACTGCAACATCCGTACCCCTCCGAAACATCTGCTCCTTTACATTAGCGTGGCGTTTAGGAAGCTAAATATATGCTACGACTGCGGGCCATACAGTGAGTGCAGAAAATCACACTACTGCAAGTATTAAAGGATTAAACTGATCTCACGGTTGACTGGTGTCTTAACAGCTGATAGTTGTCATTATGCTAATTTCGCAATGGTAAATGTTTTAAAGTAGCACTATGTTACTTTCTGGTGGAAGGTCTGTCACCTGCTTTTCTCCATGGAGATGTTATTGCTTGGATTTTCTTGGAAACAAGCAAGTGGTGCCACCAAGTTACAGGTTCCGTTCATGGAGAGGTAACCTGGCTCATTTTTTTCTTTTGTGAACATAAAAAAAAACATCTGTAACTGAATAATGCAAAATACGTATGTTTAAAAGACATTCCTGACAAACATTTTTTAAAATGCTTAAATGAAAAATTTAAAAAAGCCTTGAATCTCATTTTGCAGCCAGCATGTTAACGTAAGAAGCATGAATGCCTATAAACAACTGTGTCAATATTACTCCTAATAAAGATAAAAGAAACGAACGGTAAGAATATTTAGCCATAAGCTTTTGGCACATGTTTACTTGTCTAGAATTTTGCATGTAAAAAATAATTGTGTAAATTGAAAGAAATTTGTGGTAGTAGCAGTGAACATGTGTCCTAGCAGAGATTGTAGTAGTAGTAGTACTAAGGGTTGCTGTATGTATTGTATTATACAGGATACGTAATTTGTTACAGAATTATAAGTTGTTGTAAAAAAAAAAAAAAAAATGTGCATTTACTCTAGAATATCCATTGTTACTTAAGTAATACTCAACAATTTAACTGAGAATAACATAAGAAACATGATAAAAGAGAAGATCAAATTTCACAGTGATAACAACTGAACCACGGCATCCTACACTGGCCCCATAAGTGAATGGGAATGTGTCTTCTTCTAGATTGTTAGTATAGTCTTAACACATTGCATGTAAGCGTGATGTATCTAATGTCACCAATCAACTTTTTGGAGCAAATTCAGCTACTTTTTCATATACTGGTAAATTAAATCTAACTAGAGATAAAGAGCACAATGATTTTGCTTTGATACAAGTAATAATAGAATACTAACACTGATAATATAATTTATATAACAGTGGTAATTCTATCCCTGTAAAATAGCATCCATACGACTAAGTTAGCAGGGGCAGTCATATTGAACTCTAGTGGCAAATGTCACAATGGAGTGGCTCTCTCCTCTCAGGGCGACACACTGGGAACTATAGAAACAAAACATTAGACTGGAGTACCAGGGGTGGGTGAGGCCAAATGACTGAGTTAACTGCAACTAATCATACTCATGTTAATTAATTCTTCAGCCAATTAATTTCTTCATTAATTGAAATAGTCTTTGTTCTATATTTCAGAAGCAGGAGGAAACCCCAAATCATTTCCACGTTTAATTTAAATATAATGGAATTACCTTGCAGTTAATGGGGTTAGAAAAAACTTGTTAATAATTGAGCAAATTCAATACAGTTTTTTGTAAGTTTTATGGAAGACATTGTATTCATATTGTTGCCTCAGACTTTAACCCCCAAAACTTTCTACTTCATTTCATTGTTAAAGTTGTACTATGTAACTTTTTTGTCAGATCTGTAGACAGGCGACCCCACCCACAGTAAGAATGCATGTTTTTCAAGTAATTTTTTTGAGCAATAAAAACTTGTAATGTAATAACAAACAAGTTTAATTTCATAATGTAGAATATTTTCCTTCAGACAAATTACACAGGGCACCTTTAAATTTGCATCATGCTTCATATTGCTAATAGCCATGCTGCTAAATACCCATTTCAACATGATCATGTTTATCCACTAGCACCAATACAGGGTTATCTAATGTATGTTTAAGTAAGTGATTTATACAGTACTAAGTTGTGTGACCAGCACAGATTTTTGGGTCAGTGAGCAGATTATTACATTAAAGATAGGATTGTATTATATAAACATAACCTATATGTCCACAGATACACGATGTATCAAATTACATCTTTCAAGACTCCCCGATTTTACTTCCATGTATTTGATCTAAATTTGACTTGCTCCAATAAGTGCATGGTTAGCATGATAGTGGTTGTTAGATTTACCGTAACACATTCTGGTCTCTAAAGGTTCAGAAAAGCAAAACTACTTCACTCATCACAGTGACTACTTAAGATGTTCGTAATGCATAATTGAGGAATAACTTTGGACCACTGCAAACTGTTGAAAATTAATTTGTTCTGTTTTTCAAGTTTTTACGTCAAAATCAGGTAAAGCACATTTAAGAAAGTAATGTTTGTGTTTAAAATCATATGTGATTTAGTCATGAAGGGATGCTGAGGAGAGCTTCCAGGAAACAGCTTGAGGAAGACCAAAAAGTATATTTATGAATGAAGTTACTTGGAGTGAGAGATGATGCGGAGGAGACAGTTAGATGTTTTGTCGAGAACCGTGATTTGTGTTTGGCCTTGGAGCTTGAAGGAACATGTCATGTGATGTACTGTACAAGGTGGTGAAGAGATGCATGATGGGATTGCTTCCTTAAGAGATGGGCCACTCTCTCCAATCTTTCATTTCCTTAAGTGGAGTGCGCCTGGTGCCCTACTGTAACGGGCAGATTAGTTAATTGGTCACCGCTGCCCCTCAGAATTGGCTGTATTTCACAAACAGACAGGATGCACTACAGGGCTGCCCTCCTGCTGTCAATACACATTGTCCACAGACGGCCCCTCCCCTAAGCTGGAGGACTGTGAAGGAAAGGGCCTATGTAAAGCCAACATGTGCAATGTTTTGGAGGGATACTTCATCTACATTATGAATCCACCCTTAACACACTATTTAAATGGCCCATATTAGGCTGTTTTCTGATCTATGTTATATATGTTATTTCTTCATCAAAAACATACCTAGACTTGTGTTTTATTTTGTTCATATGTGTCAAGCACACAAATCCTGCATATTTAGACAGAGTTCTCTCAAACAGAAAACACTAATAAACCAGGGTTATTCAAACCTGTGTGAATGAAACAAAACACAACTTCAGATATGTTTTTGGTGAGGTTACAGCAGACATGGGCAAACTACGCCCGCGGGCCGGATACAGCCCTTTGGGTTATTAATCCGGCCCGCAAGAACGTGACCAAAATTATGTTAAAATAGGTAAGTGTCCCTGCTGTATCTATTTAACTGAAATTGGCCGCTCTGTCAATCATTTTAGGACCCACTGTGGCCTGTGTGTCAAAAAGTTTGCCCACCCCTGGGTTACAGCATTATGACGTGGCTTAAAGCTCACAAGAATGCTTTTTGTGTAATATAGGACATTTAACTATGTAAAATATGTTCAATATTGTTATGACCCAGGTGGATCAAACATATTAAAGAGAACACAGGAGTCAAACGGGTTACAAAAAAGTAAAATAATTGATTTTAAATTAATTTTAATTTACTTTAAAATGCCCTAAACGCCCTCCCGTGCCCAAAACAAAGTAACAACAGAAAGTTGGACCTGATGAGCCCAAACAGAATAAAAGGATGTGGCAACGGCCAACCCCGTAGAAGCCGGTGCGGATATCACTAACCTACAACCGAAAACATCCCCAAACTAACTTTATCAAACAAAAGAGGAAAACAGGACAGCCGGTCCCACCAGCTCAAACACAAATGCTAACTGCAGCTAACAGGCATGGTGCAGCCTGCACCGAGCAGCAGTCAGCGCTGTGGAGCCCCAGGTGTGGAGGGCGAGGTGGTGCGCAGTGAGCGCGAGCAAGAGCAAGCATGCAAGAGAGCGCACCATGGATGGGCGACCTATTTATACGATGACCGCCATGCCCCAGAACAAGCATAAATAGACAATACACATAAGATAATGGGGCAAAGGGCTGCCAGCACGTAACAAATACACACAATAGGAAGTTCATTTGTTGATATAGGCCTATTAGTTGGTTCAAAAGTACAATAACATTCAGTTGCAACCACATTAATTGTGGGAACAACTGAGTGATATTACACTGTTTTGTTTGTTTTATTTTTAAAAGTCTCACATGCCATTATACTCACAGATTGTGTACAGTGCCAATTCACACTTCCATGTGTTACTGAGACCTTTACTGATTAAATGTAAAACAATGGTGCTTTTTAAAACAACCAAAATTAACAACCCAGTACATGTTGTGCAATCCCTCAGATATGACCCAGTAAAAGAAAAATTATATTATTTCAACTAGACAAATTTTTGTTTTTTTTTTTTAACTACTCATTCATTCATCCATTCATCTTCTTTGGCTTATCTTGGGCTGGGTCACAGGGGCAGCAGTCTAAGCAGGGACTCCCAGACTTCCCTCACCCCAGACACGTCCTCCAGTGAGGCCCCAAGGGCTTCCCAGGCCAGCTGAGAGACATAGTCCTTCCAGCGTGTCCTGGGACTCCCCTCTACCCGGTGGGACATGTCCGGAAGATCTCCCTAGGGAGGCGTCCGGGAGGCATCCTGAACAGATGCCTGAGCCACCTCAGCTGGTTTCTCTCAACGTGTAGGAGCAGTGGCTCTACTGCGAGCTCCTCTCATGTGACTGAGCTCTTCACCCTATCCCTAAGGGTTTTCCCAGCCACTCTGCAGAGGAAACCCATTTTGGCCGCTTGTATCAGCGATCTTGTGGTTTCGGTCATTACCCAAAGCTTGTGACCATAGGTGACGGAAATGTTTTAACTACTAGTACATTTAATTTGTTGTCCTACAGTATATTTTTTCTACTTTTATCGCCACTGTTGCAAAATTGGACTATGCAACTTTTTAATTGGAGCGTTCGCTAATGGCTTGTCTATAACGAGATGTTATTGCTTTGCCTCCACAGTATGGTTTTAACCTTATTGCTCTTTAACGAGACAAGCATGTGATGCCACCAGCTCTAATCCGTGGAGAGGAGATCCCATTCACCATAGGACTGCATGTTTTTTGAATAGTAAAAGCATGCATAATGAAATAAATGTTATATGTTTAATGTCATACTGTGGCAATAACACCTCCAAATAGGCAAGCCGATAGCGAAGCTGCCAACTGAAAAGTTGCATGGAGCCCCTTTAATGGTACTGGAGATTTCAGGGTCAGAGTCTCTTTCACAATAATGACAGCCATTCTCAAAGACAGATACGGTAACATTTGCCTAAACTAATCTTTGTAATCAGCACTAAAAGACCATAGAGTAATGTCATTTGGCGAGCTTTCAATTTATTTTCATGTGCGATATATTGTCTCCACTCTTATGAGAAAAGTCACCTTAATTGCAGAGTCTCCCATACTTGACCCCAGCATTAGTTCATTAACCCTGCAATAAAAGAAAGCCTTATTTTACCAGATCTGGCCCATACTTCTCTTTGGAAAACCATCTCCCTCTCTCAAACTCACACCCACAGCCTTCTGCCCACCACTTTATCAATTGCCTTCATAATTTTAAAAGCCTTTTTTATGTTGTTGTTTTTGCCTCATATACTAAATGGAGCCATAATTTAATATTTTAATGCATGTTAATGTGTTGTTTAACCTTCTCGCAACAATCAGGCGTCTCTGAAAGGTTAGGCTTGAATGGGGGCCAGTAGCAGACGAGCGCACAATAACACGTCAGTCTGGGAAAAACATGGCGCTCTAATGGATTGGGGCTTGATTGCGTGGGTCCATCGCACAGGCTGATGCAGTATATATTGGATAGGCATTAAAACAGGCATTTGTCCATTCGGCCCACACCGGCTGCTCAGGGTCAGCAGAGCGGCGCTATAGGGCACACGGAACGCTGAGTCAACTCTGGCCACTAATTTATCTGCACTTTGATTACAGCGTCATTTAAAGCTCCAGTAGTACACACACTGCTGGGAAATAAACAAAGGTGAAAGGGGTATTGCTGTGTTTCAGATGACATCACAACATTCTATAGGCCAACAATACAGATGGGTGCAGCTAAAATGAATAGTTTTAAAATGTGGAGTTGTATTTATTTTTTGCTGTAATACAGTGAGTTCTTGGGTATAGTTAATAATAGAAGTGATTAGGTTCAACATTTGTATAGTTACCATTTGGATATCTCATGACAAAGTACAATGTAATCAATAGGAAAACAGGCTCTTGAGTATGTCATCATCACATTCTAAAATCAAATAAAACCATCAATTACTGAAACTAAAGTATATATTCTGATAGATACTCAAGGTTGATGTAAAAGACATTTCTGCTTAACTTTCTTGGCATCGTATAGACTGAAGTTTAATATTTTAAATTTTGAGAATCAAATGTGCTATGACCCCTAAAAAGTTAATACTTTAGCTACTACCATTATATTATAGCTAATATGACCAGATATATTGCCAGCATTTTAAAGATGCCCTATGTAACTTCAAGGGCCACCTTCTTGTCTCCATCCATGTAGATGGTATTGCATTGCCAGAAATGTTCCACAGTATGGATATCTATCTCCATGGAGACAAGCAACTGACGCCACCAGACTTAGTATTTGTTTGTATTATTTGTACTGTTCAGATTCTGAACAATGTAGAATCTCCAGGTTATGAGTACCTAATGTAGGAAAAGATTGCTAGATAGCGTGCATGTTTTATTGAAGTTGACACCAAAGTTGCTACAGTAAAATAATGCAATCTTTCCCCTACAACAACCCTCTCAAGTACATGTATCTTTCTATAGTGACTTCCCACCTCTGAGAATGAAGTAGAGAAAAAGGCATTCTCTTTGACAGCAGCAGCCCACTTGTTAGACCTATAAGATATAGTGGAGACACATCTGCACTGACACCAGACATAAACAAAAGAGTAGCACGATGACAGGGGGATAAAGCAGACATGAAAGAGAGAGAAAGGGAGGAGAGAGCGAGAAAGCACAGAAGGAGGGAGAGGGAGGGTGAGAGATAGAGGGGAGAGATGACTGAGAGGAGGAAAGGTGCAGTGGGAGGGGAGAGAAACTGATACAGTACAGGTAGAGAGACAAAGAGAAAGAATGGAGAGATGGGGACAGCTCTGATGAGGTGTGAAGGCTACAGACTGTCAGTAACCTCTCTGTGAAGAACTGACATCACTATCAACATTAGTTAAGAGGAGACACAGCCAACATACAATTTGACATGCCTCAAATAATGTGAATGTGTTCATTGTGTACTGACCATATAGAATTCTATATGTATAATTCTATTCTATTGTATAATTCAAGTGCTACTAGACCATTGTGTTTGGTTCTCATAAGTTTCAAAATTACATTTGTGGTGGTGCCAAGCTGAATAAATAAAGAAATGTAAGGAGAGGTATCTAGTGTAAAGTAAATGTAAATAATTAGGTGATTTGCTAAAGCAAAGACTGGGATCTTCAGCATGGCCTGGCAATGCTGCACTTTGCTATGATGACTTACTGTACAAGCCTCAGTTTTTAACCCAAAGTTAGCAGTTTTTTTTTTTTATTTGTTCTTTATTCTCCCAGTTTATCAGTCTTCCCCACTCATCCATCTCCTGTACCTGTGCTTGATCTAGGACGTCCCAGGTTGGAGCAGAGGTGCAGTAGTGCCTGTAGTCTGCTGTCACACTGCTGAGCTATGGGCCTGTCGGGTTGAGTCCCCGCTGATGCCCTGGTTCCCTCTGCTCTGTGATGTATGGATCCTCTAGACCTCCTCCTGGATCTACTGCAGTGTCACTCTGGCTACAGTGCTGTCACAAACCAACAAGTTGTAACCTCTAATTCAATTAAATACAATTTATTTTTGTAAAGCCCAAAATCACAACAGCAGTTGCCTCCCAGGACTGAACATGATAATTTATTTAACCAACAGAAAGTTAGAAAATAAACAGTGCGACAGAAACAGACAAGCAAATTAATCAACAGAAAACAAGCAAATGGATAACTGTCCCAAAACATCCCGTGTCCTTAGACCCTCCTTCTTGTCAAGGAAAACCTAAAAAATTAAACAGTAGGAAAAAAAGAAACCCCAAGGAGAGGTCCACTCCCATGGACTGGCAGGCTGTAGATGTGTCCAGGACTAATGCTCATCCATTTGCAGAGGACTGCAAATACATACTGTACTTGCATATTATATGTAAGTCTTTTGCTTATTTTTTCAATCAATTTTAGAATTAAGATGGATATTGGTATTCTTTTGGACATGGCTGGGTTCACACATGTCTGACACAACGCCAGTCTAGTCCAGTGACGTGTGGTGAGGTTCATGGCTGGTGAGGCACGGATGTCATCACAATCAGATTTACAAACATGTAAACCAGGTGTCGGCAAGTACATTTGGCCCGGGGCCAGTTTCTCCCCAGTAAAAGACTTGGGGTCAGAATAAAAAAGAATTTCAAAATAAAAGTTCCAAAGTCCGTATGAAATAGCGCTAATAGTATGAAATAAAAAGCAAGCTGTTTTTGTATTGCCAGCCTTTTTGTGTGTACCACTCTGATTGAACAGAGTGGTACACGAGTCTTTCGTCCCGTAGACTGGAGCAAACCCTTTAGCTCCGGCGTTGGCCTTCCTTTAATCATAACGTCCTGCTTCGACCGAAAGTCCAATTTAGAAAACTGCTTGAGCTTTAATTTGTAATCTTCCTCCATTTAAAAAGTAGGGTCAGACAAGAAGAAAAAAGTGAACAGATTGCTAAATTTGACTTACTAACTCTAAATTGTAGCTTGCTGTCACTATTTTGTGGCCCCAGGAGTTGCAAGAATCCCTGGGCTCACAAGTACCCCCTATCATGAGGCCAGGTAACTACGTGCCTCATCCCACGCCTTTTCACAGCCTCTTAAAGCAACAGCTGTCACTGCTGAGCTCGGCACAGTCAGTCCATGGTGAGGCATGAATGGCCGGTGCCTCTCCACACATCTCTTCTCTAAAAGTTAAAATTCGGCAATTTTGAATGAAAAAAAAAAAAAAAAATAGAAAATAACTTAATAGTACAAATCATTGAATAAATATAAACATTTATTCAATTACATTTTAAACATTTAAACATGTGTTTTTTTCTCTGTGATGACAGATGAGGCATGACCTCACCTGCCTCCCCTGACTGCACGTCACTGGTCTAGTTGTGATATACAGCTGGTTTGGTCCACTTCAGATTTAGTTCCGATTTAGTTCCAGGCTCCCACAGCATAAATATTTTTCTCAATATGTAACAGTTTTATGTGGGTTGAAAGTTTGGTAGTAATTTTTTTTAACCAGGGTAGAGCTCAGCTTTGTTGCTCTGCCCAAGAGAATAATTACATTATGTTTAATTGACTAAGGGTGTGTTCACACACGTGTAGATGTGATCTAGATTTGAGTCCAGTTAAATCATTATGTAGGCTAGCTTTAGTCATTTTCTAGACTAGATTTAACCCTAACCCTGGTCTAGTCCAGATAAATTTTCTGTTTACTCCGTATTTTGATACAGTGCATGCTTAAATATGAATGCACCCTTAAATTATAATTTTTTTAAACACAAAAAAGTCAAACAGTCCAAATCTATTAAAGACTCATGCATGTCTTTGACCCATTTTTAAGAGTAGTGAGGAACTGCACAAGGAGCTATAGAATCTTGTTCAGGAAGATTCAGGAATCTTGTTCAAGAAGATTAATATGGCCCAACTGTAGACCAAAATCATAAGAAATCATGAAACTCATATATAACTATTTACATGTTACACATACAAGATTGTATACTATTGATTATGAATAGGCTAATATTCTAATTTTCTATATAAGGGAATGTCTAACAGTAGACGATGCATTTATTCTCTATCACGTTCACAGTCTGATCCCAGTCTCAAACTTTGATCTCTGTCTCTAATGCCATGAAAACCAGTCCAATATGGCTGACATCTTCTCACCTTCACCCTTCACTTGCCCTCTGCAATGCTCTATCATAAGGTCAGTCTAAATATATCATATTTTTAGATGTAGAAGTCACAAATGAAAGTGAATTGAAAAAAAAAAATTGTTTTAAATAGGCAGACGTTATTAAATCCAGAGCTAATTTGTTGGATGTAAACCCCAAGGTGGTTCCCCTAATGTGAAAATTAAAACTGTCAATTGTCAGTGGATTCTCTCAGTTTCAGATATTAGATTCAATTAATGAAGAAATTAATTGATGGAAGAATTAATTATTATCATTATCATTAGTTAATTAGTGAACCGATTTGGCCACACCCCCTTATAGCTAGAAAATAATACATATTTCACTATTATACTTTGTAACATATTGAAAGTGCTGGCAGTATCATTGAAACTTCAGAGTCAACAAATCTGTTTTTGACTTATATTACTAGACATTGTGAGTAGCGTTACATTTTTGGCCTCTACAGTTACATCAAGGAATCAAACTAAAACAGTATATACTAATGGTGAGAGAAGTGCTGCTTGTGGGGACAACAGTATGCTGTGCCAGTAGAGGAGGTTGAACAGCCAACCAATTATCAATGTAAATTACTGGGTAATATAGCATTATAAAGGCGCACTATGTAACAGTGACAGTGCTGTCACAAACCAACAAGTGGAGTGTCCGCCACTTGTTTGTCTCCATGTAGATGTTCTTGCTTTGCCTGGAATGCTCCTCAGCATGGCATTAAACCTATCTATCTATCTTACATTTATTCAACTACACTTAAATTGAAAATACTTGCAAATATACACTTTTACTGTGAATGGGGTCACGCCTCTACAGATTGGTTTGGCTGGTGGTGTCACCTGCTTGTCTCCATGGAACTAGATAAGTTTGATGGCCATGGTAAATGTGACCATTTATGTGGGAGTTGGAATCAGCCTGTAGCTCAGCGGATCTGACTGCTCTACCCATAGTGAGATTTGAACCGCCAACCTTCAGATCAGTGGACAAACACAACTGAGCTACTGGGGCCCAGTTTAACGCCATACTGTGGAACATACAGGCAACATAAATTACACCTCCATGCAGACAAGCAAAAAATGCAAAATAAATCAGAATGTTAACTTGGAAAAGCTGCAGTTGAGTGACTCACATGAAAAAAATGCAATATCTCATTCCCTTGGGGTCTAACTTGTTGCCTGTAGATTAGAAATCTACAAACATGTTCTGCAATGCAATTGAAATGGGATTCTTGTAATTTTTTAGCAGTTCATATTTGGCTCTTCAGTAATGACAATGATACTACTGGACATAGAACTGAATCGCAACCTAAATCGCAAATCAAATCACAATTGTACACATTTTCAACACAATAGTTTTCCTATAATCATCCAACCCTACCACTAGGCTACTGTTTCAAGTCTTTGGAGGTGAAACAGTGTGAGAGCGATGAGAGAAAAGGCCGACAGGAGCAGACAGGAGCAGAGAGCCGACCCTGTCACAGTGAATCAGGCTCATGGAGCAGGTGAAGACAGAGAAATGCCAAAGGACGATCGCACGGATACAGCCTCAGCACTGAGCTCAGCCAGGCAGCAGCACAACAGGGCCATTGGACTCTGCTGTGGTGAAGACACTAGACGGGGGAGAGATGGGAGGAGAGGGAGAGAGGGGAGGTCTAAGGGAGACAAGAGGAAAGAGAGAGAGAGAGAAGGGATAGACTGTAAGATGGGGAAAACAGGAGGAAGAGGGGCAGACAGGCATGTGGGAGTAACAAGGGCAGAGAGGGAGACAGAGAAGGACAGGGAGACGGAGAGAAAGGGGAGATAAGTGGATAGAAAGACACTGAGACAGAGACAGCAGAAGAAGGGTCAGACTAGGAGAACGAGAGAGGGAGAAACGGGAAGGAGGGAGACAGAGCATGAAGGAGTGACAAGGGGAGAGAAGGAAGGGGAAAGAGAACCCTTTTGTAACGTTGCTTTTATTTATGTACGATATTTACAATTGACAATTGAAGTGATGTAACTTGTTTTGTTTCCCATTTGAGATCTTGCCCTCCAACCAGAGAGTCACCAGTTTAAACCTCACCTGAACAAAAACTTGTTGTATGTTTTCTGTGAGAGACCACATTGACTTAAAAGATATTCGACATATGGTGGAACCTATCTGTCAGATTGCAGATATTTGACCTGGTTTATGGTTAATATCTTTATTACTGAGCCTATCAACATGAAACAAAAATGCTGCAGAGTTCAATGCCAGTTTTTTGTTTTTTTGTTGTTTTTTCACAATTGTCAGAAAATTGTGCCATTATTGAACTTTTTGTGTTGAAAGAACTTATGATTAATATGACAAGTTTGTGGAGGTGATCCCTAACAAACAATGATAAAGATTGAACATTTCCTTTCACAAACACTGTAAATTTCCTTTATAGTTACCCCTGCCCTCCATCAGAAATTATGACATCATCAAATTTTAGACTGTGAACGCAACTTATTGTTCCAACTACATTTTTACATATTTTTACACGTCTTACCAGTACCAGTCTAACAGTACCTGGAAAGGACTGTGTGGAAGTGCCGCAGCTGCAGCTTGACAGCCTGTCCTGGAGGCCCTATTCTCCCAAACAGCGCTTTTATTAACACCCCCAAAATAACACACAGAACTCACCACGGCACCAAGGAGGAGCCAAGCCGTGCTCGCTACTGGAATTTTTCTACCCTCATTTGCATTAATAAAGAGGCTGTTCCTTGTCGCGATGTGTTTTATCCGACTCGGGAAAAAAAAAAAGAAAAAAAATCTCCCTGGGCGCTCCCTTCTCGCCTCTCCGCAGAGCTGCCTGTCAAACGCGACAAGACGAATGAATCCGGATGTCAGCACGGAGTGGCTAGCAGCTGACACATTTTTGAGAAGAACTGTCCCTCTGTCGACAGGCGTGCTTCATTTTCAAATTAATAAATCTGAATCAAATATTTTAGCCTTCATTATGTGGCGGTGACAGCGCTGGGAAGGGGATGGGGGGAAGGAGGGGGAGAGGGGGTTTGTGTGGCATAACAGCTTGTGCCAAATCCGTGTGGGCTTCCGTCCTCTTTATGTTTTTTAAGATGCGTAGGCGGGCAAGGTTTTTTTTGTATTTTTTGTTTTGGAAATGCGTGGTCCTGTTTTGTTTCTATTGATGGTTTTGTTGGGAACACACTTGCATATTCACACTGGTTGGGTTTCAATGCTTTTTGGGGACATTACATCGATTCACCTTCATAACCTTAAACTAAACCTGCATCCCATTTTATTCCTTATTTAAACCTTAAAGGACAAATATGATGCCTTGTTTGTATTGGTATTGGCCTTTAAACATTCTCTGTGCTTTGGTGTTTCATGTTTTAGAACTAAAAATAATATCTATAGACAATGGATACCTTCTTTATACAGATGCGCTCCCTAGACTAGGGTCTGGAGTTAGCAGCAAAGGGAATTACTATCAAAAAGAACAAACCACACCTAGGTTTAGCAACTTAGTAACATGCTAACACAAACATGCATTTGTAAATAATGCAGTTTTGATAGCAGAAATGCTTAGATTGAGTTTGGCAATGATTTAAGAAGCTCTCCGGACACATGGGGCTATGGATTTCTGCAGAATCAATGAGCAAAGTCCTAAACTGTGTTAATCTGAGGTGAGATGAATTTTCATTTTATTGCTAAACCATACCATTGTGACCAATGAGCCCCTTCCTTACACATGTGTCACTAAAAAACAGCTCTGTTTGAACAATCACGTTTGAACGGGTTTGAGATACAATGAAGGACGTGGGAACCAGACTGCTATCAATCTGTAAAAAAAATACAGGGAGATGTCATTCTGGATTTGCCATGCAACTAACCTATATAAATGCCTTACATCATGATTAATTTAGCTGATTTTTGTGCCTATAAGTGAGGCAAGTCTCCATAAAGTGACTGTAGCTATGTATTTCAGAGTAATGAAAAATTAACACTGTTACCATAACGCTTAACAATTAAAAACAAAGTATTATTATTATTATATCTTTTGACTGTGAGAAAGTATTCAAAAATGTTGCATATAACAGGAAGCTTGAGATTCCACAAATAAAAGTCCTCAGAATGGTGCCTAAAAACAGGAAGATGGAGCCCACAAAGATTTCAGTCCCCACAATGTGATAAATACCCCCACACACTCTTGCACACGAACATTGTATTCCAAAGAGGCAGGGACAAACCAAAATAACTAACAGTCTTGATAGATGCCTCGCGTGTTTTCCCCTCACACCTGTGCAGCCATATGGAAGCACGTCTGCGCCCAACAACAACTTTTTAATAGCCAGGCTTTCGGAATAATACGGAGACATTTCGGAGATGCTGGTGCCACAGAGAGGGAAATGGTAATTAGGTGATATGGCTTACATGTGCCGAGGGGAATGAAGTTTACATCAAACATCAAAAGTGTTTGGCTGCGATAAAGACAAGCGCCAAATGTGCAGACAACAATAACAAAGTACAGTGGTTGTGATGCAGAAGCTGTCTACTGTATTACCAGATGGGATGTGGATCTGGTAGTGTAGTTGTCTTAGCTAGAAGGTTGGCAGTTTGAATCCCACTCTTGGGCACTTCATATACTTTACCTTAGGGATGTTATATCAGTTATCGGTGATATCAGAGGATTTCCTCAGATATCGTGTCGGTCCGATGTTGAAAATATATATTATTTGGAACCAATATTATTTCTACATTGCCGAAGTTTGTGTGTCATTCCCAGTTTGTCCTTAATGCATCAGATTTGTCTTTTTGTCAAACTAATAATTGAAAATATGAATTTACATCCCAGGTAAATACATTTATTTTATCATTATTATTATTATTATTATCATTATCATTATCATTATTATTATTATTATTATTATTATTATTATTATTATTATTATTATTATTATTTTTTTACAAAAGTGATGTTAATTTGTAAACTTCACTATAACTAATTATAGAAATAAAAATAAATTTGGTCTGCACTATAGATTTATATCGGACAATTGGCAGAAGCACTTACAAACTTTGACATATATATGTGTGTGTGTGTGTGTGTGTGTGTATATATATATATATATATACACATACATACATACACACACACACACACACACACACATATATATATATATATATATATATATATATATATATATATATATATATATATATATATATATATATATATATATATATATATATATATATATATATATATATATATATATATATATACATACATACTTTTTTAAAATTCTTATTATAGAAACTAAATTGGAACATATCTGTTGTTAACACATTTTGTATCAATATTCTTTTGTTTGTCCCCGTGCCTGGGTGGGTTTCCTCCAGACCTACCAGCTCAAGATCTGGAGATGGGCTCCTGTGCCCACTGCTCCTGACAGGTTGCCCCAGTGGCATTGAAGGATGAGTCAAATGCTGAGGACAAATTTCTATATGCGGACAATAAAGTGTGTCTTACTATTCTCTCTTCTTAACAACATAATCTATTCTATTAATGCTATAATAGCTCAGTTTTTCTTCTCCAATGTTGATAAACTAATTTAAAAATGTGTATATTTAGAACCACTACGGATCACATGAGCTGAATTCACCATTTTCAAAGCTAACTCTAGTCTGAAAGTTGAGTGACAGATTGATGTGCTGAAAGACGTAATTGCTGAAGATAACAAGACAATACAAGAGGGTATGTGAAATATGCAGCACACCGGGCTCGTAACGGTTTTGTACGAGGCCTGGAGGAGCTTGTGGGCTGGATCGTCTCACTCATCTCCTCGTAAATTAATATGCAACAGCAAACATAATCTGCCCTGTGAGGAGGTCTGAGTGAGGAGAGGGAGAGGCAGAGAGAGGGAGTAGCCTAAGGGTAAAATGCACCGGAATGAACATCAGATATAATCTCCTCAGCTGTCAATTGTGGGAAATAATACAAGATATGCATACTGTTTAGAGCTACTGCAAACTACGACTATGATATATGTTGATAGACTTAAACTTGGACAAACTGTATTGTGGAAATGACTTGAACACACTAGTTAACACAGTACTAAAAATAGCCAAGACTGTCTCTTAAGGTAGAAATTAGGCTGCTGTGTGTTATCTGCATCTAATTATAGTGTTTAAGTGATAAGCGTTTTATCCACAGAGAATCAGGAAGTGTGCCTTGAGTCGTTTGCATCGTCACTCACTGTGGTTAATAATGATTGGAATGCTTAAAGTAATTATAACATTGGACCTCTGCAAACTTGAAAATGAACTTTAAAATGAACTTTGTTTTTCACATTTCTAAAAAATAGCAAGAGACAAATACAGGCACCACAAATATATAGATTTGTATATATATCATCTAATGGTGATTTTTTTTTTTTTTTTTTTTTATTGTTGGGTAAACATTTAAAAGACAAGCAGGTGAGGAGAAGTAACAGGTCAGGTCTGCAGAGGCAGTCCTGCACACAGTAAGAATGCATGGTATTTTTGAGCAATAAAACACATGTAAATGAATAAATGAAAATTAGCTACATAATGCCATACTGTGCCACATTCCAGGCAAAACAGTAGCATATCCATGGAGACAAGCAGGTGGAGGATTCTCAAATAGAAAAGTTACTTTGTACACCTTTAAGCTTGTTACACTGACCATCATGGGGGGTATCAAACTCAGTTTTACAGTATTTTCTTAGGATCAATTTCTAAAAATTTTCTCAGAGGCCCTTGCCCTCCTTTTGAGATCATCAAATTCTAACATGCAAATACCAATCCATTATGCAGTGCAGTTGTCTTGTGTACCACCCTGACAGCAGCACAAATCAGAACATGTTGCTCCTTCAATATTTAAGACAGGAGATGTTTAAGCTCCTAGTATCAACTCAGCTCCTCAGACATGAACGAAGCATCATCAAACAAGACACCTCATCAGATCCACACCATAAATAATATACGTAATACACCCATCACACACGCATTCACACATGACCAGGGGTGACACAACCTAAGTGCCACTGTAATTCAATCCCATGTCAACTGTCGGTGCCCATTATCTGATTTGTCTCTGTACCTGACTTCAAACCTTGATTCAGGAGCCTACCCACTGTTGAAAAACAAGAAACAGAAACAAGTGGGATGGTCTCATGCAATTATTTCCTTATAGTTCTCCAATCAAAAGGTGACCCTGTCAGTACCTTCTGTATTAGTTATTACCTGAGAAAATACTATGTAAAATGAATAGATTATATTTAACAGTCTCAATTTTTTGTTCTCATTTAGCAGTTTTACCATAAATTGCATGATGTAAAGAGCATTTATCTTTACAAGAATACATTAAAATCAGGTACAGGCCCTTTAACTGCAGAGTATAAAGATTTGTTCAGGATATTGTGTTAAGTGATACACAGGTTGACAGTGTGAACAAGAATAAATATTCTTAAACATTATCCTTTAATAGGCATACCTGGTCATTTTAATTATTCAGTTCATAATTTAATTTTTTTTTTTTTTTTTTTTTTTTTTTTGTAAAACCCAAAATCTCAGCAGCAGTTGCCTCTTACGGCTTAACAGGATCATTCATTTAACCAACAGAAATAAAATAAATAAGCATATTAACCAACATTCATTAGAAAACAACCAAATGGATAACTGTCCCAGAACATCTCCTGTCCTTAGATGCTCCTCAACAAGAAAAAAAGAAAAGGAGGAACCACAGTGGAGAGATCCACTCCCATGAACTTCCCATGGATGGGCATGCTACAAATGTGTTCGGGACTAACGTGCATCCATTTGCAGATAAAGATCAAAATATGACCTCTGTTTTTTCAGGGTTAAGAAGCAAATAATATCCAATTATCCAATTTTTTATGCCCTTCACACAGGCACTAAGTTTGTTAGTCTGATATGTTTTCATTGATAAATACAGCTGTGTCTCATCAGCATAGCAGTGGAAATTAATGCCATGTTTTCTGATGATATTACTTAATGCCAACATATAAAATGTAAACATGGCTGGACTAACTACAGAACCCTGCAGCACACCGTAGGTTATCTTAGAACCCTGTGAGGTGCTCTGGTTTACATTAACAAAATGGTACCTATCTGATAAATAAGATTTAAACCCACTGAGGGCTGCCCCTCTGACACCTATGTCACATTCTAACCTATGCAGTAGAATGCTGTAGTTGATAATGTCAAACACTGCAGAGAGGGTCAACAGAATTGAGACCAGTGCATGGTCACCAGCTGATAACAAGTCATTGACGACTAAGTAGTGCAGTTTCTGTGCTATGGTGAGCTCTGAATCCTGATTGAAAAAAATCTAATTAATTATTAGCCTGTAGGCGGCAACAAACCTGTTTAACTACAACTCTTTCAGATTTTTTTGAGACAAAGGGAAGATTAGAGATGGGTCCATAATTGGCAAGTAGACCAGTTTTTTCATTAGCAGTTTAATCACTGCATATTTGAAGGACTGGGGGACATAGACATTTTCTAATGAGGTATTTATTATATAAAGGATAGGGTCTAGAATTGTAAGGAGGATTTCTTTGAGGAGTCTGATAGGAATAGGGTCTAATATACAAGTTCATGTTTTAGAGGACATAAAGGTTGTCATTGCAACTGAACGTAGCTGGCATTAAGTCTTCAACTGCGCTGTGGTAGTTTGTCAGCCTGGCTGACAAACTACAATCTGTTGTTCTTTTTGTTTACTTCTTTAAAATGTTAATAATATCTATGTTGGGCCTTCTGCAGTCAGTAGGCAGATTTTCCATACCTTTAGAGATTGCTCAGAGTGAGAGTGACGCAGTGATGTGTGGTGAGGTTCATGGCTGGTGAGGCACTGATGTTGTCACAATCAGATTTACAAACATGTAAACCAGGTGTCGGCAAGTAAATTTGGTCCCGGGCAGTTTCTCTCCCAGTAAGTGACTTGGGGCCAGAATAAAAAAGAATTTTGTTAATAAAAGTTCCGAAGTCCGTATGAAATAGCTCCAATAAAATTTTATAAAAAGCAAGCAGGGCTTTGTATTGTTTTTATCCTTATTCTGATTCCCAGTTTTAAATAGATTGAAGTCATTAAATTTCTTACAATTTTGTACCACTCCATTTGAAAAGAGCGAGTCTTTTGTCCTGTAGTCTAGAGCAAACCATTTAGCTCATTTGGCGTTGGTCTTCCTTTACTTATAATGTCCTTCGACCCAAAGTCCAGTTTAGAAAATTGCTTGAGCTTTAATATGTAATCTTCCTCCATTTAAAAAGTAGGGCCAGAAAAGAAGAAAAAAGTTAATTGCTAAAGTTGACTTGCTAACTCTAAATTGTAGTTTGCGACCCCTATTCTGTGGGAGTTACAAGAATCCCTGGGCTCACGAGTGCCCCCTAACATGAGGCAGGGTAAATGAGTGTCTCACCCGGTGCCTTTTGACAGCCACTTAAAGCAGCAGCATCACTGCTGAGCTATAGCACAGTCAGTCCATGTGAGGCACAAACGGCCGGTGCCTCACCGCTCGTCTCTTCTCAGTATTTCAACAGTAAACGAAAAAAGAATAAAATTGCAAAGTTAAATAGAAAATAACTTTATAAATCATTTATTTTTTCTCTGTGATGACAGGTAAGGCACCTCCTTACCTGCCTCACCTGACTGCACGTCACTGGAGTGACGCCATAGCGTGTCTAATTTTCTGACCTTTCGTTTGAGTGAGCGCAGTTCTGCATTGTACCATTGACAGGAGGTCTGGGCCTAACAGCCTTCTGTTTGAATGGAGCTACAATATCAAGAGCAGATTTCAGGGAGTGCATAGATCTGTCAACAAACTGATCACTTTGACTACAGCTACTTACAGCAGGGTCGCATGACATGTCCCTAAATTTTGGCTCTATTATTTTTTTGAACTTTAAAATACATTTTTCAGATATTGTTCTTTTTATTATAGTTTTATTCTGTGGGGCAGGATCATCTTTACGGATAAATTAGGTAATTGGGAAATGGTCTGATAATATCAGTTTTTGTGGGAGAACATTTAGGTCACTGATCTCTACACCATATGTTAGAACATGATCCAGGGTGTACTTCCCACTGTGGGTTGGTTTATTCTGATTCTGGGTAATGCCATCTAGTAAGCCACTGAAGGCATTACTAAGGCAGTCACTGCTATTGTTAACATGTGTGTTAAAATCCCTAACTATTACAATCTTAGACTTGGTATAAAAAGTAAGAGAACGCAATCAAAAGCTTGCAATAGTGAGCAGGAGGTCAGTAGATTATTACAGCTTTTTGGTTTCTCCAATTATTGTCATGTCTGGTGTCTGAAAACTACACAGAGGTAGGACTACAATATTCTTTTTAAAGTTTAAGTTGTTTAAGATGCATCTGACAGTTTCAGCTACTCATTTTACTAAAACACATCAATATATTTGAGATTTAATTTTTTTTGAAATTTTGGTGAAGTTTATAATTTTACTTACCTATTACCTGTTACCAAGGAACCATAATGTTAAGGGTCAAAACTTGTCTAAATCACACAATAGATGTGATTTGACAAATAAAAATAAATGGCAGCACCTTTATTTTGTTAAATGAAGGTTTAAACTGTCAGAAAAATGTGTTGAAAATTGTCTCTGCATTTTGAATGTAATTGATGACATAGGTAGAAATCAGTGACGTGTGGTGAGGTTCGTGGCTGGTGAGGCACGGATGTCGTCACAATCAGATTTACAAACATGTAAACCAGGTATCGGCAAGTACATTTGGCTCGGGGCCACTTTCTCACAACTAAGTGACTTGGGGCCAGAATATCAAAGAATTTCAAAATAAAAGTTCCAAAGCCTGTATGAAATAGCTGTAATAGTATGAAATAAAAAGCAAGCTGGTTTTGTATTGCCTGCCTTTTTGTATGTACCACTCTGTTTGAGTCTTTCATCCCGTAGTCTAGAGCAAACCCTTTAGCACCTTTAGCATTGATCTTCCTTTAATTATAACCTCCTGCTTCAACCGAAAGACCAGGAAAAAGTTAACGGATTGCTAAACTTGACTTGCTAACTCTAAATTGTAGCTTGCTGTCACTATTCTGCGGCCCCGGGAGTTGCAAGAATCCGTGGGCTCACGAGTGCCCCCTACCATGAAGCCAGGTAACTACATGCCTCACACTTTTCACAGTCGCTTAAACCAGCAGCTGTCACTGCTGAGCGTACAGCAGTGACAACAGTCAGTCCATGGTGAGGCACAAACGGCCAGTGCCTCTCCGCACGTCTCTTCTCAGTATTTGAATTTTTAAAAATTATTACAATTGCAAAGTTAAATAGAAAATAACTTTATAGTACAAATCATTGGATAAATATAACAATTTAGGCATGGCCTCACCTGCCTCCCCTGACTGCACGTCGCTGGTAGATAAATATTTTGTTTTAGAACTCATCACTACTTCCTGTATTTTCTGACTTTTTGTTTTCTACTTTTCTTCACAAACTGCCAGTTAAGTAACAATTAGAGGAACATATTCATCATTTGCCAAATACACTTTAAATAAGTGTAGTTGAATAGATGTAACTACTACCAATTTCTGTATAGAGTATAAAAAAAAAAATCTGTAAAGTATGGAATCCATCATATAATCCCCATTGATATCCATGTTGTTTCTAATCATACTATCAATAACCAAATAACAGGAGAGGACAGAGCTGCCAGTGTGAATTC
This sequence comes from Periophthalmus modestus, assembly GCA_019594935.1. NCBI lineage: Eukaryota > Metazoa > Chordata > Actinopteri > Gobiiformes > Gobiidae > Periophthalmus > Periophthalmus modestus. Next base: position 19,225,712 of record JAIEZT010000007.1, on the reverse strand, counting down.
AGTTTAGTGTAGATTAGAGTTAGGAGCATAGCCAGAGACATGTGCCCATCCAAATGTCTCATGGCAACTCGGGCTTGGCCCCATAAAACAATATTTCATGTGGGATCAGGGCCAATCAGGGGTCCTTTCAACAGCCCAGCAAACGTTGGTCTGCTCTGATAAAAAACATACTGAATACAGGCAGCTCCCTTGTAAAACACAGCACAGATCAGGCTGATGGAGAGTGGTTTGAATGGAAATGAAGGGTACTGGTGACAAATTGTTTTGACTGAGCGAGACAAAGACCATGCTGTATTATTTCAGTTTTTAAAAAGGAAATAAGAAGTTGTTGCCTGAATGGAATTTTCCCAAAAATATTTTTTAAAAATCAGAAATTCGGGGGAAATGAAAAGTTCCACTTTAAGGCATTATACTTCTATCTTGTGTGTTAGGTGGTTCTATTGCTGAAAAATACACTGAAAAAACATTCTTTATTGTTTTATTATGTATATTGTATTTTGTCATTTTAAGTTATGCATTTACCAGTTTACGTTATTTGTTTATATTGCTCTACATAGCTGAAGAAAATTCCTAGTTTGTAAATTTTCTTTCTTTTGCATTGATAATAAAATACTTACTGTGAGAGGGTCACCATTCTGAGCTTCCTAATTATTCACAACGATGAGTTTATAAGCACTTTTCAGAAGCTAGAGCAGATACCATAACAATAGCATTCTAACGGCATACATCCTGTTTCACAGAGAATACAAAACAAGAGACATCAGCCTCATTTTCACCCTAAGAGTTGTTTTTATTTTTGTACTATTGCAAAACAGATTTTACTTAATTACGTGGAAAAATTGGGTACTGGCCCTTTAATATAATGTAACAAATATTATGAATGTTTTAGATTAGTATTGTGTTGTGTTATAGTAGCGTTATCCTCAATTTACTGTTTTCAAAATCATTGTGAAGTAATTTGCTAAGAAGGCAGGGAAAAAATTAAATGTACAAGCCAATACTGTACAGTTTTTCCCCCAGGCTTTCTGTCTGCATTCCTGGATATCAACTTCACATGACAATCATTGGTGTTATGAGAACTTTGTGAGATGATATGAAATGGTCTGATTAGATTAGACTGAGATTGGATTAAAACTACAATGTGACCCACTGTGTGCTGAAATATAATGTCTTTTACAGTTTGTACAGTTTTTGAATGTGTCCAAGAATATAGACAAAATAACTTTGAGTCCCATCTGAGTGATTTCTAGGGGAACACCCAGTTTGGTTGGTCATATCATCTGACACATTAACAGCTCTTGAATATTGTCTCTCTCTACCCCTCCCTGTAAGGACTGCAGATGGAAAATAGCCTGCAAAAAAAAAAAAAAAAAGGTTTTTCAAAATTAGTCATATGTCGTATGTTTTGGATTGTTTGATTATGGAGGTGTTTTTACATTTTGGTATGTGCAGTCCAAAACCACATTATTCAAAGTAATTTGTTTTTTTTTTTTAAACCGCAGTATGTAACTTTTTTGCCAAAAAGAGGCTAAATAAGTTTGATTGTGTTTATTGCACTGAAAACCTTAGAAAAACATGCGAGAAGGTTTGCATCTCCACAAACCTGACTTTTACTTGCCCTTTTACTTGGAGGGCCTCTTCCTGCTTGTTTCCTTGTTCTCTTGCCTATAACACTCCACAGTATGGCACAAAACTTTACCTCTCTTCACGGAGAATGGAGACTATGGTTTAAACATTTTTATTTCCATAGAACTGTCCAGATGAGGTGCCACCTTCAAAAAGTTATGTACTGTATCTTTAACTAAATACAATTAGGATTAGGACTATAATAATAACTATTAAGTAAGCCATATTTTATTTCTTTATGAATTAGGGAAAGGACAATAAACAACAATATCATCTATCGTGACAATAGTCATTCGTGGCTTTTTTTTATATAATTGTGCTAATCGCCAACAAAGATAATCACCATTGTGTCACCAGAATAAAACGTCTCCCCAATGATCTCCAGTAGATCACTGTTGTTTTCACTTACAGCAAAATACAATACTTCAACAGTTGTTTAAATAGGGAACCTATTCATAATATTAAAATTGTAATTATTCATATGCAGAACATTTTTAAACTGTCAGCAACAATAGTCATTGTGATGTAATCGTTAATCGCAATTATTTTGGCCATGATAATTGTGACAGCAAATTTCAATATCGTCCCATGCCTGTTATGAGTCCATTATAATGATAGAACTATAGCTTAGGTAAACGTAACATCCTCACAAATGTAATGCAGATATTTTAAGTCACCAATAATCTGCAGTGAACCTGCCAGAAGTGTGGTCAAAATAGTTAGAATCAAAACTTTGCATACTGGTCAAGTCAGACAGCATGACAGAAGCAGCTCCATAACACATTAGCATAAAGGCCTATCGTTGGTTGAATCCAGTCGGCACCTGATGTGTTTGAACAACCCTGGTGATACTTGGCAAGCCAAAAATGAAGTAGACCTACTTAAGAACATTTGAGAAACACAGAAAATGTACTTTTCATGCATTATTCATTCGCTTTCCAAAGTTAGTTACTTCCAAGTTACTATTGGAGTTTACATGTGTCCTGGGGTAGACAGATAAAAGCATGGCAACCAGTCTGTGCCTACAGCAAGATGGGAGAAGTGTCTTGCCTGAAAAGAACATAATGTTTGTACTGTTATTCCCACTTGAATAGCTGCTACAAGTTTAGATCAGGTTTTCTAAAAACTAGTTCTTCATAGACTAATGGTTACTTGGGGTACATCTTTTCTGTAGGTATAAGGCCGGTAAAATATTACTATGGGGTATTTGCCCACAAATAGATTAGATGTCTAAAGGTGTTGTAACGTCAGGCAAGAGGGACCAAAAGGACAGAACTCGGGGAAGTTTTAACAGTGTTTATTTACAGTAGTGAAATGTGCAAATGACGGTTGATCAACGGTGAGTCGGGAACGGGGTGTTTGCCGTGGTCCAAAGGTGAAGCATGAGGTGTAGAGTCTGAGACGGGGCGGACAGTACCGATAGCGAAGAGCGGGATTGGAGGCGGGTGAGCTGAGCTAGTCAAGGGAGCGCAATCTTGTGAGGAGCAAAAAGTATCCGGTTTAACAAGGTAAAAAGCAGGAAAAACATGAACAGAGTCAAGCAAGGTGTACCACGAGAACACGCGGACAATGTAGAGCTGAGTGTCAGGTCCTGGCTCCTCTTATCCACCGCAGGTGCAGCTGAATGCGGATTGACTCCAGGTGGGAGGAGCCAAGATCTCCGCCCAGCTCCAAGCTCAGACACGTGAGGGAGGGGGAAAGACAAACAAAAAGGCAGGACAGTGATCATGACAAAAGGTGTCTTTTCTTTTTTTTCCATGCAGCTGAAAACATTCTGAGCATCAGCAAGCTCAGAATGAAAAGCTGGAATGAATACAATTTGTTTTGGAGGTTAAGGTTAGTAGCAAGTAAGCTGGGTTTACGATACCTACATTGACCTCTGAACTTTGAACAATATCTTCCTTCATGCTACTGTGGAGTCGCCAGAGTTACATTCCTGAAACTTTTTGCTTTTGTAACTTGATTATTGAAACGGCACTTGAGTGGTTCATGTCCTAACTGGCAGAAAGCTCCTTTACTGACAAAACTGCGGGATTGTTCGGGGGTTCTCCAGGGGTCTATGCTTGGGCCGATCCTTTTTTAATCGTACCTCTTGCCATTGAGTTAAATGAAAAATCAATAACAGTTCCGCTGAAATGCTCGTATGACATCAGTGCTTGCAGCTATGATTTTTTTTTTTTTTTTTTTTTTAATCTACAAAACAGAGTTTCTTTTAAAACAAGCATTTCTTTTAATTTTCAGGTTTCTTCAACAATACAAGTCTACAGGTAACCATGGTATCAGTAATGAAGATTTTAGGTCTGACAAGCAGTAGTTAAAATAAGTTTTACTGTAGCAATAATACTGCTGTTGTGTCCATGGACAAGAAACTTGATGCTTCGCCGCAGTGTCTGTGTACACTAGTGTGTGTGAATGGGTGAGAGGCTTGAAGGTAGAAACTCACTTTAGAAATGTGACCATTAGTATATTTTAGTATATTTAATGCTACACAGTGGAACATTCAAGACAGAGCAACAACATTATAGAGACAAGCAGGTGGTGGATTCTCAACCAGCAAAGATACATAGTGCATCTTCAACATAAAGTGTTATGGGATACAGGCACTCCTTAGCAACAGGCCCAATATGGCTGTAGATGGCACGTGAATTCTCTCCACTGTTGTTAATATCCACAAAGTATACTTTATAAGAGCTCAAACCTCCACAGACACATGTGTGTGGTGACCTCCTGCTCTCTCAGGTATCTCCTCTGTGCACCATCCTCATACTCCACTCTGGACTGACAGTGGTTTTAATCTTCTCTTTGCTGCCTGCGTTGGAGATTGGCCCGAACAAAAATCAATACGGCATGGCAGGCGATCTCAGAGCCACTGAATTACAAGAGCTGGACGCTCCTCTGCAGCCTTGAGCAGAGCATCATGGGAGTTTCATCACAGAGCAAGGGCAGGTCACTGGGTCAAATAGGAGGAAAGTATAGTGTTTACAGTCTGAGAAATAAAATGAGAAATTGCCTAAATGCAGCATTTAAGTGCATATGACAGGTTAGACTACTCACTTCACTAAAACATAGTTAACATCAATATATTTTTATAAGATTTTATTACAAATCATTTACATTTTTTTCTAGTTAATGTTGGTAAGTTTATAAATGTACTCCCTGGTTGGACATGGGCAGCAGATGTGACATATGTAAAGGCAATTTCATATATACCAAAAAATGTCAAAATTGCACAATTAGTGAATAGACTAATAAAATTTTACACCTTTATTTTGTTGAATTGAAGTTTAAACTGCCAGAAAAATGCCTTAGGCGTAAATAGTCCCTGCATTTTGGATGGAATTTTCAGTGTTGATTACATAGATAGGAATTCCATTTTAGAACTCAGTGCTACGTCTGTAATAAATACTACTGTATTTATGCACTTTTCAACTTTTTTGGCACTTAACTGATGTAAAACTATGATAAATATTTAGGCAAAAATCACTTCCTAATTTGAAGATTTTTGTCATTTCCCCATTGAAAAGATAAGATAATGTTTATTTAAATTAAGCAATTTAAATAAACAGTGCCAAATGTCATCTATCCTAACAAAAAAATAAATAAATAAATAACATAAGGAAGGGTTCCTCAGTAAAAAAATAATGCCTGGTTGATTTCTGCTTATGAGTGCAGCCTGGAGCTCTGTGATCAATATGTGTGCAACCACCTGCCAACGCTGCACTGACTGAGTAATTAGCCACCATGCCCGGCCGCTCTGACGGGGCTAATAGAGTTGCACAGGGGGAGGAAAAATCTGCAGCTCATATTCAAAAGAACTTGTCCTGAAGAAATTGAATATTTCATTTTTGAGGTTTTGCCAAAGTGGCCATTGTTGTACCTGCAAAGTTTCTGTGTTGTGTAAGCTAAGTGAACTTTGTGCCAGTTTTTATTTCATATGCGTAGCCCAAGTTTTGTAATTATAGATAATATCACGCCAAAACAGCCTTATTTGTTATTCTAATTTTTATATATAAATAAATCTCTTTTGGTCAGAAATGCATGTCTGTAGGAAATAATTCACCCTCGAGAAAAATAAAATTGTAATTCACAAAACTGAAATATCAATTATAAAAGTATAAGACTGTCAGGAAACCTGTCCTCATAAATCTTCAGTTGACCCAGTCTTCAATACCTCTGGATCTGTCTGGATGCAAAGTCCATTTTGAAACATACACTGCAAAAATGATTATCTAAGAGTGAATATAAATAATTGTCTTAATGAGGATTTTGACTAGTTTAGACTTATTTACTTCACAGGTCAAGATTATTTCACTTGATGTCCTATTTGACTTTTTCAACAAAAAGCTTTTGAGTTTAAAGAGGGGATATTTTACTTCTATAGGGTATTAAGTGCTAACACATATTTCGATCACCGTGTTACCTATTTGCCGAAAACCATGCATTAACATGTTTTACAAGTTTCACTTTCATTTTTGATGTTCCAAGTCTTCCCTCCCTTTGCTTCCCACATTAAGTCACCTCCCTTCAGAATGCTATCACAACACAATGACACTACTGCACATCGAATCGGGTTTGTGAAGTTGCTGTTTACAGTTTTGTACTATGTTTATGTAGAATTGTCAAGTGGGAGTATGAAAGATATAGGCTTGTGGGCTAAGCATTGCACAGAATCTTACAGCTAACGATAAGGAGGGTTTGAAAAAGCCCCGGAGAGATTGCTCCAACATTCATGAATGACATCTAAAACTTTGTTGATGAGGGGACAATGTTTTAACATGGTAGAAAGTTAAAAAAAAAAAAAAAAAAAAAATCCAATTTGCATAATACCCTTTCAAATTATTTGTCAATGGATCAAGATTTTCCCATTTCAAGCTATAATTTCTTGAAACAAATTTTATATCTTGAAACCAGTGCAATAATCCTTACCACATAACCAATTAAATCTAACCTGGTTACTACAAACTACTGTTTTAATCCAGATTCAGATTCTGAGTTCCAGACATTCCAAGATTCAAGATATTCACTTTTTGCAGTGCACTTTACATCATGAGCGCTCAAATTAAATTTCAGCTGCAGTCTACAATGTTACTGTCATAAAGTCATATCATATCTCCTTGCTCCGAAGGTAAAGTGGGGAGACAGGGACGATGTGGCGTGGCGGAGCTATTTTGTGCACTGCTTTCCGTTTGATTATTTGTCACTGGCATGCGTAACAGCACTTAATGAGGAGCGCGAGATTGAATTAGCCTAGGATCTCTTGTTTTTTCCACTCGCACGCGCTTGTAATAGAGATAAAACCACCTCCAAAGCGATTACCGTCTTATTTAATCATTGGTGGAAAATGTTCTCTAATCAATTGCGCTAGCGTCGCCACCAGATGTTTGTGGATGCTATAATTGAGTTATTTCAGTCAGACAAACCGAGTCGCGTTTGGTCTAATTACGCGAGCGTTGTCAGGAAAAAATCAAATCTGCTTCAACCGGGAGTCGAATGCTTTTAATACAGCTTTTGAGTGATGTATCATTTTTAGATTAATTTCTGATGCAATAAAAAGTTGTCTGATCTTCGTCAAAAGCTGTCACTTATTCTCGTCACAGCTCTCCCAGAACAAACTGCTTGGAACGTGCATTGTTTGTGCACGTTTGATGTTCCCGAAGCAATCAGGCGGTCACACAGATATTTATAGCGCGGCTCCGCATTGCAATCTTGGCTGGAATTAATACTTGTGTAAATGAAGGGACTCTGGTCTGTCAGAAAGTGAGAAAGAAGCGATGGGGAAGATTGTGTTTGTATGTGATGGTATAAAAGCATGTCTGACTGAGACTCCTATAGAATACTCATAATAATGTTCCCTATAGTTAAAGCTTTGATAAAGATTTTCAAAAATTTCAATCACTTTCAGGAAAAGTGTCTGATAGTTTGTGTATTTCAACAATCTTTGTCACTTAAAAGGTTTAGTATGCAATTTGGAGAAAATATAAAGTTAAATCCATAATTCCAAGCATTCCTCATGGTGATAAAAATGTTATGACATAATGTGGAAATTTTTCAGTATAATGAACTCTTTTATTTTAGTCTTTTTTTTTTGTTTTTTTTTTTTTGGCTAAAAGTTAAATACAGTAGCGTACTCTAGTTACATACTCTAGGATTATTGTTAGGGAGATGGAGAGGCAGAGGGGGAGAATGGTTCTGCTGCTGTGGTAGAAAAGTGGGAAGGAGGAGAGAGTGCATTTATTTAACTTACTTAGTGTGTGATATGAGGAGAACAGACAGCAGACTGGCTGACAGCAACATCAATAACTGCTAAAATTACCTTAAGGCAATATTTTATATACTGTATTTTCCAGACGATAAGTCGCACTTTTTTTTCATAGTTTGGTTGGGGGTGCGACTTATAATCAGCTGTGACTTATATGTGAATTATGTGTGAAAATATATAAATTCACGTTTCTGATTCTCACACTGACAACTGTGGGAGGGTACTCTCGGCATGTGTACCAGTATGGCAGCCACGCAGAAGCGACGCTTCATCTACTTCCGGAGCACGCGGAGTTGTTCAGAAGCGACACAAAGGATGAAGAATTCAGTGGATTTAGTGATGTGGAGTGAGATCGAGAGTAAACTTGTTAGCTTGTTTTTATGCTTTAGTTATCTGATTAACTATTAATATCTTAGGTTAACATACCAGACACATATTCAGTTCATTGTCTGTCCTTCATGTAATTGAATAAATATGTGTTATGTAACGGTTGTTTATACATGTTACAATTCACTTGTTTCACTTGTTTGACCAGATGGTGCTGGTGTGTTTGTAATACCTCTAAGAAAATTTACTTGACACGTTTTCTTTTATACATTTCATATTTAATTTCCCCTTATTTCCCCTTAATTTATAAGACCACAAAGGTGATTTTTTTTTTTTTTTTGAAACAATATCGTAAATGTTTAGTTTATCATAAGTCTAGTTTTAGTTTGCGAAAACTACTTCCTGTTTTCCGGTTCAGCCTTTTAAGTGGTAAAGTGGTATACTTTCTATGCATTCATATGCAGTTTTGTGTGTATATGTAATATGAGCCAAAGCTTATATTTGATGTGTTTGCTAGTTCTATGGTGTGAACTGTGATAAAGACCTAAGACCACAGTAAACATCAGTGAAAAGAACTCTCGTGTCTCTCGTGTTTGTGGACAAGCCGCATATGTTACGTTTGCGTAGTAATCTGAACTGTAACTGCGTTTAAATATCTTACGCTAACATACCAGACACTTATTCAGTTCTGTCTATGCTTCATGTAGCTGAACAAATATAAATCTGTTACGTTAGTGTGCTGTACTATAAAAAATGTCTGTTCTTGGTCTCAGATTTTATAAAATAAATTTCCCCAAAAGATGTGACTTATAGTCCAGTGTGACTTGTATATGTTTTTTTTCGACTTATATTCCAGAATAACGTGTAGTCTAGAAAATACGGTAATTTTGAAATGAATGGAAAAATCTAAATGAATGGAATGGAATGCATGTATTGGGATAGTCATTGATGCAAGGAGAATATCCAAACTGTTCAAATTATACATACCCTATATTTATTGTATTATTTATTATCTTATGTATATCGCCAACATTATTGTCCACTTACCTGCTGTAGTTTCACATTTTTCTCTTCTTCCCGTAAAACCAATTGCCCACAGCATCCATGAGAAACTGAAAATAGCGGGCAGTGCAGATCTGCTAAAGCGGCTCATTTCAGAATAAAGTGGAGGAAAACCTAATTGAAACTTTCTCCTCATGATTTGCTGCTAGATCTGAGGCTGGACTTTCCCATTGTCACAAAATCGATGCGGCAGAGACAGGGAGGCCTAACTGGGGAGGGCTTCTGGCTTTGGGAGCATGGGGTTAAGTGATGTGCCTCTGGAGCTGAGTGGATCCTGGACACCGTGTTCACCCAGAGGTCTGAGGGAGAGGAGGCCTAATGCTAGAGCACTAAAGGGGGAAGGAGTCCTTAGATATGAGGGCAAGAGTGTGGGTAGAGTCAGAAAATGTTATGCTAGTGTATTGTTTCTTCAAAGTAATACTACAAGAAAAAATAAATTCAGAAATGACAATAGCATGACATGTTTAAGTATGTTTTCGGTAATACAAAACATCCATCCATCCATCAATTTTCTTACGCTTATCGGGGCCGGTCGCACAGGCAGCATTCTGAACAGGGACTCCCAGACTTCCCTCACCCCAGACACCTCCTCAGCTGAGAGACATAGTCCCTCCAGCGTGTCCTGGGTCTTAACCGGGGCCTCCTCCTGGTGGGACATGCCCAGAACACCTCCCTATGGAGGCGTCCACCTCAGCTGGTTCCTCTCAACGTGTAGAAGCAGTGGCTCTACTTCGAGCTCCTCCTGTGCTCAATGCTTTATTGTTAGTTCTATTGCGTTTTATTTATTCTAAGGAACCTAAATTTGACACATTCATCAAACCCATAACCATCACGTTATGAGAAAACAGCTCTTAATGCTATATTACTGTGCACAATTCCTACTTACACACTTAAACTTAAAAATAGAAATAGAAGGCCAAAAATGTATTCTTCATTAAGTAATAAAATTAAAACATCCAAGGTTGGCTCTTTAAGAAAAATTGTATTACTTTTGGTGCCAATCCTAGGGGTAAATGTAAGCGCATATAAATGCACTATTTAACTGTAATATCTTGCATTTATTCAATTAAGTTTTATATTACAAAAAAACCCAAAAAAACTTGAAACAGCATTCTTACTCAACTCTCCACAGATCTGAACATCATGTGATTGTCTCCATGGAAATAGATAAGTTTAATGCCATAATGTGGAATATTCCAGGTAAAACAGTAAGATCCCTATGGAAAAAATCTGTTGGCAGATTCTTCAAAGTTACATAGTGCTCCCCCAGATTTCACACTAAGCCATTTTTTAAGTCTAAAGCTTAAAAAATGTGGTTAGACAACAATGATTAGAAAATATTTTCAGTCAGGTGCCCTTTCTTTTCAATCCTCTTCATTATCCAAGCTTGGGGCCAATACAAACCATCAGTGGATGAAATATTCAATTAATTGAGTAGTTTTAGGTAAACTCCAAACAGAAACCACAACACATAGCCTTTTATACAGTCGTCTTGTTTTCTTGATGAAGCCTATATTCACTCATCCACATGCACTTTGTAAACACTGCGGCACGAGGTGGACATTACAGTGACGGATCATAATGCAGGCCGCCGACAATGACTCGAGCTAAGGACTAGTCAGAGGTTGGAGCAGCTCTTAGGCAAATAGAGCAGCCCATCGCCATTTGGGTAAGTAGGCAGCAATTACACACTAGCATGATTTAAGATCCAATGCTGTCAGAGCAGTGAGGAGCCAAGACCTCCGCAGATGAAACCAAAATGGCCCCGGTAATAGCACAAGTGACAACGCAGCCACTTTGGATGGACTGACTATTACTGCTTGTCAACACATGCAAGAAAAAGAGCAAAACTATGAGCACCGCAATTAGAGAACGTGAAAGCAAATGGATATAGCAAGGAAGAGAAAGTAGTTTGGGGCGCGACTTAATGCATTGATTTATCGGATTTGTCATCGCCAAGTTGTGTGTTATAAATTTCCTGACTCCGGTAATAGCGGTAATGAGGTCACAGACTGAACAGTGTCATCTCAGCACTTTGGGGAGCAGGCCTTGTGTTAGAGAGGTAACAATCATTAGCAAAGAGCATCCATCTAAAACATTAGCTTAGTGTCAGGCTGACTTTGGGCTCTGTCGTCTAATGGATTCATTCGGAGGCTGTGATTGGATGAGAAAAGTGGTGATCAGTTAGAGTCAAGGTCATTGGTCAGATTGTGTTGAAAATGTAATGCCAGTTATGAGTGTTATGATTATTACCCACTATTGTTATAATCAAGATGTAAATACAGTGTAATAATTTATGATTTGTGACACACTGTAGGGAGGCTTGGCTCTGTGTCAGGCTTAGCATTTCGAGATGGTTTCCCTGCAACAATTAGTTGAAAGTCTCTTCCCAATCTTGACCCTTTTTCATTCATGGTGGATTAAGGTATAACCTGCCTTCTTTGTGTAATAGCCTCCTCAAACCTTGGTCAAAACAATAAATCAGTTAAACAATAAATTGATCTGGTGCTGAAAAGCTGTGAGGGAGAGGTAGGAACAATACAACAGAATGAACCAAAACTTGTCCTTAAGTATAGGACAAGTTTTAGGGTATAGTACTGCACTGTGTGGGTCAGTTTTACCAAAGATTGCAACCTAGAGCAACATAAAAAAAAATATATATATAATAATAATTCTACTAATTTTCTCAAAACCCCTCAAAACCCCCTGTTGTTTCTCTTTTATATTTTTTTAGGTTTTAAAATAACACTGCAAAAAAGGTGTTGTACCTGATTTTTTCCATCTTAAAAATAAAAACAGATCTAGTTAACTTTACATGGTTTGCAATGGTCCAAAGCTATTCCTCACTTACCTAAAGCATTCCTAGCATCCTAATTATTCATTGCAATGAGTTTATAAGCAATTTTCACAACTTTCGAGCGGAGTTTTGCCATCAGCTAAAGCTTTTTTCAGCTAAAGCTATCAGCAACTAGGATGCTAAAGCACACTTCATGATTCTTATATCTGTACTAGCACAAGAAAGATATCTATAAAACATTTTGGTTCATAGTGAGGGGAAATTTCAACTATTTAGTATTTTTAATTTATGATTTGGTTATACTTGCACCTGTTGGCCCCTTTTAAGTAATTTCTAGTATACCCAACTATGTGACTGGATTACAATACGCTTACTCCTGATCTGTGTGGAGTCAAGGTCATTGGTCCGATTGTACAGTACAAATACATTAGCATCATCACCATTCTCACCCACACCACTAGTATCACGTCTATAATCATTATGTAAATCTGCTCGCTGTACTCCTGTGTCTGGACCCCGGACAGCTAAGCAGGCTCCTGCATGCCGCATTAGCATCTCTCTGTGTTTTCCCACAAACACTCGGCTCCAATTAACACAGGATTAATTGGCATCTTTATCTCATTAGGGCCGATGTGATCAGAGGATGATGAGGTTTTCACCGCGCGCCCATTTGTTTAAGCTGATTGTGGTAATTGCCGTCATTATTATGGTCTCCTTAACGTCAACCCAGGGCCCGCTCCCCCCGTCCGGACCCCATAAAGCTTAGCCATGTGTCACCGCGCAGTTTAGCTAACCCCTGGAATAGCCCGCACATGTCCCCGCGTGTGGTTAACGGCCGAAAGGGTGATTATTGCTCATACGTTTGACCCATTAACATGTCAAGCACCCTCCACTCGCTAACTCTCGGTCAGACAGCTTTTGTGCACGCTCCTAATTGCGATCCTACCTTTCCAAATAAAAACTTTAAAGGTTCCACATGAGGAGAGGGATACATTCTGAGAGCGGGGTTAAGTGTGTGATAAGATGTTTTACACAGCCGACAGAGTGTGAGTCACATTTGTCAATTCGGCAATGATGTAGTTCTTCACTACATGGGCTATAAACGCCAAGAGAAACTATAAGCCTCTCATTATAGACAGGGAAAGGGAAATTATAGCTCTTTTAGACACTGGAGAGGTTAGCATTTTTGTTTGATCATCAGCATTTTGTGGAAAACATTAATCAGTAATATTAACAATGTATTTATTGATATTGATTGGATTGCATATTGGAACTCTGTGCCAGTCATCAGTTAAATGCTGTTGTCCTTAGCTTGTCAATTAGTGAAAACAAAAAGGATTCAGATTTATTGTTGCTGCAAAGAAATTTTTGTTAGCATTTAACCTATCCTTGAGTAACCTGTCCGAAACAGTGGGTTACACGTATTTACCAAATCACGGTAAGATAAGGATTGAACAATTACAGACATTATCTTAATGTTACTCAAAGGAGAAAACCAAGGAAAAAATATTGACATATTGGCATATTTATGACAGACTGATTTATATATTGTTTCTGGTGCCTGATGTCTTTCAGCAGCCAACGAAATAAAGTTGCCATGCAACTTTATGCAACACTGTTTCTACAGCTTTTTGATAACAAGTGTACCACCATTCACCATTAAAAGTCATACATCGTACATATTACAAGTTTGGTTTGATTCCCAGTGCACACTGCTGTAATGCACGTACTCTTTCAGATGACCGGCCTCCAGTTGGTATCTGGCTTAAAAATCTGCAAAAGTATGTACGCCAGTGACCCTGTAAACAATTCAACTTAATTTAATTTTAGTTTTAATTTAATAAATTAATTTAATGTTTTCAACTCAATTTAACTTTTAACTTACTTCTGTTTTTACTGTAAGGTGACCTTGGGTGTATAAGGGCACCAATAAATACTATTTATTCATAAATACCATTTATTATTTGTTATTATTATTAAAACAAATGTATTCAAGGTCGCTCTGAGAGTCTTGAAAAGCGCTATATAAGACTAATGCATTACAACATGGTACAACAGCAAAAGTTTTCATAAAATCCCCAAATCCAAAAATATCTTTTAGACTCATGGATCATGGTCATAAATATTGTGCAAATGTAATGCCTGCTCTATCAGAAGACACTGTTTGTGAGATTGGGAGCTATTACTTCAACATGAACTTGGATCTACGGCCCACCAGAGAGCCCCAGATTGAGATATATGGCACAATAGAAAAAGGGGCGCATTGATCTCTATGAGTGCAAACTTTACACTTGCCGCTAACTTCTCTAAGGGGAGCCATCAAATTTTATACGCTCGTAACTATCTCGCCCCCTCTAAATGTTAACAACTGTGCACTCATGCTATACAGCCCGTCCCCTTTGTTGACGGGTGGATTTGGGGCGGAATAACAAGCCGAGATTGCAGCGTGAAATGAGGTACGACCCGCGCATGACCATGACAACCACCGGTGTGTTAAAACTTAATTCATAGGGCCAATATGCGGGGCCCACCAGTCAATGAGCTCCTAGGGGGGCCCTCAACACGTGAACAAAAAGATCTATGCGTCAGTGCCTGAACAAGGGTCGTGCTGAGACACCCTCTAGGCAGAAGATGGATCTGTGGCTTCAACAAACTTTTGCATCATGGGAAGTCTGACATTTTGAAGGATATGACTATTTCTGTTCACAAAGGTAAAGCTAACTAGATGCTTTATGTGCTGTTTTGAGGAAAGGTGCTTGCTCTCCTCCAAAAATGTTACATACAACCAGATAGCGGATTGTATTGCATTGTAGTTGTAACAACTGCAGAAATAATATGTAATAATTGTATTTCACCAACTAACATCAAGCAAGGCAGTCAGTGCAGTAATGGGTCAGTCAACGCCATATTGGATGTATCAAGCAGCTTTTCTGTGACTTTTCACTGACTTAATGATGTAAAAGTTTGGCTGTTGGCATTTTTGTCATGTGTCAAAAAATGATTGATGCACAGTAGTAGCAGAACAAAATATTGGTATAATTTCTTAGGTGTAGGCTTAACATTAGCTCCATGGGAATTTTTAAATACTTGATACTCATAGATTTCAGTGGGTATTCAAGTTTCCTTTGCCATCTGCTATTATTGTGTGAAATGGAGGCGAAGAGTTGGGGGTGACATTCAAGCAGATTCAACACAATATTGAAGTTATGTCCAAGGACATAACTTCTTGGCCATCCAGCGGTACGGCTTATTTGTTTAATAACTCTTTTATTTGTGTTTTTACTCATTTCTTTGACTGCAGTACATTTTATACTTTTACTACTTTTAGAGTCTAAAATCTCTCAGAAACTTTTTGAACCATGAAATCAGTTTTGGAATACCATTTACTTCCCAAAACAATATCTCCCCAAAGTGCTCTAAAAATACAACCACTTTCATCACGTTTTAATTCAACACTTTAATTTGTCGAGACACCCTTTCAGGAAACATTTAGGTGTGACTTCTCTCCTCCGCCAACTTTCAATTACAAATTCCAGATAAAGCGACGCAGATTTTTGCATTTGTGACAGCAGTGTGACAGCAGCATGACAGCACCCGGCATTTCTTGTTCCCACTCACCTATGCCTCTGAGCGCCATGAAAAGACTTTGATTCCCCCAATAGTAACCCTCCGTAACAACAAGTACATCTATGCTATCTATGCTAACAACACAACGCGAGGCGGCAGTGCGTAGCCAGCCATCTGTACCTCCAGGGGGAAGCAGCGGTGTCTTCAAAGCGCAACACGGTCGGCGATACGGGTTCTGAAGAAGTCCTCAGTCACTCATGCACAGGCAGGCTGACACATCAACACCCGAAGAGCAGACTTAAAATGGCGTTTGCCCCACGGTTGAGAGTTTGATGTCACCGCGGATGGTATTGTTTTCACTTCACGAGAGCGGGAACAAGGAGGGGTCCTAGAGGAGACACTTCCAGACAGAGAAAGACACAGAAAGACAGGCATAGAGATGTGGAAATGGGGGAGTGAGTTTTGACGAGTTTTTAGGATTGCGGTGTGGGGGTGATGGGTTTTTGAATGATAAAGACTGAACATTTTTGGTGTGGGTTGAAAGTTGGTTATTGCATTGAAAGCGATAGTTCAAATTAGATGCTGTTTTTTCTTATATTAGAATCGTCAGAGTTAGTATCCACTCAGTGCATATCTAGTTTGAGAAAATAGCTTTGATTAGTAATTCACAATATGTAGACTTTTGAAGGATTTTTTTTGAAGAAATCAATGCAAGCCAAGGAGTACTGACAAATTAATATGCATAAAAAGTAGAACAGTTTAGTTATAGTTATAGTTTAGTTATAGTTTACCTGTTGCTTCTAAGTAATTGCATTCATGTGTTACTGTCTGATGAAAGTAACTAATTAACAGATAAAGTAACTATTAAGTAACCTAAAGAAAGTCATCATAAATACCCCAGCTGTTTTGCAAGTAAAAACAAGCTATATTCAGCCTTATTTGGCCCGCAGATCATCAAATGCACCCAGCGCGAGCATTATAAGCTATTCACCTCCACACAGCTCAAAAGCACCAACAGGGACTCACAAACAACACAGGGCAAACCACAACAGACTCTGGCCAAACAGTGCTTTTACCAAACACAGCTCGCATGAGGCCCATACTCTTGTTCCTTGGGTAAGACACTTTAGTCACAGTGATGACACAGCTGGTTGCTAGATGAAGGGCATCTGGGGACTAAAAAAGGGGGTGAAAACATTGTGCAGCTAGTTGGCAGAAACAAAAACAACGTTATTGCAAAAAAAGTACGAAAATATCATAATGTGTTGAGTGTTCATGTCTCTGGGTCCAGTACTGGTGAAAAAAAAAAAAAACATTAGATGTTAGATATCCTGTGTCCTGCCTCTCTTGTACACTTGGGCTACTTAAGATGTTCTACAACACATAGCAAATTTCATTGCCTATCTTTTGAATGGTCAAAAGTACTCAAAATAAACAGTCTATAAACAACCAACTGAAACCCATGACTAAATATGTTCCCTCCTGCTGTAAACAGAAGGTAACGCTGCAGTCTCATCTAACACAGCCCAAACTCAGTCGAGTCCCTGCTGGAGCTCCAGGGACCGTGTGCGCGCTCAATTACGACTGCAAGTGCCTGTGATGCAGCAGAAATATTCAGATCAGAGCTGCCCCACAGAATCCAACCCAGCCCGCGTGCCTTTGAGCCTCGCACATGCATAATCAGACCAGCTAGCACCAGGCGAGGCTTTGGTGAAGAAAATATAATAAATAAATAAAGATGGAGGAAAGGGAGGCGCAGCAGGCTAGTGCACTACGGGTCTTTGAAGTCTTCTGCCGATCGCATAGGCCTAGCTAGTCTTTTTATCTATTTCTTTGGGAGTCCGTATACTTTACCCATTTATATTCACAACTATGCTTGAATATTTCAGTCCACAGAAAGATCAAGGTCGTTTTTTTCTTTCTCTCTTTTTTTTATTTTATTTTGCTTATTTATTTTGATTTCTGGTTTGGAGCATATACTCGCTCATCTATTTGATATTCATAGCTATTGTTGTTGTTTCCCCCCCCAAAGCAAGGGATCATATGCGAGTTGACTTTGAGATTTCAGTGAAACATGAGAGAGAGGGAGAGAGCAGAGTGAGTGGGTTTGGAGCTCAGAACAAAATGCAGAAAGTTCTCAAATAACTGTGAGCAATAAACCAGTGAACAACTGTAAGGCAGAATCAGGCTTCAGCCAAAGTTTTCTTCTGCATTGACTAGTGTATTTCCATGTCGTCTTGGTAAACTTGGATAGTCAACACTGAGCCAACACATTTTGTACAATACATAATTAAAAAGCATCCTTATATTTTTTCATAACTTTTATTCCCTTACAGATGCACTGTGTAACTTTTCTGGTGGAAGGTGTGTAACCACTTTGTCTCCACATGTTGTTTATTTGCCAAGAATGTTCTACTGTATGGCATTAAGCAAATTTATCATCAGCATCTCCTCTGGACAGATCTATCCCATGAAATTGGCTTCACTGAGAGTTTAATGGCATACTGTGGAACATTCGTGGAAAATCAATAACTTTTTTGGAGATTAGCAGATGATGGACCATTCACCAGAAAAGTTACACAGTGCACAGTTGCAATGTATATCCACTGTGTGTGTGGATCAACCATATTATGATTATTAGTTGTTGTATTTACTGTAACATATAGGGTATTCCATAAAGGTACACTGTGTAACTTTTTTCTGCTGAAATTTCTGCTGCTATCTGTTTGTCTTTATGGCAATGTTATTGCTTTTCCCGGAATGTTCCACAGTATAGCATATAGTTCTGACCTATATACTGTATATAAGCACAGCATACATAGCCTGTTTTCCTCTATAGACAAATGGTTTAATGTTTAATGCCGTATTGTGGAACATTCTACATCAAGCAATAACATCTCCATGGAGACAAGCAGGTGGTGGATTCCCCATCTGAAAAATTACACCTTTAATTATGAAGAGGTGACAATTGCCTCGTGGTTAAATGTTCCAAAATGTACTGTTGGGGGTGACTTGAATTTCACCTGCACATAGGCTACTGACATTGTGTCCCTGAGCAAGACACTTCTCTTACTATGCACACTTCTATCAGCAGTCAGTGCAAATGGTAAACAACAAAAATCACCATGCAACAGTGATGAAAAATGACAAAGATGATAAAAAAGTTTTAAATGAAGTCTTCAAGCACCCACTCCTCCATTGCTACTATGTTACCATGGCACCACCCTCCTCCCATTGTATGCAATCTAATGTGGCACTTTGTTTCTATATTACTCCCATATTCAAATGTTCTCTGTGGCCATAAACGTGAGTGTGGCCCTTGCTCAGTAAAGGTTCCTCACGCCTCCAGGCCTCCATCACACCAACATGAATCATGGAAATGTCAAGTTCATGGTAGTGTGCCATAGTAGAGCCGCTATATGAGAATGTACCGCAATCTAACACCATCTCCATCCTATACAATCTAATGATATACTTGTGTTTTATAGAGGCTTTGTACAGCATGTTGTGTGAATGTTGGGATGTAACATTTTAGAGTTGCATGTATTGTGAAAAGGAATATTTGTTATCATTATTAACAAACAGTTGATTTTTGACCATTTTTAATCAGTTTTCTCACATTCTTAGGAACATGTTTATAAAGACAACACTGTGGCTACATCCACATCCCTGTATGAGTTAGGTTGAACTAAACCAGAATTCAACAATCTCAAACCATGTCAGCTTTCTATTAAGTGAAAGTGAACTATCTAAATGTCCATGTTTGTCTCCGTGGAGATGTTATTGCATTTGCTACAATTTATGATAGTAGGGTATTACACTTTATTTATTTAACTTTCACTAGTTCAGTTACAGGTGTCTGTATTGCTATTTACATCTCCACAGATCTGACCTGTAATTTAACCTGGAGGTTCCATGGAGGTAAATGAGTTTAATGCCATACTGTTGAACATTCAAGGCAAAGTGATAACATTTCCATGGAGAGAAGCAAGTGGCACACCCTCCACCAAACAGTGCATCTTTAACATGCCATTATTTTATGAAGAAAAATTGTGTTATTGGGGGTATAAAGACCTAAAATTCTATTATAGCTCATCGCTGTGGTCACTTAATAAAACTTGTTGATTGTTGCCGTTGTGATTAGAATGACATACAGGCTAGGTTAGCTCTGAGCGAGGACACTTAGATATAACCTTTACGCCTATCACCTTGAGCTAATGGTCCACATGATCACAGAGGTGTTAGCGTGTGGCTATTTTTACTCCTCTCTGCCTTTGTCTCACCTCTTTCTCCTTGTTACATGAAACAAATGGTTAATAAGACATGGACAAGAAGGTGCTCTAAGAACCTATTACAAAAACAATACACTGGCAAGCAAGGTATGCACAAAATATATAATAAAAACATTATATACATACATATATATATATATATATATATATATATATATATATATATATATATATATATATATAGATAGATAGAGATATAGAGATATATATAGCCTAGAGAGAGAGAGAGAGAGAGAGAGAGAGAGAGAGAGAGAGAGAGAGAGAGAGAGAGAGAGAGAGAGAGAGAGAGAGAGAGAGAGAGAGTTACCAGATGTTCAGATTCAGTCTTTTTAATTCATTTTAGATTACTAAGGCCTATGTTTGCCCAATTGAAGATTGTTATTTAGTATATATTGTTGATGTATAACAATAATAATAATACCACCAATCACTCAAGCATACACCTTATTAAATATGAATGTTAAACTTTTAATGCTTAATTAAAGGCTAATGCCATGCTGTGGAACATTCTGCAAAGCAATGACACTGGGCACACTGGTGAGATATGCTCCATCAGGAAAGTTAAGCTATACATAGACATAGTGTACCCTTAAGTTTAATTTGATCGCTGTTGGACAATTCATCCCCTGCAAAGCCGTTCAATATTTTTTGTGACATGGACAAAATGAAGGAGCTCATTGAGCAATTGTCACTTTGAACAAAATCAAACTTCTCTCACTTCAAATTAAGTTTAGTGTTTATGCATCTGAGCACAGCAAAGCTGTATTGACTTTATTCCACCCCACTCACTTTTGCCATAAATGTAACTAAACTGCGCTTGGTGGTGCAAATCCCATTCATTTCAATTGAAATTTTGTGAAAAGTTTTGTCGTTAATATATAATGTTAAGTAGTTTCTTTTGTGTAAAATGTTAAATGTTTATATGCACCAACAAGTCAACAATGCACTGATTCTCTGGGAGGCTTTAAAACTGCTTTGAAGTCCCTATAGAACTTATATGCTGTCAAGATCGGCAGCCCTATTCAAAATAATACAACCCCAAGAAGATGGGAGCGCCACGGAAACTTCTGAAAACAGGGTGAATAGTGGCTTGGAATTTGAACCCTTAGCCACTTGTGTGCATGGCAACTATCAGCCTTTTGTGACAGATTTACCCATGTCCATGTTCTACAAATTATTCCTTGCAGCAAAAACTCATAATTAGCCCCAGCACTTTTCTGGCAATTGCACTCGTAACAGAACCGTACTTAAACTCAAACTTGTGCCGTACTGTGAGCCAAACTTGTGCGCAGCGCTGACAGAAGTGTGATTGGACAGACTGTGATGTGGACAGACTGCCAGTCGCTGCAGCAGGTACAGACAAGCTACAGATGGATCAGAGATGTGCAGCCACAGCAAATCTGGAACTCTTAATAATTCAGCAACTTCTTGTGTGACATTGAGTGCAGTTTAGCTTGCGCTCGAACCAGGCCCAGATGGGAAGACATACGCCGCGTCTCCTCCACAAAGCACGGCGCTAACAGGAGCAGTCCCAGGAGGAAGGGGGGTGAGAGGGGAGAAGAGGAGAAGGAAGGAGAGAGAAGGGGAGGAGAAGTGGAGGGGGGGGTGAGAGAAGAGGAGAGGGAGAGAGGCGAAGAGAATGAGAGGAGGAGAAAAGAAGAAGGGAGAGATGGCAGAAGTGAGGGGGTAAGAGAGGAGAGAGGGGGATAGGAGGGAAACGGAGGATGGGGTGAGAGGCGGAGAGAGGGAGAGGAGATGTGTGTTTGGAGGATAGGAGAGGAGAGAGAAGGAGAGTGGGATGGGGAGTGAAGGAAAGGAGGAGAGGAAGGGGAGAGGGGGAGAAGAGGGGTAAGGACAGGCAGACTGTAGCGAGCCCCATGAGACCTCCGGCTCTGCTTGAGTCCACAGCCACACGCTGCCAGACACTTCCTCCTGTTTGGGGGATTTGAGTTGAAATCATACAATAGTCCCCTGGGTTTATACACTGACCACACATGTGAGTAGGTAGCAACGAACAACGCTGGAGAAAAAGGAGGTGAGAGACATTCAAATAATAATAATATCATCATCTATTTGTATCATAGCTTAAAGATCTATTTTCTGATCAAAAACATTCCTGGAGTTGTTTTCTCTCAAACTGAAAACACTGTCTTCCACCTTGTGATGTCATGTTGAAATAGAGGAAGTACTCTACTGTGTTTTTAAACGCCATACACCTTTACTAGAATCATTTGGATAATTTCAGCCCTGGAATTTTCTATCTCTACAGAACTAAATGTAAAAGGTAGCTGTTAATTTAATCTATTGCTTTATGACTGGAACAGAGAATTTTGAGCTTTGGAGATGTAGACAGACTAATAATAAAGGATTACTGAAATATGAGTGAATGAAACAAACACAACTCCAGGTATGCCTTTGATGAGTTAACAACATTGTAACATGGCTAAAAGCTCACAATAGTCAAATCTGCATAACATCAGTACTCAAGTCACTTTACGGAGATGTTACAGAGTCTATTTTTAGTTTATTTTTAAGTCTATTTTTTTTTAAGTTATTTAAAGCTATTTATCTATTATCTTGTTTTATTGCATGTACCATTTTCCTTCTGTCTTTAACTGTGTGGTGCAATACTGGAATTTCCCCACTGTGGGACTAATAAAGGCATATCTTATCTTATCTTATTTTAAATTTAAAGATGCTATAAAATGACTTGAATCGTCCCTCAAACAGTGGTGGTAAGCTGCTTCTATGGCAGTTTTTACTTGTACATTCGTACATAAGCAAGAAGCGTGAAATGTTTTAGCAAAGGACACAGTGGTAATAAGCGGGTCGGAGTTGAGATAACACCACCTTTCACTTTGTAGGCACATGCTTCAGCCATGCTTTACATTTTGTTCATTGTAAACTGTATTATTGGTCTAAAACAATAGAACAATAGAAACAGGTACATAGATTTCACCATAACAAGCAGTCGATTTTTAATTACTTAGTTTTAATTTTGAAGACCTGGAGTCTGACATTTTTAAAATAATTGCAAGTACGTTGTGGGTAGAAATAGGGGGTAGGTGAAAATTTTCTGCCTCAAATGCATTACAGAGTTACTCAAACATGCATAAATCAATCAAAATACAACTTTTACATAATGCATCCCCTTTAAGGAAAAAAACCCCAAAACAAATTCTCAAGACTTTGTCAATTAAATTTCAAAAAACATCAGCTGAGATACTGTTATTTGTGCTTCTTATTTTTACAGACAAGCTCTAAAAGTGAATGCAGGCCACCATACAGCATTACATTTCTCTCACAACAGGAGCATTAAACCATCAGTTTTATAACCATTCCATTTTACTGTCAAAACTAAATTGTTTGACCATAAAACCATAACAATTTTAATTTTAGTCATAATTGTGCCATATTATTTAACCCTCGTAAACTCACTCATAAAATCTGACTGGTGTGCTCCATTCACTAGTTCTTAAATCCAGATGCAGGGCTGACATTATAATTGTCTTGAATTAAAATTAAACCGACTATTAAGAGTCATTATCATAACCATTATACTTTATTACAGCTATTTCATGTATGTATATATTTAATATCTTCTGTATATATTTTATGGATCATATTTCAAAATGATGTGAATTCTTAAAGAAAAATCACATTTACATAATTCTCTGCATTGTATTTGAAATAATTTAATGTAATAATAACCAAAAAAAAAAAAAAAAAAAAAAAAAAAAAAAATATACCAGCACTCATAAACACACATTATATATAGCAATTTTACCTGGATAAACTTAGTAAAAACTAATAGTTTTACATATATATATATATATATATACACACACACACACATATATATATATATATATATATATATATATATATATATATATATATATATATATATATATATATATATATATATATATATTTTTTGATATTTTTTTTTATTTTTTTAATGGAACCCAAACTCTGTCAAACCATTTCACATTAGCAAGCAAATATTCTATTTCAGTATTACTTGACTATAACCTACTACATCAGCATACTTACCTTTGAACAAAATGTCTACAAAAGTGTGAGTCTATAACATGCATGTTTATAGTTTGACATGCTATGTGCAAGCTAACCAAATTATGTTTTTTGGCTGATCTGCAGATTACCCACAGACCTCCTGGAGAGACCAAAGAACTGCTACTGACTCAAGGGGGATATTTGAGTAAGTACTTTTATAGTTCTACAATTCCACTAAAGTAGTAGAGGAACAGTAGAGGGCTGGGTAGTAAACTTGCCGTAAATAATTATGATGGTTGGAAGGTTATTTAAAAAAAAAATAAAAATGTTTTTCCTCCCTAAAAAGTAAAAATCAGGCTACAGTGTTTTTAAGTAGAGCCATAAAGTTATTTGTAGAAGGCTTGTTTTAACAGCTACTTATATTTCTTAGAAATCTTCTTGCTCTTATTGAGAGAATTATGGATTTACTGCCACACTTCGATCTCTGAGGTCCACAGAGGTGTTCTGGCCCCGATCTGTGAGAGCTCTGTCTCTCTGCCCTCAACCAGACTCTTAGCTTCCCTATAAAGGACGTATCCCTCTACACCAGCAAAAACAACATTCTGTGTATCAGTGCTGATCTTGAGTATTATAGCCAGACATAGGCCTCTACTTCTTATTCTGCCTGTTGGAGCCCTGGTTTCGCCTAGAACAGGAGTCGGGAAGCTATGGCTCGCGAGCCAGGTGTGTACTCTCACTTGTAGTCCTTTAGCGTCGGATGCTATCATCGCTGATAGACTCGCAGACTTTTTATTACTCTAACTCTGCAACCAATTGTACTTCATGTAAATTCAAATGGCATCTCAAAGCAGAGGCACAAGGCTCTTTAGATATTTTACCGTCATTACGGTAATCTGCCTCTGTTGTCCCTCGAAGATGACAAATGAGAGCGCAGGAGCCGTGGGGGATCGTCATCTTTGAGGGACAACAGAGACAGATTACTGTAACTTTGAGATGCCGTTTGAATTTACATGAGAGCACAATTGGTTGCGGAGTTACAGTAATAAAAAGTCCGCGAGTTTATCAGCGACGATAGCATCCGATACTAAAGGACTACAAGTGAGAGTACACACCTGGCTCGCAAGCTATAGGTTCTCGACCCCTGGCCTAGAACCTTGTCAATGTGTTTTTCATATATAATACTATCAAGTTCAGTTATATCATCAGCAAACACAGCACCACCATAAGTACCTCCAATATATGCTAGCAGTCCAATTTCATTCAAGCATATGAAATGCTGGAGGATGATGTGAAATTACTTGAGAAGTCTTGGAGCTATTATCAAAAGTTTCACACTCACTTATCAAAAGCCTTCTCTGATTTTATGTTTGTTTTTGACCCCCAATTTTGTGGCACTGTTTACCAGGCCCAGGACTCCACTGGTCACTCCTATACCAGCTCTGGCTGGTCAAAGCCAGAGAAGCACCAGCTGTGAAAGGAGGAGAGACCAAACCCAGGCTAGACAGCACTGCTGAGATAATTCTCACTGATCACACTGGAGATCCTAGTTCCATTGTTCATATTGTACAGCTGCCACGCACAACCTTCCAAATCGCTCATCAGCTCTTTCATCTGAGTCTTCAGCTGAGAGAACTTCTGCCTGAAGCCGCAGTGAGAGTGATCTTTGAACAAGTGCATCATCCTGTGTGGGTCGTGGGTTATCCCTGAGTTTGCTGAGTGCACAGATTCTGGAGAGCATCTTTTTAATGAATCTTCACATAAATATTTCAGATATTTAGTTTATTCATGCTGACGTTGTTGAGAGCAGTGCTTTTCTATGCATTGCAGGTGCCCCTTATTGTCCTGATGTAAGACAGTAGCTGGTTTTAGAGAACATTTCTGTGGAGCACTTCAGGGCAGAAGAATTTCTGAGGAAAGAAAGGGCACAGAACTCCAGCAGTTTTGATGACTGAACACACTATTTCCAGGCCATCTTCAAAAGACATGTTCATGACTGGGTAATGATTCTTCTGAAGCACATGGATGGTGATTGCAAGCCTCTCCATGGCCTTCAGGATATGCTGCATGTCCTTCAGCCCACTCAGTATTGGGTTCAGAACATATTCAGTTCCTCTGATCTTGTCAGTAGCCTGGACCTCTGTCTTTCTGGCCTTTATTCACCGCTTACAGGTATCGGTGAAGCTCTGAATGATGCCTACATCTCTGTATGTTACTGATACATACCTCTGCAGCACCTGCTTCAAGGTCTCTCTCTCTCTCTCCTCTCTCTCTCTCTCTCTCTCTCTCTCTCTCTCTCTCTCTCTCTCTGAAGTTATGGTCACCAAGGTTTCTGTAGATGTTAGTCTGATCTGTGGGGACATGTATCTGATATGATTCTGACCCACAGTTCCTGTATTTATGTTCTCCCCTTCCAAGAAAGAACCAGATGCATCAAAATAATAATAAGAACATATAGATGTATGTAGAGTGTCTAAAGTCTAGTCCTAGTTAAACATTGTTTGAAGCTGACCTATTAAGCAAAATAAACTTTTCCATCCATCCATTTTATTCCACTTCTCCGGGGCTGGATCTTGGGAGCAGCAGTCTAAGCAGGGACTCTCAGACTTCCTCCATCCCAGACACTTCCTCCAACCCTTCCAGTGGTACCCCAAAGCATCCCTAGGCCAGCTGAGAAACAGTTCCTCCAGCATGTCTTGGGCTGTCCCTGGGGGCTCCTCTTGGTGGGACATGCCCCGAACATCTTCCCAGGGAGGTGCCCGGGAGACATCTGGGACAGATGCCAGAGCCACCTCAGCTGGCTCTTCTCGACATGGAAGAGCAGTGGCTCTACTCCGAGCTCCTCACGTGTGACTGAGCTCCTCATCTCTAATTGAGTGCCCACCGACATTGCAGAGGAAACTCATTTCCATCACTTGTATCTGCAATCTTGGCCTTTCGATCTTTACCTAAAGCTCATGACCATTGGTGAGGGTAGGGAGATTGACTGGTTGTCATGATCCACGCTTCCTGTTCCTGTTTTGCCTCCTGTGTCTCCTCTCCCCCTCCCTCACCTGCCTGACTCCAGAGCTGGGTGGAGCCCTGGCTCCTCCCACACGCACCTGCAGCCCATCAGGGCAATCAACGCAGCTGCAGGAGGATAAAAGGAGCCAGGACCCAGCTCTCCTTGCCAGGTCGTCTGCTGATTGTCACCGTGTCTGCGTGCTGCTCACATCTCTGTCCTCGTGTCTCTGCTGTGCCTCCTGTCCATGTCCTGCCTGGTGTCCTGCCCGTGTCCTGCCTGTGTTCTCCGACCCTGTCTCCCGGTACCGGCTGTGTTTCCTGTCTCGTGTCTTCCCTGCACCTCTGGACCCTGACCTGCACCCAGCTCCTCGTATGTTCTCCCGTCACCTGTTGTGTCTTGTGTCCTGTCAATAAACACCCTTAAACTTGCCCCGAGTCACGCATCTTTGGTCCGCCTCACACCCCCTTATCACGACACTGGTAAACCCAGAGCTTTGCCTTTCGACTCAGTCCCTTCTTTACCCCAACATCCTGGTACAGCGACTGCATCACTGAAGACATTGCACCAATCCACCTGTCAATTGCACACTCCACCCTTCCCTCACTCATGAACAAGATACTTTAATTCCGCCACTTGAGGTAAGTGCTTCCCACTCAACAATCAACTTTTTAGAGCTTTTAACCATGTTATAGTTGTTTCCTCTTCTCATATACCCTATTGAAGTATTTAGTGTGATTCATACATGCTTGAGTTATCTTTGTACTGTAATCAAGATGTCATTGCTGCAATTCACCTTTGTTTTCATCGCCACCAGTATATGCCCACTGCTCTGTACTTACTTCGTTCTCCAGTTTTATTTTAGAGGCAGACTGTGGCAGGATTAGAGTGTTAAATGCAATTTTGTTTTTAGAGAGAACAGTTTAGTTCTGTTATTGATTTGTTTTTTGTCCCAATTATTTCCTTGTTTGAGCTTAGTTGAATCCTGCTTTAGTCCTGTTTTTCCTATTTTTTAAAAGAAATAAACTGAATAAGTATTACCCAATTGGATAGAGGAGCAAAAAATTTCCTCAAGTATTTAAAAAATAATATTATTCAAGAATTCTTCCTGTCAGACCGGAGTGTTTGTTTATTTGCTTTACATGTTTAAGCTCCTTCCTATGGCCTTCCTCAGAAATGTCACATGATAGTGTAGTGACGTGGCTTGTAGGCTGCTTACATGGTTTTGTCAGACAGTAGGGGGATCCTTACTGTCTCACACCTCCAGGACTGCATTCCAGGTGGTAGGTGCCCTTGTTTTGATTTATGATCCTTGGTCCTTGGTTGTGGATTTTCTTGGCCTCTGATCCAGGGGTGGTACCTGTAACGTTCAACATGGATTGGCATTACTCCAGTCCATGATGTGGTTTTGTCTCTTGCAGTGGTTGGATATGACTGACTTCTGGTTTTTTCTGTTTGTTCTTTGCTTTTTACACTCTTTTTGATGTTCTTTTTTCCATGTTCCAAATGGTCTTCCTGTTTCCCCTACATATGTTCTGTTGCATGATAGACATGGTATCTCATATATTATTACATTTGTGTTCTGCTTGCATTCTTTCTTTTGTAGGGCTGCAACTAACGATTATGTTTTAACAATTTTTTTCTTTAATTAATTGACTAATCGCCTATATGGTTCATGGTGCCACGTGCCTGTACAGTCCGTAGGGCAGTGTAGCCTACAGTCCACTGTGGGCAGGTGTGTGTTAACAGCTCCTGCATATGTAGCTCCACTAAGAAATGACTTCACGTTGATTTGTCACAACAGTGGAACAAGCAGAAAAATCAAACTTTAGTTAATATCCAGTTGAGAGAAACGCACAGGCGTCTTATCTCTTACACAAATGCACCAAGCTCTTCCCTCTGCATATTTTTCAGAAACAAAATAGTTTGTATTTCTACTAAAATAGGCAGAAGTATGTCTGTCAATGTCACCATGTTTGTTTTGGTTTGTTTGGCGCTGGCTTCCGCACAAACCACAGTGCTGCCCTGTGACTGGTCAGTTAACTGTCACATGCAAAGGATTCAGCCAGAGCTGTGCAAGACTTTATTCTAGCTAATGTCGCGGATTATGCCGAAGAATCATTGCAGCTATAGTCCTTTGACCTGACTAGTAACTGAGTTTTGTGTGTGGTTTTGACTTGTGTGTTGTACAGTGTGTTCCCACCTGTGTAACATTTGTAGGTTTGTATTGTGCATGTTCTTTTTCTTTATTTTTTTTTTATCTTAGAAAAACTATGTAAGCGGCCTATGAGACATTTCAACACCATCACGTTATAGAGGAGGGGGGACAGGTTTCACATCTGCTATATGATCTACTGGCAAAAAAAAAAAAAAAAAAAAAAAATCAAATCAACTTGGATGATAGCTTTAAACTAACTGGCTTGAAAACATTCACGTTTTTCACACACGTTTGACTGTAAATAAAGAATGACTGAACAACAGACTTTTGAGTTTGTGACTAGAGAAACCTGAGTGGTACCGAGCTCTGACTCCTCCGGCAGTGTATGACTCACTTCCACTTCATCACGACTACACTAGACTTCACTGTGAGGAAGACTGCTGCTCTCTCTGCTCCCCTCACGCTGGGTATATTCTCTTCTTTCTCCCATCTCTCAGAGACTTCCACAGGGTGCCGGAGCTATTGATATTTTGCTGTGACATCACGCTGGGGTTGTTCTACATGTATCTCACCATGTATCTGGTGGAATGGAGACATAAATTAATATTCTCAAAAATATTGTCTAGAAAAGTACAAAATGAATTTAAACAACTCATCATTACGAGCCTCTATGATCCTTTTTAGTGACCACATCAGATATTTTACTACTGACACCTCACACCTCTCTCCTGTCCGCAGAATGCATGGTGAGGTCATAGGGACAGAATGACATGCCCAGGACATCTTAGTCTACTGAAGTGTCCTCACTGCTATTTATTTACAATAAATACTAAATAAAGATTGTGGCTCAACATGATGTGACAAACATGCTATTTCTCTTCCCTCTTTCCTTTTGCTCCTCTCCCCTTTTCTTTTGTCTGCCCCATTATGGACTCTCACTGTTGGTTCTGTCAGCCTCTCTCTTCCTCTTTTCCTATTTCTCTCTTTTTACACTTTCCCTGCTCTCTCTGTTCTTTCTTTCTGTCCCTCTCTCCCTTGTCTTCCCCATTATGGTGTGTTCTTTTACTCTTTATGGTCTCCCCTCTATTTTCTCCTCTCTCTCTCCTCTTTCACGTAACATGTTCCCCATCTCCTCTCTGTTTTCTCTCCCCTTCTTCATTCTCTCGCTCCCTCTCCTTTATCCAACTCCCAGCCTGTTTCCTTTCTGTCTTCTCTCTCACCTCTCTGTTCCCTTTTCTCTCCATGTCTCTCTCTCTCTCTGAGTGACCCTGATTAGTTTTGATGTCACACACATAACATGAGCTCCTCCTCACTTCTTGGTTCACCCGTTCTCCAGCAGCCCCCGGGGACCCTGCCTCTCTGCACCCGCGTCCCCACATGAGCCCTTTGAGGTCAGGGCCCATCCGAGTGTCCTGGGGGCTTCTCTCATTAGCCAGCCCCAGTGGGTGAATCTGCAGCCTCAATCAGTGAAGACTGTGAACATCTCAAGAGGGGTAAGAACCATTATTATGAAGCAAAAGGAATACAGTCAAGAAGTATAGTGGAAGTGCATAAAAGTTCTACATTTAAATTACATTGGTGGAAATAGCGAAAGATCCTGTACCTGATTTTTTCCGTCTTAAAAATGTGAATTTAAAATTAGCTCATCTTGCAGTGGTCCCAACTTATTCCTCAATTACCTTATGTATTCTGAGACACCGAATTAATCACCATGATGAGTTTATAAAGGTGCTTTACATTTAACATGGTAATTGCGCAATTCCTGATTCTCTGACAATAAAATACTTTATAATTGGATAGAGACAGGACTCATTTTGACCTCAAGAGCTGCTTATGCAATATATTTGTACTGGGGGTGGGCACATTTTGCTCAAATACAGGCTCTTTAAGTTAAGTTTAATTTAAAATTTTAAAATTATGTAAATGGCTCAATAAAGTATAGGGTATATTGAGGTACTTATGATTGCATGATATTTTTGAGATGTCCAATGTCATCAAAGCATTATGCCGATGTGTCCTGGGGCAAGACACCTTCAGTCCAGTGTCTGTGGGCATGAATTTGTGATGGAAAGAATTTGTGAAAGATTTTAGAAAGAGTTTGTGTTTAGTTTCTGCTACTCTCTGCTTCTCGCATGGTAGAATAATTGAAACATATACTTTACTACATTTATATTCAAAGAGTCCAACAGACTGAATTTAAAAAGCTATAGGGTTTCCTCAGTGTAGAATTGGCCCCATTCTCCCATGCTGCTAGGGTCAGCAGCATTGAGCGACCATACCTGCAAAACTACTGTTAAAATGACACTCCAGTACTTAAACGTATCCAAAACAGTATGCGCTGCCATCATAGGAAAAATGTTCTTCTATGTTGCTGGGATAAGGAGCAACCCAGTATTGTAGAACATGCATACTCCAAACCTGGGTATCAAACTTGAGACCTTCTTGCTGCGAGACGGGAATCCTAACCGCTCAGCCCCAATTTGTTCAAACATGGACTCAGAAAGTCACTGTAAAAGCTAACAGGATAGCACTTAAGCAGTTTGTCTATTTCACCTCTACTTCCTTTTTTCCAAATTCAACCACAGTACCTTCAGAGCTTTTCTGTGATTGGCCGCTTTTTGTCGGTTCCATCAGATACGGAGTCATTTAAACTGCTTAAAATGGACAAATGGACTCTTGCATTGGAGAGTGTAGAGAAGAGGCAGATAGAGATAGTGGGGATAAGAGTCCATTTTGAACGCGATCACTATCAGAAGAGTCAGGGGAAGCAATCAGTGCAGCCACCAATTCCACAACATTTTATCACCACAAATACTATCTGCAACTCATCCTGATGTTATCCCAGAGGCGGAGGACACAGCATGGCAAGGAGACATTCAAATAGCTAGAAATGCATTTGAATAAATCAGAGCAGGAGTTTTTACAAGGCAGACAGTAGAAGTGGATTTTATTTGGCAGTCTTTTTGTGTTTTACTTGTATTGTAGTAACCTATATATGAGAATTTTCATAATGAATTGGTTTATTTATCTTAACTGATAAAATATGTGGGTTTTTAACAAAGAATTAATTATTTTTAATTAGCCAAGGCATATTTATTTGTATAGCACAGTTTGTACACAAGGTAATTCAAAGTGCTTTACAGAATAAGACATTAAAATTCACAGTACAACAAATCAAAATATAAATAACCACAAATAATCACAAAATTAATGTTAAAGGAGAAAAGTGCAGAATAAAAACCTTTCAGTCATATGCACAGATAAACAGAACTGTTTTGAGCCTAGATTTAAACCTTGTCAAAGTAGACGCCTGTCTCACATCATCAGGAAGATTGTTCCAGGTTTTAGCTGAATAAAAGGGAAATGCTGATTCCCCATGTTTAAGCCTGACTCTGGGCATCAGCAGGAGGCCTGTCCCTGAAGTCCTCAGAGTGTGAGATGGTTCATATGGCACTAACATGCCAGATATGTACTTTGGTGATGGGCCACGGAGAGGCTTATACACAAGCAGAGCTGCTTTAAAGTCTGTTCTGAGCCACTGTGGAGAGACGTGAGCACTTATGTGCTCTTACTTTCTAGTTCTAGTTAGGTTAGTTAGTTACCCGAGCAGTAGCATTCTGGATATACTGCAGCTGTCTTAAGGCTCATTTGGAGAGGCCGTTACAGTGGTCTAACCTACTGGAGACAAATGCATGGATAAGTCTGTCTAAGTCTGGTTTTGACAGTATAATTTTGATTTTTGCAGTGATTTTAGAAGTTCAAGTCTGAGTCCATTATTACCCCTAGATTTCTAGCATAATTTGAAGGTTTTAAAGAGAGAGACTGGAGGTGACTGCTGACACTTTCTCTATTTTTTTCTCTGGGTCAAACACTACGAGTTCAGTCTTAGCTGGAGAAAGTTGATCTGTTGGATGCAGTGGCAGAGTGAATCCACTGGTCCATATTCATCTGCTGCCAGTGAGACATATATCTGAGTGGCAGCTACATAGTTCTGGTAGGACACATTATTTCTGTGTATTAACTGGCCTAAAGGCAGCATTTACAGATTTAACAACTTTGGAAATCAACAACTTTTGGAAATCAACTTACTGAGAGTCCTGAAAACCCCAAGAGCCAAGTGGAGGATGTGTGGAACAGTCCAGAGGAAGTGATGAATTACATCAGTGAGAGAACACCATTTCCTTCCATTGCTCCAGTGTCCACTGTACCCTTTCAGCAGCCAGGATCTTTTAGAGAACTGTGGCTCTCTCATCCAGGAAGTGGCATTCAAAGTTCAGCACGAAGAAGATCTTTACTCATCAGAGTCGCAGTTCAACCTCTAGGGGGCACTCAGTAATCCAGGCTTTAGTCAATAAACATTTCTCAAGCAAATTTTTGTTGGTTTTGTATTTTAGGGCAAATACATCAAAGTAAAAACAATTGCTTACATCACTGTACATTACTGCACTGCCGAAAACCAGCTTGCATGAACAACACAACCATAAGTTAAAACAATGTATATAAACTCTTAAAATCCATATGCATCCCTAATTATGACCCTAATAATTGTAATTTATACATAACTTATACTAGATCAATATTTGTACTTGAAAAAATGCCATATGTGGTGGGGCTGTCCAGTCATTTTTAATTGTCAATGATTAGCTTGGGCCTTTTTAATGGAGAGGTCCACAGCCAATTGTTTGTCATATGGCTTGGAGGAAGACATTTAGACAAAAACAAACTGAAAATTGAGGCCCATTAATATGAGAAATACAATTATGCTCCAATTTTTGTCATTTCCCCCCTAAACTGTGTTATTTCACACATATTATTGGTATAACAATATGTGTGCTGTACACACATATTGCAGGCCATCTTCACTACACCAGTTCTCCTTACTGCCCATATGTCTGCTCTGTGTTTCTCCTCTGTGCATTCCTCTGCAGTCTTTGGCTTAGGCCGAATCAGTTTTCTCATTGGGAACTGCAGAAGAGCAGGGGTGAGGAGTCACGGGGAGGGCATCCTGACAGATAGCGATGAGGTGGGGCTGGGGTCAGGGGAGGGAGAAAAGGAGGGAGGAGCATTTCCTCATTGATTGTATCTGTCCATTAACACAATACTCCACCTGGCAGCGAGAAGCATACACACACACACACACACACATACACACATAAGAGTTCAGATAGAGATGGGTAAACAAACTGTAGCGGTGCACTTGAGATGAATGGAACTTGAGACGAGGAGCACTTGAGAGAAAAGACAATATAAAAGTCCCAGGATGCTTACATTACTGGATCACAAACTTTTAACACCAAGTGCACACATATTTGTTTACAATAATTCAGGACTAAAACAGATCTAAACTAAAGCTAGGCCAGGACTACAGCATGAAGTCTAGAACTGTAAGGATTTGAATGTTACGCAAAAATAGAATTTGTTGAAGGGATGGAAAGTAGAATTTTTATTTCCAATTTGATTAAAAAAAATTACCTATCAGTGCCTCCAGATATGTGCAAATCAAATACAGCTTTTCCTGATAGCAACTGTAATGCAGATTTATTCTTAATCATAAAAAACATAATGGCCAAGTTATATAATTAAAGATATTATACTCTTTGAACTCTCTGATCTGACTTGTCGCTACCTAAACCCCAGTACCTGCATTAATCAGTGCTAGTGCAGCATCTGCAGCTAATTGGGTGAATTCTGGAGGTTCTGACCTTTCACGTGAGGCATGGCCAGTCCTTATATTGAGAATGAGATATGTACAGTTCAGATCAATGGAGAGGCGACTCCACTCACAGTAAGAATGTGTTTTTCCAGGTGTTCTGAACAATAAAAACACAACTGTAATTCAATGCAAAATGAAAGTTTACTGTCCTAATGCGAAACATTAGGATAGTAGACAAGCAAGTAGTGGACCCATTACCAGAAAAAGTTAAGGTTAACGTAGACTGTATTGTCCCCATAGAGAAAGTTATCTTCTGCATTTGAGCCATTATTCAATGCCATTGGGGCATCTTCTTAGGAGCAGTGAGCATCAGAGAGCAGCGCTGAGGGCTGTGAAGCATGAGTGCCACATCACTGCATCTTAATAATTTCATTTTGTATAAGAAGATATTGTTGTTGCATGTCTAAGAAGGGACTCGATAGTAAACCATATTCTTTCTGCAGACATTTATGACCAAAGGCTTGAGCTCATAATGCATAGTTCATATTGATGACAAAGGTGAGCCTGTCGCTGCTGCGCATTCTGTAAAGAACCATAATGGCACAGAACACTGCGAGGAACCACTGCCCTTTACACAAACACATGCACACACATTTCACTAAAGGTCAGGTCCAGTCCAACAATAAATAAGATCTGAGAATTTGTTGTTGTTGTTTTTTTTTTTTACGGAAAAAACTCATACAACTGGTTATGGAAATAGTTGCTGTATACATGAAAGGGATAAAAGAGACACAAGACTCAAGAGGTCATCTCTAAAGCAGTGGCTACACT
Organism: Periophthalmus modestus; assembly: GCA_019594935.1. Lineage (NCBI taxonomy): Eukaryota > Metazoa > Chordata > Actinopteri > Gobiiformes > Gobiidae > Periophthalmus > Periophthalmus modestus. The sequence continues at coordinate 19,190,125 of JAIEZT010000007.1, read as the reverse complement.
AAACATTTCTAGATCTATAGGCCCAGATAGAATTGCTAACTTGATCTTGAGAAACTGCCATAAATCCCTTTCACGACCACTGCTCTGCTTAAAAATCCATGGAGTCTGGAACAATCCCAAAACCTTGGAAAGTTGTACAATTAACAGCAGAACAGGGGTAGCAGATAGGATCCACACAACTATCTACCAATTTCAATTATTTCCAATATAGGCAAACTTCTTGAGCAAATCATAAACAAAAAGCTGCTTGAGTTCCTATGCACAAACAAGCTAATATATGCCTCACATTTCAGTTTTCTGTCATGCCACTCCACCACAGATCAGTTGAGCTGCCTCTATCATAACTGCCTGTCGTCGCTGGAGAACAGATATTCATGTTGTACTCTCTTCTTAGATATGGCTGCGGCTTTTGATTCCATTCTTTCTGCAATTATTCAAAACGTCCCATCATATGGCATTCTGGACAGATTATTTTGGTGGATTGTGAACTATCTACTTCACAGATAACAAGCTATCAAAAATATAATGACACCAGATCAGAGATGCTCCCAGTCTGTTCAGGTGTGCCCCAGGGAAGCACGTAGCTCCCACCCTATTTTTATTGTTCATGAATGACCTATCCCAATTGATCCCGGGCTTTATTCAATCATGCATACCAGATATCGTCAATGACTGGCTGTTGTATGTTGATGACACAAGTTTGTTTGCTCCCTTTACTGATTAGTAAACATATATCTCTTTGACATTGCTCAGTGGATGCAGGCATGGGGGATGAAGTTCAATCCCAATAAAACCAAAGTAATGTTCTTCTCCAAGACACAACCATCAAATATTGAGACTGATATCTGAATCAGTTGAAATGGTAAATATGGGGACAATGGCTAACAGATGATCTAAAATTTGATAAGTTAATGGACCATGTTTGCAAGGAGGTAGCAACACAAATCTTTTACCTTTGGAGACTATCCCTCTATGTTAAAGATAAGGATCACCTTTTGCACCTATATAAAGGTAACCTCTTGCCTTTATTTGAATATAGCTTGTTTGTGCCGCTCTCAATACAACAAGCACCTAGAAAGACTCTAGTGACAAGTCATCCGTGTGATTCTACAGTATCCATATGCTCAACCACTCAATGATAATACCTATTTAGTGTTAAAGCTGACCCTCAAAACCACATAGCCCTCTGGCCAATGTGTCCAACTGACCTACTCCTAGCACAACACGGAATAAAACCCTCATACAGCTTATACAGCATCCCATCAGTTGAGCTTTGGATTGTTTGCATTTTATATTTCTTACTAACTTTTAAATCATGTTCTGGTGCTCTGGGATTGCTCTTCATTGAACTGTTTCAAGTCTGTGGAGAATTGATAAAAAGGTATTTTTACCTAATGTTTTAATAGCCTACTTTTACAAGGATTCTCTCGTCAGTGCTTTCAGGCAGGACAATTTTTCACCAAGATGAACAAAAAAAAGTCCTTTTATACAGATAATATAGATGACATTTTTAAAGTAATTTGTTCCAATTTACAGGGCATGCAAGCAAGGTGTTACAGGTTAGATCTAAGGAGAGGTGACCTCCGCAAGGGCCTGTACCTGATTTCAAACTATGAATCAGGAACATATTTTGGTTTGAACTTTGTGCCTGTTTGGATAAAAAAGGTGACCCTGTCAGTAGCTTCTGTATTAGTCATTACCTGTGGAAGTGCTATGCGAATGATAGATTATATTTTACTGTCTCTTTTATTTTACTGCCTTTTGCCAGTGCATGATGGAAAGAGCATTTATCTTGATAAGAATACATTCAAATCAGATACAAATCCTTTAATGCCATACTGTGGAACATTCCCAGCAAAGAAAACATCATTGAAAAAGGAAGTGTATAAGTGTGTTTAATGCATTTGTGAGTATTTCAATGCCTTCCCCGCAGACATGACTTTATACACTTACTTATCTAGACATCTCCAGTGCAGTTTGTGTTTCATTCATTTGACCTGAGCCAAGCCAAGTCTATCTATCATTGCTGTACAGACTGCAGCCCTGATCACTCCATAAATCTGCTAAAGCACTCTTAATGAAAGCCTGTGATCCCACACTAGATTTACATAGGTTATGACAGAGGGTCCACTCTTTCATTTGAGCTTATCCAGGGCAGAGTGCACTTCAGCATGTGCCAAGTGTATACATTTAACATTACAACAAGAGAGACTGTGTTTCAGCAAGATTGCATGGCCATCGATTACTGCTCCTACTAATAATGATTTTTATTGACCTTATTCTGCCCACTTTTGCCTCTAATGCTAATAAACTGCACATTTGTTATGGTGACACTTCCAGTTAAGCAAGAATCCCATTCATTTCAATGGAGAATTTGATAAACATTTGCCACTAAAATATGATATAAAGTAAGATGATTTTGTAAAATGTCCAATGTTCATGTGCATCAACAAGTCAACAATGCACCAGGAGGCTTTAAAACAGCTTTGTAGTCCATTTGGTTTCGTGATACAATCCGAACCTTAAAACTGCAAATTTTGCAGTAAGGTGAATGCTGCACTTAACATTTGAAAAACATATATCAAAGTATTACTGTCAGTTAAAATCACACAAAGCATAGGAAACATGGCAATAAAAACAAAGTAACAACCGTTTCAATTACAATATGTTTTTTGAACTACTATAGCAAGCAAATCTCACTGTTGACAATTGAAATGAAAAATTACTGACAATTAGAAATTACGGAATCTCGATTAGATTAACTGCACAGCCCAGAAAAGGGTCATTTAGGTTCACCCTACATGCACTATTTTGATAATATCTGAATTATAGCTGCAGGTTACATTTCTTTCACTAAAAAAGCATCTGTTGACGGTGCTGCTAATTTGTCAACATCCACTCCCAACTGCAGCTAGCAGAGGCAACCGGACATGAGATGTGAAGAATGTCATTAAAAGTACACGTATGGAAAGATAACACATTTTCCATATTTTACTAAGTGTGAAATACCTATTCCAAGTTTTTTACTAAGCCGGGGTAAATTTTAATATGAAATCTGATTTTCTTTTCAGTACTCTCTTTCTTGTTAAAATTGTCACAGCAGGTCATTTGTATAGTTACTTGGCATAGTTTCATATACTGGATGCTCTTTCTGTCACACCAGTCAGATTACTGTGACTGTGTCCAATTATTTAAGGACACTTGTGAGATTCAACCTTGAAACCTTCTGGTTGCAAAGAAAAAAAAATACTATTTGACTATGCCACTGAAAACAGTCTTTTGCCTTTTGGTTGTATTTGCACTTCTAGCTTTGCACTGTTGTTATGTCCATGTATGAATATGTTTGAGTTTTAAATGTCATTGAATTTTTCACTTTGAATTTCTTTAACTCTGAAAAAACATGTTTGAATTGTTCCTTTGTTTTTGTTTTTATTTTGAATTGCAGTTGAGTAAATTTTAAGTATACATGTTCAATGTGTTTAAAAGTCAATCTTTAAATATTCAGCACACACTATATTTTCAATGCCCCAATTTCAATAGTCAAAATTCAGAGCATAAAATTCACAGTAAAGATCCAAGATGCCAAAGCATGAGCAAGCCTTGAAAATATATGTGCTGAATATTGAAGGTGTTTTCCTTATTTAGATTTTTTATTTATTTATTTATTTATTTTACACATTGAAAATATATACTTTAAAATTCAGCAATTGAACTTCAGAATGAAAATTAATTTGAACGTTTTTTTTCCACTTTTTTCAAAGTGAAAAGCTGCATTTCAAATTCAAAATATGATGAGACAAATCATCTTCCATACTAAGCTGTATATTTTTCATATTTATATTTATTCCAATACTTACATTATGCATGCATTTATCTGACACTATTAGTGTTCATAGTTTCATGTTGCACTCTTAACACCAAAGCACATTACAAGTTTGTGAATATTGCTCAGTGGCAATAGCAATAATACTTCTTTTCTGTATCCAGACATTTGAACCGACAATCTCAAGACCAAAATAAAGTCTCTCTACACTCCACACTATATACTATGGAATATGGAATAGTACCTGTATCTACTGATCCCATAAGACAGGGAGGCCTCTCTGTGGTGAGCCCAGGAGAGTGGCCACAGAAGATGGATGAGGCCTGGAGGAGAGGACCAAAGACGCAGAGCTGTGGAGAAGTGGCTCAGATATCTTATACAGTCTTCTCTTAATAAACATGAGTGATCTGTCAGAGCGGCATGCTTCACCTGCACTTCTACAGCTCAGAGAGGAGAGGAGTGGACTGCCACTACAAAACGTTTCATAGCACCACACACAAAGGTATTTTAACTGATCAGTTTTCTCTATATTTGCATTAGGCACATGCATTTACGTATTCATTTTGATTATTTCATTATTTCATTCATTTCGATTAAGACTGTAATAATTAGCATATTTCATCCAAACAAGTACTGAGTGAGGTGCAGCTAATGGAACTGATCAACTCCGACTTCTTGACTCACACAGTGACATCAACAATGCTATGAGGGATTAAGTGGGGCCATGGTAATGAGACTGAGAGGTTGAGGAGGCTAATGGTTCTGCTGCTGCGGTGGAGATGAAGTAGAACATGGCTGAGTCAAAAAAGTAAGGGGCATTCAAAATCTTTGTAACCAGGGTAAATGCATAGGAAAAATTAAAGCAGTCAAATCACTGCTCTGGGATTACAGTGTTAAAACATTTTGTTACACCACTTGCTATGGATTTGTTTATAAGGGTAAGGAAAATGTTATGACATAAGGTTTGAATAATAAATTGCACAATGAATTACTGCCATGCAGTCCTTTTATTTTGGGAAAGTCACTGTAACTGTTATTCTATATATTTTAATGCATGTATTTAGATTCTTCACACCACAAATGTGATCATAGTCTGATTTCTGGAGTTATCACATTATTGAAATGTCATGTAAATATGGTAAACTAATGCGGCAAAGACTAATTCTAAATACAGTTAGTTTTAATCTAAAAACCCGTAAATTAAGCAACATGTCGGCAGGTATTTTTGATGATCAGATTTTTTTTGTGCAAAAATCTTATTATTGGATTTTACTATCACTGTAAATGTACTCACAGTCCACATGCTACATGCGTGTCTTTCTGTGAGCTCTCTTCTGTTTACAGTCTCTCCTCCTCCTCCATGAAATATCTGTCACAGCTCTATCTCCTAGGCCGTCCTGAGCTCTGGATAATGCCTTGTTAAAGCCATCCGCCTGTGAAATGGACTTTTAAAATAAATGAAAGAGAGCAGCAGAAGTGGGGATACAGGGAATATAGTGGTGTCAGGCTGACAGACAGGCTGGCATAATGTAACTGGAGCTATAGTCTCAAACCTGGATTAGAATAAGGGGGAGGAGGGAAAGAGGAGGAGGGAGGGGCTTCTCGGATATTGACGTGACTGACTTTAGCCATTTTTCATTGTCTCATCAGAACAAAGCATTATTGGAGATCAATCCAGGTTCACAGAAAATTGCAACTGGCATTTTCAGTTATAATTTTCACACTTCAAATGGAATACATGAATTAAAAGTTAATTATTTGTTAAGATAATGGAATGTATATTGTGTACTTTGTGTTTTTAAGTGAAAGAATATTTGGTGTTCAGTAGTAGGGATTACCTAATTTTTTTCCATATATTTCTGGTCCACTGTGTACTGTCTGTATCTAATTATAAAGCATTTGATTGTCTGATAATTAGGATGTGCACGTAAGCACACTAAAGTCCACACTGGTCTCTGAGAGTTGTGAAAAGCACTTAAAAACTCATCACCGTGAATAATTAGGATGCTCGGAATGCATAAGCGAGGAATAAATTTGGACTACTGCAAGCTGTTGAACTAGTTGTGTTTTTTTTTTATATTTTTAAGACAGTAAAAATCTGGTACAGTGCTTTTAACTAAGGCCACAAACTCCACTCACCAAGGAAAGTAAGTAAGTAAGAAAAGAAAACAATTAGGTTCAGATAAAAGCTTTTGGTATTGAACTTGAAGATCTTGAAGTTACATGTTACAAGTCCATGGGTTGTGTAGTTCACCATTGTGAGGGTTGTTCCAAATGCTGACATACAAATGCTCCATAATTTTATAAAAGTGTTGGGTGAATAGATGTACCATACAGGCAAATGCAAATATACCTTTTAGTTTTAAGTCATCATTAAAGGTGCTGCATCTGATTTTTACAGCATTAAAAGCATGAAAAACAGAACTAGTACAGTTTACAGTGGTCCAAGTTAGTCCTCACTTACCTTATCCACTCAGAGCATCCTCATTATTCACAGTGATGAGTTTATAAGCGCTTTTCACAACTCACAAAGACCAGTGATGGTTAAAACATGCATGCTAACATGCACTTCCTGATTATTGGACAATAATGTTTTATAGTTGGATTCATACATTACATAGCTGACATATTTTGATCTTAAGAGCTGGATAAACAATATGTATGTACTAGGACAAGATAAATTTACCTCAAATACATAGGAAAATCCGGTCAGTCAAGCCCTTTAAAGCTTGTGTTATAGCCTTGTTTCCAGTACCAGGCCAGTACAGGGGTGGTACGGTGTGGAACCTGAGTGTTTCCACTATACAAAGTGATCCGTACTGCTCCCTTTTAGGGGTCCAAAGTGGACTGCTGGAGGTGCTACTTTCCAAAGGGGTCTGGAAAACTTGGGACCTAGGACCAGCTCGCAGGGGGTGGTGCAAGTCATGCCCCCACGCAGTCATTGAAAGACCAGCAGCAACTCCAGCCAAATTGTGTTTTCATACTCCGGGTATGGCTCTGGGTCCAGGTAAGTGAACAACTGACATCAATGCAACGTTAGAAATATTAACTTTATAAATAAAATCTAGATGGTACCTGATTTATACTCTCATAAGGCTGATCTCAGCGAATCACAGAAAGACATTTAGTATTCTAAGTTTGAGGCGCTGCAAAACGAGGCTAAAGCTTGTCTAAACACTAAACAAATTACAGTTTATCATCAGTTTCTGAGCTTACCCTCAACCTGGCAGACAAACATACAACTTATATCTCATGAAATAGGTGTGAACAAAGAGATTATACTTTGAAAACAAATATTTCTGCAGCTGGAGGAGTCATTCACTACTCATTTACATCTCATTTGGACATGTCTGATAAACTTTGGGTTTTGTGAGGCCTCAATTACAGTTTGGTAAATTGAAGTCTAATAACTATGCTTTGGCTATAAACACATATATTTTACAGCAGTATAAAGAACATGAGAATTGTATGAAAAAAAAACTAAAAAATAAAATTTTATATATATATATATATATATATATATATATATATATATATATATATATATATATATATATATATATATATATATATATATATATATATATATATATATATATATATATATATATATATATATATATATATATACAGTGTATATAGGAATTATGTGTGTATTTATACACACATAATTCCTTATAAAAAAAACAAAAACAAAAGATTGTAGTCTATTCATGGGTTCACAGTCAGCTCCTCTGGGGGTTACAATTGAGATGGGGTTGAACTTTGACCCAGCATTTCCGTTCAGAGCCCCAGAAACGTGACACACATTAACATTCTTCATGGGTGTAGATCTGGTTCAGTTCTGGTTGAGCCAGGTTTACCCTCGTCTGAGCTGTTCAAAGAGACAGAAGAAATATATGTCCGTGTTGTTGTGCCACAAATGACCTTGTAGTCATTTGTATGTATAAACATTGTATTTATTTATTTATTTATTTACTTTTTGTATCAATTTATTATTCATATTTATTGTAAAATACTTGCTTACATGCTTACAAAACAATGACATTACTTTGAGCGGTACACACATAAAACTTGGTAAGAGTAGAACTTTATTACATAAGGACTAAAGTGTGTCTTGTGTCTTGCCAAGAGACACATCAGCAGAATGTGCCTGTGCAACAGTCGAACTGGCTGCTCTCTGATTGGTGGATTAACAACACATTTAACACACTAATTAAATTAATTCACCTCACCTTCATCTATCTTGCATCTATTAAATTACGGGTGTTGTTATTGCTTTTGAAAAACATGCATTCTTACTTTTAGCAGGGGCGTCTCTCCACAGATCTTACCTGTAACTTGGACTATTGTACTGTGGAACATTACAGGCAAAGCAATAACATCTCCACAGAGACAAGCAGATGACGGAAACTCCCATCAGAAAAGTTACAAAGTGAACCTTTAAATACACTGTTAATGATTTTTACTGTCTTACTTACTTACTTGTCTTGTCTTCACTTACCTTATGCATTCTTAGCATCCCAGTGATTCACTGGAACAACTTTATAAGCACTTTTCACAAATTCGAGAGGCCAAAGCAGAGTTTTGCCATTATGTTATTGCTAGCAACAACTAGCATGCTAACTTCCGGCTTCTCCGGCAATAAAAATGCTGTGACGATGTTTATGTACAGGAACAGCTTGATCAGCTTCTGTCTTGTAAAGCACTGGGATCTTAGGTTAGACTCAAAATATGGGTTTGTGTCCCTCTGGGATCAGTGTGTCGGGCCCCGAGCAGCGTTCTGTGAGGATTAAGCTGTTTGACGAGTGAGGGCCCCCCGCTCTGACCACAAATAAACAGCAGCCTCTGAGGGCCCCTGCTCTGGCCCCGGCTCCACGGCAACAGGGGCATCAATCACAGCTGGAGAGAGAGAGGGGGGTGGGGGGGCAGAAAGAGAGGGAGGCAAGGAGGGATGAAAGGAGAGGGAGAGCAGAGTGTGATCGGGGGTTCGGTGCAAGAGCCAGAGGGAGAGATGGAGATTTATAGAATTGTAGTTATCAAATAATGAACCAGCATCAACATTATATTCAAACTTGCTTTCACCTTCCTCAAAGCAATACAATTTTTGATTAATTCTCATACAGCCTTCATTACAGTTTTTGGGGTTTAGTGTAAGTTTGCAGTGTGGTGTGCTCGTCTTTTGTTTTCTGATAATTGCCTGACACTTTCTGTGCTGTGAGGTGGAGACGCATTATGCAGCGATAATAAATACACCAGCACTGTTGTTCCATTTTAACACCTGCTCAATTTTAGATCTGGACTCAGGAAATTCATACAAAGATGTCTTTAAAAAAAATAAAAATAATAATAATAATTGTTTTATTTATTTTGACTATGGTATGTATTTCATGGCAGATAATTAATATTGCAATATTGCATGTATGGTTTAATATTATTGGGGTTTATGTAAAATTAGAATTGGTGGTTCAAACCGTTAGCGTTTATGTTGCTGGTTAATATTGCCCCCTGGTGGTCAACAACACAGCAAAATGTTAAAATGAAAAGATGAGAAAGTTATAAATAAATAAATTATATATATATATACACACACACACACACACACATATATACATACATGCATACATATACACACACACATATATATATGTGTGTGTGTGTGTGTATATATATATATATATATATATATATATATATATATATATATATATATATATATATATATATATATATATATATATATATATATATATATATATATATATATATATATATATATCCCTCCGCGGTGATCTATATCCCCTTTTTTTTTTTCCATGCTCGAGACCTCTACCAGAGGCCTGGGAGCTTGAGGGTTCTGTGCAGTATCTTTGCTGTTCCGAGTACTGCACTTTTCTGGACTGAGATGTCTGATGTTTTTCCTGGGATCTGCTGTAGCCACTCCTCCAGTTTGGGGGTCACTTCCCCGAGTGCTCTGATGACCACGGGCACCACTGAGGCCTTTACCTTCCAGGCCTTCTCCAGCTCTTCTTTGAGCCCCTGGTATTTCTCTAGTTTCTCATGTTCCTTTTTCCTGATGTTCCCATCGCTTGGTGCTGCGATGTCCACCACAACGGCTTTGCTCTGTTGTTTATCCTCCACCACTATGTCCGGTTGGTTCACCATCACCATTCTGTCAGTCTGTATCTGGAAGTCTCACGGGATCTTGGCTTGGCTCACGGGATCTCCACTACCTTTGGAGGTGTTTCCCACCTTGACCTTGGGGTTTCCAGTCCATACTCTGCACAGATGTTTCTGTACACTATGCCCGCCACTATGCCCGCCGCTGGATTGTCTCAGGGGCCTCTTTGCACAGTCTACACCTTGGGTCTTGTCTGGTGCCTCTATCACTCTTGTGCTCAAGGCCTGCTCCTGTGCAGCCAGGATGAGTGCCTCTGTGCTGTCCTTCAGTCCAGTTTTCTCAAGCCATTGATAGGATTTCTTGATATCAGCCACTTCAGTTATGTTCCGGTGGTACATCCCATTCAGGGGCTTGTCCTTCCATGATGGTTCCTCCAGCTCCTCTTCCTCTGCACTCCACTGTCTGAGGCATTCACTGAGCACGTCATCTGTTGGGGCCTTGTCCTGGATGTACTTGTGGATCTTGGATGTTTCATCCTGTACTGTGGCTCTCACACTCACTAGTCCTCGGCCTCGGTCTCAGGGTGCTGGATTTGGGATGGAATCCATCATGCATGGTCAGGAGCTTTCGGGTCTTAACATTTGTGGTCTGTATCTCCTCTTTTGGCCAGCTTATGATTCCTACTGAGTATCTAATTACTGGCAGGGCTTGCCATCCTTAGGACTTGCCTTACTCGTCTGAGGTATATGGCTGTGGCTGCTTTCCTTGTTTCCTCTTCAAGGGTGCCATGATGTTTCGCTGCTAATCCAAGCCGCTTCGTCAGTTCACCAAGTGTCTTGAATGAGCAATGAAACGTCTTCACTCCTACAACTGTCCCTCCAGTAGACAGATTTAACTTTGGCTTTTACTATTAATATCCATAGTGAAAACATTTTTTTTTTTTTTTTTTGTATAAAAGTTACAAACTAGGGCTTAAAAATGTTTTACTTTGCTTGAGTCAGTATTGACATATCTATATTTGGTATCTGCCTATTATTAATTTACTATATATTTTAAAATGATGGGCCACATATAAAATGGAAAAATGTTGTGCATATTAGTTACCATATTAATTAAGCATGGCGGTATGTAAATTTACCTTGACATGTTTCACCTGCCTTTTTTGCTAAATACAACAGTGTGTACCTACTGGGCCACCGTAGCTGTTCAAATTCAGTAAAAAAATTAAACAAAATGGAGTTTGAATTTTCGCAGTTCAGCAGGTTACTCCACAGTTTGGGCTGATGTGCCAAAGCTGATAATCACTTTGAGCTCACAAGTCGTTCACAAAGGATTTCACACAAAAAACAAAAAAAACCAAAAACATTTCAGTTTTCTTGCACGGCACACTTTTTCACACATAAACCTAGTCCAACACATTTCTACAATTTATTTTTGTTTTTTTTAGACAGCAGGGATAACGAGATGGAAGTGGTGGCAGACCCACTATAGATATACTATGCATAGTATTATATATTTATATTTATAATAGCAATACTACAAATGTTTACTAATTAATGTTTTACTTTATATTGTTTCTTACATCATTTAAGCTATGTGTCATGCAAAAATTGAAATTAGCCAAGTGTTGGACCCTCCACCAAAAATGTTATACTGCAACTTTAAGTAAAAGTACAGACAGACAGAGGAGATTTTAGGAGGAGATTTTTCACAAATGTTTTATTGTAAAGCAATAAACCAGAAAAATTTAAAAATATAATGTGTTTTCAAATCGTTAATTTAAATAATGGTGTAACAAGGCACGGAACTGAAAATGTGTAGTGAAGATTTTGCTTAAGTTTGAAATGCTAAATCAAACTTTTCCTTCCAACATGGCTGAAATCTAAAAATGCAAATCTGAACGACTAATGGTGCCAGCGCAACGGGTGTAGTTGCATATGCAGTACCTCTGTCATCAAAATGCTGAACTCTCATTTCCTGTGATGCAGTGCGAGTGATTAAAGTGCTGACCTCACCTGGGTTTGATTGACACCTGTCAGAAGTGTGCGCACCCGCCCGGAGCAGATTCACCTGTTCTTTTCACCATGTTCAACAAGAAGAGGATTTATGTTTTTGTTTTTTTGGGGTTTTTTTTTTTGCTTAGAACAGATCAAAACAATTTCACATGGCATCCCCCGGTAATAAATACTAACTCCAATGGTTCTCAAACTGTGGTGTGGGGTTCTGTGTAATGCAGAATTGGTTTAGTCCTGTCCGATGGAATAGTCCTGTTATAGATCTGGTTTAGAGCTGGTGGTACTCCAGAGGGAAGGTCAGGTATATTTCAAGATGAAACTTGGTCAATGATTTTATAAACTAATTTCTAAAGTAAAACGAAATTAAATTGAATCTGGAAATTGTGTGTGAGTGACACTGCATCTGCATCTGAGGCTACCTAAACCAATTTGGCAAGGTTTGTTTAATTACATATACATGCAGATCTTCCCATGCATAAAAAAAACATGACCTGCCTATATGTCTATTTGCTAATTGACATTTAGTTAAACAACACCTTGACAGAAATAACAATATTATATGTTATATAAGAATATATATGCATGTTATATTATACATTACATGTTAGATATGTAAAATGAAAAGCGTAGACATTTCTTCTGTGTTCTGCATATGCTCAAAATCAAATAATCAATCATTCAAATAGTATCGTACTTATTCAACTTATTACCCTTAACGTGTATCCCTGGTTTATGGTGTTCATATTTCTGTGTTGAACAAAGGCTGCTGGTATGACCTACATGTGTGGTAGAGCATGAGTTGTGTCCTATAATTGACAGACATTACGTTCTTCTGCTCCTCCTTCAAAACTGTAACTGATACTGTGAACAAAGATCATAAAATCCCCCAAATCAAATAAAAATTGTTAATTGGGAGCCTTATTACCTCTTCGTCCTTAATGAAGAATGATATTATATGATATTGTGGTTGGTAATTGAATTTCTAATAGAACATGTAGTTTTTGAAATGACCTTTTTCAATTAAAGCGCTTTAATTGAAACTATATCTTTTCCCATCACTGTGCTATTTAATTAAAGACTATTGCAGATACAAGATGTAGGACATGAAGCTTCTCCCAATATTTGTACTTTTGGTGAAATGACTTTGAACAAAACAATAGTCTAATCGTATCACACAATGTCAGCGGGTCATTTAACTTTTTTAATACAATCATTGTGAACAACTAAACTTCCATTAATCCATTGTCCTCTGTTCTATCCAGGGCAGGGTCATGGAGGCAGTAGTCTAGGCAAAACTTCCCTTCCATACACACTTCCTGGAGTTCTTCTGTGAGGATCTCATGCCAGCCAGGAGACATGGTACCCAGAATTCCGTCCTGATAAAGTGCTTTTTGTGAAGGACCAGCCTCCAACCTCCCTGTGTACTTCTGATGATGATCATGGAAAAATATCTGGAAACAGCAAATTCCTTAATGCATTTTTCTACAATACCCAAAATAATAATAATAAAAAAACAACAAAATAAAAACAAATTGAATCTAATAAAATCTCTCAGGTCAGACTGCCAGAGCTCTACTCATTTGTTTGATCACAGCAGCTCTGTGAAATGCAGACCGGCAAACTCAAATATCTTGACATTATTCTTTAAATTCCTAGTATTCACATACAGCAATAAAATGCAATCAAATGATAAGGAACTTGATGTTACAAGACACAAAAACATCTCACCATATGTGCCACTGCTGCTGTTGTCTTGTACACATTTTGACATTGCTCTGCCTCCTCTTTCTCCCCTTTCCTCACTGCTACTGCGCCTCTGAATTCAAAGGCCCCAAAAATCACCTTTTCTTTTCGAATCAGGTTCAAATGTAGTAGGCAGAAGACGTCTAGCTTGCCCTGAAAAAAAGCTTTGTTCCGAGTGATAGCGAGAGAGACAGAGAGTGAGAGAGAGCGAGCGAGAGAGAGAAAGCAGGCATCTGGAGTAAGTCATCTTTAATGGGGCTTTTGAGCCGAAGCGATCGACCGAGGAAGACTTGTACAGCTCCCTTCGACACCGCAACATCTGTATCGCTCCCAGACAGATGTGGGAACACAGTCTCGGGCAAATTGGTGTGAAACAAATGCAGAGAGTGGAGGGATAACTCAGAATAGATTATATATTGTGGTGGGGCTGCAAAGATTAATCAAAATAATAGTCAAATATTAAAAAACATGATCGTATTTTCATAGTTGTTATGTGAACACAGACCCTAGAACACATGCCAAAAGACTTTTTTTTAAATATATAACAAAGGCAGCTGTATTATTAAATCAAAAGGACTAAAAAGAATGCACAATTTCAGATTTTCATCAATAATATGGTTTACTCGTAAAAATATTAAAAAGAGGGTATTATGGAAATTCTTTTAGCTCTCTATGTTATAACATTGCTCCCTCATCAAAAATATGCCTGAAGATTTTTCAAACTCTCCTTACAGTTACCTGTAAGATTCTGTGCAATGCTCAGACCACAAGCCCACATCATTCATGCTCCCACAAAACAATTCTCCATAAATATACAAAAACATGATACAAAACTGCACAAAACAACTTCAGAAACCTGATGTGATGTGCAATATTTTCATTAGTGGTATGCATGCTGATTGTGTTGTGACAGCACTGTGAAGAGGCAGTATATATATATATATATATATATATATATATATATATATATATATATATATATATATACACACATATATATATATATATATATATATATACATATATATATATAATTGTTTGTTTTTTTGTTTTTTTCTTCCTGATGAACCTTTGCAAAGAAGTAGTGAATAATTGCCCTTATAATAATGCAGTGCTATATATTCCAACATATTTCCTCCCAGTACCCAGAGGCCCCGTGTGTTTGTGCAGATCTGTGACAGTATCTGACCAAAAGGGATTAATAACGAGATACAAAAAAAAAAAAAAAAAAACAGGAGGAGGGCAACCGCGGCACAGATGTCTCTACATGCAATGTGACAAGACTTCCTCTGTTCTTAACTTCTGTCTGAGCGGCTCCTGGGGCAGAGAGGCAGATGCGGAGAAGTGGAGGATAAGGGAGGAGAGGAGGAGGGAGATGTCTCAAGGCAAATACATGATGCTTTAAAAAGTAAAATCAACTTGAAATGGCTTGATCTGATGTGTTGCTATTGTTTTCCCTCTCTCCACATTGAGTTATCAGAGGCATGTCACGACATAACGTTATCAAATTCTAGAGTTACAATTATTTACCTTTTTAAATTTTTTAAGTTAAAGTGACATAAATAGGCAGGTTAAAAAAAAGCATTACAACTGTCTACTTTTTGGAGTTTATATATACATACTTCAATTGATTTAAAAGAAAAAAGATTTTTTTTTTTCTTACTGTACCTACTTACCTCAATGTTAACATCCCCAGTCTTATTTAGTTGTAAGTAGGATGTCCCTAGATATTTTATGCATGATTGTTTCTTTGCTAATCGTTGTGTATAAAATAATCAGCAGAGCAAAGCATTATTTTGGCTGAAACCATACATCAGATATGAGGTGATATTGGACTGAATTATCTTTTTACTTATCGGGAGTAGACAGCATTTTGACATTGGTGGATCCTGTTACTGTCAGCCAATCACAAACAGCTATATTGCCTGAACCACTCATGTCACAAATAATTCATATAATGCACTCTTTTCCCTTCTTTTCAGTTTTCCGAATCCCTTCTTCTCCCTATATCATTTTGGAGAACCAGAACAGAGACATGGCAGTCCTTCTACCAAAAGCATCTCCAGCAACCAAAATCACACTCACTTTAGATTCATATTTTACAGTTTGATGTCAAAATTTCAGATGGAGGGTGGGACCCTGTATAACTCCATGAGAGAAATTAAATATCCAAACTTATGATGTTCAACCTTATCATTACGTGTTAAGAATTGGCTCTATGAACTTCTGATATTAATCTGGATTTACAGTCGCTTCAACTGACTGTAATCACGTCTTTGGGGTTGTATAACGACACCACTTTCTGAAGTTATTGTGAAAAAAAAACAACCGTTGTTTACTCGTGCTGACAGAGAAGCCGTTGAACTTTGTGCTAGTGTTTGTTTCATGTGGATAGGCCCAGTAATTACAGAAATATTAACCATGAACCAGGCCGACAAATCTGTACCATGGAATTTTTAACCTGCACAATTTTAAACTGTTCTGAAATCTATTGGGCAATAAGTGTCTTGCCAAAGGAACTATCAGTTTGTCCAAGCTCTAACCACCAGCCTTGAAACATATATGTAGAGTATATTAAACAACTGTACTAAATATTACTGTTACTACCACATTAGTTCTATTTATTACCATTGCTTTATTTCGACAATTTTTTTTGATGCTGAGTTTTTTCTTTCCATTTCTTGATTGAGACTTAAAATTCCAAAGGTTTCAAATTCAAAATGAATGGTATGAATAGTGTACTCAATTATATTCTATCAAATATACACTTACTATATAGCTTGTGCGTGTACACATCTGTAAAATATATTTGATGTAACATTTCTTTTGTTCAAATCTATCTCCTCTGGTGTGTTACAGGCTCTTGTACTTACACACTGCTCTCTGTAGTTTTAATTGCCAGAGAAAGTAGCTTGTAGCCTCTCTCGCATCCCCTCTTCTCTTTCTTCTCTCTTTCTCCTCGCTCTCTTTCTCTCTTTTTCCTGAGGCCCTCAGAAACCAGGGGCCCCTCTGCAGCGTTCCCAGATGTGTACCCACTGTCACCCAAGATCAGCATCAGTGCAGGGTGTGAAGACTTTTATGTGCTACATTTGACTTTAATGGGGACATAACAGAAATCATTAAGGATGTAAATAATATAGTGACTGGTAGTGGTGTAGAGCTGTGTGTGAGTGGTTGTCATAGAAACTGGAGTTTGGTAGTTCTTTGAGCAAGACACTTCCGCTTCCCTAATAGGTTTTCATGTGACATTTCATTCATCTTTATTTATACAGAGAGAGCCCAGTGAGAGTACTCAGACCCTCTTTTTCACGAGCATTCTGTTAAAATACATTACAATCCAAACAAATGCAAACGAAACAAATAACTACATAAGTCCATTTAAAACATTAAAAACAGGTGCAGGTGTGATTATAAATGTTTGTCACCAGATTGTTAAAGTGCATTAGTAGCACCAAAGTATCTAGTTGTGCACGTCCTTCAAATGTATTCCATGTTTGGGAAGTAAAATAACCAAAAGCTTTTTTCCCCATTTCAGTTCTCGCACGGCCAGTTTTTAGATATGTACAATCATGAGATCTTGAAAGTTCCTGAATCAAAGTCCAACAAACATGTGAGATATTCAGGTAGTCTATCAAGTACTTCCTTATATATCTATTTTATACAGTGTTGTTCTCTTCTGACAGATAGTGATGGCTAACCTACTTTTTCATAGAATGTACAGTCATGGGTTTTAAATTCATCACCTGTTATAAAACAAAGGGCTGAGTGAAAGAATCTGTCTAAAGGTTTCAAAGTAGAGGCTGAAGTCTGCATGTGTCTAGATTATGTCTCCGTAATCTAGTACAGAAATAAATGTTGCTTGAACAATTTATTTTCTGTAATTAAATGGGATAGAAGATTTCTCTCTATAATGAAACGATCATTTTCATTTTAAATTATTACATAATTCTGAGATGTATTTTAAAGGATAAGTTTTTGTCAAGCCAGAACCCAAGGTATTTGTAGGTGGTGATTCTTTCAATCGATGTATCATTCAGTGTGTAAAGATTTGTAGCTTGTACATCAATTAAATGTGTTTTTTTTAATTATTATTATTATATACTTAGTTTTATTTGCATTCAGTGTTCATTTCAGATCATGACATTCTAGAATGCCTAGTTTGAAACTGAGCAGGACAACAGGTTACTATGGGGGAATTTGTGGTTTATTTGTCAAATTATAGGTTTGTTGACCTGGTTTTATTTATCTATTTTTTTATTTTTTTATTACGAGCACAGGTACACCTAAGGCACATCTTCCAAACTGCTCATATACAAGCTCAAAAAGGAGTGGGAAGAAGAAAACTTGTCAAGTCCCACCCCTATCTTCCATTAGGACACACATCAAATGCTTTGTTTATGCTTCCTATTCTGTTGAAGGGAAAAAAGAAAAGAAGAAAAGAGAGGAAAAAATCATATATACCTATACACATATACATACATATACACACATACATACACCATATACTGTACACACACACACACACACACACACACACACACACACACACACACACACACACACACACACACACACACACACACACACACACACACACACACACACACACACACACACACACACACAGACAGACAGACAGACAGACAGACAGATAGATAGATAGATAGATGATAGATGTATAGATGTATAGATACAGATACAGACACAGATATACTTAGACATAGACTCATTCAATTGATGACAATAAGACTCTCTCTGTATTCAGGCCAGGCCATATCTTTATCTAAAAAGTTTTATTGAAGGCCTTGAATAATATGATTATAGTATAATATTTTACAAGGACGGGGAACTTTTTATAATTTGGATTGGATGAAAATATTGTGAGTATGATCGAGAAAACCAGCCTTGTGACTGATCTGCACTGCTCATTTTTGCAATAAGAATAATGGGTTAGTGATGGTTTATGAATCTCTATAAATACTGTGCCTATCTACATGAAGCAAAAACTAGCATTAAGGCCAACATCTTCTCTGTCAATATAAAAAACAAAAATTTGAATATTCTAACTTACATCTGACAATGGTATTTGTAAATTTTGTCAGTAGTTTTTTCCATTACTTATGAAAACTATGTTACAGTGATATGATGTCAGGACAATACAAACCCTATCCAAAAATACTGTAATTAAATATCCCCATCTCCTATGTAACAATGGCACAGCAGTAAACAAGACTGGACTCTTTCAGACCTGCCTCTCTCTCTTCTTTCTCCCTTTTTCATTTGAGCTCTTCTATAAACGAACTCGGCGTATCTCCCTGCACCGTTCCTTCTCTGCAGTCCTGCTTTAATTGCCTTTGCTCTGCGCTAACAAAGGACTCATTTAGCCCTGGTACAATGGTGTTCTCAGCTGGCCTGTCCCACTTCTTACTGCAAGAAACTTTTAATTCAAAGTGCTGTGTAGATTAATTTTCTGATATGTTTTAACATTGTTCTGCATACTAATTGACACAGTTTTTTATTGTGCAAAGCTAGTCTATTCTCAAAGCTGTAATTAAAAGCGTTGGTGAGGCTTTTATGGTGGAGGAATTAGCCAATTAGCATTTTGAGTTTGAGGTGAATTGACCATCGCAGCTCTGCAGTTCGCTTTTATGTGTTCGATTTAATGGTTTTCATCCCTCAGTACAAATATTTAGTATGCAAAATCCAGGGAGAAGGACGCGGTTGGAATTAGTGAACGATTTATCTGTCCTCGAAATGAAAGGGGAGCAGCAATGGGAGTTTTTAGTTGCCTTGCTTGTTTGGCTAATGATGGCTAATGATGGCCTATGCACATAACTGGAATGTAAATAGTGTTAATATTGTTTTAGAGCCAGTATTTAGGCAAGGCCGCTCAGCAAGTAAGTCATGAACAATACTCAGGCCTTGACTTGTACAAAGCTGCTTTCAAATAATGTATTCATTCTTTTTTTCCCTACTCAACCTATTCACTTAAGAGTAGGATTGTACTGCTAATCGTCAGATTACTCAAACAGGCATGGATGATATATAAAACAACTTCATGTTTTTGATGAGGCAACAATTTTATGATATAGTAGATGATATATATAGTAATATGATCTTTCATAATACCTTCTCTTTAAACATAAAATAGACAAAAGACTCTCGACTTTGAGTGCAAAAAGCAGAATTTGTTCACAAGTAGCATGTTTAAAAAATATTTATACTTTTTAATTTGTACTGCGCATGATATCAAAGCTCTAGTGTTTAAGAATGTAAAAAACTGAAATAACCAACTTATTAAATTGGTTCATTATCTACTTAGGCACTTTTGTTTTTACACCGATTTTCCCTGTGAGATATGGTATAAAGAGAAGAGTTTTGGGAAAACTTATGAGATATAAAATAAAAGGCTGACCAAATAGAATCCCAGGCAATTAACACCACATTGGCTCGCTGTGTTTTAGGCCTTTTCCATTTCCACTCCATACCAAAACTATGGTATATTAGGATATTAATACAAACAATTCTAGTTCCAGTTATTTGCAGTGCCGTTTTGTGCCTCTTCTATTTCCCAGCACGTTCTCTTACTTGGCCACTGATCAGACTCAGATGATGCTGCTTTAAAGACTCTTGCAGCCAGCTCAAACCACACTGTGGCTTGGAAAAAAAACATTGGGTCAGTGAAACAGATATGGAGCAGGGGCTGTGAACGTGACCAGAACGGCACTCTGTCTTATCAAAGGGGTTGATCAAAGGGTTGTCAAAAGTATCTAAAATCAGATACTAATCAATACTAAAACTAGTATCAAAAATAGACACTCATTTGATCAAGTATCGATACTAAAAAGGTCACATTCACAGGACAGAAATACATCTTTCCTGAATAGCTTTAGAATGATCTTGGGCTCTATCAGAAGAAAGACCACACAGACTATTATACACCCATGGACCACCATGGAACCTACCTGGACGACTGAGGGATTACACAAATAAAAGACCACATGATATATATAAAAAAATACTATTTATTTAATGCTGAAAATGTCACTCTATTGTCTAAATAAAGAGTGTTTTTTATTGTCATTGTGGTATCGGAGTCGGTATTGCGTCTGTTCCTTAGTATTAAAATCAAGTTTGAAATTTTTTTAATGTGACAACATTGTCTAAACATACCTTTACTTCTCATGTGGGTTAACTTGAGTGTTCCTGCTGATACCTGTGTGGAAAGTTCTTGTGGGCATTGTTGTAGAAGATCATAAAGGAGGTAGATGTTCTGTGCAACTGGATGATTCCTGTGATGTGCCCTAAAAAAATAAAATAAACTCTAACCTATCAAAGATTCATGTATTATCTTTATTTAGACTATACAGACAAGGTCCAATGAGAGTGCGGGACATAAGCACCCTTCTTTTTCACAGAAAAGAACAACAATATGTTATAAATGCATTCTATTTGCAGTTACCAAAAGAAGCAATAACAATTTGGCTTAAAAATGCATATAATTTGATACTATAGGGAGGGACTTTAAAGAGGGGATATTATGCAAAATCGACTTTTTAAAGCTTTCAACAGTGCTATGATGTTGTCCCCGTTTATATGACACTCATGCATGTTTCAGTAATCTTGCGATCTCTCCCCGTTTGAACCCTGCTTACGGTTAGCAGTATGATTCTGCCCAATGTTCACCCAAGCTCCCACAGGACAATTTTCCATAACTATACAAATGCATGATACAAAACAATACACGGCAACTTCACAAACCTGATGCAAGGTGCTGTTCTCAGGTTCTCATGTCTGTGTTCATTAGTGGGATGCAGATTGGTTGTGTTGTGATAGCACTCTGAAGGGGGAGTGACATAGCACAGGGAGCAAGTGGAGGACTGAGTCTCCACTCAGTCTTTAGTAAAGTGTTGATGGCAAGCAAACAGCTGTTTGAAGCATTTATGTTTAGGGTCCCCAAAAAGAAAGTCAAACCACTTTTCCTGTTGTGGTTTCTCGTGTGGAAGGGCACATACATTACGTTTTTCACATTTGAACACATATTGCCATGGGAAAGACACACCATGCCATGGAAAAATAACAAATGTTTGCTGGTATTTTAATAGATCCATGCCTCCAGTCAGCAGCCAGGTTAGTGAGCACGTCCAGGAGGCGTGGCCTGTGTAATTTCGTCATCACGGTGGAGGCGACGCTGTTCCCACCTTGACTCCAGAGGGGACCACTTCTACTCACTATCACACTCAGGGGTGTCAAACTCAAATTCATGGAGGGACAAAACTGAAAACTGGGACTAAGTTGCGGGCCAAACTAAATATTTATATATATGTATATATGTTTTCAGAGGGGTGGATTAAATTTGAGTGGTAGCAGATGCTAATGAGTGTCAACAGAAGTGGTGGGGGCCAGAACCAACGTATTTGGGATTCGTAGTATTAGCAGTGTATGTGCTATACTAGCGAGGCAGCCGGCGGGCCAGCTCTAATACATATTTGATATCATCTCGCGGGCCAAATATAATTACATCAAGGGCCAAATTTGGCCCTAGGGCCTGAGTCTTACATGTCTGATCAAACTTAAACTTTGGAAATGACCAGAAAACAGTAGCTCGCAAATATAAAAACAGTTCCTAATAACAAATACCAATTGAATGTACAAATATACCGTTAAATAAATTAAAATATAGAAATAAAGGTCTGTAAGAGGTAGGATGAGGAAATGGTGCAAAGATGAAAATGGACAATTCTGCTGAAACTCACTCAAGTAGCTTATGCCAGGAATGAAATACAACCTCGAGCATGGTTTGGTATTGGCTAAATAAAATAGAATGTTAAAAGTAAAAATAAATAAATAAATAAAAAAAGTCGACTTGACATAATATCTATCCTTAAATTGAATTATGGAACAATTGTGCCACCTGGTGTTTGACATGTGAATAACATGCAAGCGTAAAATAGTCCTCTTTAGTCACTTTTATTGTGACTGTGCTGTGTAATTGCGCACTAAATATCTGTCTCGCAACCACCTTGTCACTTGTTCTTAAAAGCTGAATTGTTTAAAGCTCATTAATAATATCCAACCATGAAATAAAATGAGCCGTAATCTGAAACAGCCATCTGTTGTCAAACTCTTGCGTACATATGGTGACAAATTACCCGAGACACACTCAATTAGTGCACAATAAAATAAGCGCTGATGCCTACACTACAGGACAGGATCTCATGCATTAAAAAGAACACTGCTTAGACTGACATAGATATAGGCTACTGTATGTTGTATCCTATCGCATATTTAGCTCTGGCCACATACTTCTGAATCATATCACAACATTGATTAGCCTACTTGATGTGTGATGTCTTTTTCCAGCATCACAAGTCTCATCAGTGTCAAGTTGCCATTAACTTGAACGTTTTGGTCTATTTCTAAATAGCATAGTAACCATAAAGCCATAAAAACAGCATCCTACTAAGGCCGAAACAATCTCAAAAAGGCCTAAATAAGATTGAGATTAACGCAGAAGTTTCTCTCCGTGATTGAAAAGCCAGTGTTGGGATACGAGATATAGTGCTTGTCGCCCTCTGGCGGTCATTGAAAATATTCAAATTTTGACTGTTCTTGTTGAAGTTGCTCAATATTGGCATTACTGTATACTTTCATTTTTGTAATAAGCGATACAACAAACAAACAAACACCAGACTAGGTGGTGCTTCTTGTCATAGCCTATAACCATAAAGATCTGCTCAAATTCAAGCCAGCCCCTGCAGTGCTTCTCTGGCTGTTTTTTCAGATTCTAGTATGTGATGATCATACTCTCAGATGGGGGGCAAGAGCGAGTTTGTCCTACGGATTACATTGTACTTTGTGTTGAAATATCCAAAACATAAATTCACAAATGCTGAGCCTGATCATTTCTAGTAGAAATGTGCATTTTAACATTATTAATTTTAGCTGCATCCATCTGTATCGAATATTATTGACCTATAATGTAGTGATGTCATCTGAAACCCAGCAATGAGCAAGAGGAGGCATAGAACACAGACTGGCTCAGACTGTGTTCACACTTTGCAAGTTCACACTTGCCTTGATTTGGTGTTAGTTTGAGCTCAGTTTAGTCCTGATGTAGACTTGGTTAGGTTCTGTTCTAGTCTTGAGTTAGTTCTGGTCTAGTTCAAGTTTAGTTCCAGTTTTAGTCACAGGTTAGTCCCAACTGTGATATGGTGAATGTGCAAGGCTGAATGTAACCATTAGTGGAGAAGTCAAGGGCACAGAATAGCAGCCACAACTCTGTCAGTCTGCCCTATGGCAGCCGTGACTATAGGAGCAGTATACCACAATTTCTTTATCAATGAGATGTGAATGAATCAATTCTTGTAAAAGACCTTTGAGAAACATGCACAGTGTGGTATAACATACATCATTATTATTAAAGTTTTCAATGTCTGACATAGTTTTTGACATAGTCCTACTAAAACAGGCTATTTCACCAAACATAATGTTATAATGGGTGTTAACCTGGCTAACATGATCAAAATATCAGTGTTTGCTTTGAGTAATCTATCTAATGATGTAATCTATTCTCAGAGGGTTGGTACAGTTTGTGCCAGAGCAGGTTACGCAAAATTATGCAACATCACTGCCGGTTTAGGATCAATGGAGTTTTTGAGTTTGAAAGTAAACATGACACACAGCTGCAGAGGCCCACACTTGTACCACGGAAAAGCACAGAAACAAAAAGGAGAACACTTCCTGGAAAAATATGGCCTATTTACACGGCACTGTCTATGCTTACTAAAAACATGTGTAATCTTAATTTAATTCATTAATTGATTTAAGTGGAGAAAGTCAAATTAGTTATTAGTTGAAATACAGTTTACTCAAGCAGAAGTAAAAGTTGGTCTATAAAAATAGCCTATGGAAAAATCTTCAATACTGGCATGTCCAATAGCTCCGGCACGGTTTTTATTAGCCTAATCAGTGCTGTCACGATACTAACATTTAAAACTAAATTTTGATACTAAGAAACAGATTCATTACTCAATACAGATTTTGATTCTGATGATATTTAAAAAAAAAAACCCAAAAAAACCACTCTTTCTTTAGACAACAGAATTGTTTACATTAAATCGTAGAACTTTCTTTTATCTTTTCAGACTTCACATTCCTTTGTTTAACTTTCTGTGCTTTGCTTTCCCACTTGTAATTGAATTGTAATTCATTAGAAGTTTTGTGGGCATTTTACAATAGTTCTACAGTGTCTTTCAGGTATGATGGGTGAGGGGGTGAGAACAATCAGGAGTCATCAGACAGTCATTAACACGTCTTCCATGGCTGCGGGCAACAGAGCTGATCACTTAAACCATGCATTTGTTTACACGGAGACTAACTGCAGAAGGGCATTGGTATTTTTCCACAGTTAACAGGAAACAGCCTACTTTACCAAGAAAACAACATTTTCTTTAACCTATACACTTTTTAAAATCACTTTTCTGAATAAAACTGTCAATATTAAATTTTAAAAAATGGAAATCTATATATTGGTAGGCAACATTTTTAGTTGGACCTTTACTGATGGCCTATTTGCTTGAATAAATATTCTTATTTTATTATTTGGCCTCTTGTTACTAAGATTTTGTTCTGAGCTTAAGTTCATAGGCACTAAGTCTAGTTAGATCCATATGAGATGATCAGATTTTTGTGAAATATGTATTTTTAGGCCTATTGGTGACTAATGTAAAGAGTTTTTTAAACTTTACTTGTAGGTCAATATGCTATATTTTTGCTAAATACTTTTAGCCCAAACTGTAAGTATACACATTACACTGTAAGTGTAATCTTACTTCAAAATAACATAGGTGCAAAATAGTTGTCCAAGAAATTACTCAAGTAAGAGTAAAAAGCAACTTAAAGTAAAAAGTAACTTAAAGACTGTTGGGATGTTAATGTCATTTGAAGGAGAAAATATTAAATGATGTATCTGGGGTTTTTTTTCAAAGGATAAACACAAAAATGAGAAAACCTAAATCATACCTGAAGGAGCAGAGCAAGAAACACAAATGTTCAAATCATTTCATTCTGTCCACATAAAGCTTTTGTCACTTGTAGACTTACTTACAGTGGGAAGAGTAAAAAAAAAACAAATACAAACTTTTACTCAAGTAAGAATATTGGAGAAAGAATTACTTAAATAAAAATAATACTCAAGTAGGAGTAAAAGTTCCATTCCATTTTTCCATTTAATATTGTCCAATATACAGGTCAGCAGGTGGCGCAGCGTGTTTACGTCCTTACCCCTCTCGTGCTGAACCGTGCCCAAACCTGGCCCAGGGTGGATAAACACGCTCCTCATTCAAACTACACCTTATTTTTAGATGATTTAACATAACTAATGGATATACCAAGTTTTATCGAATGTTTACAAATTACCTAATGAGATAAAACTACCAAACGCACCACTTTTGGATTCCTACATTCACATACTAGCCCCTGTTGTTTCTGCACTCTCTGGCCATGCGCTGGTCACGTTTCCTCTGAGCCAATCAGAGACGCTCGTGAGCTGTGCGCGGCTATAAATCCCGCGTGGGTGCGAGAGCAGGCAGGAATGAACAACAAAAGAGCGCTGCTGTGCCTACAAACCTTTAACAATTGCTCTTATAACCGCTTTAAATTCGTCTTCACCTAACATACGGTAAGATCTTCAACATATGTGCTTGTGGTTTGAAGCTCGTTATTATTTTCACTCTGGTTTGGGTTTATTATTTGCTTTGAAACATAGCGTGATGGCCGTTTTGGTTTATTTTGCTGCCCTAATACAAGGCTGCTCATCTGGCTGAATGTTTTACTTACCTTTGTTCCGTCTGTTACTTACTTATTGCGATTGTATTACTTTACATTTGTATATGTATTTTAACAAGTTGCCATAGCCTACATAAATTGTGCAAATATCTATAGCTTTTAAAACGTTTTATATATTAACATTGTAGGCCAGATTATTTAAACTTCCTGAAATACTTGCAATTAAAACAGCAATGCGTTTGGATTTTATAAACGACACTTTTTGACCTAAGCCTTTAAGTTTTATATCAACAGTCCCCATTTCTCTCTTTTTATTTAACTCCTTTTTTATATAAGTAATTTCATGCCTTCTGAAAACTGAATAGACCCTGTTATATAATGAACACAGGTTTGCATAGCCTGTATATTTCACGTTTATGTGCCTCACACTGTCTTGTCATGTTTCATCTAGGAATTTAAGGACTCAAGATGGCTACCTCTTTGAGCTCCAAACTGAACAAAGCTGTGAAGCAGCAGTACATGGACCTACCTCAAGGGGAGAAGGTCCAAGCCATGTACATCTGGATCGATGGGTCAGGAGAGGGTCTGCGCTGTAAGACCAGAACCCTGGACTCTGAGCCTAAGACGATAGCTGGTAAGGATTCATAGTATTTTCATTAAAGCTCTAATATTGAATGTGTTAACTAACTGCATTGTATCATCTCCTACTCCTAGTTTTTTGTTTTTTTGTTTTTATTAGATTGTTGTTTATTAGATGTGCTACTTTTTCTACAAATTATTTGCATGATAATTTACTTAAATCGTAGTATTGTAAAATATGAAAATCTTCCATGATTCCAAAATTGATTTACCCAGCTTAAAGTTAGAAAGTCTAAGCAATGTAACAGCTATTGGTGAATAAAAGCCAACCACTGCTGAGGAATGTGTATGTAATGGGTCCCTTGTTTTTCACCATACTACTGCAACAATACAATGCATTAGGCTTGGAGCTTGTAATTTGATGCATTGTCTGCATCATGGACTCTTCCAGTGTAAACATTTCAGACATTGCAGCCTCACTATATTGGTTTCTGAGACTATAACAAATGCTTGCAATCCAATTGAATCTTATTGATTGGTTTGTTTTTCAGACCTGCCCGAGTGGAACTTTGACGGGTCCAGTACATATCAGTCGGAGGGGTCCAACAGTGACATGTACCTCATCCCAGCGGCCATGTTTAGAGACCCATTCAGGAAGGACCCCAACAAACTGGTGCTGTGCGAGGTGCTCAAGTACAACCGGAAACCTGCAGGTGAGAAGAGGCTTGGCACTGGGACCAAATGATTGCACTGTAAAGAAGCATCACATTTCTAGATACCATAATGTAGTATTTGATTTAAAATATGGGCTATTGGTTTATTGATGCATAGCACTTTGAACAACAATCTTGTGCATCCTTTGTAAATATAATCAACATCATAAACCCTGGGCATTTTGGACAACTGGCCTCAGTCATCACTACATGTTTGTGTGGTGTGATGTAATGATCCAAAAAGGAAATTGATGACAATTGATTTGTTGATAGTCCCATCTACAGAACCTGTGACTTTCGGTGAAAGAACTGCAATCCAGTTTGAACCAGTTCTACAGGAAGACTTTTGTTGCAATATTATGAATAATTGACTATATACATTTACTGATTTTAACTTGGAGTTGTACAGTTTTCCGTTAACTTAATTGACTCAAAGTGAATTTCTATACTGCAATTCTATACTGTAATACTTTACACATACAATGGTTGACCAGAATTGTAATTTAATTTCCATGCCCAATAAAAAGTGGAGGTATTCATTAAATTGGCCTTAAAGCTATAGACTGTTTTGACAGTAAGAAATTTAAATGCATTGCCATATTTAACCAAAATATGGAATCCAATAGACCTATTCAATGAAGAGGAAACTACATGCCTTAATTACATTAAATTTACAAAATGCAGCAATTTTCTACCAACAATATAATATCTTTGCATTTTTTGTATAGAGACCAACCTGCGACATGTGTGTAAAAAGATCATGAGCATGGTGGACACTCAGCACCCCTGGTTTGGGATGGAGCAGGAGTACACTCTTTTAGGTGTGGATGGTCACCCTTTTGCCTGGCCCTCCAATGGTTTCCCTGGTCCACAAGGTTAATATTGGATTTCCTGTAACTAGTATTTAGTCTTTGCAGAAATGTTCCACTCACTGGTGTGCTTGTGTTTTTGTGGTTAGGTCCTTATTATTGTGGAGTGGGAGCAGACAAGGCGTATGGCAGGGATGTAGTAGAAGCACATTACAGGGCTTGTTTATACGCTGGTGTGCAGATCTGTGGAACCAATGCAGAAGTCATGCCCGCTCAGGTAAATGTCAATAACTTAAATTTTTTTTTTTTTTTTTTTTTTTTTTTTTTGTTTATTGGTGAAATGGCAGAAACGGTCTTGATTTTAAGTTGCAAAGTCCAAGCTACCTATACATTTATAAGTTTTACTGTCACAATGAAGCTAAAATTTCAGGTTTCAGTTCAATTGGTGAAAATGTACCATACTTTCACCATTTTAGAAATGGCATTGTTGACAAAACGCTAATTTGGATGGACTACATTTCATACTAAAACTTAATTCTTATTTGGATTGGATTTAAAGATGAGATGAATAAACAGGATAACATCAAACGTGATGGAAGCTATAATTCTAATTTTGTGTGTGTGATAAAGTATACATTCTAGATTGCACTTTGTAGGCTATGTGCATTTCCTGCACCTACTACTTTCCCTAGACCAAAATGTATGCAATAACTTTTTACTTTGTGGCTTTTCAGTGGGAGTTCCAAGTGGGTCCCTGTGAAGGCATCAACATGGGGGACCACTTGTGGATAGCACGGTTCATCTTGCACAGAGTTTGTGAAGACTTTGGCGTGGTGGCTTCCTTCGACCCCAAACCTATCACTGGAAACTGGAATGGCGCAGGCTGCCACACAAACTTCAGCACAAAGGAGATGAGAGAAGATGGTGGGCTCAAGTGAGTACCCCAAAGGCTTTTCAAGTGGGCTATAATTGCATTAAGTGTGTCGTTTGACCCCCCCCTTTGGACACTTTTAATTTCATCCACTTTTTATACATTATCAGGTGAAAGAAATTGATCCTTAAAGTTGACATGATTTTCAAAATTTTTATTACTTTAATAATAAATTGGTTAACATGGCAAAAGCTTTTGGGAATGAATGTTTCATCCCTAATCCAAGTAGATTATTTTTCTGATACTGGCTGTAACCTGCCAGTATCTGTAACCACACTGAAAGCCCTGTTCAAAGCATTGTGTGCTGGTGTGGTTGTGTGGTTGGCTCCTTTCAAGAAGCTACTTGTTTGAGTGGCAATGTATTAATTAAAAAAAGGCCAGTTGACAGAATAAAATTTTCTGTTGCAATAGAATTTACCTGTACAACTGGGATTGTACAGACCTCGACTTATTTAAAACCAAATCTTGACCATTCTTTTACTCTCTGCAGAGTCATCGAGGACTCCATTGAACGCCTCTCCAGGAGACACATGTACCACATTCGAGCCTATGACCCCAAAGGAGGCCTGGACAACGCTCGCCGCCTCACGGGACACCACGAAACCTCCAACATTGATGAGTTCTCCGCTGGCGTCGCTAACCGGGGAGCTAGCATACGAATCCCACGGTCTGTAGGCCAGGACAAGAAGGGCTACTTTGAAGACCGCCGCCCCTCCGCTAACTGCGACCCCTACATTGTAACTGAAGCTCTTGTACGCACATGTTTACTCTTGGAAGAAGGAGAGGAGCCTAAAGAGTACAAGTGAACAGGCTAAAATGCCTTCAAAAGTACTGTATATTTTCCATGTCTTTTTCAAGACTTAATGACTTTTGTACTTGATTCGGCGTGTTGCGGGCCATGTACTCTTGATATGCAAAAAAATACTTTACCTCTTCCTCAACACTGCCTGGACTATGCTATATTTCACTATTGTAGATCTATAGATGGTATTATTGATTGTGCTGTTTAATGTTTACTAATGAGCTTGACTGTCACCAAAGGATCATTTGGCGCCTGAATGTTTTCTGTTTTGATCTTCGATGTTGACTCTACAAAACTAATTACTTTTGTACTTTTTTTTTTTTTTTTTTGTTTATGGTGCATGTCTATTTTCTGAGATTTAATGTCACTTGAAGAAGATGGTTTAATAAACAATTTACATTTTTACTACAAATTGATTGCTCTCGTCACTATCTCTTTCTTGATAGATTAACTAAATGAAGGATACTGGCAGTGTTTGGTCAAGTACTACAAATTTCTTCAGTGAAAGTACACTTAACATGTACTGCATCCAAACGTAAACATGAAAAACTCTACTCAGTATACTAGTTACTTGAAGCTGAATTAAATAATTTCAAATCATTATCCGCATTTTCTTTGAGCTCTGGTCAATCAGCAGGTGATGCAGTGCTGTTATGTGAGTTAGAGGAGCAGATACAATTGTGGATTGGGATGACTGGGACTTCTGCTGTGTTCAGTTCTCATAATTTTAAACTAACTGCAAGCGGCGATAAAGGCCCTCACCACTCCTTGCGACCTCGGGGTACATTCCACCGTGGAGTTCGCACCTCTCGTTCCCGCTTGCATTGCCCCTTCCCCTAAAAACAACTGAGTAATACTACTCCATTCATTCCAATGAGAGCATTTCTGACATTTTCATACCTGCACGGTTGGAAATGGAGGTATGTGTTCATTGGCTTTTTTGTTCAGTCTGATGAGTGGACTATGTGTACCAAATTTGAATGGTCTATGACAAAGTAATTTTTTTTCATTCCAATTAACTAAAACCCATGTATTTCAATGAGAAATGTTGGATGTTGCCATGGCAACACGCTTGCACATAGAAGTATGTTTTCATTGGCTTTTTTGTTCAGTATGGGAATAGGGATGTCCATGCCAAATTTCAAATGTTTTTGACAAACTTTTTTTTTTTGGGTCCAATTCAAAATTTCAAGGGGGCGCTGTGGAGCAATGTAATGTTTGATCTTTGGAAATTGTATATCATTGCGTTCAGATCCACATTTTGAAGAAAATGTATATTAATGCCGGGAATTAGGACACTGCATATTTGAGTTAAGCGCAATTTAAAACTTCCAAAAATTGCTTTTTTATTTGCAGGCTGGCCACGCCCACATTTTATGACTGAAAAATTCAAGAGAGTTGCCTATAATCCCACATGGTTGTAGTTCATTTGGACCAATTTGCAAGTTTGTTGGATGAAAATCCACGGCGTAAAAAATTCAGATGTGTGAAGTAAAATTTTGAAAAAAATTGGGTTCCGCCCACAATGGCCGACTTCCTGTAGGGCCTAGGGTGGGGTCATAATATAATTTTTTACTTGTCTTGTCAAGTTCTATGTTTGTACCAAATTTCATTTGTCTATGATGAAAAAGGTCTCTCATTGCCGTAATGTATTTATATTTTTGAGGTGGCGCTATTGAGCCATTTTGAAACATATTGCACATCAAAATACACATTTTTTTTGCCAACATTGAATTTTCATAGTTGGATTAGTGCAGAGCATCTATTTAGTCTACAACAAAGTCCAGTACTCTGAACCCCATTCATTTCAATGACACATGTATTATGTTACCACGGTAACATGGTTGCAAATAGAGGTATATTCTCATTGGCTTTTTTGTTCAGTATGTCAAGCCAAATGTCCATGTCAAATTTCATATGTTTATGACAAAGTTCAATTCAATTCAATTCAATTTATTTTTGTAGAGCCCAAAATCACGACAGCAGTCGCCTCTTAGGGCTGAACATGGAGATGATTAACCAACAGAATTAGAAAATCAACAATGAAACAGAAACAGACAAGCAAATTAATCAACAGAAAACAAGCAATGAATAACTGTTCCAGAACATCCTCTGTCCTTAGACCCTTCTTCTCAGCAAGGAAAAACTCCAAAAACCCAGTGAGAAAAGGAGAAACCTCGAGGAGAACCACAGTGAAGGAGAGATCCACTCCCATGGACGGACAGGCTGCAGATGTGTCCAGGACTAAGGTGCATCCAGTTCAAGTCTGTAGGGCCAGAGCCCACTCAGTGAGCCGTCTATTCAGGCAAGGCGATCAAGGGTCCAGCCATCACCGGATGATCAGGAGGGGATCTAGGGTCCAGCCATCACCGGACGGTCAGGAGGGGATCTAGTAATTTTTTTGGTTTCCATTCAAAATTTCAAGGGGGCGCTGTGAAGCAATATAATGTCTGAGCTATGTAAATTGTATATCTATGCATTCAGATCAAGATTTTGAACAAAACGAATATTAATGCCGGTATATAGGACACTGCATGTTTGAGTTACGCACGATTGAACACTTAAAAAAAAATAGCTTTTTTCTTTGCAGGCTGGCCACACCCACATGTTATGTCTTAGAAAAATCCAAGAAAGTCGCCTATAATTCCACATGGGTCTAGTTCATTTTGACCAATTTGCAAGTTTGTTAGATGAAAATGCACAGCATAAAAAATTCAAATGTGAGAGTTAAAATTTCAAAAATATGCGGTTCCGCCCACAATGGCCGACTTCCTGTAGGGTTTAGGGTGGGGTCATAATATAATTTTTTACTTGTCTTGACATGTTCTATGCTTGTACCAAATTTCATTCATTGGTCTACGATGGAAAAGGTCTTTCATTGCCGTAATTTATTTTTATTTTTGAGGTGGCGCTATTGAGTCATTTTGAAATATAATTTTTTTTGAAGACCAAAATAATACATTTTTCGCCAATCTTGAATTTTGGGTCAAATAAAATGTGTTAATGTTCAGGGAATCAAAAATGGGTTCAATCTGGCGACCAAAATAATAATAATAATAGTAATGGACATTTTTTTTCCCACCCATTATTAACAATAAAAGCTACATGTGACGTTTTCACATTGTGCCTCATCATGAATAAGGCCTCTGTGAATGTGTTCACAAGTCCAAGACAAATCAATTGTCTTCTATGATTTTTTGAAAATGAAATCTGAAGAGAGAGTCATTTTGTGAGATATTGCCATGATTTGCATATCATTGTGTTTAGCTCAGCAATGTGCATATACACTGTATTAGCGTTTTCCCAACAAAAAATGTGTGAAAGAGAAATATTTTTTTAAATATTCAAAATATTGCGAATTTGTTGAAAATTCACCATGACATGACCATACCTTAAGTCAAAATGTAATTGATCATCTATAATCACACATGGGCTTAGTGGGTTTTGGCCAATTTTGAAGTGTTTTTGATGAAAACTGTGAGAGGAGATGTCCTGAATGCAAGGGAGTGCGCTTTTGTCATTACCAGGTTTGATCCGATATGGCCGACTTCCTGTACATTTTACGGCGGGGCCATAATAACACTTGATTTTTTGCTATTTTCCTGATTAGGCTGATTAGGGAATGTAGACTGATTAGGGAATGTCTTTATTACTCATACTGTCCCCATAACCAAGATGTTCTGTGGTGAAGATGGAACAGTGAAGCGACTCATCTAAAGCTAAAGTAATGCCTAACTTGTACGACATAAGGCCACCTGCAACAAAATGTCTGCATACATGTAGTGGTACACTGGTAAATTAATTTCAAATATCAAACAAAAACATATCAACAAACTAAGTACAACAAGCCGACTGGGCCAAGCAGTTATATACCACAGAGGATACACTGATGATCTGGCCGCATATGTAGAACATAGTGCAGAGAGTAAGGGACGGCTCCCACAATCTTAACAGGAGGAGGGTGGAGGGGACCTGCAGGAGGGACAATAGTCCTAAAAACAGGGCCCGGAGTCGATGGAGGCAGAAGACATGGGCGAGGAGCAGGGCAAGGAGGTCCCTGGATGGAAAACTGTCCAGCAGGACTGCAACGGTCAAGGCGAGGAGCATGAGATACAAAGAGGTCCCTGGATGGAAAACTGTGTCCAGCAGAGCTGTAAAGGTCAAGGCGAGGAGCTGGAGACACTTTGAGGTCCCTGGACAGAAAAACTGTGTCCAGCAGAGCTGCAACGGTCAAGGCGAGGAGCACAATTGCACAATCATAAGATCTGTGAGGAGGGAGAGGCCGCGCCACTTACTAAAAAAATCCCCCAGGTCATTATACATACTAGGTATAGAGGAGAGGTCAGGCTTGTCCCGGAGAAGTTTATGGTAAGAGTTGGCTTCCCCTGCTGGTGACAGAGTAGATTGCAAGCAATTGGCGTGACAAAAAGAACTGCATTCAGAAACCTTTCCACTGGCCCAGTCAATGATGGGATTGTGTTTTAATAGCCAGAGATGGCCCAGAGTAAGTGGAGTTGTGGGGGCAGAGATAACAAAAAACTGCTTCTTTTCATGATGATTGCCAGACAATACTATGGAAACTGGTTCAGTGACATGTGTTACCTTGGCTGTAAGTGGCCTTTCTAGTGGTTCCAAACGCAACCCAAACTGCTTAGCCACTTACTCGTCTAAAGAGTCTTCCTCAACACAGAGCCAATCAGAGCTTCAATGGGTAGTCAAGAGTTTTGTAGTACAGAGTGGCATCAATCTGAAGTCTACTGTTCTTTTTATCTGGGACAGAGTTTTGGCCCATAAGTACTCCCAGCGTCATCACTCCTCTGGAGTAAGATGTGCTTTGCCCAATTGCATAGGCTCCTTTGTAAGGGGTGGTGTAGAAGGCGACAGAAAGGGATGTGGAGGTGGGTTGGATTGCAGTGGAAGAACTGGGTGGCATACAGCATTGGAGGGAAAGAGGTGTTTCTCTTTTTGCCGTTTTTGCAGAGTGTTATCAATATGATTTATAAGGGAAATGAGAGATTTAAAGTAAGCAGGGTGACCCTGAGAAATTAGTTAATCCTTTAATTTATCATTTAGCTCCTTGATGAAAACAGCTTTAAGTGCATTGTTGGTCCAATCAACATCTGCAGCCAGTGCCCAAACATCAATAGTGTAGTCTGCAACAGATCTTGCACCTCCAGGAACAAAGGCTGTTGCAGCAGAGGCCGGAGACTGGAGAGTGAGCAAGGCATAAACCTGGTTGGTTAACTGAGTGACTTGTTGGGTCAGGGCTTGGTTGCATTCCAACAAGGCTGGGATACTTTGTTCATGTCGACTGATCATGATTCCTTGGTGCAAAAATGCTCAGCGTAATGTCTGGTCAGGTTCTGAGTCTGTTTGATAGATGGCCAGATGGTTCTGTTGTAATGACTGGATCAAAAGATGCAGACTCTGGATTTGAAAAATGAACAGAGTTTATTACAAAGAAAAATGCAAAAAGTTAGTTGTAGGGAGTCAGAACTTGAGGCGATTGGTGGGTGCAAAAATGCGATCTGAAGAAGGCAAGAGAAAAACAAACTAAGTACTACGAATTGCACAACAAAGCCAACTGGGCCAAACAGTTATATACCACGGAGGGTACACTGACGATCTGGCCGTATGTGTCGAAATGAGTAGGCTCTTTGTACTCCAGAGGTTAGATTGATTGCTGATTGGCTGCAGGTGAGTAGTGGGTGGTGCCAGACTCTCCGCCAAGCTCCAGGCACAGACACAGACCGTGTCTCAATTGAACAACTCCATATTTCGCCAGGTGCACTAAAGGGCACTTATGTAACTTCTGGTGTGACAAGGCTTGAGCCAACAACTGTATAGCTTATTAGTCAACGGCTATGTGGCTCATAAGTTAGCAGGCATCACGGTTGCTAGGCAACACAACCTAAGTGTCATAACGTAAGCTAGGTAACCTAAGTGCACAGGCAGCAGTTGAAGTATGCTTCGTGGCGTAGGCCTGTCCCATTTTGGCATGATGGCGGCCACACGGAGGGGTACCCTTTGTCGGCCAGGTACTTCGAACAGTGGGGGGGGGCTCTTCTTAGAGAAGAACTCAGCCTAAATATGCAGGGTTTGTGTGTTAAACATGTGTGAATGAAACAAAACACGATGCTGAGTAGATTATGGGCAAAAATTAAAACAAGGGTCCAGAAAGTCCAAAAACAAAATTGAGAAATAACTGAGAAAGTCTAACAAATGATGAATAAATGAAACATAATGTATTCATTGATATAGTAATGTCCTCCTTTCTTAGTTGTGTTTTGTATTTGTGTGGTGTCCCAGTTTGTAAAAGTCAGTTCCGTAAAGTATTTACTTAAGTTTATCAAAGTATTACTAGTACGGAGCTGTACTGTACATTCTGGCAAAATGTCATCTGATCTGAGCCAACAGCCAACTACTACCTGGAGCTCCAGTGTTTTCATTTCACAGTCATGATTTCATTGATTCTTGAATTCTAATGTAAATTGTGCATGACTTACATATGTTAGCTAATGTGCATTTTGCACTGTACTTGTGTATAAGAAAGTTGATGAATGAACTAAAGCCAAGTGGATGTAGTCAGTCTGCAGTTGCCAGTAAAGTAATTCTAGGAAAGCTCTGCACGTGTTCTGGTAGAGACCTCTGTGAACCGTGGGGTCAGAGCCAACAGGCCAGACCAGAAGAGACTGCAGCTTGTAATATTGGCCCAGTTTGTGGTATCAGCATGTACAGAATGACAGTGACATCAGTGTTCATTTTGTCAACACTTTTTTTGATTAAGTTTTAGTACTTGTCTTTAGCTTTTGTCAAAATGTTGTCAAATCTTAGTTTTGTTTTTTATTTCTTTTGTTTTTTTTTTCTTTCTCATAAGGCATTTAGTCAACCCACAATGTATATTTAACAAACTTTGAGTTTCCTTATGGTCTGGAAGCTTGGTTATAGTTTTCACTTTTTTATGTTAGGTTGTGTTATTTTATCGTCGTTATTAACTTTTATTTTTAAATTTTGTATTTCATCAGCAAAAAACACCAACTGACCTCAGACTGCAGTGCATGTTGATTTATTTGATTAACCATATTTGGTATACAAGACATAAATAATTTAAATAATATGTTTGCGGCTTGCAATAACATCCTGAACGTGAACACCTAACTTGTGCCAAGTACACATTTCCCAATGGCACGGGTCACTCCCAAAATAGCCTCGTGTTTGGTGTGTTGTTTTCACTGCAATGTCTGATAACCTTTACTCTATATTTACAAACCTACTAGTCCTTAGAAGTCTATGGAAATCCATTTAGGAATAGCCAGAGAGAAAAAATATCTAGTTAAGTTTAATCATTTATATGCTGGCAGATTCCACAGTACTAGCATTGGCTAATGATGTGTAATGTAATTTTGTAAGTTGATTAACGATAGGGCAGTTATATAAGGATTTTTACTGAGAGACTTATTTTAATTGTAAGCCTATGCTTTCACATAAATCGCATAAGTCACATATGATAATAATTCCAAAAGTTGTTCATGTTTACATTTTGTGTTTTGGTTTTCAAGCTGATAAACGAGATCAGATAACAGCTTCTCACTTTGGGTTGACAGATCCTATAGCTTAAACAAGTTTTTAATAAATCTAGGCTATATGATACTATGGGGCCTCAGTATATGACAGCTAATGCCATCTCAGGCGAATAATAAGTTCATTTGGGATTCTGTTTCTGCTTTTAAAGGAGCATGTTTCAGATGTTGAATGAATTGTATGTTAGAATATGGGTCATTATGGACAAAAACAAATAAAAAAGAAAATATATATCATCTTAGGGTTGTCTAAAGTATCAAATATATAATGTATATTTAATCAGTATATAATGCTAAATGCTTAGTTAAATGCGAAGTCTAACATGGAAACTAGATACTCATAACTAGATATTCATTTGAGCAGGTATTAGTACTATAAAAAAGTCACATTCACAGGTCAGAAATGAACCTTTCCTGTGAAGCTTTAGAATAATCTTCCGCTGTATCAAAATAAGTATAAGACCACATAGACTAGTATACACCCATGGACTACTATGGAACTTATCTGGGGGACTGAGGGATTACATAGATATAACACCATATGGTAATATAAGAAAGAAAGATAAGAAAAGTACTTAAAAGAAAGTACTTTTGGCATATTATTGTATCATAGACAATCAGTTTGCAACAATAGCAGTGATTTGATTTCACACATGCAGAACGACACGGGCTGTATTCACACACTTCTGTGAAATAAAAATATGTGTTCTCCTCAAAGCTAAAATATAGCTTGTAGTTAGTAGTTGCATGTTTTGGATTTGTGCGGTGTTCCCAGTTTTAAAGGTCAGTTCCTGTTAAAGTATTTCCTAGAAGGAGAAGTACTGTACATGCTCTGGCAAGTCGGTCCCTAAGTACTATCTGGAGTTCAAATTATGTGCGTCATGACTCAAAACCACTGAATATAGACATCAACAAATGTGCATTTCTTCCTGTAGTTATTTTCTTTACAGATGTATCACTTTTCTGCTTGTTTCAATGAAGATGCTATTGCTTTGCCAAAAATGTTTCACATTATGGAACTATCCTTCTCCATATCCATCACATGACTAAATCAATCCAAGCAGGTAAGTAGATAGGTAGAGGTGACCCTGCTCATAGATTTTTGGAGGGGCTGTCCATATTGCAAATAAAATGTGACTCATACGTGAGACGACCAGCCTGAAACGTCCTGATGTGCAGAAGAGGGAAAAAAAAAAAGCACAAGTCATGCCTTCACATTATGACACAGGCTATACTATTTAAATATATATTAGTAATCACCTAAAATTAATAATTTGCATCTTTCACCTAAATAAGACAAAGTTGTAGGGCTGCAATCGACTAAGGAAATTCTTGGTCGAATAAAGACATGTCTGATTAGTCAACTTAAAATGGGGCGTGGCAAAAGGTCTCAAAACTATTGCATAATTCTTTGTATCTGACCCATACTGCACTCACAAAACCACAACCTCATGTAAAATCTACTATTTATGCAGGAAACGGTAGTAAGAAATAATGTATTTATATATAAACAGATTAAATTTGAATCAAATGTTTAATCTGCCTTTTTACATATAAATATATAAAAAGTATATTCACCTAACTCACTCACAAACTTCTTTTTTCTGCTATTGTTCCATGTAAAGCGACTAATACAAATTTGTGTCTACCAAGACTCCATAGACTGATTGATCAAGTAAACAACTAAAAGACTATAGACTATATTTTTAGCTTCACTACAGTAGTCTGTTTAATTCCTCCCTTTTCCAATGAAAGAATGTGGCATCAGTTGCATTTCAGAGGTGTAAAAGTC
This sequence comes from Periophthalmus modestus, assembly GCA_019594935.1. NCBI lineage: Eukaryota > Metazoa > Chordata > Actinopteri > Gobiiformes > Gobiidae > Periophthalmus > Periophthalmus modestus. The sequence goes on along the minus strand of JAIEZT010000007.1, from coordinate 19,150,428 downwards.
ATGTACATATGACTGAACTGAGAACTGAATTAAACTGAATTTGTTTTCTTTCCACATATGAAAGAAGCCTGGATCCCATTTGAAAAAATCTGATTTGGCATGACATGAAAAAATAAGATCCAAGTCACATTTGGGCAAAAAAAAATCAGATTCACCTGCAGTGTGAACTTAGCCAAAACAAAACAAAAAAAAAATATAACATGCAACTTTATTGAGTACATTTCAAGCATTCGCCATTGGTCATCGCATCAGTGTCAGCATTTGAAAACAGTATTGATCCTAATGTATATTGCCATCACTCCTTCACAACCCTGGGTCACACAGACAATGCGTATTTTGTGCAAACCTGCATAACTATGTAGACAGTTATGCAGGTTTGCACAATATATTGACTTGATGTCTTAGCCTTTTGTTACTTGACCCCATCGGACGCTCTGTGTAGACTGGTATCGTGTGCTGCTCATGGGAGGGAGCACTGATGATATTTCAGAACAGATAGGGTTTGTGCAGAGAAAGAGGTTATAAACACAAAAACACCAAGTCAAGGGCTCGGTTTCCACAGCAGCCCAACTGTGTTCTATAGAAATGTGCTTTGTGGAGAGAGGTGAGATGGGGGGTGGGGCACTATGGTATTACTATGGGCTGGTATTACATAACAGAAAACAGTCTAGGCTAGGGAAGTGTGTAATCTTAATTTCCTTTTGTCTTGTATGACGTGCGTTGTGGGTCAAGTGTGCACGATATGATCTGAATGTGCTTTGAACCAGGCCTGTAGTTGTGACCCTAAACACCCACATAGAATGTTTATGTTATGAGCTGATTGTGAAATGAACAAGGCAAGTAGGGAACACCAAAAAAGACCTTAAAATGTTTTTGAGCTAAAGTTATCTTGCCTCTGTACAGATCTATTGTATAAGCAGTCCTTGAGGCAAAAAACTAAAATCTGGTGTATACTGTTTGCATCTAATTAGAAAGTATTTTATTGTCTGATAATTAGGAAGTTTACGTTAGCATGCTAGTTGTTGTTAGCTTTACTTGGGAATAAGTTTGGACCAGTGCAAACTCTATAAAATTAATTAGTTCTGTTTTTCATGTTTTTAAGACAGGAAAAGGGAGATACATTAGTAAATACTGCAATAATATTGTAACCACGAAAAAACAAACAAAAAACAAAAAAAACAAACTTATTGCATTTTTTGTTTTTTTTCTCATATCGTGTAGCCATTGAAGGAATCCATTTGTACAAATTAGCAGAGCTAAAATGTTAACTTAAATCACAGACAGTCCAGGTAATCTAATAATGGACACACCAGCCCCTACTGTCTTACATATGGGATCAGACTGCCCCTGTCTGAGGATCTACAGAAGAGATTGGAATAGGGTTAAACTAGAGAAATACTTACGTAACGTAGGTTAGAAAAAAACCTCAAACACAAAACAGACTTGTGTATGTATTTGTCCCGGTTGTTCTTTGTCCTAAGGAAAGTAGCATTGATTTTGAGATAGAATACTTATGCCTTGTATGTTTTTCATAAAAACAAATAGGTCAAATGGTGTTATGCACAGCAAGTTTTCCTTTTACAAAGACCGCAATAAACTCTGTAATATAGAGTAATGGCAGAAAAAGGATATTCTGTACCTTTTATTATTCTGAAATATCTAAAAAATGCTTTATTTGCCAAAAACAAAGTATTCAAATTTTGTATTAGTTTCAGTGTCATATTTCACTTCCCCTTCATAACACAATCAGCCTGCTACATCCTGCATCCTGCAAACTACTGCACATTGCATCAGATTTATGAAGTTGTAGAGTTTGTTATAGCATGGTCAGTGACAAGTCTAACATTGGATTCATACTAACTGCAAGGATGAGTCCGTTAAGTACTTTGAGCGGGTTACAGTACTTGCAGGTGGACTCTTACACCAATTATGACAAAGGCAGTGTGTATTTGACCAAGTAGCTCATGTCATATGTAAGACGGGCTGCGCTGCGACATGCAACAGGCATCCAAGTACATACTGACTTCTCCATATGTGTTGTTGGGATTTTACAGATTGGAACCATGACACTTTAATCATGGTCCCGGGTTTACATACATTTTGATGAATCGGTTTAAATTAGACTAGGTCAGTTATCCAGTTTTCCTGGCTAACATGTAAATATAGTGACTGAATATCTTGAAGTCATTGATTGTGAGACAATGGAATAGCAAGTTGTGATTGGCTTATCACAACAGACAAATGACAAAAGTAAGTAAGTAAGAAAGGTCAATAACTTTATTTTTTTTAAATCAAGATAAGAATCAAACTACGACATTGAAGACTACACTTTATAATAACTAAAAATTTTAATAATCTAAAGCATGGACAAAGACTGCTTCAGTAAAATACCCTAACCTCCTCCTAACCATAACCCATTAATTACGTATTTCTTAACCCTGAATCATTCTTAATACACTTTTAGTTATTTATTAACTTATGTTTTATTATGCATTAAGTCTTTGTTCAAGCTTTATTGGGGGCTAATTAAGGTATTATAAAGCAGTACCATTAACTATCTTCTACCCTTTTCATTATTATAATCTTGTCAGGCGAGACACAATCACGCTAACTGCACATGAAGCTCTGGTCTGAACAGTTTAAATCTAATCTAATCACAAGCCTGCATTTCTCTGCTCTACTCTCTTCCTCATTGTCACTACGGCGCAGCCCTCCCCCACCTCTGCCCCAGCCCCTGCATGGGTAACAAACTTGGGGACAACTAACCTCTGCAGCTGTCTAAGCAAGTTCAGACCACTTTCAAGACTTTTAGGTCTTATCTGTGCCTTATGACGAAAATGAGGTTTGAATGCTTAGGTTGGTCCTGATTTGTGCCGAACAGCCTCCAATATTTGAACAATGAGACTCCTTGTGTTGGTGATAATAGGTTTGCAGGGCTGATGCATGTGCACTGCAGCTGACTGTGATCAAGAAACAGAGCAGACTGGAATAGGCCCAGGCACTTCACTGTCATGTCTATATTATCATTGCTAAATGAACTAAGAAAACAAATAATTATTATTTTTAAATGGTCAGCTCACATTAGTTTGAATTGGTGGTTCCCCTGTGGTTCTTACTTGGTTTTACTGTAGCAAAGAGGTAATTGCATAGCACTCTCACCCAGTGGCAAGCTGGGGTGTCGAGGGACCCATTGAACTTTGACCTTCATAATTTGCCTACAAACTTCAGTATGGCTCTTCTGCTTGAACAGGAAACTATGTCCCCATCCCACACCTGAAATGTCTAGAAGTCTGAGCCCCCTAAACAACTGAATTCAAAAAGTCTTCAGCCCAAGATAAGTGAGATCACATTACATTTAAGGTTAACAATTAGACTTTTGGACATTCTGGGAACTGTGTTACTTACAACTTATTTGTAGTAGTATAGTTTTGAAACTTGACTGCTTTGAAAATAATAATATGACAGGAAACTATGTTAATAATATTAATAATAATAATAATATTGAAGGGTTCCCATGAATGGCATGGTATGTCAAAGATATGGGTCTCACAGATGTCACCTGTGATCTGTGAGCATTGTTTTGGGCTTATTTCTGAGCAGCACTTTTATTGTATATGATTAAGCTTGACGTTAGACTTGATCCACTGACTGTCAGCACATTCATAACATACAGGCATAATCTCACTCTAGACAAATATTTAAGCTCCTGTCAAACATGCCCAGTGTATCCTGCTCAAAACCGACTTTACTCACAGTGACCTTGGTGAACTTCAGAAAGAAAAACAGACAGAACAGTTACACCCTGAGGCCCGGAGGCCTGACAGAAGCTGAGTCATCACGCCAGTGAAAGACATAAACAACTCCAAGCATATGCAGTATTGGATTGCATTCACTTTAACCTACTTAAATAATGAATGTATACAGTATATAATACCAATACATAGTAGAAGTAAAAGTACTGGTGGTCATAGTAGAGTAGAAATGTTTACTAAACTCTGCAGGCAATATATACTTTTTAAACTTTGATTTGTAAATGAGAATTATATGATGTAGTAAGTGTAAATATTATTCATTCTTGCAATGTTGATTTATAGTTGTACTATGTAACATAGTTACATAGTACAACTCTCTCTCTCTCAATAGTTGTTTTCTTCCCATCTGGCCTGGAGTTACTGCTGCATGGGAACAACTTTTTTTTAAACATTGCATTTGGGAACATTTTGTTATTGTTGTGGCAGATCAAAGAAAGGAGAGCCAAACCAATGGCAAGTCAATAGATTCAGAAAACAAATGTGTATATATGACAAACCACTTAAAAAAAGGCAGAAACTAGGATTATATCAACCTGGACAAAATCAGGTTTATGCATAGATTCAATTGGGACAAAATGAAATGAATCTAGGACTACACGGTTTAAACTAGAACTAACCCAATGAGATCTACATTAGACCTACCTCATGAAAGTGGGTCTAAACAAGGATTACCGACACATGTGTCACTGAAATAAACAAATCTGGTGGCACGGCACATGCTTGACTCAAGGTGCAACACTGAGCAGACTGATATCCTTCTGTATAAAAAACAGAGAGATATCATTGGATTTCCCAGGGCTAATCTGAGCAAGGAGTCGAGAATTTGGAGAGGATTAAATTGAATAAATCTAAAAACTAAATTCGATCAAGACCAAAATATTCAACAAATACATTTTAAAAGATTTTCTAAAACAGCTAAATCACAACTCAAACCAATGTAAGTTTGGATATCTCCAGGGCTACAAAGAACTTTGAGAACCGGTGCTTTAAATGGTGACTGTACTCGCAAACGATAGTGGACTAACTTTAAAATTGTTTATGGGCCATTACCTTCCCCCTTTTCTGCATTTTACTGCCCCTCACCTCCCTCTCAAAAGGGGACCCCCATCCCCCAGTCCAGCAGCATGTGGAAATTTACTGAGGTCAAAGAAAGAGAGGAGTCTAATGTTTCAATCAGTGAAATTAATTGTAGTTAGAACATCTTTAAGAAATTCAATGACTATGAGGATTTTAATAAAAGAAGCTCTATGGTGAAATCCGACTGAATTTGTGAAACGTATTGGCTTATAAGTTCTTGCATAGTTTTCAGTGGGTCTGCAAGTAAGAAGTTACTTGCACAAAACCAAGTTCACATAAGTTAAACATTACTTGAGAAAAGTAGGGATAACTGTGTGCTGCGTGTTGGTGATTAACGCACCTGACACAATGGTTAAGACACTCACACTCCATCAGAAAAGTTCCTTTAACTTCGTGCGTTGAAGACCTTTTTTTTTTTTTTTTTTACATTTATTTATGTATTTCTTTAGATTTTATTTCATTTTCCCATCCATGCATTGTATTATGAATGAATTAGAATCATTATTAAAGATTGCCAAACTGGGATCCCCAAGCTGTATTTTGCCTATAGGGCCCTTACAAAGCTAGAAACAGCCCTGTGCAAACTCCATACCCCAGTTACATGTTCTGTACTGCCTGTTCCTCAACCCCTATACTTACCACTATATCCACTAAGTACATATATTATTTTCTTGTTAAAAATGTACAGTCAGATCAAATCTGGCGGTGAGGGTTTTGACCTAAGAGGTGCCACTTATGCAACTATATCAGACCGCAGCGAATGCTGTGATTTCCGTAGAAAGAGAACATTTGTGTGGAAAATTCCTGTATGTTTTCGGTTAGGTCTCTGGAGCACTGTGAAATATAAGAGCCACACACAGAGTGACTCAGCGCTTTTTAACCGCTCAGCCAATGAACTAAAAGCACCATTCATTCAAGTCCAACTCTGCATCCCAACATATTATAGTCATTTCTTCAAGTGAGTAACCTAATTTTGTGTACTTTTTAGGTCCGGCAGGGAAATGCCATAGTTAATCAGAATCAGACTAGTTTGAAGTCTTCTCTTTTCGTTTCTTCTGTTAAAGAGCCTGTACCTGATTGTTCCTGTATATTTGAGAAAAATCTGTTTTGCCCCACTACAGATATATTGTAACAGCAGCTCTTGAGAATCAACATATGTCTGCTGTGTGCTATCTGCATCTGATTATAAAGCATTTCATTGTCTGAGAATCAGGAAGTGTGCAGTTAGCATGTTAGTTGTTGTTAGCATTATTCCCACAGCAAGACTCTATTCTGATCTCTGATGATAAACTAATTGCTGTGAATAATTAGGTTGCTCGGAATAACCTTGGACCACTATAAATGTTTAAAATGGACTAGTTCTGTTTTTCACATATTTAAGACAGTAAAAGTCAGGTAAAGCACCTTAAATTATCATTGAAATATATATGCCCCCATCTAGCTAGCCCTCTACTTTAAACCTCATCAAACTTGTATAGTACCCAACTAGAAACAATAGGCTATTCCACGAGCCAAGGTAGCCCTGACCAAATCTAGGTCAAGATCTGGGTTGCCTGCTCTGAACAGGTAACCCAAGAGCATTGAATGATGGGTCAAATGCAGAGGACAAATTACTCCATAGCAACACAAAATTATACCTTAAATTCTTCCTTTGCAAATGTCATATCCTACTTGTCACCATATGAATATGAAAAAAACATGTAACGTCAAAGAGGTTACATGTTACTGTCAATGTTGCTACTTCCTGTTACGTGTCTCATCCAACCATAGTCTGCTGTCTCTCTTGTTCAGCCAATCAGTTTCCAGCAGTACAAATGCACTCTCTCTCTCTTCATAGTCCATCAGCAGCAGAACCACCAGTTTCCTCAACCTGTTCATCTTCTCCACTTCTCCACCAGCAGCCCCCAGGGTTGAAAATGATCTTGATTTGTCCAAGATCATTTTTATTTTTGCGTGTATTACTCAACTAGGATGTGTGTAAGGCCATGAATGCAATAGCACTTTTGATTTGACAATATTGAATTAAAAAAGAAAGTGCACTACTAGAAATGATGTGGTGGACATGAGGCAGTGACAGAACAATGAGACAGTTTCTGTGTCTACATGACTGCAACAGTTTTGTTTCATTTTGTCATGATGTCCATGTGATGTTTTGTTAAAGATGTACTCTATAACTTTTAAGGTGGGAGGTCTGTTCCTGCCGGTTTCTGTGGAAATGCTCTTGCTTTGCCAGGAACGTTTCACAGTATGAGATTAAACATAGCCATCTTGAATGTATTCAGTTATAGGTGTTTTCATTGCTTAAAAAACCTTGAAAAGCATTGTTACTGTGATCGGGGTTGCCGATGGGCTATATAAGTTTAAAACCATACTGTTAACCATTCCAGGCATCATTTTGATAGGAAGGTATATATCGTGTCCTCTGGGAGCTTGAGAGTTCTGCACAGTATCTTTGCTGTTCTTAGTACTGCACTTTTCTGGACTGAGATGTCTCATGTTTTTGTTTTTTCCCCCCGGGATCTGTTGTAGCCACTCCTCCAGTTTGAGGGTCTCTGCCCTAAGCACTTTGATGACAACAGGCACCACCTTTCCAGCTCTTCTTTAAGTATTTGGTATTTCTGTAGTTTCTAAAATTGAATGTATCCCAATAAGAGTCCTGTAAAGGATATGACAAAACTCTGCAATTCAACAGTATTAACATGTGATAGCTATGTCTCAGTTCCCAGAACAGTCTTTCTCTGTCCCATTGCATGTGTCTCTATTTAGTTTATCATTGAGCTCTCATCAGAGTGGACAGCTAATCCCCCCCCTTTACATGTACGCGTCCTCTCTGTAGGAGTACATCCAGCACTTCCAGTGTCCCAGTAACATGGGTTAAGGTTTTTTTTATTGTGACAGATTTAGCATAATAAACAGGCATGCCTGGCTCTTACTCAATGTTTGCCAACCCCAACAAATCATCACATGATCATAACATGATTAAGTACTTGTAGATTTTTTATTTATTATTTTTTTTGATAGGCCTAAATCTTTCAAAGGCAGAGGATCTCTCATAAAGTGTAGAACCTGTCCTCCATCTGAAATTGTGACCTCAAATTCTACAATGTGACACTACCATACTTGTTCATTCGTGCCAATTGTGTAGTTTCTCTCAGGTTATAGCATTCCCAAGAATTAAACCTCCAACCAAACATTTTGTAGTATTTGATCAAGTTAAGTTGGTAGGTCTATTTTGCCTATGGCCTTTGAACAACATACAAAGATGTACAAGGAATACAACTCAATTGTATTTACTTTGTTCACATCATAGAATACTTTCCACAAACAATTCCTAAAAATAGTTAAATACATAAACATGTCTTTCCAGGAAGTTGTGTTTCGAAATGTGGGAACATTGTGTGATGTGGGGGCCGTTTGTCTCGGGGGTTTGGGGGAGACTGTTATTGTTGACTGTGGTACTTTTCCAGGTACTTTTCCACAATCCGCATTTTTTTTGGCTCCATTTGAACGAAAGGAAACGGCGCCCTCTACTGGTCATTGCGGCACAATACAGAAGATCACGTGACAAAACTCAAAGCGCTCTAATTTTAATACAATGTCTTATATGTATTTGTATATTATTAATTAATTGAATGAATAAATAAATAAATAGAACGCATGCTAAAATAATTTGAGCAAGTCTGGTGAGGTGTTTAGAGACAGGAGGAATTAAAACTAGGGGTTAAAACTACATTTAGGCTACAGGGTCCCTCACAATTAAATACAATACATCAGGCATGCCCAAACTGTGGCCTGGAGGCAAAATGCAGCCCTCAGACCAATTTTTCTTGGTCCTCAAGCTTCCAGGTTAATTGGCCCATATTACCTTAAACAGTACTTTTCACTGTACATTTATGAAAATCTACTTTAACAAGCCCATATCAAATATTTAATGTGCCCCACTGAGGATGCAAGCACGAATAAAGATCTAGTGGTTCAGTCTAACTTGTAATAATAACACAGATTTGAAGTATTCACTGTATTGGCGAGCAGTCTATGGCCCTTAATTGGCCCTCATCTTTGTCCATGTTTTTATTTGTGGCCCTTAATGAGAAAAGTTTGGACACCCCTGCAATACATAATACACAGTGTTAGGTGGTATCTAAATACATCTACCAAGAATACGTACGCTATTCAGAATACTAATTTTGAGTAGTCTAACTGTATTAACTGTAACTGTAACTGTACAGTTACTTTTTCATGTGGTGGTATTCAGTTGCTTTTCTAAAAATCATTGCAGCACTTGGTCACACAATTTAGGTTTCAAACTGCACATAGTTAGTGAGATAAATAGAAAACATTGCTCTTATAGCATGTGCATATGTAATTTCAATTAGTGATGCAACAAAAATTATGAAACTAATATAAAGTTGTTTTTAATAGTACATTGTATGATTTATATACAACTCTGTGAGAAAGTATTTTAAGTGTTTAGAATACAGCACTTGTTTAAAAGGAAGAATACATTTTTAACAGTATTTTTTTGTGAAAGCAGTACATGCACTTAAGCTTTACAGCAGCCTGCTATATCAATACCCTGCTTAATGCTACCAGCCTTAAGTTTATTTGATTTTTTTTTACCTGTAGATGGCAGATGTGACACCTCCTCCCAAAAGTACATAGCACATAGCAGTAACATAGAGAGCATCTGCTTCACGGAGAGACACAGAGAATCATTCCTGCCTGTGGCCATCTAACAGCTGAACTCTGTGCTGTAAAAGTCTCACAATCCTTGCTCAATATTCTGGCATACCTCATTGTTCTAAAACTTTATATAAAGATGTAAACATATTCTGAGGTTACTACATTTTTATAATTTAGTCATTTTGTTCATTTTCTGTAAGTTATGGTTAGGGTTTAGTTAATAATGACATATTGTACTTATTTTTATTTTCTTAACTGTATTCCTATCTCATTGCAGTAGTTTATATACTAATTACAACCCAAATACCAAACACAACCTATAAAAGTAATTTAAAAACATAAAACAAACAAGGTAAAACATAGCAAAGGTAATAAATATTGTGCATTCCTTTAAACCGAATACATGTCAAAACAGAGTTGACCTATGTAATGAGAAACCCACATAAACAAGACAACATCTATATAGTGCTACTATATTCTGTCTTCTCATGTGGACATTTGGACATGACGAGGACAGTTTGATGACTCTAAAATCCTCCCGGGGGACCCATATCACCATAAAACATACTCTGGTCTACAAGTCAGATAAGGTAAGCTGAGCTGCTGTTAGCACTGCTGACAACTGAGGTTTCTGCTCCTGACCCTAAGAAGCACACTGCCAGCTCCTCCTGTCCTCTCCGCCTGCCAGAGTCCTATTGCTACATGTACTGGGCTGGAGTATGCAGTCCACCAGCTACTACAAATGAACTGCCAGACTACACACCCCATGGTAAGATTTTTTTCTTGAACTGCCAGACTACACACCCCATGGTAAGATTTTTTTCTTGAACTGCCAGACTACACACCCCATGGTAAGAATTTTTTCTTGCTAAAACTTGTTATATAAGTTATATAACAGTTATATAAATTGTTTTGATCAGCACTTGTAAACTTGGAAATGGATCATGCCTGCCCAAAGTGACATAGTTACATGTTGAGAAAGTATACATTTAGTAGGCTATAGTAAAACAAGGGAATAATGTAACAACATTGGACATCACTGGGCAAAACTACATGTAACTGAAGGACAAAAACAAAACTACAGTCTAGAATAAAGAACAGAGCAATGAAGGAAAAAAGCTATAATGTGTTTTTGAATTTTGTGAAAAGCAATGCAAAAGGCAAATTCCTTAAAAAATGTCTGAACTTTCAGGAAAAAAAAAGTATCGAATATACAATAGATTTGTATTGCATTACTTTTATTCATGGCAATGTTTTGCTTTTTCGTCGCAGGTCTCCCAAGGATATGTAGGATTTCCCGACGCGCGTTGAGCTTGTGCAGCTGCATACACTGAATGCCATACTCCAAAAGCAGCCATGACTGAAACAGGGTGCCCCCAAACAGCTGCGGAAAAGGGCAATAAAAGAAAAATTCAACACAATTTTTTGGCTACAGACCAAGAAGAGAATGGTCAACTGGACTCAATGGCATGTGTGGACAGTTCTGTAGATTCTGGAATTTTTTATTTGAATCCATTAACTCCAAAATGGAATTGTGGCATTGCGGAAAAATCTCTTGAGATTTCATCTGATGATGAAGAAATTTGGGTCCAAAATAAGGACAATGGCAAATTTAATTTAGCAGAAAAAGCACAGATTTCTAAGCGGGTGACAACAAAACATGAACAGCAAAAACATTTGACTTCTTCAGACAAAATTTTGCTTCAAAATCTGGACAATGTGGACAAAATCTGGAAGGCAAGGAAAAGGGCTTCTAAGCAGCAAATTATATCAAAAGTGAGACTGTATAAAGTGAAAAAACATAATTTCAATAAACAATCTACAAATGGAAACAGTGGGATTATCAAAAAGTGTTCAGATAATCCAACCTCATCATCTGAAGAAGAAGACATTTGGGTTTCAAGCACTGACAACGCTTCAGACACAGTAGCAAGGGCTCAGGTTACACCAGAAATTACTGTCAAAGACAATTGTACAAATTCACAAACTAAACAATCGGCTAATGTTAACAATCAAGAACCTGAAAAATACAATGAAGAAACAAAGATGGAGAAATGTGGCAAGAAGGTAATGTCTAAACTCAAAGATCTTCATGTCAAAGATGACAACAGCTTAGAAGTTTCTGCAAAAAATGTCAACATGCATGACGCCAAAATTTCTCGACTTTTAGAAGCAATGAAAAAACGCGGCAAAATGGACTCGGAGCAGCGTCCGTTCAAGTGTCCTCACTGTCACTGGGCATTCAAGAAGTTGTGCTACCTGCAAAGTCACTTAACAACACATTCTGGACTTAAACCCCATGTCTGCGATATCTGTGGGAAGGCGTACTCGCACCAAGGCACTCTACAACAGCACAAGCGTTTGCACACGGGTGAGAGGCCATACCATTGTCCTTTTTGTGACCGCAGCTACATTTGGTCGTCCGATTATCGCAAGCACATCAGAACCCACACTGGAGAGAAGCCTTACGAATGCAACGAGTGTGGGAAAGATTTTATCCGATCTTCTGACTTGAGGAAACACGAACGCAACATGCACACCAACAACAAACCGTTTCAGTGTTCACATTGTGACAAAACTTTCAATAGACCCTTGTCATTGAAAAGACATGAACGGAAACATCTCGGAGAACGCCCTTATTCTTGTCCCGATTGCGGTAAGAAGTTTGCCTTGCAAAGTCGCATGGCAGAACATCAAAAAATCCACAAGGGAGTGCGTCCATATGTATGCTCTGTGTGTGCAAAATGTTTTACGAAATCGTCAAATCTGACTGAGCATGAAGCTATCCACAGCGGGATAAGGCCCCATAAGTGCGGAGAGTGTGGGGTGGCCTTTGCAATGGCTTCCAGGTTGGTTCGACATCAGTACATACATAATATAGGACAGAGTCACAGTTGCTCTGGGTGCATGAGGAACTTTAGTTGTTTGGCTTCTCTGGAACAGCACCAACAGCTGAATTGTCCCAGCAGGATCTTTGTCTGCGTACAGTGTGATAAGTCCTTTAGGTGTGCGGACAAGCTAGCACAACATATGCTGCATCACAATGACAGCATTGGACCAAACTGATTATTTTACTGTAAAACATTCATAGTTAACTAAACAGATAAAAAAAATTAATAAATAACACACGTTTTAAAAATATATACAACTTCACCAAACTAATTATGTTCATACTGGTTCTTAAGTGGGCTTTGATCTGTTAGTGTCATATTGCTAATAGCTGTGATGCTAATTAGCCATGTCAGTGTGCCGCAGTAGCCTACATGGGAAGTTAATGATGGTGCTATTTTCCAAGTTAATTTAACACTAATTAATTTTATGAATTAATAGAGAACAGATTTATACCCTATTAATGACCCATATGGGCACTGGACTTTATTTTACTATTTACATACTTGTCTTTTTATTCAAAAGAACATATTTTATTTTATATTCTTTATATTTATCAAAAACTCAAAATGTATTTGTAACTCAATTTGTACCCTTGTATATTGTCTCACATCATAGTATATATTTGTGTACATTTGAGGCTATCAAATGAATAGGTGAAATATATGTCCATATCCATTTGCTGCCTAGTATGAAAGTGGTGTGTGTGTGTGAATGATTGGTGGTGATCGGAGGGGCTGATCAGTCTCGTCAGTCTGCCCCAGGGCAGCTGTGGCTACTATAGTAGCTTACCATCACCAAGTGTGGAAGTGAATGAATAATGACTATTGTGTAGCTCTTAGAGAGGCTTTGACAAGCTTGTAAAGCGCATTACAAGTGTAAGGCATTATTATTATAACCATTTGCATGAATCATATAAAAAGTACAATGAATATGTTCAGTATTTTGAAATTGCACTAAATAGTCTATCTGTATTGTGTAATCACTTGAGTAAATAAAGCAATGTGCAATGCCTGTAATAAGTGACAGATTATTGGCAGTGTCAACAGCAGGCTAAATCATGACTCAGATCTTATGCACCACTCCTCTCTCCCTCAACCCCTTTCGCCCCTCTCTCACCCCTCTTTCGCTCCTCTTTCACTCCTCTCTTACTGGACTGCAGACGAAGGGAAATCAGACCCTCCACCTGCTGCTATGGTGTGCTCTCCTTGCATTAAGAAGCAATGCCCGTGAAAACCCTGTTATTTGACAGATACATGTGCCAAAGTGTGGCCATATGTCTCCCTAGAGACAAGCTGCAGCAGAAATTGGACCAGCCACAGGCACTTGAAATAGCATAAGTGGTCCGAATAGGTACTCCTGAACATTGCTCAGAATAAGGGGAGTGGTCCCAAAGTGCTGTCTGTTGACCTTATTCCGTCACGCCCACTTTTGCCTCTAAAACTTAAACACACTTTCTTTGTGGTGGAACTTCCGGTTAAGTAGGAATCTCATTCATTTCGATGGAGAATTTGAGAAAAGTTTTGCCACTACAATATGATATAAAGGAGGTTATATTTCTGTTAAACGTTCTATGTTTGTGCACCGACAAGTCAACACTGCGCCAACTGTCTGGGAGGCTTTAAAATGGCTCTGTAATCCATATAGAACTTATTTGCTGTCAAGATTGGTACCCCATGCAAAATAATATTACCCGAATAATGATGGCGGCACCCACGGATACATCCAGAAGAAGGTGAATACTTTTTAAGGGTAATGTTACATCTTTAAATATTTGGTATACAATGTTCCTCTTAAAAAATAAAATAAAACAAATCAATTGTGAAAACATGTAATATATTAATAACACAAGTTCTTGAATTACAAAATTAAATGCTATAAAATGTACATCATTTAACATTGATACAAGTACAGAGCCATACATTATACATATAGTTTATGCTGAAAAACTACACTAATACAAGTTAATTTATAACCATATTACAGTTCAACTCTAAGTACTTCTGACTCTTATTTGGACTTACAGAGGACCTCCTCCTGCTTCTTTCCATGAAAATGTCATTGGCTATAATCTCCGCAGTATGGCGTAAAACATATCTATCTCCATGGAGAATGTTTTGAAGTACGGTCTTAACTTTTCTATTTCCACTGAATCATGCAGATGACTTTCCACTTCCAAAAAGTTACATACTATCACTTTAAGAAGCACAAGCTATCTTCAACTAATAATTTATATGCTGTATATTAAGTCTGGAAGAAATAAGGAATGCCCATTACAAAAAAAAGTTGGATAATTTAAGACACTTGATGTGTTCGAAGCAATGTTAGCATACAAGCAAACAAATGTCTTACTTCAACTTGGTCTGGTTTCAACATAGCAACATATTTATATGTATCAGTGCTTTTTTTTTTTTTCTTCAATATAAAATCTACCTTAGAATAAGCTAGTAAACATATCAGCATGTAGGGTTTTACAGGTTAAGAAAATAATAATTCTATATACACCAATATAGATCCTTGACAACATAAAACTAATACTCAACGTATCTTCATATCAGAGTGGTTGTAACTTAATGAGGATGTGCCAATTCCAACATGGCGACCACCTAAATCTTATGCCAACAGTGAAACAGATATACTAGTTTGTTGCCATGTTATTACATCAGTGTGTGCTATTCAAATCACAAAATATGATCTGTATGTGCAATTAATTTAGCTAGGGTCAGCTTTACGGAAGTACATGAGTTGCACTGGGGAACTGGAGCAGGTCTGCCTTCTCGTCCAGTGTATTCAGAGCTTCAGCAAGAGTGAGAAAAATGGCATTTCTATTAGTGATGACTGTTGACATGTGTCCCACATACCAGGTGTGCTAATGACATTATAAGATACTCTGGTCCTGCAAATGAAAATATGTCATTGTTCACTATACATGTATACAATTACTTTTGAGAACATATTTTTAAATAAACTTTACCTTACCTAACTTGATGGGAAGCCTTTTAGCCCAGCTGTTGCCCTGGAAAGAAAAAATATTTGATAAAAAATCCAGCCAGCTATGAGATGAGATAAGATGAAATAATATAAGATAAAATAAAAATAAAATAAAACAAAAATAAAGGTAATGGGTAAATAATTTCAGAACCACTGACACTCACATTCTTGCAATAGGGTATACACACACTGACACTGAAGGATGATGAAGTGCCTTGCCCAAGGTCACAAATGGCAGTATGTATTACTAATAACAGGGATCAAACAGCAACCAGCAAATCTCAACCAAGTGAGCCGATTTGCAGACTTTATACGCCAAAAATAGAAAAGATAGGTACAATGTAGAAATAATAAATATGTAACTGAGAGTTTTGAATTGTCCATCAAATAACGTGTAAATCATCCTTTGCACATTCATTAGCTTTATAAGCGTGTAATGATGACAGATATAAGGTGGTTTTACAATGTGCTAAGGATATCTAGGCTATGGGAAGGGCTGAGGCACGTGGCTCACCAACTTAACTGCATTAGGGGAGGACTTACAGATCATATGGACAGTGAGAGCAGGAGTCAAGATCAAATGTTTAACCTTCTGGTCCTAAGGCTCTCCCTCTAAACCTGTTTCAGTTCAGTCTGCTATTTTTATGTCACATGGCACTGCCAGTATAGTCCACAAAAGGGGCTGTTTAGTCTTTAGTCATGTGTATGGGGGTTTGAGTCTCACTACTGGAATTACAAATTGCAAAACACAAGTCTTGCATTTATTAAAGGAGCAACGCGTAATTTTTCAGGTTGAGGACCTGCCATTTACTTGTCTCCATAGAGATCTGATTGATTTGTCTTGAATGGTCCACGGTATTGCTTAAAAATATCTATTCAGTCTCCTTACTAAGTGGAGTCACCTCTCAATAGATCTTACCAGTAAGCCGTTTCTGTGGAGTTAGAGGTATTTAAGTTTAATGCCATACCGTGGAACCTGGCAAAGCAGAAACATCTCCAAGGAGACAAGCAGACCCTTCACCAAAAAAGTTACATGGTAAATGTAATTTAATGTATTAAATTGTGTGGCTGGTTCCTAGGCAAAGCACAAAAGACAAGACATAGTTTCTGTTAAAAAATGAGCTGAATAAAGTTGAAAAATGACTAGATTCACAGGTTCTTTTTTTAAAATGCATGTTAAAAAGAAATATAAGACCATATTTCCCTTCGTCAAAACATACATTTGCTGTAGTTTGTAACAGATGTAGTAATAGCTGTTAGAATAGGACTCAACAACCCTCAAATTAGTTCCACACGTGTCAGAACTATATGTGTGAGTTTCCACTAGAAGGAAATGTAAAGTGCTTGCCATGCTTCTTATGAAACCGGATTCCAGCTCAGTAACGTGTTAATGGCACTATACCACCATAGAGGAGAAACCGCTAAGCCCTGATGTCTCCTCGAACAAATGGTTGATGTCGACGATTTTTCACTGGCATAAAACAAATTAATTGCAGAGATTATTTTAATATTAACACATCGTTGCTCACCGGCTTTCCTTGAAAACGGATTGATCCCTGCTGTCGTGGAGGACTGTGGTGAGAACATGGCTGGTGGGGGAGCTGGAGTGAATTCTGGGGCGGAAAACTAATGAAACAAAAATATTTATTTTACAGATCCTATATTTTGCAAAATCTTGTAAGCATTTAGCAATGTTAAAATGTTGTTTCCTCATCAATAACATGACCGGAGTATGTTTTGCTTCATTCACAAATGTTTGAGTAATCCTTCCACCTTGTGATGTCATTAAGTAGTCATTTTAAAGTTAACAGCTTTTCCTGTCCTCATTTGAATTCATTTGTTCTACAATATTTTGTAAGTTATTGTAGTGGATTGTAACATAAAAAAAAAAACAAAAAAAAAACCCAAAACACTTTTGTTCAGTTGAGATTGCCACAGAATGTTTAGTAATTCCAGGGCTGCAAATTTTCAAGTGATTCTAGTGAAGGTGTATAGAGTTTAAAAGCCACATGGAGCACTTCCTGTATTACCATTCAATGCCATTACAAGGTGGAACAGAGTATTTAGTTTAGTTTGAGAGAAGAACACAATATTTGTGTTTTGTGAATGAAACTCCAGATATATTTTTGATGTGGATACAATATTACTACTTAATATTAACAGATCAAAAATTAGAATAATATAGGCCCTTTAAGAAAGTATTTGTGAATTGTATATGTGGTTAGATATTTTAAGACGTGCTTTCATGAGGAGATAGTAAAATGTATATTGGGGTCAGAGGAGCACACAGTTCAAACAGGTGCATGCTCTGTTGCGCTGTTCAATGTCACTTGGGCTTGTAAGATGCTTGTTTCCTGGCGAGGAGTACCTAGCTAGTGGATTGGAAAACTGTGTCTGTTTAAAGTTGATAGGAGGAAATACAATTTTTAAAATATAAATCATATCATACTGTTTGCGGTGGACTGGCTGGTTCTGAGGTCTCCTGTGGGTTATCTTTGGGTGGTGACTTAAACCAACCACTGAACCACCCTCCTGATGTGCTAGCCTGTTCACAAATAATAAGTTAATAAAATACACCAATCAAATAAATATTGGCACATTTTGATTTTACTCGTTAACAGGAACTTGCCTGTTTAGGAGGACAGCTGTGCTCAGAGCTGCTGTGGGTCATAGATGGTCCTTGCTGTATTTCAGGATATGTTTGATGTCCTGGGACCATCACTGGACTGGTTGTCTAAATAAAACACAAAAATACTATTATCTATCTTGATTCAATTTTCATGCTCTAGTGGGGATGATTTTTTTAATACAAAGAAAAAGTATACTTTTTTTCAATGAAAAATGCAAAAACATGATCATATTACAGATATTACTGTAAATGCAAAGAAATATCTTACTGTGGTTGATCCAGAAAGTGGTACAGCTCCTGTAATAATAAAACAAATACGCAATTCAATAACAAATACCTTATTTTAAATAATGCTTTATTTATGGCAGCAAGGTTACATGGAGATGTATCTATTTATAGGCAGTCCTGGAACACTGACCTGGAGGACTAGTGACTGCAGAGTGCAACACACCAGTATTAGTGTAATAATAACTGAAGTCTTGGCCCACTGCTGCACTGGCCACTGGAGGAGCGTAGGTCACAGGAGCTGGAATTGTGGGAGAGTTCTGTGGCCTGGAAACAGAAAGAACCAAACTACAGTAAAACAAATACAGATGCTAGAAAACATTACTATAAACTGCTGTTATGTCGTACCATTCTTGAGCTCCACTGCAGTCTGTTGGGACAACTTGTTGGTTTCCATCTAAAACGTCATTCCCAGAGATTTCCTCAGTGTCTCTGTAGTAAAGCAGCTCAGGTTCTGGACTCTGCACAGGGCTGTAGTCTCCTGTGTTAATGCAAACATGCTGTGACCAATAGCAGACATGCATAGAGACATTCAGTAACCTGTTGGGAGTAAACATCACATCATGTCATCATTTTTGTCTATACTGTGATACTGCAGCATCAAAACTCTTCTTGTTCAGTTTACAGAAAAAAGCAGTATAGACCATGATCCATTTCAAGTCAGCCAAAAAAAGAAAAATAGTGTTTTTGTATATTTATTCAAATCTAGGCTAATATGATGTTATTACGGTTCCATAGTTGTTGTGTACAAGTACAGGTGAGACTTACTTGTAGTTGCTGAAGGTTCTTGGCTTATTTCACTGAAACTGCAACTGCCAGTCTGTAAACAATAACAAAGAAACCATTTATGCTGTAGCCTTACAAAATAAACATACGTATCTTGACTGAAATATGCTGCTTTCATTTACCTGTATTCGTTGATGCCTTAAGTGCAGTTGTGTCATCCATCCTGGCTCCTGTTCTGCTCCACTCAGCCCGGCCTCACTCACCTCAGAATGTCTGAGCCTGTCTGACACCTAAAAAACAACGCACTGAATCATTCATAAATGTATCTATATAATCACTCACAAAAGTGATGGCTAGTACTTACAGCTTATAACATGGTCATTTTATTTTTGATAATTTCATAATTTCAATATATTTTATCTAATGGTCTGACATTGTATTAGCATATATCTAATCCATTTCAATTTTAAATACACTCCCAATCATTGTTTTAAAAAAAAAAATATATATATAATTAAATTGAAACAATAATCATTTTTAAATGATTGGGAGAGCTTCTGGGTCCGAAAAATGCACAAAATGTAAAAAAAATTAAAGCCGCAAGCGGCATCGAATGGCCCTCGCGGGCCGCGCTTCGCACTCGGCCAACCGGGCACTCCCTGTAGGTGGCGCTGATTCATCACTTGCCTCTGTTTTATTGTGGCTTTGAGCTGCATTTGTCACCAAACAAAGTCAAAAGACATTGGGAGCAGTGATGCACAAAATGCACCAACATGGGTTTTTCCAGGCATCGCCATGGCAACACCGTGCAAAATACAAAGTTGGCACCTCGGACTTTTTTGATGGGGAAGATGTAAAGAATCAACGTGCCAATTTTTCACATACTGGATTGAAGGGCTGAAGCCGTTATAAGACTTTGAAATGTCCAAAAATGTGTAAATTTTCCCATTAGGATAACATGGGGTTTTTCACGCATCGCCATGCAACAAAGTGAAAAATATGACATGGGTGTGATTGACTTTTTGGATCAGGATCATGATGAGTCATTCTGCCAAATTTCACTTAATTCCATGAAACTAATGTTTTTTCTCATGAATGGGAAATTTTCGGACCGTTCCCATTAGGATAACATGGGAACTTCGGCGCATCGCCATAGCAACACGGTGCAAGAAACGACATGGGTCTGATTGACTTATTGATCGATCGGGATGACCCACTGGAATTTTGTGTGAAATTTCGTAACATTTGGGAAAACTAAATTTTGGGCCTTCCATGCAAATGTATTTGTTATTCTGTAGGTAGGGGGCGCTATTGCACCAAATTGTTTTCTTTTATAAATAGCAGGTCTAGGCCAGAAAGTTTTACAACTGATTCGAATTTGAGTTCAATCGGACTTTTTATGTGCAAACGGGAGCAAATTTTGACATTTGAAATTGCAAAAATTCTGATGGACTTTTGCGGCTTCGCCGCACGGAAACCGTTATACGTATCAATGTAAATTGGATAACTTTTGATGCCCCACTTGTCTAGATGATGTCCAGTGATGATTTCAGCCCTGCAGGTGAAGCGCCTTCAGAGGAGTTGACGAAAATGCAACGTCAACAAAAATGCTGACTCGGCATTTCGGAATTTTCAATCCAAGATGGCCGACTTCCGGTTTATCAGGGGGCGTGGCCATAATAATATTTTTTGTTTGGCATCACTTGAAGAATGTGTGTACCGAATTTGGTGTGGTTCTACGACGAAGTTTACGTCGGGGTGTCTCCCATTGACGCAATGTATTTTGACTTTTGTAGGTGGCGCTGTCGCGCCATTTTTTTTATGCCCAATGATGCACCATATAAAAAAAAAATAAATTTTTCGCCACTTCTGAATTTTGGGCAAAATTTGGGTGAGTTTTCAAATATGTTCAGGGGGTCAAATTCCTGCTCAAAGAGCAGAAGAAGAAGAAATAAAAATAAAAATAATAATATTTTTTTAGCAAAAAACAATATATCCGAAAACATTAGAATGACAAATTATACGTTTTTTGAAAGCTCTCGACTTTCCCCACGTCACCGTGGGGTCAATGGCGAATGACGGGCGCTGACGCGCCCGTCATTCGCCATGACGTCGGGGTCCGCCATTGACCTCCCATTGACTTCCATTCATTTTAGCAGTAATAAAGATGCCCCATGCCTGCGGCATGGGTTGCTGGGATAGTGGAATCAGGGCAAGGTCGCGACCTCAGCCGAACTTGTGCGCTGCGCGCACAAGTTCGGCAAGACAGTTAGCAACGATGAGTGCCTGGGCTTCGCCCAGGCACTCATCGTTGCGGAAGCAATAGGCCCTACGCCCTGTAGGGGCTCGGGCCTAAAAAACCCCATAATGAGTGTCTTGTGTCTTTTTCATGATATTTTTTTCTTCAATAAACAATTAATTAACAATTGCTTAAGGCTTGTATTCTACCTTCAAAAGTAGATCGGTGAGCACAAACATCGGTAAGTTCTGCCGGAGGATGGCCTGTCCCACTATTTCGCAGTAATGAAAGGCCTGAGAGGACAGTCCACAGTCCAACAGCCGAGTTGCATACAGAAACTTATACACCTGAAAAGGGACCAAAAATTAAGTCATTCTCTAATTTTCTTATGTCATTTTATGATATCTTTTTAAATTTTTGATTGAATTTTTTTTTTTGACAAAGGCATATTTGTACCTGAAAAGATGGTATGGAGAAGTATTTCCCTCCAAGATTCTGGGAGTACTCATACAACTCAGTGCACTGGATGGCAGAGTTTGTGGCAAAATCTTTAAATGACTGCCTACAAAATTAAGCAGATAGATATTTACATAATCATGAAAAATGATGAAATAAAGTGAAGATAAAAAACGCAAACTTGCATAACAATTATTCATATCTTGCACCTAGTCCCACCTGTGACTGCTGCCGAGGAGCACCAGCCTCTCATCCTTCTGAGTGAAGGCTCCAAATGGCAGCCCGGCGGTTAGGTAGCACACATGAGCCGAGTGTAAGAGTCCCCTGGAGGCTGGTGGACACAGGGAGCAATTTAATCAATAACTATTAGAGCCAAAAATTAACTCATGGAAGAGTACAACAACTGTAAAAATAGAACTGTGTAATTTAAATATTAGAATTAACTCTTCCAAACTCAAGTAAAAGTAAAAAAAAATAAATTTCAAAATAGTTATTAAATGGTAAATAGTGAGAATACAGTACATGGATGCCAAATATGAAAGAGCAGAATACATACCCAGAGTGTCTCCCATGGTGGCGATGGACCTCTGTTTGACAGAAGAGTCGGAAGTGTCATTGGACAAGATCACAGCCAGGTGAGGCCTCCAGTCACCCCACCTTTCACTGCCACAGCACTAGATAAAACACAGGATGGATCAGAGACAATTGCATGCTGTATAAAAGGAACAGTTGGAACAGTTATTCATTGCTTGTTTTCTGTTGATTAATTTGTCTGTTTCTGTTTCATTGTTGATTTTCTAATTCTATTGATTAATCAACTCTCATGTTCAGCCCTAAGAGGCGACTGCTGTCGTGATTTTGGGCTTTACAAAAATGAATTGAATTGAGTAAAGGCTTGATAAAAGACCTTTTATGTACAATATCTGAGTTTTATCATTTTAAACATTTTTCTACCATAACTAACATTGCTTATTTTCAGTCCAAACTTTACATGTAATCAGTTATGTTCATATTCTATAATTTGATATGGAGGGGCAGGGGCCTATGCAACTCTCTTCACTGTTTTTGAAAGAAAAATCTAAATATATGATCCACAAATGTTGAACCTTATCATACTTTATTAGTATTCACACAAACTCCACAAACTTGTCAATTAAACTTATGGCTAAAAGTCCTTTCAACTGACAACAATCACATCTTCAGGGTTGAATAATAACACCACTTTCTGAAGCTATTGTAAAACATATATTTTTTGTGTATTTATGCTGGTAGAGAAGACTTTGTGCCAGTTTTTTGTGGAGGGCCATTAATCACAAATCTGCTCTATCCAAAACCAGAATGATATCTCTCTGTATTGTTTATATAGACGGACATCAGTCTGGTGGTCCCCATGCTCTCCGTCATGTCTTGAACCAGAACCAAACATGACCATACAATCAGATTAGTTTTTTTCATTTGCACATGTTAAAAAAAGGAGCTCACCAGTCACCTATCATTTACAAATAAAATTTCACGTTATTAACAGAGTTTAGTGCTTCACTCTGATTCTGCAGAAACCAACAATGTTTTTCAGTCCACAGTGACATCTTTTTTGCTGTAGCTTCAAAGTTTAGTAATTCCCAATTTTCAAATTATTCTAATCAATATGTACAGAGTTTGAAAACACCACTTAATGACATCACAAGGTGGGGCCGAATGTTTTTAGTTTGAGCGAAGAACACAGCTTGAATATGCCATATTTGTGTGTTAAACAGTTGTGAATGAACCACCAGGTATGCTTTTGATGAGGATAAACTATTATAACACATCAAAAATGTGTGTAATATAGACCCTTTAAGAAAGTGTTTGTGAAAGCATGTGTGGTTAGATATTTTGAGATGTTTGCCATTGTAGATGCGTTTTCTTTTTTTCCATTACACATGTGAAACCAAAGAGCTCTTCGTCACCTATCATGTACAAACAAAATTTCTCTCACCTCATTAACAGAGTTTAGTGCTTCGCTCATTGATTTTTCCTCGTAAGCAGCCATGTTTGTTTTGATATGGACGGACCATGCGTATCTCTGATTGGGTAATCCACCTGTCAAACCAGTGTCTATTGTGTATCTCAGGCAAACTTTGTGCATGATTGGCGTTTCATTACCGTGGCTACGGCAGGGACCCTTCCGGACAGCAGCTGGAAGAGGGTCTGGAGCGGGTCATTGGCTGTGAGCTGTCCTGTAAACCTGCCAAAAAACACATTGCAACAACTGTTTTAACTGCTCAGTAACAGCCAAGATACTCAGCATTGTATCGAATTAAAAACACACAGTTGTCATTCTCTAAAAGTCAATCACAATCACTATTTGTTTTTTCCCAGTGGACAGCCAAAAGGAAACTCATGACATCTGATACAAGAACATGATAGGATTATGTTAGTGCTATGTCTAACTAGGGCTAAAATAGACCCAGGGTTCAGCGATCAATACAAAAATGGAACTTAGATGCTACAGGGAGATAAGTGTTACAAGTCATTAAAAGCGTAGGGTACAGTTTTGGCCCATATAACTTACAGAGTAGAATTTTTTAATGACCTCAGTGTCTCTCATTAAATTGCAACTAGGATATTGGAGATAATGTTATTTTTATGACAGATTTATTACATACATTTATGGCTAAATCCTCTTCTCTTCCTATACTAAAATAAAAGCATGTTTTTTTCATTGTGGATGGTTTTATTGCACTGAAAAACAAAGAAAAACATCCTCACTGTGAGAGGGTTTGCATCTCCACAAAACTCTTTTTTAGAAGAGTTTTGTGGAGTCTTCTATTTGTTTCCATGGAAACGTTGTTCCTTTGTCTATAATATTCCAAGGTATGACATTCAACTTATCTATCTTCATGTTCTGAAATAAGAATTTAACTTTCTATTTCCATGGTATTATGCAGATGACTTTCCACCTCCAGAAAGTTATATACTATCACTTTAAGTGATAGTATATAATGATTACAATATGATTCCAACACTTCTAATTCCAACCCTCAATTTGTATTAATGTGACTTTTAGACAGTGCCTGAACTACACCAAAACATGAGAGTCTATAAAGTTAGTACATTTTTTTAGGGTTTTTTTAGGGTCAAAGGAAAAACTTCCATGAATGATTCAACATGATAATTAACATTAGAGAAAAGGTCTGTAGATTTCTAACCACACCACAAAATCTACCAGGATCCAATTAAACACTACAAGTCTAAGGAGTATTAAAAAAGGTAAAAAAAAAAAAAAAAAAAGCAAACTTTGTCTTACCCCAGTACAACTATATTGTATAGGCAGCTCTTAAGGTCAAAATAAGTCTGCTTTGTAGGCCTACTGTCTGCATCTAATTATAAATCACTTTACAGTCTGTGTCAGTCAGTATGTGTACAATCAGGAAATGTGCGTTAGCATGCTAGTTGTTGTCAGCATTGCTGTGACAGCAAAAGTCTGCTCTGGCCTCTTATAAACTGATTGCAGTGACATGAGGATGCATAATGTAAGTGAGGAATACCTTTGGACCACTGCAAACAATTTAAAATGAACTAGCTCTGTATTTCCCATTTTTAAGATGGTAAAAATCAGATGCAGCGCCTTTAACCACCAAAAACTGTTATGTTTTGTACTAGTTCCAAGCCCAGCTATCCATTTCAAGCTGTGTCAGAATAAGCCGTGTGGTTTGAATATGTTTGAACAATCTATTAATTTTTTTTTTATAAAAGGAGAGATGATTTATAGTGATGCACACAGATGCTGAAAGCCTAAAGGTTAGAGGTGATGTTCAAAGTCCTAGTTGGACACATTTTATTTTATTTTAAGACACGTCGTGAGAACACTTAAAGACTGTTCTCATGTTTCCTCCTGTGTGAAACACAAGTCACATTTTTGTAAACGTATCCCATAAAGTTAATAGATCCATGGGCAGAGACTCCTTTTTGCACCTCTAATCTTTTTTCATAATGCAAGTAGAAACCTTGGCTTCAAAAGAGCTAAGCTGATGTATTCAACCTTACACAAGTGAAGTAAGAATGCTACTTGTATAAGTGCAAATCGTAACATCTAAGTTTAGTCAGAGGGAATTTCTACAGAAATGGCTGCTCATAATCACTTGTACAATGACTTTTAGCAGCTGTTGTGTGTCTCACCTGTTCAGTACAGTGATGTAGGACCTGTTGTCCATTTTGCTGGCCAGAAACAGAGCATGTCCCCACAGACCACTGCTCATAGCAGACTCCAACGCTTCCTAGACAGCACATCAGAAAGATTCTTTTTTTTTTTTATGTATTTACTTTCATACATTTTATATACATGAAATTTATAAACATAGAAGTTTTTTGGGTGAATGCTTTTTTCCACTTTTTTAAGAATCTTTAAAATTATATATAGTTTATTTTTTATATTTAAGAATGTTTAATGAGTTTAGGGTTTTTATCCATTTACTTTTGATTATTCTGATTTATTTTTAATCATGTATTTTTTAGATTAGTTTATTAGTTCATGCTTAACACAAGAGAAAGAAATAAACACTTATTTTTTTTTTTTTATATATATATATATATATAATAGGTTTTTTTTGGCAAATATCATATCCCATGGTTTCAATATGGTTATCAAAGTTATCAAAAAAAAACAAAAACAAAAAAACAAAAAAAAATTGTGTGTGAATCATGTTTTTGTTGAGTCTTGAGGAAACAAACAATGCTTTAATGCTTTTACACAAATGTGCCATGGTTGTGTGGTTGACCTTCTTCCTCCCAGCCAGCAGTAGTTGTGTATAACTCCTCAGAGCTCTCTGTGCACTCTCAGAGCTGCAGTGTCCTGTCAGCAGGTCATCCTCTCCGTCAGAGGGCGGAGCTTCAGCCATGGAGCCCTCACTGAAGTCTATGAGAGAGGCTGAGTCCGACTCACCACTGCCAGCCCCCCGAGAGCCCTGGACCAGCAGATCTGCCATGTCTGAACCCACTATTTGCTGGCAATGGAAGGATAAAAATGAATTAATTAATGCATTTTATAATAAATGTTATTAATTAATCTTTATTTCAAGCTATGCAATAGCAGAACTAGCAAGGTAGTACAGACATGAATACAATCTGTACAATTTAAGTCCAAGACTGACTCAATGAAATTAAATACAAACGAACGATGCTCAAAATGGAGTTGGAAAAAGTAAGACTGATTTTTTTTTTTTTTTAATGTCAGAAAAGACATTTCAGGAAAAATAAAGAAAAGAAAAGCTGCTTCCTTGTTCACAGTCAATATCTCAGCAATATAATAATATAGAATATACTCTTGTATATTGCTTGTAAAATACCTATAACATGTATACACACGCACATTACTACAGGTGACAGTTATTTTTAAATACCAACAATGGTTATCTGAAAATACCACAAGGGTAAGATAACATCATAGCCTGCTGTACATACAGTATTAACGCAGTTACACTTGAGTGTTTAAAATTTGCTCTCTCTATACTATGACCAGGCATTTTGTTTATAGAGTAATTTAAAGTTGTAAATACTTTGACATTACATTTGGCCCAGACTGTTCCAGTCTAACTCCACACACAGACACAGAAAAGCTTCTTCTAGTGGTTCTTGCCATTGGAACAGTATGAGTAATTCATGAATATTAAGAGGTAACAAGTTGTGAAATGCTTTAAGAGCAACGTGTGCAGTTTCTTAAGAAGATCTTACATTTTTATCACAATCTAGATTACTTACAGACTAACAAACTAAACAACCAGGTCACAAAACAAGTGATTCCAAATAGGACAACAAAGCCACTGTATCTCCATACAGTACTGTACAGCTAATAGTGTTGTCACAACACTAATATTTCAAATGTGATTTTGACACTAGACTTGAACCTCCATACCAATTTTGATACCACAATGATGCCACAGTAATCCAGAAAAAGTTTGAAATTTACCCCGTTTTGCCTGCAGAGAAGTATGAGTAAATTCCACAGGAGGGCAGCAGACCTCTTGTCATGCAGTTTGTCATCTCTCAAACACGCTCCTGCCATCTGGTGGGCAAACTCGATGGCATCCACTTTGTGCAAATCTTCCCTTTAAATATGTAATACCGATAAAATATAATGAAACAAACAAAAAAACAATTTTAACTATAAATATATTAGTCAAATTAGGGTTACCTTGTTAAGGGTCCAGGGAACTTTCTCATTTCTTGCTGTTCTTGTGTCTCACTAAGAATTACCTGTTCAATTAAAGTTGTAAGATAGTTAATATTTTTGCATAGTCCACTGATGTTTTTTTTTGTGTGTGTATGTAACAAGTAACAAGTTGTAGCTGGGAGAGATAATTAATTCATTAACCATTGGATTTATATAGCACCTTTCAAGACACCCAAAGTGCTTTACAGTTTATAATTCACACTCGGTGGTTGTAGGCTACCATTGTAGCCACAGCTGCCCTGGGGCAGACTAACGGAAGCGACTACCGCCTACAGTCATGCACACACCACATTCATACTAGGCAATGTGAATATGTTTTTATGTTGATTGGATTTGTTCAATCCTATGATTTTTATTATTTGCATGATAGCATTTGTGGTGAAAAGTTAAACAATACAGATGTATGTAGGTGAGCTGGAGAATCTTCACAAAAAACAAAGGAATGAGTAAGTGAGTAGTGAAAGTAGTGGTCGATTTGAGCCTGCTGTCAAGTCTGCATGGACAAAACTGAAAATAAAATTGAAATTGAAAAAACAAAAAGGGCCTTGTATAAATGTAAGTACATGTACCTCCATGTTGTGTATTTCTACTTGGCTGACATTCTTCTGAGTGGTGAAACCTGGACAGACCCGTAGAAGTTGCCCAGCTGGTCCAAAACTGACCACTGCATGAGGAATGGAATACTTCAGTGGTGCAGACAACTGATGGTTTTGCTCTGCACAAAAAATTACAAATTCAATACTTATAATAAATAAGAAAAAACTTAATTGTACATTATGATGCCAGATTTACCAGTTTCAGATGACAGATGTACGGGTGCGGACTCACCCTGCTCTGCCCCATTGATGTAAAGACTTAGTTCGTAGCTGCTGGAGGACAAACCTGAGGCTTTGGAGCTTTCTAATGTTCCCAAATAATAAGAGGAATTACTGTCCCCATTTTCTTTGTTTGTAGTGTCCTCATAGTTGCTTTTGTATTTTTGTGCACTCTCTTTCCTTTGGTCATACCTAAAACAACAATGACACTAATGAACAATATACTATAATGTTTAAGTCAATTGCTCACTAGATGCTATATGTATATTGCTAATTTCTTAAGATGATTTATTATTGTGAATTTCTATGATTACATATATCACTATAGGCCTTTGGTGGGGTTTAGATTTCATGTGAGGTTTCATGTAAAGCTCACTCTGCTTTCTGATCGCATAACATTTATTGTTAATTGCATAACTTTTATTGTTACATTCCACTACCATCTGTCCAGGGACGACAGATGATAAATAGCTTTTCTGGCTAAATCTGGTACATTTACAGAAATGTTGATTGATGTGCACTGTCCCTGTCAAATAAACCAAATAAATAAATAAATAAATAATTGGATAATCATCTTGAGAACCAACACATCAA
Source organism: Periophthalmus modestus (assembly GCA_019594935.1). Lineage (NCBI taxonomy): Eukaryota > Metazoa > Chordata > Actinopteri > Gobiiformes > Gobiidae > Periophthalmus > Periophthalmus modestus. The sequence goes on along the minus strand of JAIEZT010000007.1, from coordinate 19,121,024 downwards.
TTTGTTAAAAAGAATAAATCAGCAATACAATTGTTATCAGTAAAAGCTATATGTGATTTGAGCATGTCTACCTTGAATCTGGGTATTTATGGAATTTCAAATAAAATCTCACATACAGTTCCTTTAACACTGTTCTATCAAGTCAATGGTTGTATAAAGATTTTAACTTTTAAGATTTTGTCATATTTATAATAGGAAATCAATGCAAATCTAAATGTGCATGGTGTACAGGGTTTAAGGGTTTAAATATGTAATATATAATGTACAAATGTTGTTACTACTACAAAAAATGTATTAACTACTTCATTTTTTATTTGAACTACTATCTCCAATTATGCATTCAGACAACCTGAATCTTCATACCATACCTCTCCTCTGTGTTGGTTGAAATGGTTTTCTGTTGTGCGTGTTCTTGATACTGTTCCCTTTGCCAGGACTCATGTTGTCCCCACTGACTGCCATCTGTACAAATGTCATAAACACAATTGTCTTTAAACCCTTCTTAATGCAAATAAAATGTAAATACATGTAAAGATTTGGATGTACACCTGGGTGCTGGTGCTGTCCTCTGTAATAGTTCTGTTCATGGTAACCATAATTGTCCCTGTAGTCCCACTGACTGTAGGCTGAATAGTCATAACCATGTCTGCACACATTCAAATGACATTGTACAAAATATTGCATCTGTATCTTAAGAGCAACTACAAAAATTAAACATTAGTAAAATAACCATGTATTTTAGGTTAGATAGTCCAACATAACATCCAAAAACTCTAAATCTGATCATTTATATTAGAAAGGTTTATTATCTCGTTATATTTATCCTACCACAACATGATCAACATATCAACAAAAACAATTCTTGTCTGTCCCTCATCCCAGTTAAATGGTGAATGCTAGGAGATGGTTTTGAATATGATATTATTTGAAAACGCATCATTCTAAACATTAAGAATTGAATAAAATGTCAGTATATGTCACAATATTATAAGAACCTAGAATAAGTAAAGCATGATAGCAACAAATGGATAAAAGTGCTAGACAGATCTGTTTCTAGCAGACTTTATTCTAGTAGATATTTCAAGGCATTTACTGAGAAGTTTGAAGCACATTGTAAAGTATATTACTTCATTCCATTGAAAAAAGAAACTTACATGAGTAGTGGCTGCATACTATACAAGCATTGTTAAATGTAAGCTGTATCTCCATGCTTAAGTTAATGTAGAATAGTATAAACATATCTTGCTCACTAAGGACAACACACTCTGCTGTGAGTGTTTCTGCTAAGACTGGCCTTATCTGAACTTACTATCTACTCAGGTCCTCCAATATATTTTATTACACATTCAGTACGGAAATTACCTTTTAAGGCATTTAATATGTAAACTATCAGTTGTATTATCAGAATGTGTCAGTGTTATGTATAGCTAAAGTTAAAGTAAGTTAAAACCATACTTTGGAACATTCTCTATGATAGATGAGTTTTATGCCATAGTGTGGCAGATTATAGCCAAAGGACAACAATTTCATAGAAACCAGAAGCCCTCCTCCAGGCGAAATAAGAGTCAGGTTTATGCAGTCCTAAGGACATGTGTTTTTCTTTGTTTTTCAATGCAATAAATGCAACCGAGTCTATTATTTGGTGAAAAAGTTACGTACTATGGCTTTAATTTGGATGCAAAATAGTTCTCAATTGGTTGGTATTGTTTTTTTTTTTTGTTTTTTTTTTTTGTTTTTTTATAGGTTTGTTTATAACTAGGTTATAACTTATTTACAGAACATGACTAGTTACTGTTAATCCAATACAATTTATATTTAGATAAGTGGTATATTTTGTGTAAACCATTTATTTTAATGTTTGTTTTTTAAAATTAGTTGGAAAGTTGACAGTTCAAGTTTCTTTTTCATATAGTCATATTCCAGTAAGAAAATAGACAGCTAATGTATACTATGTTCAAAATGGCATCTTTAAAGAAAACAGGAAATTGGATACCAAAAAGTATTCAATAAATCATAATTAATACTGCACTTATTACAACATGCATACCTTGAATGTGGTTGCTGCTGCTCTCCCCATCCATACCCATAAGGATAGTGCTGAGGTCCATAGGTGTAAGGATCTCCCCTCACAGGACTAGTCATAGGGGGCCTGAAGTGTGACTCAGGGTGGCCCCAGGTCCGGTCCCATTCTCTGGGGTCGGGCGGGGGGTAACACTGCCCTCTCTCCTGGTTTGGATACTTGTAATAATCCGGTCTAGGGTCCCTTGTTTTAGGATGTCCCATTTGTGACCTGGGCCGACCTCTGTGTTCCATCCTTCACTTTCAAACCTGGCAAGCAGAAATAAAAGTTAAACATAATGAAAATTGAAATACACCTTGTTTGTTTGGGTTACTTACAATGTTCTGTAAACCCAAAGTGCAACTGCAACTGCCACATCATTTCCCAAGCTGATAAGAAACAATCCACTGATACCACCAGCAGTAGTCCTTTAGATAACAAGGGGTAAAAGTTCATTGTAAAACTTATCCCAAATAATAAAGACACTGATTTAATTCAAACGTATGGACAAGCACAAATCCAGACTTACCATCTTCTATCTATGCTTATGTTTGCCTGTGGTATCCCAGCCCAGCCCTTGATGAGTCAAAGGGCAGGGTAAACAAAACGGAGCACGCCCTGGCTTTGACAGCTCAAATTTAAGAAAGCAGAGAACTCTCTTTAAACTAGTTCTCTCTAAAACACAATTACTACAACTTGTTTCAGTTTAAATTCGTTTAAAATGCACGCGCGTTGTGGTCGCATTGGTAACGTTAACTTGCATGGAAAATAAAAAGAAGTGCGCCTTGCCACGTTGCCGGTAGAAGAGATGCATGAACACGGGAAAAGTTATGGGCTGGTCTGGGATCAGTTTGAGTGGAGGAGCGGAGGGGAAAAAGCGACAAAGAATGCGGCTCACTCATTTGCAGGAAAAGGGAGAAATTGTACTCAATCAAATACGCCACCAGAGGGCGCTGTTGATCTGAGTAATTAAGAGATGCGTTAATGGTCAGACACATAAGTAACATTTCGATACTACAATGTAATAATAATAATAATAATAATAATAATAATAAATAATAATATATAATAATAATAAATAATAATAATAATAATAATAATAATAATAATAATAATAATAATAATAATAATAGTTACCTTACCTACATAGTACACCTTTATTATTGATGAGCATTTTTTGACAACCCTTCTCTTTCCCTTCCCAAAGTACAATGTCATTATCGCAGCACTGTAAGTTCTTAAAGGGAAATTAAACAAAATTATTGAACCTATAGTCCACATAGCTAGGTCTGGAACAATTTTGGAAAAACTATTTATAGTAAAGTTGTTGTTGATGTGCAAGTCTAAAAAAATATGTGTTGACCTAAAACCTGGTACACAGTGGCATGGTCCTGCAGCCCAATTGTCTTCTCCGTGCTGAACACTTTTTGTGCCTCATACGCCTCACTCCACTGATGAGAGTCAAGAGGGTGAGGCCTATAATAGGGCACATACTGTAGTATCTCAAGTCAAGAAGCTTGCCACTAGGTCCATTTGTGTCCACCTGCAGAGGGAGGCAGAGTTGAGCTAAAAAGTCAGCTAAAAAGTCAACAGTGATCAAAAACAGAATAGCACAATATGCACCTTTTGAGAGTCATACTGAATTCTTTGATGCTTAGACCACTGCTTTTTTGTAATCATTTGTGAATAGCTCGGGCAGTAGGTCCAAAGGTACTGTGGAACATCCATCTACATGGAGGCATGTAGGTGGTGGATCTTCTATCTGAAAAAGTGAGACAGGCTTATGCAGTTGTGGAAGAAGTACTCAGTTCTGTTACTTAAGAAAAAATAAAGATACCAGAGCAAAAAAAATACTCAAGTAGGAGTAAAGTATCATATGAAAAATCTACTCCTATAAAAGTATTAAAGTACTCGTTTAAAAATGCACTTAAAGAGTAAAAAGTAAAAGTATTTTACATCGAATTTGCGATCTAGTAAAGCTTCAAATGTATTGATTTGGATTTTTTATTTTTTTTTATTTTGCTGAATTTGGTTCAACAGAAACAGTTGAATCAATAGTTTTATGTTTGTGTATTATTATTTGCTCAAATTATGATTGTGTTAAAAAATAAGACTTTTCAGCAGGTCTCAAACTGTAGTGGAGTAGAAAGTACAGATACCCGCTCTCAAATGTAGTGAAGTAGCCTAAAAGTAAAAAGTACCAATGTAAAATGTACTTTTAACAAGTACAGACACGTAAAATGTATATGTAAAGTACAGTACTTTACTACTTTTACTTTGTTATGTTCTACCACTGGGCTAATGCATATTTAAAAGGACAAATATGGAAGATATCTTTAGTCTGAGCTCTATCGAAAATAGACTAACCATTTCTCGCTAATGGACATTTATCTTGCATTAAAATACATCAGTGAAACGCAGTCTAACGTGACAAAGTCTGCACTGTGACCTAACTGGCTCTGCTTCATCTTGCTTATCTCGCAGCTGAGGTCACACGAGTTTGCGCACGGGCTGCAGCCGAAACCACACGGGGTCGCAGTGTCCACAGGGCTCGTGTTGAGAGACCAGTGTTTTTACTGTAGTATTAACATGGGGCCAATGGTAGCGGCGTATGTAAATGTCCCTGGCACCGGGGCGGCTCCTTTCCGTCCTGGGCTGGCTGTAGTGTTTGCTGATACAAGCGGCGCACGAAACGGCGCGGTCACAGAAAAGCTGACAGCGCGCAGAGGAGAACACACGAACACGGCATATCTCCGCTCTGGATTTTGTTGGATCTAACCCCTTACGGATGTGCAATATGACGTTTGAAGAAAATAGTGGGGAAAACTCATCGGACAGGTTGGCGAACATTTTGCATTAAAATATCTATCTGCACGCGCAATTTCGACTATTTTGGGGAGGTTTTACGCATTTTAATTTTTTTACATTTTTGCTGCAAATTTCCAAGAGTGCATGCTTTAAGAATACGGAATTACTGTCCTATCGTGTTTTTTTTAATGTTAGTTTTATTGCACGTTATTGTGTGGTTCGTCATTTGGAGGGACAAGTTCGGACAAGTGCAGAGTTCAGCCAACGTCAGTGCGCCGCTAACGTGCTAACCGGCTTTTAGCTAACTAATCCATTTTTGCTAGCTTGCTTTTTTCGTTAGTGGACTTGAAAAAACTTAGTGCGTGCTTCTTAGATTATCTTCTCTTCAAAAATCATCCAACGACACATGTAGCCTATATTTTATGTATATCTTGCAACTTTATATAATATTATGTCTATATTATCAAAATAAATAGCTGATATGCAAATATAGGCTAATTGTTATAAGTGATATCTTGTGAAAAGGATATAGATTGACATTTTTTGTGTTTCATAGGATGGAATCGGTGGCCACAGCGCTGGAAGAGGTCCTGAGCTCTGCATTGCCTCAGGGTTGCATCACTGTGGGAGTTTATGAGGCAGCCAAATCACTTAATGCGTAAGTTTCAATAGTCCATTCAACATTACCTGTGCTTTGGAAGAAATAGCTACATTTTACGCAGAGTCCATTAGATGCGTTGATGACTTTATTGCATGCAGTTCCAATCAAGGTTACTAACTTTTCAAACTCAAATGCAACGTTTATCATTTCAATTGAACAGGTTGCAGATTGATTTATAAAATGTATTTTTATATATATTTGGAGATTTTGTTTCTCATTTATGCAACCTCAAACTGAAAAATCTCACAAGGACCAAAAGGAAATCACTTACTACTACCCTTATTATTAACTTTTAACTTCAAACAGTTATATGCAGTGGTAGATACATATAATTGGGGTTGTTTTATAGGTCACTATTATGCGCAGACCTAAGAGATCCTAAAATGATATAAATCAGATGGATTGTATTGACCATGTTAGCTAATTTCCCCCCATTCTTATCCCAACAGTGACCCAGACAACGTGGTCCTCTGCCTGCTAGCCACAGATGAGGAGGAGGATGTTGCTCTCCAGATTCACTTTACCTTGATCCAGGCGTTTTGCTGCGAAAATGACATCAACATCCTGCGAGTGAGCAACATGCGACGTCTCGCTGAGATTCTGGGCGGAGGGGTGAAGCCTGCAGCTGATTTGGACCTACACTGCGTTCTAGTTACAGTAAGTGTCATTAGTCACAAGTGCTTACAACACTGCTTAGGGCTTCCTATTGCTCACTTCTCACGAGGATGTGAAAGGCAGCTATTGTTTGGCCAGGTATCTGTGGGGGCTTTGTTGCTGGCAAGGGCTGAAAAGAGCTGTTGCTAGCATTTGCAATGGAGTTTGTATGTTAAATAAAGCTGGAAGAAGAAGCTCCTGGCTGTCTTGTTTCTATGCAAGTGTAATTGTTTGTATGGGATTGGTTTAAGTGCTGGGTTTGTAAGAACCTAAAGACCAGTGATCTATGCAATATTGAATATTGCAATAAGATAATATTTGGAACTATTCAAAAGTTTGTGATAGTATGTAACATTCTGGAGGTAGAAAGTCTGATCCATGAAAAAATAGTTAATATCATACTTAAGAACATTCTGCATGTAGTTAGATACATTTTATATTATACTGTGGAAGATTATAGCCAAAGGAACAACATTTACTTAGCAGAAGCAGCCTCCCCTTCATCTTCTGTGGAGATGCAAGCCCGCTCACACTAAAGATGTTTTTCAATGCAAAAAGACTTCCATTATGAAAAAAAACTGCTTTTATTTTAGTCAAAAGGTTACATATTTATTGTTTTAATACATTTTCATTATACGCATCATTAACTAAGCATCATCTCTTTGTTATTTTCGCAGAACCCTCAGTCTTCTCTCTGCAAAGACCCAGCACTTAGCAAAGTCAACAGATTCTGCAGAGACAGCCGCTGCTTGGACCAATGGGTACCAGTTATCAACCTCCCCGACCGATGAAAACTGTTGGATTTTAAACAACTGTGTGTGCAAAAAAAAATGGGATATTAACTGCACAAGTGTTAATGTCTTGTCTTGGGACTCCTTCAGGCCCCTCCATGGATCATACAGGGGAAGCAGGCGCTGAAAGGAGGAGGAGAGAGAGAACAAAATCAAACCAAAGTGCACCAGGAAGCTAGCTGCAAATTTAGTGGGTCAGAGCTGAGGCAAGCATGACTCAGCTAAGGCGCTTTCCAGGATTTCCAAAGGGTGACTACGTGATTTGCCGAGAAAGAAACCGGAAATTCAATCATGTCTGCAGATAAGGACATGTGGTTGACAGTACTGGAGCGAGAGAGGGATGAGGGAAGAGGAGAGAAGGAAAGACCAATTCACTCAGAACTTAACACAATCCTTACACAACAAATCCAAGTGCGCATATTTATTTATACTATTTAAGTCAATTTGCTGATCTTAAGAAGGGAATGTTTTCTAGTTATTCTAAAGGCAATGCAATATTTGGCCGTCTTGTTTTTTTATGTGTTTAAGATGAATTTGATATTTATTGTGCAAAGTTCATGGATTTATGCCTTTTTGTTAAGTTGGATGAAATAAAAAAAAACTTGTTCTGAGCTTACTTTCTCTGTTGTCAATGTTTTTCAAATGTACCCACAGGCAGTAACATAGTGTGCCTGCTAAGTACTGAAAGTGAATGCGTTTTGGAAATCAGCCCCGGGAGAGGACTGTGAGATCCAGGATGTTCAAATGCCAAAAACATTACTAAAAGTCACCTGGTTTTTCATTATACCTCTAACAGTCTAAGTCAAATGTTGTTAATGCATCAGTATAGCTGTTGAGTGTGTTTCCCAAGTGTATTTGTAAAGGAATTGAACAGGGAAGAAAGGGCATCTGGGGTAAAAATGATCAAATGTCAAAACAGGAGGAAGATGTACCGGTTCATACTTTGCCTGTAAACAAAATACACTATGTCAAGGTACTTTGTTGACCAGTGGTTCTCAGGTTGTAGTAATGAGTTCCAGTAGTAGTAATCCATGTTTTAGCCTTACATTAGTCATTGATTACATATTTGATATTTTGGAACACATTTTGATTAACACACGCTTTAGTCCTTATTAATGGGTTTCAGCTTCCTGATATAGGCGACATTTTGAGGACTTTTCTCCATTCAAAAGATAAGATATTTTGTTATACATTGTTAATTCCTATGGCAACATATTGATCATTCTTAACACTAAAGATAGGTTGATAAAATTGTAATGAATAATTTTGTGGTTTCAACTTATTTCATTCTGTCTCCCACCATTCAAAGACATGCATTTTGATGAACTGGTCTAAATGTACACCCCCCTCTTGTGAATGATAGTAGAGTGAGATTAGTTAAGTCAACCTGTCTGGGAACTGTCGTAAAACTTGACCTTTGACTCAGCAAAGGTCTCCGGTTTCACTCAGAGGAGGAGAATTCCCATTGTTCACCACTCTCTCCATGGCTGCTGCGTCCATGCAATCCGAGCTAAATTTACAGCTGACTGGATCAAAATAGTCGGGATGGGAACATGCAATGAAGTTTATTTTTATACTCTATAAGACGTGGGAGACTCAGGATCTGTGCTCGAGGAAAAGTGCTGTGACTGCAAAAACTCATACTCTACTGCAGATAGTACTGGTAGTAGTTTACATGCAGGGCTGGTTCTGGCTATAGATAATTCTTGCTCACTCAAAACTACTACTCATGCCAAAGTGACAAATTTATCTTTAGTTTGACCAGCCTACTCATATGTTTTAGAATGAAAAATTAGGAGTGTTGCCATAGCTATTAACAATTCAAAACAAAATATTATATCTTTTGAACTGGAAAAAGTTCTCAAAATGTATAAAACAGTTCAAACCCCTGAGTACTTTCAGTTTGTTCATCCAAATTCTGCTACTGTGTTTTCTACATTTCTGAGTACTCTATAGCAATATTGCAGTTCAATTACATCACTTTTACTAATACTTGTTGGAGGGTCTGCCAACTTGTTTCCATGAAGAGGTTTCCGCTTTTGCTGGAATGTTCCACAGTATGGCATTTAGCAGGTCTATCTTCATAGAGACAAACAAGCGAGGCCACCAGGCTAAGTTACATGTCAGATCTGTGGAGAGGAAATGCATGATTTTCAAGATATTTTAAGCAGTACAAACACTATAGGAAGAAATGCAAAATAGGTACGTTTAATGTCATTCTGTGGAACATTCTGAGGGCAGCAATATATATAGTATGATCATTAAAGAACACAAGATCTGTCAATAAAAGTTCTGTGAAGTTAAATGTTTCTGTTTTTATTACCTTAACTGCTCTTTAAAGTAAAAGTATCTATTCACCTGTGAACTCTTGTGTGAAGAGAGAACCCTAGAACTCATTCAGGTCCTTTTTTGATGAGTGGGGAGGGACAAAGCGCCGCACACAGAGGGTCACGGGACAAGGCCAGCATGAGTCAGGTCCTATTCATGTCTCAGTGCTAGAGCCGTACAGTACTTTAGCTTGCTAAAAATAACCCAGTGAAAAGAGCCCCTGAATGCTCACTTGGGACAATAGTGGGACTTAATTAACAGCTTTCCTGCGCAGAAAAAAGGCAGTGTACAGTTAGGAGGATGAGGTGGCACTGGTAGCTATGGCAGAAGAAGTGGGTCGAAAAGCATTAAGACTGCAAAGGAATGTTGGGTGTGACGGAAAAAGCACTGGTTTGGTGGGAATGGCAACATTAAAGGGTGTACTGTGTAAAATCTAAAGGGAAAGACAAGGAAATACTGATCTTTGGAGAGTGAAAGGAAAACTTAAATAAACAATTTTGTCATTTTACATTTAAGGGCGCTGTACCGAATTTTTACTTAAAAACTTGACAAAAAGAGCTAGTTCATTTTAAATGGTTTGCAGTTGTCCAAAGTTATTCCTCTTATCTTATGCATTCCAAGCATTCTAATTATTCACTGCAACAAGTGTATAAGCGTTGAACTATCTGAGCTAGTGACAATAAACTGTTTAAACTGGTCTCAAATGTTGATGTGACCTTTGACCCTTTAATAGACTTAGTTTCAAAACACAAATGCATGTACCTCCAGTGTTACCGTAGGTGCTCACAGGTTCTGGAAAGGAGGGGTGTGACAGTTGAGTCTGCACAATTCACACCATATTGTAAATGATAGTTTTACAGTGTGCAATAGATACTTAAGAATTAAATGTTTAGCAAGCAGATTTTACATACATTTTGCACCCCAAGATAAAAAAAAAAAAAGTGATTTAATTATTAAGGGGCAAACAAAGCAATATCATCTCCATGGAGACAAGCAGGCGACAAACCCCCCACCAGAAAACTTACAGAGAAAACCTTCAACTATATTGTCATTTTTTTTCTCTACACAAAATCACAAAGTCAACCTTTTATTTTTCAGTTTAGAAACATAATACCATGATACTTGTTCCTTTTCCCCAGAGAACTATATGTGCAGCAAATATGCCTGGTCTTTAGTAAAAATGTGAAAGCTGATACATCCTTCGAAAGTCTTACAATAACTACACTAATCAGAGATCAAAATATTGCCTGTAGCTATTTCACCCCATTTAGAGACCTTACACCTTTCTCACAGGAAGGCTATGTAGGTGAGATACTGTACAGATAAAAACTGGATTAGCCCAAAGCGTCTTCACCGGACTTTCAGGAAACTCAATCGGTCCCCGCAAAGCCAAGGGGATCTATCGATGTAGGCCAACGCACATGACCTGACCCAAATATGCAGGAAACATTACACCTATACACAAATCAAGAAATAATGTCTAAGAAGAACAATGGGATTGCATAAGTCACTCACTGAAAAGAGAGATACAAAATGCAAGAATGATGTTAAAGGTGCACTGTGTAACTTTTCTGGTGCTGGTGTCCATGGAAATGTTATTGCTATGGCTGGGATGTTCAATCCAATCCACTTTATTTATATAGCACATTTCATAAACAAATTGTTTCCAAAGTGCTGCACAGAGACAAAGTGACAAAAAATAAAAATAAAAAAGAACAATCAAAATAAATAGATGCTCATTTAATTTGACTAATTTTACAAAAGTAAAACCAGTAAAATCAAATAAGAGTAACTCTATAAAAGTGCAAAAAATAAATAACTGTACATAAAATCAATAAAACACATAAAAATAAATAAAAAACACAGAGGACCACACAACTCACGCGGTGTTAAAAGCCAGAGAATAAAAGTGGGTCTTAAGACGAGACTTAAAACACTCGACAGTGGGAGCTGTTTGAACGTGGGGGGGCAGGGCGTTCCACAGTTTAGGTCCAACCACAGAAAAGGCCCCGTCCCCTCTGGTTTTAAGTCTGGTCTTAGGCACCACGAGCTGGAGCTGGCCCTCAGACCTCAGAGCGCTGTTGATGTAGATGTTGTAGAGTATGGCTTTAACTTATCTATTCTATCTGTTTTATTACAGGTGTTTCTATTCTATTCTTGTGAGTGCGGTCTCCTCTGCACAGATCTGACCCGTAACTTGGTCTGCTGGAGATGGATAAGTTCAATGTCATACTGTGGGATATTCCAGGCAAATCAAAACATTTCAGTTTTGTAGTTTTGCCCACTATGTTTATATAAACTGGAGATAATATAAAAATGTTCATGTAATTAACAAATGACACTTACTTATAGACAAGGAAAAATAAAAGTACATTACTTTTATTTTACATGTTGCAGTATCAAAAGCACAAAAGTACATTGTAAATTAATTCTTAATGTACCTTTTCTAACAAAACTAAATACAGCAGCTGTGTGTACTTGTGAACAAATACTATTGCAGCATCACATGGTTTATAGTTTAGTTAAGAGCAAATGTAAAAAACTTCTTTGCATAAGTAAAGTATATTATAAAAATAACTATTGAAGGTGCACTATGTAACTTTTCTGGTGGAGAGTCCGTTATCTCTTTGTCTTAAAATGTTCCACAATTATGGTATTAAATTGACCAATTTAGCATACTGAAGTACATGTGTTTTGAATACTCAAAAATACACTGAAAAACATGCATTGAGTGAGCAGGGGTGCCTTTCCACAGATCTGACCTGTAACTTGCTCATCTCCATGGAAATACAGTTTAATGCCAAAAGAACAACTCCATGGAGACAAACAGGTGGTGGACCCTCCATCAGAAATGTTACATGGTGCAGCTTTAAAAAAAAAAAAAATCCAAATTGACCTCAGCTGGAGTCAATGGTCGCAGCTATTTTAAATAATAACTTCACCACAAACATGAACAGCAGCACAAACTAATTAGCACATTTTTATTGCTTTGCTTTTTATATTCAAATCAATCGTAACACACTTCAATGTAGCAGTGTCCCATGACGTGAAGATTCTATCATTATAATTAGTATGTTAAACAGCTGACGTTACATTAGCTTCATCTGTGTCAATAATGTGATGGATTGAGTGTTTTGAGAATTCAGTCAAGTGGAACAAAAGACATCCTTTCTCTGCTGGAGAATTTAACAGGATTTCACACTTCTTTCACACAGTTTAACGATTTTGTAAAGCGTGACATAGCATTTTAGCATGATCTTGCTAATTTAGTATTTTGTGAGACGGGTAAATATGATAAAACTGGAAATTGCTTATGGGACTAAAAGAAATGTATTTCAGCAAAATGTGCTTGTCCTAGTACAGATATTTTGTATAAGCAGCTCTTGAGGTTAAAATAAGTCCGCTGGGTACTGTCCACATCTACCTATAAACCGTTTTACTGTTTGATAATTATGAAGTGCACGGTTAGCATGCTAGTTGCTGTTAACTTTAATGTAACGGCAAAATTCCAGCCTCTGAAAGTTGTGAAAAGTAGAAGAGTTATTAGGATGCTCTGAGTGCATAAGGTCATTTGGCCCACTGCAAACCGTTTACAGTAAAATTAACTAGTTTTTCTGTTCATGTTTGTGTTCTATCCATGTTTTTAGGACAATACAAATAAGTGCTTTGTAACGCGGTTTATCTTCTTATTAACAAAGGCACCAAACTGGCATGACCTTTTGAATGGTACATTGTGTTGTTAGCAGGAACATCTCGCACCACTTTTCATGGCATAAAGAGATGTGTATATATTGATACAGATTAAAAGCAAGTTTGGTTACTTTGCTTGGATTTAGTTAAAAACACTGTAGCTGATTTTTACTAACAGTTAATTTTAAATGGTTTGCACTGGTCCAGAGTTATTCCTCACTTACCTTACAGGGTCTGAACATCCTAATTATTCTTTGCCATGAGTTTATACGCACTTTTCACCACTTTCAAAGACCAGAGCAGAGTTTTTCCTGTGACAGTAAAGCTAAAAACAACTAGCATGCTAACTGGGCACTTCCTGATTACCAGACAATAAAACGCATTCTAATTAGATGCAGACAACACACAGCGGACACATTTTCCCCTCAATATATGAACTGGAGCAAGACAATTTTTGCTTAAATACATGGGAAACAATCAACTGAAGGGCCTTCAAATTGGTATCCCTTTGCAATTAAGCTGTAACAATAGACCAGACAAGATTTCTTACGCAGGATAATGCAATTTGTGTATTTACTAAGTAGTTTCCTCTTGCTCGCATATTTGAGGTGAGAGGAGGAGAACCTTGACGAACTGAGAATTGCATGCTGGGATAATTAGCACAAAACACTCTTCCCTATTCAAGTTGTACCCCTCCTTTTCAGCTGCTTAAGATCCCATTAGATAACAATGAAGTGAGACAAAGGTGCTAGCTAGCTCTTTTAAAGCCACCTCAAATGTTTTTTTGTGTTAGCCTGTTTGATCTACCACTTTGGTCCTCTTAGCTGCAATCCTGCTCGAAGGTGGGGAAGTCATCTGCTTATCAACTGTAGTGAATTCATAGGTCTGAACTGTAGGGGTACTGCTGCCTCCCGTGGTTGGCCTATAGAAGGATGCAGGGTTTCTTGTCTTTGAAGGGGTTTTCTGAAGCAGGTATGCCCACGAGCAGAGGGTCGTATTTGGCGTGTTCACTGCAGTAGCGCATGAGGTCGGAGGAGGCCTTGGATACCTGCGGAAAGAGGAGCAGACGATTAGGGTTGTCTCTAAACAGATCTATAGCGCTATTACTCTGCTCTAATTGCATCAATAATAGGGAGTTAAAGTGTGAAACAGGTTTTGTTGTTTTGTTTTTTTCTCTACACTTTCAAAATAGAGCTCTCACAAACCATTAGCACATCACTAGTATTCACATGCATATATTTTGGGCACATGTTCAGCTTTTACTGTGAGGGATAGGAAGCAGGATGGATGGCCCAGTCAATCCGACCTCATTCCAAGGCATCACAAAGCAATGCACACGGCTCTTTCAGTGTATGGTCAATAACATTTGTATAATTATGCTGTCAGTGTGCAGCGGCACCGCTTTTACAATGCACTTTATGTTAAAAAACTATGGACTATAGCCTTAGACTTGTAATTAGACTTTCATGATACTCAGTGATGTTAAGCTAATTCTAGAAATACAAAAACAAATAAATAAGTATACAATGTAAAATGGAATACTACACAATTATTACATTATCTAGCTTATTGAGGTGGTATGGCCATGTGGTAAGATAAGACAGGAAAGGACAATTGAAGGCCCAGTTTGGATTCAGATAAGCCATATACCAAAAAATTAAAAGAGATCCATGCCTATTATAATCATTTAAAAACCTTTATCCTGTCAATCCTGGCCTCTATCCGGAGCTGCTGCACCATGCGTCGAGCCTGGGCCAAGCTGCTCCCACTTTTGGACGACATTCTTCACATGAAATTCGACCTATAAAAAAGAAAATATGAAAAATAATTTTGTATCTCATTATCATTAAATACAATCCAGCCCATAGAACCAAAGTTTTTCAATTACAAAATGTGCCCAGGATGTCCAGCCATTATCTGAAATTATAGGTCAAGTGGTTGCCTTTTATAGCTTCACATAATGGAAGTATTAGCTAAATGAAATCATATTATCTCTATGAAATAAAGCCATGTTTACTCTACATTATATTGTGTGCTGCTCCTGGCACTGAGTGTCCTGGACACAAGTGCACGCAACTGCTATCCCATTTAATGAGAGTGCAGTGGTAAGTAAGACACATGCAGAGGGAAGGCATGTGAGGTAACACCTGGAGATAGCGTTATGGCCTGATTACAAGCACAATATTAGAGACAAAACACAAGCAATGCTTTACTCTTCAATGCAATGCTTGTGTTTTTTTTACAATTATGTCAACATCAGCTAGACATAGAGAGACAATATACCACAAACTAAGGTCATTTTCACACTGCCACTAGTTGGGTCAACGTAAAAGAGCATTTGCTCCAAGAGTGATGTGCTTGGCCCAGTCTGAACCCAACAGTCGCATTCTGGACCGCAGAAAATAGCCGGTCTGAGAGTGCTTCAAACAGGAGGTCTCGCAGCAGCTCCACCAGCACTGTGGAGTGGGGCGAGTGTGGTGTGAACGCGGCCAACCTCAGGTCAACCTACACAGTCCGCTGTGACACTAAAAGGGCTTGGAATTGGCTAAAAAAAGCTCGAATGACATATTTGTATGAATGAGCACTGTAGAGCTGCTGTATGAAAGTAATTTGGATCAATTTAATATCAGTGACAGTGTCCTCTTGCTTCTGTCTGTGCAGATGAACCTGGGTCTATCTGAGCATGTGAGCCTAGGTCTGTCTGTCATTCAAAAAGCTTTTTCTCCTCCATCACAAGTGTATACAGTTCTCATGCTGTATTTAGCCACAAGTGAAAGAAAAAAAATCACTGTATATAGAGAAAGTAAGTGTGTGCACACGTATTCATGGGGCTTAGTTTGCCTGACGTGCATTGTCACAGAAATAAGTTTGGTGATCAGCTGGTGGCCTCTCACGAGACTCATGTTGTGTGTGCAGGGTGAATGATGCGAGGTGTCTGTGAACAAGGCAAACCCAAAAGTAAAGTAAACAGTAATTCTAGTTTCCACTAAGGTCGGTCTACAAAGCGCACTAACATGTGTGAAAACAACCAAAGCCACGCCACAGATATTATCAAACAATGAACAGCAATGTGTGACTACATTCAGTTTAACCAATTGCACTGAAGAGTAAAGCTGACCAAATTAGGATCTAAAACAATAGCTGCTAGTTGCAGTTGAGTGTTTTTTTGTTTTTTTTGGTCATTATATAAGCAACTGTTGACAGTGCAGATGCATGTCAAGTTCAAATGAGGAGTACTTCTGGATTACCACCCAACGAGATCACCAGTTGGGACTGACTGTTTAGAGTTCTAGGTAGTTGCATGAATGTGATTTCACTAGCAAGGACCACACTAGAACAATAGTATACAAAAATAGTATACAATATGGATAGATGTGGCTGGGTAGAGACTCCAGGGATGAACTGTTTGAGGGTTTTACGTTTTGGCAAGAGGGCCAAGGCTGTCTTCCAATGGTCACATGACTGTGGAATTTTAATTTTGAGTGGGAAAAAAAGGGATTGAAAGAAAACATGAATCCACGTATGTTTTTGATGAGGAAACAACATTATAGCATAGTTAAAAAGCTTGCTAGTCATTGTGGTAGTCATTAGTTTATATTCTTATGGTGGTTAAGATTGATTTCAGTGCCATCACTGCTTCTTCCTCAGCAGCGTTATAACTGTAACAAGTGGTGAGTTTGCATTTCATGGTGTTCTGTTCTGTAAGCCTGCCCCCTCTTCTGCAGAAGTGAAGTCCACTCCCTTTTACTGTCAGTGATGCAACACATAGTACAGGACGAATGCTGCTCTGCTGGAAAACTGTTAAACAATACTGGGTACACAGAGAACTTTGAGAACACTGCAATCTACCATTGAAACTGCAACCACAATTTGAATATTTATTTACAGATAGTGCAATGTGCAATGTCACATGCCGAGAACTAAATACTTTTGTAAGTTCATTTTAAAGAAATCTTTTTAAAGAACTGTATAGCTTTTCAGGTGCCCCGTGCAAGTCTCGTGGGGACGTTGCTATCTGCGTGTATCACTGAGATGTTATTGCTTTCCCAGGAATGTTTCACAGTATTGTATTACTTGTGTTTCTATTGCTCACAAACACCTACACCACAAACACCTGAAATACACGCATTATTACTGTGAGCAGGCTCACCTCTCCACAGATCTGACTTCTAACTTTGCCCAGTGGTTTACCCGGCTTGTGCCTGTGAACATAGACAAGTTTAATGCCATACAGTGGAACATTTCAGGCACGGCAAAGACATCTGCATTCTAACAAGCAGGCAAACTGTCCACCAGAAAAGTTATGTAGTGTATCTTTAAAATGTGCACTGTAAACTGAATCTTGAGCCACATATATGATCAAAGTTGAATTACTTTCCAGTAAAATTGCAATTACTCCAGCATGATCTAAACTGCTGTCAATAACACTATGGTATATAATGCATCAGTTCCCTTTTCTTCACTTGAAATATTTGTGCTGAAAACAGAAGAGAAAGTGCATGCATTGGACTTGTTTCTCCCTGCTCTGTTAAACTGTTTGGGAAGCCTCTCTATGACGTTACATGCTTGTATCCTGGAAGTGGGAATTGTGAAACAGGCCGTTAGGTTGGGCCATAGCGTTTACACACTTCAGAGTTCAGATGAAGCCAACTGACACTTCTGGGAAAATATTTAACTACTCCAGGCCTTCTCAGTTTCATAAAGAGAAGTACATGGGAAGAATGTGAAATCAGACCTTTGGGAATGATAGTGTGGCATTTAAGTTTTGGAATATAACACAAAGCACAGATTAGGAACTAAATTTTGTAGTACAGGGAAGGCATCTGTTATAATATTTGAACGACATAATTATACAAAAACATTAGGAGTTATAATGAAAGCTGGGACAATTTTTGTTTTGTCAGATGTTATAATCCCCGTAGGCATTTGACCCTGGAACTTGTGTATCTGGGCAACCTGTCAGGAACCTGGGAACCCATCTCCAGATCTTGAGCCACGATCTTTACTGTTCTGGGCTGAAATTGTGTTTAGGGTTATGTGAGATTTATGGATTTGTTTTCACTGTTGAAAAATGGTTACATGACATTTTTGAATTCTACTTGTATGACCCAGACTCACAATAGTGTGCAGAGATAGGTGGTAGGTAAAAAGTGACATTTTCTGAGCTTGGATGCAGGATTACTCAAACATGAACTTTGACAAAACCATTATACACTTATACTTATACTGATTTTACGTAATATGCCCCTTTTAATCATATAGCCTATGAACTACGGGGAACAGTCGCTCTATGGTTGGAGCACTCATTCCCCAATCCGAAAGCCAGACCATGTTCTGTTGTTGTGTCCTTTGGCGAAACACTTCACCCACCTTCCCTAGTATGAATGTATTGTAGCCTCGCTTCCGTCGGTCTGCCCTAGGGCAACTGTGGCTACAATAATAGCTTACCACTGAATGTGGAATGAGTGAGAGGCTTTATGAAGCATTACTCTATATAACAACGTTCTCAATTGTATCGATATCATATAAAATACATCTCATTTCTTCAAACAGTGGTTAAAACAAATGTACAGTCAGTATATATAATTGGTATCCCACATGTACCATTGATTTGCTGCCACTTTTTGCAGCAGGAAACACAGAGGAGGAGCGGGGAGGGGGGATCAAACATGGCCGCCAGGAGACAGCCTCACAGGACTGAACCCTCTGATCCACTGCCCACTCTCTTCCTTCCTCTTCCTCCACAGGAAGCTCCATGGACTGTTGCTCCTAAATGATTTAATAAAACAGAGCACTGGAGCACCACCTTCTGCAGATTTTTTGTTCACCGCACAGACACAGCTGCAAGTGATGACCCTGCAAGACCTTTGAACCGCACACTTCTATTTTTACATTCACTTTTAACATCCTGTCCAGGTTATTCTGGAAAAGACGCTCATTTAAGCTGTATTACATATTCATGAAGTCAGATTAAAGCAGAGAGCTACAACACTCCAAAAGCAATAGTTTAAAAGCCCTAATTATAGCATTGTCAGTAGATTCAAATATTGCCATTTAACAATGGTGGAAGAAGTACTTGATTTTGTTACTTAAGTAGTACAGATAAAAAATATATATAAAAAAACTTAAAAATAAAAGTAAAAATATCACATGAAAAAATTGACCTCAGTGAAAGTATTTAAGTACCTACCGGTATTTAAAAATGTACTTAAAGACTAAAAAGTAAAAGTATTTTCCACAGATTTTGAGATATAATACAGGTTCAAATGTATTGATTTTGACAAAGAATAGTACTGAATTTTGTTCAGCAGAAACAACTGAATCAATCTTTTTTATTCTAGCTGTTTTTATTTGCTTATTTGTCATTATAATATTGTTTGCTCAAATGTAGCATTAACAATAAATCCTCAACCTTTTCTGCAGGTCTCAAACAATAATGAAAAAAAACCCCAAACTTTTCAGTCCGGTTCAAAAATGTAGTGTAATAGAAAGTATAGATACCTGCTGTTAGATCTAGTGAAGTAAAAGTAAAATGTATCCACTTTAAAATTTACTTAAGTAAAGTACTTTTACTACTAAATTTTACTTATGTTCCACCACTGCTACTTGATTATATCTAACTCGAGCAGGCTATATTTATAAAAGCTGTATTCTCGATTGTAAAAAACATCAGGGTATTTGTGCAAAGTAAGTCTAAAGCACAAAGCAGACGATGTTCAACAGATTAAGTGGCTAACATTCACCGCAAGAAGGTTGTGAGTTCAACTACCAGGTCGAACCAACCCTCTCTTTGCAGAGTTGGCATGTTTCTCCCTGTGTCTGGGTGGGTTTCTTCCAGGCACTCTGATTTTCCCCATCAACCCAAAACATGCAGAACAGGTAAAATCCTCCAGTTAAGGTAGTCCAGGACCAAGCCGAGCTCAAGATCTGGAGATGGGTCCAAGAGTTTGCCTCAGTGGCACTGGTTGAGGAATTGGTCAAATGCATCCCTCACAAGGGATTAATAAAGTATATGGGATAGTAGGAAAGATATGGTTTGGTCTTTTTTCCCATTAGAGAAACTTGTAATTTATACTGGACCATGCAAACGTCAATACAACTGCATCACAAGTTTGGATCTTCTAGAGTAAAAGAGTACCTAGCTATAGGAATAGGATTGAAGATCAAGACTTGAATGGTGAAAATGTATCAACAACCCTCGAGTACTCTTTGACACATGTACTTGTTCAAGGCTAATGGTCAAAACATGCTACATTTTTAAAATTCTGACTTTATAACAATATTCATGTCTATAATTTCTATGTGTTCACAAACCAAAATCCACCTACTAGAGATCGGTCTTGACATGTCTTGACCTTCCCATTTCAAACCCACTCTAACCACTACTTCCATACACCACCCTACGCCTTCACATGACCCTCTTATCACTGCTGGCATCTACAATGTTGTTTTACGCAGTACAGGCCTGACTGCACAGCCTGAACACACCAGTGACATTTGAACGTCTCTCAAAGCTCTGACGTACTCGGGTGAGTATGACGTCTGAAGATACTGTGGTCTACGGGAACACACAAAGGACAAATTACACACATAATGAGCACTCAAACACTCAACCACAACAGGTTTACAGCTCCATTGTTGTCTATGGACACCCCAGGGACTGAAGATAGGGGGTATTGGTAATTAGTCACACTAAGCTTTGGGCACTTACGCATGTAAATCATGTAGTTTTAAGTAGTGGTGTTTTGACCCTAATCTCTACATTAACATTTCCAATCAAATTGTATACCGCTTGATATTATAAGACCTTTAAAATGTATTGGTGATAATATGTGGTTATTTATTAATTTTTATTTTTTACATTTTTGACATAATAAAGCATTGATCTCACATTGTTATAACTTACTTTAAAGCTGTTATATAGCTTCTCTGGTTCAGCACCTCCCTGCTCTATGTAAACAAGTATGGCATTACGCAACTATCTTATTTAATATAATTTAATTTTTATTTAATTACAGGTGTTTTTAAGACATGCATTATGACTGTAAGGAGGTTCGCCTGTGCACAGATCAGAACTGTAACTTGGCCTAGTGGTGTGTATGTATATATATATATATATATATATATATATATATATATATATATATATATATATATATATATATATATATACATTTAATACCTTTTTAATATAATTTAATATAAAAAATATTTTTATATATATATATACCTTTTTAATATAATTTAATATAAAAAATATATTTTATATATATATATACACACACAAAATATATATATATATACATATATATATACATATGTATATATATATATATATACATTTATATATATATAAAATATATTTTATATATATATATATACACACACACAAATATATATATATACATATATATATACATATACATATATACATATATATACACATATGTATATATATATACATATGTATATATATATATACATATACATACATATATATATATATATATATATATATATATATATATATATATATATATATATATATATATATATATATATATATATATATATATATATATACATATATATATAGCGATGAGTATATTAATGCCATACTGTGGAACTGTCCAGGCAAAGCTATAACATCTCCATGGAGATAAGCAGCCTTTGAACCCTCCACCAGAAAAGTGACATAGTGCACCTTTAAATTGCATTATTCATTCGCCTCTAACAGAGCTACGCAACAAAAGGGGATGACAGCCTCTAACCACCAACATTCACTCACTCAAACACCACATTTATAGGCAAGGTGTGTGAAGTGTCTTGCCCATGGGGACAATGGCAGAAATCACTGGTTGACGCTGGGATTGAACCATCAACTAAGTTTTACCCCTTTAATTTTTCTTTGTCTAATCCATACAACATTAAATTCATAGACAGATAATTTACAACTTTGTTTAAGCCATGGACTTTGTTTGAACTGTTGTCCAAAACTTTTAAAAACTTAATAAATTTACAATAATCCCTGTGGCAAGGTAAAAGCTAACCCAAAGCTGCAGGAGAGAGAGGAGTGTGGTGGTCTATGTCCATTTAAGCCCATGGTAAACACAGAGGAACTTCAGTTATGTAAAGCATGCATTGGCTTAGCATGTCAACAGCCACATATTCACATGTGATCAATTACAACTGATAATTCTGCCTAACTGGAGAACTAGACACAAATATGCATCAATAATGAGACAAGTGTGTGAATAACAATGAAGGAATGTCTGGAATGGATAAGAGGACCGTCCCTGTCTGCTGAGTAAGTAGTAGTAGTAGTCAGAGAAGAACTATTCCAATTGTTTTCAAATGGAATTGCTTGATAATAGATGTTTTGTAATTTAATACATTATTTTAAGTCACACCTGCAAGGAATGTTGACCTTTTACTGCAGCCGTATCTGCCCTGGGGCACATTCACGGAAACATGGCAAGAATTTTGCAGCAATAAAGGAGGTGTGGAGTATCTTGCAATTATCAAAAAACTGAACAATACTGAAGTTTAATGATAAAATGTTTAGGTAAAGTAAAGTGCTTATACTAGAACCATTTAGTGTTATGATATTTGTAACTTGATTTTGACAATAGGATGCAATTTTCAATGCATAAATATAGTCGTTTCTATAGTATTACCATGCGTCTTATATTTCTGATAAGTGGTGAGAAAAATACTGAAAATTTGTACTTGAGTAAAAGTACAGTTACATGGCTTAAAATGTACTCAATTACAAGCCTTGCTGCCAAAACAGTACTTGCAAGTAAAGAATGTGTTAAAAGTATATGCATGAAAAATAACAGCTCAAAGTAATAGTTACTTTTTATCATAGCACAGTTTTAGCATATTTTTGTCGATCTTTTGTCCATAGCTTCTACATCTGCAGTCTATAAAAATTGAATTGAGATCATTGTCTTGATAAATGCAAACATCTCCACACAAGTTTGTTCTCAGATCTTTGGAGTTAAATGGGTCTGAGTGAGATGGTTTTGGCAGTAGATCTAAGCCTTGTTACTCACCACAGGACAACACTGCAGTGTCATAAACTCTGTGTTAGCTAAGAGGGGTCCACCTGCACCTAGCCACATCAAAGCTCACAAATACTTCAAAAACAGCTTCAAAATCACTTTTATCAGTGTGCTACACATGTTTGACTATTATCTATGGTTGAAAGTATAATATGTTACTAGGGAAAATATTTTTAGAGGTCACTATTTACACTTACTTGAATAACTGTTTAGAGTAGCTGTGGTAACTTTTTCCACTGTGAGTATGTCTAAAAGTGACAAAAGCTTTACATTGACAATATGAGCATTTGTCTTACTTGCACCTCTCCTTCAGATATGATTAAACCTTTCTCATTTTTGTGTCTATCCTTAGAAAATACCAGATTCTGTGCATGATTTAATGTTTTGTAAATCCACTTACATTAAATTCAGATTATAAATCAAATGCTAGATGCTCCAACTTGAGAGTTTTTTCTCTTGAGTAATTTCTTGGATTACTCTCTATTTCTACATTAGTAGAAATAGAAAATACAATGTTTGGGTATTTTTAAGTTTTTGGGCACCTCTCAACTTTATAAACGCAGAATAAAACAAAACAAATGCACTAGTACTTGGTATTTACATTCTCAAATTCACTTAAAAGACTCGCCATAGCTTGGACATAGCCTGGACAGATTGCAGATAATACCAGAATAATTAACACATTAGCAACTACTGTTTTCTGTTTGAAGATTGCCACCAAGTTAACCAGTAGCTGATAACCAGAGGCAAAGACTGTCTCCTATAAATCAGTCTTTATCACCTATCACCAAGTCACAGTTGCAAATCTACCCGGCAACAACCCTGATGCCCTCCCATAAGCCCTCATAAGCTAGCCACATACACAGACAATGCAATAGCTGTTTGTGCATTGTGCGAAAGGGAGTATGGGAGGAAGGGAGGGACGGGGTGAGGGGCAGAGGCACCAGGGTGGCAGTTAGGGAGGCTCTGGCAGGGCTAATGGCGCCCCCATCACTGCTAATCTGGGACGGGACGATGGTATCAGGAAGCCGGGGTGTCCAGCCAGCCGTGCAGAGGAAAGAGACAGAACTCCCAACACAAACAAATGCTTGTCTGCTGCACAAAGAGTGAGGGAGATATAGAGGGATAGTGGTGGGATAGGGAGGGTAAAAGTATGGTATGGGGGCAAATGAAGGGTGGGGCAGGAAAGACTGTGCAAATTTAGGAATGCAATTTAATAGTGATAAAACTGTGATTTCTTATCTAAAAGGTGCTGTACTTGATTTTTACTGTTAAAATTTGAAATAGTGCATGGTGCAAGGCATTCCTCATTTACATTATGCATCCCAAGATTCCTAACTTTTCACAATTTTCAGAGACAAGTCACTGTAACGCTAACAACAAGCATGCTAATGCGCACTTCCTGATTAGCAGACTTATTTTTACCTCAACGGGACCTTTAAAGGTAGCCTATGTAACTTTTGTTCCACAGTATGATATTAAACTTCCTGGAGCCAAGCAGATGGAGCCAACAGATGGCGAACAGGCACAATGGACTGCATTTTACTTACTACTACTTTACTTTACTTTACTACTATTACTACTACTTCAAATATGGGCATGTATTTAAGCAGAAGGGAGTCAGAATCCCACACACCCTCACATGTCTCCACCCAACATTATAGGCTTCGAAATATTTGTATTAAATATCAAGTGCGTGATGAGTCATATTCACCAAGGCTATACAGTGATTATATTGCCACCTTTCTATTAGTCAGTCATGTGTCATATTAGTCACCATTGCTATATTTAAAATGATAGGTGCAGCAGCATATTGTAACCATGCATGAAAAATGCACAGTGAATGAATAACACATTCAACTGTTAGAGGTGACAGATGTATTATTTACCACATTGAAATTGTTATTTTGAAGAGATGTAAGTATTGAATAAATTATTAATTGATTTCAAGCTTCATTTTATATCCTGACAATTTAAGGATACAATTCAATACTTTTATTTAAATTGTACTGCACCTGATTTTTACTGTATTAAAAAGGAGAAAAACAGATCTAGTTCATTTTAAATGGTTTGCAGTGGTCCAAAGTTTGTCCTCACTTACCTTATGAATTCTGAGCATGCAAATTATTCCCCGTGATAAGTTCACAACTCAGGGTGGAGTTTTGCCACCTCAGTAAAGCTAACAGCAACTAGCATGCTACCACGCACTTCCCGATAATCAGACAGTAAAACAAACTAGATGCAGACAGCACACCACTGACTTATTTTAAGCTCAAGAGCTACTTACACAATATATTTGCTCAAATACGTGGGAAAAAAATCTGTTACAGGGCCTTTAATTGCTTCTGAAAAACACAGATAGAAAGAAACAAACATTGCAAAGAGATGGTGTGAAATGGTATGGTTTGTGGTATTTTACAGTCAATTCTCCTTTTGAGCAACAGGGAAAAAATGATCTAAATGTTTGCCTTTTTATGAAGGCAATACAAAATTGTGATACATTTTTTTTCATATCACCAGTCCTATATTGAACCATTCATTTTCATCAATACTGCCCACCCATAGTTTATAAACCACACATCATACCTTGCTTCAATATGTCAAACTTAATCTACCAGACAACTGCATGCTTTTTAGCACAGAGATTATGGTCTGACTAAAGCACTAATTTCCCCTGAGTGGAGTGACTGCAGCAGTGATTCCCTCCTCCTCAGGTTTTAATAGACCGTAAAACACTTTGAGAAGTGAGCCAGACTGAGAAGTGCAAATAGGAGGAGCTGGGTAAAACACATGGGCTTCTTATGAGCTGAGTCACAGACATAGAGGCTCTTTCTCATACATAGACACATTCAGAATAACTGCACACCTTTACTACAACGTGTTCTGAACTGGTGTTGTGTATACCCGTATCGGGCGAGGTTAGGACAAGGACAATACATTCTCATGGTGTTTGTTTTTCACACAAGAAAAAACATTTTTCATCTTCAGAAGCATGCATTTCAGAATGTGATTGTACAGGCCTAACTAAGTTTTAGAAATCTTACAGGTTAGTTCAGGGAGTATATATTACACATTTTAATTTAATAAATTCATAACATCATAATCCCATCCAGTAGGGAATGCAAATGTGTCTTTATTTAAGTTATTGAAAAAGTAAAGTAGAAGTAGTATTTTGTATTTATGTCATGATCCCTGTTCTGTCCCTGCCTCCTGTGTGTGCCCTGCCCCTCCCTCACCTGTCTGAGCCTGGAGCTGGGAGGAGTCCTGGCTCCTCCTACGCGCACCTGGACTCCATCAACGCAATCAACACCACCTGAGCGGAATAAGAGGAGCCAGGACCCAGCACTCTGGGCCAGATCGTCTGTTTGTCTCACCGTGGTGCTACCTGTGTGTCTTCGTCCTGTTCATGTTCTTGCCTGTGTTCCTGCTCGTGTTCCGGTTCAGCATCCTGCCCCCCTGCACTGCCCTGGACTCCCGTCTCCACCCTGTCTCCCGGTACCGGCTGTGTTCCTGTCTCGTTTGTTCCCTGCACCTCTGGACCCTGACCTGCACCCCTGAACCCAGCTCCTCGTATGTTCTCCCCTCACTTGCTTGTCTTGTCTGTTCTATCAATAAACACCGTAAAACTTGTTCCGAGTCCTGCATCTTTTGGTCTGCCTCACACCCCACTTTATGACAATTTAGTAAAAATGGCATAAATCAACAGAGGTAGTCTTAATGTTTGCCAGCACACAAAGCTTCAATATCTGTGATGCAAATCCTACTTAACATGTACCACCATGTACAGAGATCACTCAATCGCCCAAGGACAATACAGCCAAATCTCATGAAATGCAGTAATGATGTCCTTATGGTGGAGAAAGGTATTCATAATTTAACTATGACAGTACCACTTTGTACAGAAAACATCACACATATGAAAATACACTTTTCTGGTAGAGGGTCCGCCACCTGCCTGTCTCCATGGAGATGTTATTGCTTTGCCTGGAATCTTCCACAATATAGCATAAAACTTAGCCTATCTCCACACCTAGGCCTGTGTGGAAGATCAGATCTGTGAAGAGGCGATCCCACTCTCAATATGAATTTATATTTTTCGTGGTATCTAAAAGCAACAGAAACAAAATATTGCGTGGCATTCTATGCAAAGCTATATTTAATAATTTCCATGTAGGCAAGCAAATAGCTGGCCCCTATAGAAAAATTACAAAATGCAGCTTTAATCACTCAACCCTAATCAAAATGATAAAATACTACGTAATTTTCTCATATGTACTAATAGTCAGACAATGCAGAATCTTCAATCAAGCTCCATGGATGTAGGGATCTGAAGTAGGGTTGCACAATATCTAAATTTGAATTTGCGCTACTATCAAATCAAAAGCTGCAAAGAAGAAATATTTCAAAGAAAATTGTGTTGTACTTATAGTTTAGACCTCTGCAAACAACTTCTGAAATGCATGGGATTCTTGTATTAGATTATTAGTTCATATTTCACTCTTATCTCAAATGTTAACACTCCTGAAGTGATTGCATTGC
The DNA here is from genome assembly GCA_019594935.1 of Periophthalmus modestus. Taxonomy (NCBI): domain Eukaryota; kingdom Metazoa; phylum Chordata; class Actinopteri; order Gobiiformes; family Gobiidae; genus Periophthalmus; species Periophthalmus modestus. The sequence continues at coordinate 19,093,427 of JAIEZT010000007.1, read as the reverse complement.
ACTCCAAACATTATTCTACTTTTTTAACATATATTACACACCTAATCAGAATACCAATACTTCAGTGCCGCCCTATTTTGACGTATCTTATTTAGTTCAGGTCTTACAGCCCAAACTCTGTTCTTTGATATTTTTTTCCTCAAAGTAACAAATTAGTTTGGTTGATATTGCTTCTTCTCCAGAACAGGAAGTGAAACTTGGCTTTAGATCAGATGGCCAGATGCAGCCCTTTGTTGCAGCAGCTGTCTGTGTAAATATAGAAATGCTGTCATACGCATTATAGTAGAAGTCAGGGTAGTCAGTGGTATTAAAGAACAGTGGAGTTGTCCTGACATGAACTGTCTATATTCATGTCACATTGATGGCTGCGGGCGGCATCATGAGGAGATGTGGGTTACATGAGGTGACTAGATTAACCATAAACATTACAATGAAATGTCCTCAGATGATTTCTTAAAGGTGTTTGTTATAGGTCATTGCAGAACGGGAATGGGACAAAATTCCTGCCAACTATTGAGAAGCCTGTAGAAGGATATCCAAAATGTTTGACTTAATCATACAGTCTAAAGGCAATGGTACCAAATACTAATGAAACATATGTAGACATCTGACATTGAAGAACAGAATGAAAAAAATATCTTTAAAAAATCCTTGTCTCATGATTTTTGCATTTAGGAAATAGAAATCATTTTGATAATCCTAACTGACCTAAATCAGGACAGTGACAAAAAAAAAGGATATGTGTCTTTTTATATAGTGTATGTTAACTTCTTGTAACGCAGGTAGTACTGAGGTGGACCCAAACGCAGCACAAAGAGCACACAGCCCAACTCCGTGTCAAAGATCAGATCAGGTTTATTGTAAAAAAAAACAGAAACAGATTCAGAGCCTGCATGTCCTCTCGTGGCAAAAACAGATGAACAGAATAACAAGCAGCAAACAAAAAATGGAACTGAATCGAAGCAGGGTCAGTAGCAGGGTCAGGAGCAGGGTCAGAACCCCGGCAAACAGACAGGATCAGGCACAACCAGGCAGGAACAGGGACAGAACCCCCGGCGGGGCAAACAACCAGGACACTTCTGGTTTAAAACATATATTTCAGACCAATTTGAAATTACTGTTAAATTATCCCAAAAAGTGGGAATATTAATTTATATGTTCATGTTAGGAAGCTTACAATATACTTTTTTCTCCCAATTTCCTTTCTAATTGCCTCTTTTTATAGTGTTTTTTGTTTACTTTTTATTATTATAAACTATATACTCAATATATCATATATTCAAATTTTGCATATCTTCAAAACAAGAGTCATTCACATATTATTAGCATTTCAATTTTCTTCCCGCCTCTAATCATAAAATCACAGCATTAATGCAGTAAATACTGTACATGTTTAAACAGCTTGTGTGAACCTTGGTTCCAAAGCAACATTAGAATCATTTTTCACATACCAACTCTTTTGCATACTCTCATACTCAGAACAAGTGGACTTGCTGGATAACTTTTTCAAAAACATTCTTGGCCCAAATTCCAATCAAATTCCAAATGGGGGGAGAACTCTAAACTTTCAGAAACACACCTGGCCTATTTTTAACAACAGCATGTCACTCAACCATACCTATTTTTGTCTTCAAGTGCAATAGTAGTAGAGTTATTGTTCTATAAGGTATGGTACCGATGTGAAGGTATCGACTGCAGATCCAGGCATTGGCTTGGATCAGATTTGGTGTATAGATACAGGACATAGTGTTACTGCTAATGCCCAGAGCAGTTTAAACACCAACTGAAGAGGCTCTAAAGCAGCCAAAAACATTATTAAAGACAAGGATAGCACAAATTGGGTGGAGGAGCTGAATGCTCTAACATATTTACATAAGTTAAGTAGCCAGGTGCTTTGGGCAGGCTTCTCCTCTTTTTACAGGCTTCCAACATAAATAATATGATGGAAAAAACCACTGCCTTTAGAAACAAAGGCTAAAACATCATCTAATGTCTGTGTCGCTATGTTCCGAATCTGCTGTTCCGTGGAGGAGTTTAAGACATTATTTTATAGTATTATAACAAATTATTAGTCTATTTTAAAGAAGACCTTTTATATCTGGTAATACTGTAAATGAATTGAGGCTAAATTCACCATGGAATACTTAATTATTCATAAAGACACAGCGTAAAAATCATTAAAAATGAGAAGATCAGTATGGGGATGAGATCTGCGTCGGCTCTGGAGCCAAAAATCTGGATCGGGACATCCTTAAAGTCAAGATAGAGGTCAAATCTTTGGAGAAGTGGCCCAGGGATTAGTAAATGACATGTTTTTGAATGCACTTATTTGCAATAAAAAGAACCACAATTGAATAAATGCAAGACAGATGTTTAATCCCATACTTTGGAACATTCGGAGGTGAAGCAATATATTTACATGGAGACAAACAGGTGCAGGCCCTCCACCAGAAAGGTTACACAGTGAAGCTTCAACCTGCTCTTCTAATCTTACCAAAATTATTTGTGCACACTTTTCCATTTTGAGGGACATTTGAATACAAACATGCAACAGAGTAATATTATTTATCAAAATTAAAATACAAAAAACAAAAATGAATACAGTTCATTGAATATTGCCAAATGATGTTATTATTGACTATGTCTGCATGTTTTGACCTCTTTATATTATTGTCCCTTAACCTTTATCTTATCCAGCCAAATTGTGCACACAGCTCCACTTAGTTCCACCAGTTCCCCTCCCCTATACTAACAGAAAATGTACTTATTTTGTCTCCTTGTGCATATAGTTGAAAAACAGTTGTCTCCTAGCTAGCGTACTGTTCTGTTGACACAGCAAAGTCATAAGTCTCCTGTCTTCACGAGGGATTTGGAGGAGACAAGACAGAGTCAGAGGGAGGTGCAGCCGTGTGTCGCTCCAGGAAAAGCCCAGAGGTTACTCTGGGTGTGACTTAGTTTGAGAAGGCTCGGTCAGGGTGTCTGCTCTGAGCTTGACACCTGTCTGAGAGCAGGGCCAAAAGAGACAGTCAGCAACAGACCTACAGCAGAGTGAGCTCAGTGAGTGTTAGCATGCAAGTGCCAGAGCAAGGTTGCTTAGAAAATATTAGTTACAGTAGATTTACAGTTGTTGTTGTGTAAAGTTTAAGGTTATTCAACACAGAGTAAACAACAGATGCACTTTTGTTTTATATAGGCCAATTTGCAAACCCATGTTTAGAATTCCATTTTAGCCTTATTAAGCCTGTCACGATAACACATTTTTTAAATACGATGTATTGGTACAGAGATGTACTGCAATAAACAATCAAATTTACTTGACACAATAATAATGATAATGCAAGATAATCCCACCAAGCCATTTTTAACAGACTGCATCACTGAGCTGCAATATATCATCCGCTATTATTGGTCAATAATTAGCAATAGAAGTCACTTATTCAGCTACTATATATAGTAACTATATATAGTAGTAGTACTATATACTTGTAATTGTATAAAAGAAAACTAACACAAAAACAAACTTCCCCACTTTTACAAGGAAAATATACACACAATAAATACTGTGACCCAAAATATTTGGTTACAGCTTTCATATGTTGAATGATAAGTCAATATAGTAATTATCATGAAAGTCTAAGTCTTATACATATAGGCTACTAAAATTAAATGTATGTGTTACTTACTATTTAGACAAGTTTGTAACAAGCACAGTTAGAGTTAATTTTACATTTTTTCTTTAGCATTAGCTAGTAACAGTTTTTCAATATCTACTTTAAACAAAAAAATCACATATTCAAAAACTGTATGAATGAATTATGTAACTATATTGCACAAAGATTAGACGGCACATACATTTGTGTCGCCACACACCTCATAGAATTCCTGAATTTAGTTCAGATATTTAAAAGTTGTGACTCAGCAGGTTGTTTTTGCAAATGCATCTCCAGTAACATATCTGGCACAAAGATTATGCAGTGCCTACATCTGTACATTTCTCAAAACATAGAAAGCGTGACATGACTACCTCCCCCTGTAATTTTCTGCAATGAAGCGTGCAGATATATGGAATGCCAGCACCAGTGTAAATTATGTCCTCTATGTGCAGGAGGTGGGCCCTGCTTCCTCCTCCACATGAAAGGAGCAAGATCTGTCCCCACCCAGTCATGAGAGAATCACTTCCCCAACCAAAGACTGACTGCCCCCATCCAGAGACCCAGAGACCAATCCCCTTCTCCACGCCAACAACCAGCAACTTAGACTAATGTTAAACCAATGGAGATTTTAAGAAGTTAGCATTCATTCAGCAGCTTATTGGCTTGTTACACGTCTCTTTGCCTGACGTTTTTGCTAATGCATACCATTTTGCTAGCAACAGAGTACTGACATTTGATCCCGATTTCTATTTGCAGCAGCATGCTCATTTAGCAATTAATACTATACTCAGATATAGTCATCTCATGCATTGATTTTAATACTGATCTATATTATGTATAAATCTCAACATTCTGCCTCTATAAGCCAACATGTGCAGCCATAGTGAGTGAGTGAGAACTGCTCTGTTCTCACACAGCCCTCACATGGCAGGGCCTCTTTTGTTTCTGAGAAGAGAGATTTCCCAAGAAGACTGCAGCAGCTTGGAGTTTTGCATAATCCCACTATTTTTCTCAAGAATGTTATTTGGAGACTTTTCCGCTTTAAGTGATAAATATGCAATGTGACAAAATTCTAAAATGAAACTAATTATGGCTATGTCTCATGATGGTAAAACAGTAGGGTGGTGGTTATTGTGGTATGCTGCTGTGAGAAATGCCAAGTTTGGATAAAGTTAAAGTACATATGACTAGGTTCAACTAATTTCATCAGTTTAATCCTGTTTTATGCACATGTCAGTATGATTCAATATGTTTTAAATAGCAGAATAATTGTGAAGTTCATATGTAAATTATATGCAAATCACAGACAGCCCTTAAGGTACAAGTGCCAACAGTAAAGAATGCAGCCTTAACAGCCACAACAACAAAATGCAAATCTAAATGACAGATAATATATGGGCAAAAAACTATGGCTAACTATAAGGAAATATATGCGCTTCCAAGTGCCACTAGATCTAATCAGGTCTAAACTAGGACTATGCCATTGCAGTTCTAAGCATGGATCTACGACGGCATATAAGGGTCAGTTTAAAAAATCAATTCTACGGGCGCTACAAGAATAAAGTCGTAGCATTTCGACATTAAAGATGTAATTTTATGAGAATAAAGTCATAGTACTATGAGAATAAAGTCGTAAAATTACAAGAATAAAGTCGTAATTTTATGAAAATAAAGTCGTAATTTTATGAGAATATAGGCTCTGTGTGTGAATAAGCAGGGTAGTGCATTCTGCTTTATGGAGAGTTTGGAGTATTTTGTTCGGATATACTTTCAACTGGCGTTTATGCACGATGAAATACTGTGTCTTTTAGCCCATCATCAACACACTATCATCAGTCTAAACACTGGAAGTGACACTGCAAAGGTTTGAGTTAGTTTCGTTGGAGAAACCATACGGATTTGGAATAAATTGCTCCTTTTGTGGAAGAGGAACAGGCTGGAAGTGGTCTGCTGAAGGGGTATGGGTGGTTACACCATAGAGCTATCCAGAGAGGATTTGTTGTTTCTCAAGAAATTGTTCGAATTTTACTGAAAATACTGAATCCATATGGGGTAGAGTTGTGAAGAAGGCAGCGTCTTCGGTGAAGACAGTATGGCGCAAGGGCCAAACGCACTGTGGCATTTGGAGTCATATGATAAACTGATGCCGTGTGGCATTTGCATAAATGGCTTTATTGATGCTTCAGTCGTCACATTCTGTAGATGGAGGCAAACGTTACCTAGCGATCCGACAGTAATTGCGGATTACTGTATCCACACAATGACTCGCGTTGGAGGGTGTCCGCAAAGGCTTCGGGCGGATCCAGGTACAGAAAATTCACATGCAACGGTTCTTGTGCAGAAACCAAACTGATGCATTTGCTGGAGATCAAAGCTTCATCGATGGATGCAGCACCGCCAATCAGCGAATAGAGTCTTGGTGGGGAGTCCTGCGTAAACAATGATTTCAATTATTGGATGAACATCTTTCAAACTCTAAAGGAACATGGACATTTCACCCCTGCAGCCGACCACTTCCAGTACTTAGACTGATGATAGTGTGTTGATGATGGGCTAAAAGACACAGTATTTCATTGTGCGTAAACCCCAGTTGAAAGTATATCTGAACAAAATACTCCAAACTCTCCATAACGCATAACGCACTAGTCGGCTCAGTCACACACAGGAGCCTATACAGTGTTCCCTCGTTTATCGCGGGGGTTACATTCCAAAAATAACCAATAAAAAAAACAAAACAAAATCCGCAAAGTAGAAAACTTTATGTTTAACAATTATTCTTTATGTTTTGTGGCTGTAAAACCCCTCACCACACACTTTATCCACTTTTCTCAGACAGGCATTAACATTTTCCTCACATTTCTCTCTTATTTAAACACTTTCAAAGTTCAAACCTTCGTTGACTAACGTATATTTCTCAGTTCCTGATAGGTTCACACTTAACCTAATTACAGTTCAAAAGAGGAGAGAAGACAAGAGAGATTATTATTGCTATACTCATGAGGAGAGTATCCATCAGTTCCTCTGACCCCGCCTCTTTGTCCTGGCACCGCTCCGCTGTAATGTCTCGTAATGTTCTTTTTCCTGCAGTCACTGATCCACAAAGCTAAAGCAGACTCCATCTGCACTATGGTCACAGCCCTTTTTGCATTCTTGTTCAAACTTACTGCTGTTGTCATCCTCATGTTATTTTCCTCCTTCTTTATGTTGAGTTCACATGTAAAGTCTCTGAGGACGCGTGTCTTGGCCGCGCTGTGTTTCTGCGGCGCGTTTTCAAGCATCAGACGCACCACAGAGCCGATCACCTCCGTTAATGAGTTTTATGTAATAAATACACTAAAGTCAGTGTGCAGGGTTCACAAAGACACAGGGAAAACTAAACCTCCAAACGCACTCGCAGACCGCAACGGATGCTCTGGATGTATATATATATATATATATATATATATATATATATATATATATATATATATATATATATATATATATATATATATATATATATACACACACACACACACACACACACACATACATATATATGTATGTATATATGTATACATATATAACCCAAAAGAGGACCAAAAATATATATCTAGAGATTTTGCATTATTATTAATATTATACAAAAGATTTTGGTTTGGTTTTTTTTAATCACCATGGCAACGGTCCTAATTTTTAATCATTCTGAAACCATTCGATATTCTATTTTATTTGTTTGGGTTTTTTTTTTTACATTTGTTTCTCTTTATTCTTGACTGACTTTTTTTTTAAATCTGCTGTTCTTGTACCTTTGGGTCATGCAACAAACAACAGCTTTGAGCAGGGTCAAATTAGCATAAAATAGTAGCAGTGATAAATAACCATTGCACCATTTTGTACAGTGCAAGGAAGCAAGACTGAAACCTATCCTCCATCAATATAGGGAGGACATGCAGACTTAACCCAGAGAGATTTCACATTTCTCATGAAAACTATAGTGTTCCAGCTAACACCACATCCACCTCCTCATACCATTCCCATGACTGAATGAGAACACAATTCTTGCTTATCCTGCTTTTCCGAAACATGCCGGGAACCTCCTATTAAACAAAACATGTGCAAGTAGCTTCCAGAACCAGCTTTTTCACTTTCAAATATGCAAAAAGGCAAAACATAGGCCTATCATTCTAGTCTTAGCATAGTCATGGTGGAATGGTTTTGCATGGATTTTGGATTGTGGGCCAGAATGCACAGAGGAGGCATTGACAAGTATTGCTACAGGCACAAGTTGAAGGGGCTTAAGGATAAACATAGCTGCAGTCGAGTTGACATATTTGTAATGGAATTCCTATAGCTTTCCCAAACAACATGCTCACCTTTTGCCCACTTTTACCAGAAGCACACCTACAAACATGTGTGAGCTGCATGTCATGGGTGTAACTGAAAACAAAACAAAATAGGAGATGTATTGAATTTTCACATGACTGTGTCCACAGCTATGCAAGACAGTTGAGTTTCCACCCAAGTAAGTTGTAATAGTTTTTGCATGAGTAAGATTACACCTCTAAAATTAGTAGTTAGTTTTATTCTAAAAATAGGCCCATTACAAGAAACTCAGTTATAATGGAGAGTAGCATAGACGACTACTCCAAAAATCTTGTATATAGGGCTAATTTTTCACGACAGTTTTAACAGTTTTAAAAGTAATTTTTCAAAGTCTGTTTTCAAATATGCATCTAGACTTTTTTTTTTTTTGCACTGTTCGTTATCTTGTTTCTGAGTTGTGTTTCCCATTGCCTCTTGGAAAAAAATCTGCAAATCACTTTCCTACTTAAAGGGAGGGTATGTAGTGTGCTGGTTTAAAAAAGGTATTACAATCACAACTGAACCTGGGTTGCCAGTGTCTAAACATGCATATAGAGGACACAAGTTTTTCTCATTCTCCATATATGGCCTCATGTGAAAGCTCAGAACCTCCAGAATTCACTCACTGAGCTGCAGATGCTGCACTAGCACTGATTAATGATTGGCTGCAGGGGCTGGGGTTTAGGTAGTGAGGTATCAGATCAGACAGAGTCCCAGAGTGTGATGGTAATTTTGCTTTCAGATTGAATAACTCATTCTTCAGAACCAAAATACAAAATAACATAAACTTGGGCCATCATGTCCAGTGTTTTTGTGTAATATAAACACTACCCTCTTAAATAACTTAAATAAATAATTGGTATAGTTGTGTTATAATACAGTGCAGACAACTAGCACAACTTGTTCGACAATATGAGTGTGTTTACTTTTGAGATGTGCAAAGTCATGGAGCCTTTTACACAACCCTGCCATGCAACAGGGGCCAATGGTTTATGTAAAACAGCCTATAAACATCATGGCACAGAGCTAATAAAGTCATAAAAGACACGCACCTGATAATGATAATGCACATGCTTATTCAATGCATGCATCAGTCTTATCAACGGGATGACCTCAAAACAGAAGTCAAACATTTGATCTTGTATCTTGTAGTTTAGTTTTATATATAGCCTTGCCTAAATTGCAATACATCAGATCCATAAAAATAATAAAAAACACCAGCCTCTTACAGCAACAGTAGTTAAAAATTACAACTTAATTTCATTTTAAGTTGGTGAGGCTAGCACTTCTGCCTCAGAACAAGAACGTTTCGGGTTCAACTCTTAGATGTCTGGACTTTCTATGTGGAGTTTCTCCCCGTGTCTGGATTTTGGTTCATGGCTTTACTGTTCTATGACACTACTCAAACACAGATATTTTTTTCCCCCAAACACTCTTCTTGTTGGTCAGCCTTCGTAATACTGAAGTGAGTGACAGGTGGGTTTAACCAATTACAGTGAAGTGCAAACTCTCGAAGGAAACACGTGGTTGTAGTCACCTCTTTAGGTAATATAAAGAAACAAAGTAACAGAATCATGTTTCACAGACTCTAAGAAAATTATGATATCAACTTGTTTGCCTTATCACCCACCCCAGAACAGAGCTGGACAGAGAGGGAGTGTTTGTGTCTTGCAGTTTAAATAGCGCAAAGAAGCTTGCACACAAAAATAAAAGGCTTTAAGATGTTATTCCATTAACATAATTTAGCTTAATTAAACCCTTGAGGGCCTCAGTTTGGTCATTCAAAACTCTAACCTCACATTGTGTTTGAACTATTTAAGGAAATATCTTGAAATGCAAAAGTTATTAATCACAGCCGTAAATCCACTTCCTATAACAAAAAAGCCCTCAGGACCATATGTGTCCCTGGTAGTAGCCACTGTTGTACTAATTGCTTTAGGGACAATGCTAGCACTACATGCTAATGGTGCTTTATTCATGTTTAAAGTCACATGTGGACATGCATTTTACAACACGTGTGCTGCTAATTAGGGACATTGAAATGCACAGGGGAACGGGTGATAGAAGGAGAATGGGGAGCACAGATGTCACGAGGTGGATAAAGTGGCTCTGAATGCATCATGATGTGTTTGCAGACTGGGGGACTATTGATTTCACAGTGGTAGATCTAATCACATGGAGGGGAAGGTGGTGAAGCAGATAGGGGCTCCTTATCTAAAACTGTCCAGCCCCGGGAACACAGCCGGTGGTGACCTTTGACCCCTGAGCTTCCTCTGAACTCTGTAGAATAGTGTCCAGCCTGTTTGATTTGGACAAAGTTAGCATGCTTAAACCCTCTAACCGCATTGAGCCATTAATCCATGAAGCACTGAGTTCAAAAACAGAATGCAATGCAGGCAGTTGGCCCCAGAGGGTTAGGTCACAGGACTCTTGCAGCAGAGCAAGACGCCTGCCACAGTAGAGCTGTGATTAAAAAAAAATAAAGAAAAAGCGGATTACAATTTTTCTGAAAAAATATTGCAAATACAGATGGAACAGAATCTTACATTTTAAACAGAAATTGTAAGGGACATTAACATTTGACAGAAACTACTAAACTAGCCCAAGAAATCCATGCATACATTTTAGAACCTCTTTGTAGATGAGAGTTAGCAGATTTGTTTGCGAATATTTTGTTTTTAAAATAAATCTTTATGCTTTTATGTGGTTGTATGGTGATTATAATGCATTATTTTGTAAAGCACTCTACAAACAAACGTGCCTTGCCTTGTTTATAGTAGACATTTTAATACCTAAATAACTGTAGTCCTTGTGATCTGATATTATGCCTCAAACTGGGATTGTGCCCATTACACAATTAAACTTAGAGGCAGACATTTGCGAAGTTACATGCCAATACATGCAAAATCACATAAAATATAGTATTTAATAAACAATACACTAAAATGCATATATTTGAATATAACAGGCAGACAAATTGTTTAAGAATGATTAGTGTGTGAAAAAGGACTTTTAAATTCAGCTGAAGTTTAGATTCTGTTGAAGATGCCACCGAACTGTTGCTTATCTGCTGCAACAGTCCTTGGGAACAGAGCCCAGCATGACCTTTGACCCCAGTGTCCCAGACTCCTTCCTCTGAAGCTCTGAAATGTGGAGTGCATGCAGCTCAAGTCTTCACAGGGAGATAAACAGAGAAGGAGGCAGAAGAGGAGGAAGAGAGAGGGTGAGGGAATGGATAGAGAGAGGAGGGAGAGAGAGGGGAAGGAGAGAGAGAAAAGGAACAGAGTGAGAGGAAGAGAGAGAGGGAGGGAGACAGAGAGGAGTAGAGAGACAGAGCAGATATAGGGAGAAAGAATGTGAGCAAAGGGAGAGAAAAAGAAAAGAAAGAAAGGCAAAACAGAGTTGATGGAGAAAGGGATGAAGGGAGAGTGAGGGAAGGGTGAGAGATGGAGAAGAGTGAAGAAGACAGCGAGAGAGAGACGTCACAGTGACTTGGGGGGGACCCTCGTATACACACTACAGTTAATCAGTTAGCTCATGTTTATTTACACAGCCCATCGGAAAACAAGGGCATCTGACGTAGTGACTGAGAGGAGGCAGAGTGAGAGCGTCAGCAAAAACTGAAAGAGCACGGGAGTTTAGGCAACAAGAGGTCATGTGGGACTGGTCAGTTAGAAAGGATAAGTAAGTTGTTGGCAGACTCCAAATAGATGCTGATAAATGGAAAGAGCATGTGCAGTGGTACGATTTTGCCAGCAGACATTTAAAGAGAAATCTTACTGGTTCTAAAGGCGCTGTACCTGACTTGAAAACGTGTGGTCTAAAGTTATTCCTCATTTATTTTATGCATTCAGAGGATCCTAATTATTCACCACAATGAGTTTACAAGCGCTTATCACAACGCTCAGACCAAAGAACAGTGCAGCGTTTTACCATGACGATAAAGCTAAAAACAACTAGCAGGCTAACGCACACTTCCTGATTATTGGACAACAAAATTGTTTCTGATTAGATGCAAATGGTAGGCCTACACAGCTAACTTATTATGACTTTGAGAGCTGCTTATATTGTAGACCCATATCTATACTGTGGAAAGACACATTTTACTCAAATACATGCGAAAAATCTGGCATCGCCTGATCTGGTTCGGTGGTCAGCTGGATTATGGTGGGTGGGCAGGTTTTGAAATATGCAGTTGCAGATTGTTTAACAAAACTCAAACTGATTCCAGTGTGATCCTAAACTTGATATTTGTTTTCCCTCAGAGTATCGGTGCAAAGTTATCATGTGCTGTCTGCATCTAATTAAAAAGTGTGGGTTTTTTTGGTTTTTTTTTAATCATCAGTGAACCAGGAAGTGTTGCATAACTGACGGCAAAACCTAGCCTCTGAAAGTTGTGAAAAGAGCTTTTAATAGGATGAATATGAATAGGATAAATAGGATGTTTGGAATGCATAAGGTAAGTGAGGAATAACTTTGGGCCACTGCAAACAGTTTAAAATTATCTAGTTGTATTGTCCAGGAGTCAAGTCATTAAACTTGTTTTAAAGAAAATCACTGTATAGGAAGCTATATATGTGTATGCTATATATTGTATGAAATAAACAATAATAAGCCCATGTCAGGATAAAGATAAACTTGCCATGGCCTTTAAAAATACTAACTGTTTTCATAATGACTTGCTATACTAGCACTAACATTAAGACTACACAGATATCTGAAGTAGAAGCTCTCATAACTTTATAAAGCAATAAAAACGCTCCATTACCCAAAGCAATAACACAGTAACTATAATTCCTCATACACCTTCTGTCTTTTTTCATTATCAGAAATTCATCTCTTTATTATAGAGCATAAATTCATTACACTTAAGTTACTGCTTGCAATTGGCAGTAAAAGTAATATAAAAACAGAGCATGCAAATAGGCTCCAGGGTCAGGTTGAACTCAGAGAGGGTAATAGTCACCGTTTAGAATGATTTAAGAAGCACTTTCTAAGAATTTTGCAGGAAAATAGAGGAAAATCAATACTGAGGAAAAGTGTTGAGGGTGACCTTTGAGACAGGAGCAGGTGAATGGTTGAGATTCTTCGGGAGTTAATCATCACTAACTGCCTGTCTCTGCAATACTGGGCTGTGAAGGAGATAACATGTAACTCAACTTAAGATGGATGTAAGTTTTAAAAAAAAATAAGAAAAAAATCAAGTAGTTTGGATGTAATATTTGACTTACTTTTAGTACTGACAAAAAGTGAGGGCAAAATATATATACACCAATAAAAATGTTTTTAAAAATGCATATATACTCATAAACTTACAAACAAATAAATAAATACATTGCAATAAATAAATAAAAGCTATAACAAAAAATAAAAAAATAAATTCACAACAAAGCATCTCTTACCTATAATAGAGTAATAGAAGTTAATCCAAGTAGATTTCTATATAAAAAATAAAATGATCATTGTGAGAGCAAAATTACTCTGAGAAAAACAATTTAATACAAAATAACTATTCAAGTAACTATATTTAAGTAATGCAACCCCCGCATTCTTTGTGTTTCTATAACCCAGGGTCAAAGGGTGTATAGCACAGCAGTGTGGTCACATGACTTCAGAAAGGGACACAGTCTGCAGAACTCCAAGTCCCACCAAAGAATCCTCCTAGTACTCCCAGTTCACTTACATGTCAAATGTATTCTTTCATAGTGAAAGACTGTGCAAAACATATTCATATTTTTTCACATTGCTTAGACTCACAGTAATGTGTCACATATTGACTGTGATGCATGGTGAGTAAATTGCAACAGAAAGTGAAATGTCTGCTGCTGTTAGCCAACTTTCTCTCCTCTCTTTCATCCTGTCATTTCAGCACCATTAGTCTCCTCAGCTATTCTGTCTCCCACAGTCCCAATAATCTGTAGATATAGTTGGGTTTTCTTGTTTGTTTGTTTTTTTTTTTTTTTTGCATTAGTAACATTTGTCCAAAATTATCCATTCTACAGCTAGCAATAACCGGGAATAGGTGTCAAAATGCACAAGATAATCAAATAACACATACCCAGTCATATATCAGTATGTTTTCTGAAGGTAAGCTACACATTTCTCCACCATAACATAAATAATATTTGACCTGGATCACACTGTTCTGGTGCATGTGTCTCCCCTGCTCCCTGAGTTCTGAGTAAATGTGTTAGCATGAGTCACATGTTGCGAACATGCAGAGAGGAGCTCAGACACGTGCGGCTGTATGAGGCTATAGAGGCCCACACTGCAGATAATACACACAGAACACAGGAAAACTGCACAGGAGTCAACCTATAGGAAGGCGGGGATATTGCATGCATTTAGACAGCTGATATGGGAATCTACAGTTTATTGCATCAAAAACACCACAGAAATGTATATGGAAAAGCAGGATATGTTTTATTATATTTAGTTCCTGCACATGTGTAAAATACAGGATAAACAGAATTGAAGCTTTTGGGCTGAGCTGCAGTTTTACCACTGAGCCACACTGCAGTGTGTTTGTTCGATATGATGGTCTGCAATTAGGGCTGCACAATATGACAAAAAGATGCAATATTCAATAACCATGTTTTATATTGTGATAACAATATTATTGTGCTAATTTTAATATACTTTTAGATACAGTAAGTTCAGTTAATTAAAACAAATGCACATACATTCATTTACTAGTCACAAATAAAACTTAATAATGACAAAACCAAGGCCAACCTAAGTTTTATGTAGGACTTAAGGAAAATCATGAATAAAATCTGCCTTTGCCTTTAATTTCCAAAAAAACCAAAACTCTTGCAATATATTTATTTTATTGCAATATAGATTATTGCCTCACCCAATATTGTGATTCATATTTTTGCAATAGATTGTGCAGGCCTTTGCAAGACACTGATTCAGACATGGTGTACCACTATAATCTTGGGTTATAGCTGATTTAGTCCTGGCTAAGTTTATGTTTTAGACTTGTCTGGTCATAAAAAATAACAATTTGAAAAAAGTGGCGGCATGGTGGCTACATGTCTCGTATCGCCTTAAAGAAAGTTTTGGATTCGATTCCCAGGAGGCACCAGGCCTTTCTGTCTGGAGTCTAAATTTTCTCCTCATGTCTGGACGTGCAGTCTAGTTTCCCACATGCAGAATGGCACCTGCTGCTCCTGACAGACCTGTTACCAAAGAGGCACTCAAGAATGGGTCAAATTAAAGTATATTAAAAATATCAAAATCATTGTCATTATATCATGATGGAATGTATCTTTGTGAACTTGTATGTAAATAGGTCAATAAGAATATAGAAACAGCATTATGCAGCTACTGGTTTCATAATAATAAATAAACAGCATGGATTTCTTTCATGCTCATAAGAATAAAAATAACTATTTAGAATGGTGTGTGCATGTTGACAATTAAAAATAATAATAATAATCATTTTCAAATAAACTTTCACTTCCACAAGTTCCTCTCTGTACCTTGACTGTTGCCCTGTTCGTGCAAAAAGAGACTATAAAAACTCTTGAGCACACAAAGCTATCCCAGAGTGATAAATCATTTACAAGAGAATAGGACTTGTGAGATGGTGACGTGGTCCAAATCCAGCGTCACTGTGGAGTCTGTTACACACTTTGTTTTTACTGTTGTTTGAGCTTTATGACGTACTCCGAGAGTTCAGGCTTTGTTCAAGACTGAAAAAGTGCAGGGTTTAAGCTGGATAGATTAACATGGAATCATAACTGTATACATTTGAGTCATTGTATTTTATTATCTGTTCGAAAACTTTGCACATTCTGTTTAGTCATCCAAAAAGATATTGAGCAATGAGCCTAATTTTTGCATTTGCAGAGATTGCATTTGAGCTCTGATAACTATAGCCAGCAGCATTGAGGGAATCAGACGTAAAACAAAAATGCAAATCTCTGCATTGGAGTAGGACAGGGTGTTTTCAAAGTAAATAATATTAAAGGTGCATTATGTAACCTTTCAAGGGGGTATACCATCTGGTTATCTCCATGGAGATTTTATTGCTTTGTCTGTAATTTTCCACATTATTTACAAACCACATTCATTTATTCAAAAAATGTGTGGGTTCTTTTTTTCCATTGTGCAAACATACCTTGTAAAACAGGCACTCTTACTGTGAGCAAGGTTGCCACTCCACAGATCTGACCTGTATCTTGGCCTGGTGGCATCATCTGCTTGTCTTGAAGAAGATAACTAAATGCTGTAGCATTGCTTGTAATGTTCCACAGTATTGCATTACATTTGGCCTTACTTAAGGTGCAAGGATGTTTGATACAGCTTTTACTCAATCATTGCTTTGTGTAGACTCCTAGACCATTCATTACATCATTACATTCATAGACTTATTATTATCCAATATAAAACTGCATATATGTGTTCATCAAACACAATTTTCTGAATAGAAATAGTCTTATCTGAAGACACCAGATCCAAACTCAACCATATATATATGTATATATATATATATATATATATATATATATATATATATATATATATATATATATATATATATATATATATATATATATATATATATAATATATAAAATCCTCCTCACCCTCCGCGGGTGGTCTTTATCCCCTCTTTTTCCACGCTTGAGACCTCTACCAGAGGCCTGGGAGCTTGAGGGTTCTGTGCAGTATCTTTGCTGTTCCTAGTACTGCACTTTTCTGGACTGAGATGTCTGATGTTTTTCCTGGGATCTGCTGTAGCCACTCCTCCAGTTTGGGGTCACTGCCCCGAGTGCTCTGATGACCACGGGCACCACTGAGGTCTTTACCTTCCAGGCCTTCTCCAGCTCTTCTTTGAGCCCCTGGTATTTCTCTAGTTTCTTATGTTCCTTTTTCCTGATGTTCCCATCGCTTGGTACTGCAATGTCCACCACAACGGCTTTGCTCTGTTGTTTATCCACCACCACTATGTCCGGTTGGTTCGCTATCACCATTCTGTCAGTTTGTATCTGGAAGTCCCACAGGATCTTGGCTCGATCATTCTCCACTACCTTTGGAGGTGTTTCCCACTTTGACCTTGGGGTTTCCAGTCCGTACTCTGCACAGATGTTTCTGTACACTATGCCCGCCACTTGGTTATGCCGCTCCATGTATGCTTTCCCTGCCAGCATCTTACACCCTGCAGTTATGTGCTGGATTGTCTCAAGAGCCTCTTTGCACAGCCTACACCTTGGGTCTTGTCTGGTGTGGTAGATCTGGGCCTCTATCACTCTTGTGCTCAAGGCCTGCTCCTGTGCAGCCAGGATGAGTGCCTCTGTGCTGTCCTTCAGTCCAGCTTTCTCAAGCCATTGGTAGGATTTCTTGATATCAGCCATTTCAGTTATGTTCCGGTGGTACATCCCATGCAGGGGCTTGTCCTTCCATGATGGTTCCTCCAGCTCCTCTTCCTCTGCACTCCATTGTCTGGGACATTCACTGAGCACGTCATCTGTTGGGGCCTTGTCCTTGATGTACTTGTGGATCTTGGATGTTTCATCCTGGACTGTGGCTCTCACACTCACTAGTCCTCAGCCTCTCACACTCACTAGTCCTCGGCCTCCTTCCTTACGGCTCGCGTACAGTCTCAGGGTGCTGGATTTGGGATGGAGCCCGCCATGCATGGTCAGGAGCTTTCGTGTCTTAACATCTGTGGTCTGTATCTCTTCCTTTGGCCAGCTTATGATTCCTGCTGGGTATCTGATTACTGGCAGGGCGTAGCTGTTTATTGCCTGGGTCTTATTCTTGCCATTGAGCTGACTCCTTAGGACTTGCCTTACTCGTCTGAGGTATTTGGCCGTGGCTGCTTTCCTTGTTTCCTCTTCAAGGTTGCCATTTGCTTGTGGGATACCAAGGTACTTGTAACTGTCCTCAATGTCTGCTATTGTCCCTTCTGGGAGTGAGACCCCTTCTGTGTGGACTACCTTCCCTCTCTTTGTCACCATCCGGCTACACTTCTCAAGCCCAAACGACATTCCAATGTCTGTGCTGTAGATCCTGGTGGTGTGGATCAGTGAGTCAATGTCTCGCTCATTCTTAGCGTACAGCTTGATGTCGTCCATGTAGAGGAGGTTGACTGACGGTGGCCCCCATTCCTGAGTCGGTATCCATAGCCAGTGTTATTAATGATTTGGCTGAGGGGGTTCAGACCTATGCAGAACAGCAGTGGGGACAGTGCATCTCCTTGGTATATGCCACATTTGATGGTCACTTGTGCAAGTGGCTTGCCATTGGCCTCAAGGGTGGTTTTCCACAACCTCATTGAGTTTACAATGAAGGCTCTTAGAGTCCTGTTGATGTTGTACAGCTCCAGACATTCAGCGATCCATGTGTGTGGCATTGAGTCGTAGGCTTTCTTGTAATCAATCCAGGCAGTGCACAGGTTGGTCTTACGGGTTCTGCAGTCTCGGGAGACTGTTCGGTCTACCAGGAGCTGGTGTTTGGCTCCCCTGGTATCTTTGCTGATGCCCTTCTGTGCTGTGCTCATGTACTGATCCATGTGCCCATTTATCTTGATGCCGCAATGATGCCTGACATGAGCTTCCATGTTGTGGAGAGACAGGTTATTGGCCGATAGTTGGATGGAACTGTACCCTTTGAGGGATTCTTCTGGATCAGGATCGTACGCCCTTCGGTTAGCCATTCAGGGTGAGTCCCATCCATTAGCAGCTGGTTCATTTGTTCTGCCAGGGCCTGGTGCGGTGCAGTTCTTCATACCTGAGACTCTTTCCTTGATGTCTGTCACTGTGATTGTGACTGGATTCTGTTCAGGGAGGTTGCTGTGGTATATATATATATATATATATATATATATATATATATATATATATATATATATATATATATATATATATATATATATATATATATATATATATATATACACACACACACACACACACACACATATACATATATATAAAATATTATATATAGATATATATATATATATATATATATATATATATATATATATATATATATATATATATATATATATATATTTTGGTTGCTAAGATACTAGTGGTAAAAATTCCAAATATGGAACTTTGCTCCTAATTTGCTCTTGTAAATGCTAGCCTTGACAAGCTTACTTTGACTGAAGCCAAATGCTATGGGTGACGTCACACTCTGTTAGTCCACTTCTTTATACAGTCTATGGTTATTACTCGCTCACTCCAGTCCCCTCCTCCACTACATCTCTATATCCCCATTCACATTTCACTGGCATCACCTCATTTGACCTGACTTGTACAGTGTCCTTAACTGCACTTTGAATCCATTTCACAGGAGCACAGGATGGAGGAGTGGTTGAACTGTATAAAATAATAACAGAACCTTTACCAAAGACTATAGGGTTAGTAGTTAGATGCACTCTACTCTTGCTTTTTGACATCATATTTGAGTGTGTTTGTCAGCAAAAAATAGACACATTCACTGCAATTCTACATATTAGGACATGCATGAATTACAAAGTATATAAAATAGTATACTTTTTTCTGATATTTAGTTACAATCTGACATGTAGATTGATACTTGGCATGGAGCTGTTTTTAGGTGGACCCTTTACAGTGCTTTGCTGTAGATGTCATCACAACAAAGTGCCACTCTTCCGGACCATGCTGATGGCTCTGCCTATGGATCGTTACAGTTCACAATAGGGAGAAATGGATTTTAAATAAAACTAAAACATAAAATACCTACTCAACATTATAGTTTAGACTGGTAATGTTAAAAATAGTGCTTCATTGTGATTCATGGCTAAAGCAAATCATGCACTTGCCAACTATAGTTTCGCTGCATCCTGGTGTTGCATAAAAAAGGCTTGTGGTGTGACGTTTTGTGCACACAAACCAAATGCTTTACAAACAGTGATAAGTGAGGTACACACATTACTCTAGTACCTGTGGAAAGGCTAACCATGACACAGCTCTTTTTATTTGCTAATTCATCTTTGTGATATTGAATCAGTTACGGTTGCCGCAATGGAGATGTTATTGCTTTGCCTAGGATGCTCCACTGTGTGGCATCAAACTTGTCTATCTCCATGGAGACAGGAAAATTACCCCACCAGGCAGGTTACAGGTCAGATCTATGGAGAGGCAACCCAGGTCAAAGTAAACATGCATGTTTTTCAAGGTATTTTTGATCAATCAAGTAACACAAGATGTTAATGCAATACTGTGGAATATTCTATAGCTAAAGCAATAAGATTTTAATGAAGCCTCCACCCAAAAGTCTAGAATCAGCTCTTAGCAGCTAAAAAAAAAAAATCCCCCCCTTTCAAAATAAATGTTTTCATTTTTGCATTTAGAACTTGCATTTCAAGAATCCTCCCATCTGCCTGAACTCATCTCACCTCAGACCGTTTAGACTGACTGAAGGTATTTTCCACATTAAAAGCTCTGCATAAAAACGCTTATTGTTCCAACTCTTTCAAGTGCATATGAGCCACAATGAATAAGTCATCCTCCCCAAACCGAAACATTAGCTCACTTCACACTAGCCCGCATTATTTACACTTGAACTGGGCCTATCCCTGTGCTCATTTTTAGTTGCCAAGTCTGCTTCTTTATAGCAACTTTGGGCTTTTTTTTTGGAAAGCTGCTTACAAATTTGAAAGTAGCGGGTTGCGTTTTATTGTATTGTATTGTATTGTATTATATTCTATTGCATAGGTTGTATAAAGAAGTGGACTAAGTGTGCTGTCAACTATAGTGTTTGGCAGCAAACAAATGAAGCCAATGAAGGCTAGCAGTTATAGTGGCTAATCTGCAACCAGGGCTCATATTTGGAAACCCGGGTTTGCAACCAAAGAGTCAATTAGGAACGAGGTTGTTCAAGGTAGGGGCATTTAGCAACGAGACACAATAGCTGTCAATCAAACCTGTTGCTATGCTAGAGGAAGAAAGAAGACTCCTGGTTGGCCTGATATTAATGTGCATATCTTGATTTACGGATACAATTGCAAAATAAAAGCACCAGGATCATGTAGAGCGGGTTAAAACAACTTTTTTAGACCGAAACAACAAGCCTTACAGCAGCTATTAAAGGGAGATGGGCCACCATTTTTCAATAGAAATCAATTGAAACCAGACCTTGAAGACCTCGCACTCTTCCTATTTGGAACACGGCAGCTGGCAGGTTAGCTATGTCCATTTATATATACAGCCTATGTTCCTGAGTGGCACTTTCACATCATAAAAGAGGTGATCCTTTTGTCAGGTCTGTTTCACATTAATAGACTCAGTAATGACCATATACACTGTAGAGAAATTACTGAAATACAGGATGTTCACATTTTAAGCCGTTATTGATGTTAAATGTGCTAATAAAATGTCCACAAACTGCGACTTAGCTGATGTCAAATAATAAATCTTTAACACAGGTACTATCCCACCAAACCAAGTATTATAAAAACATGAAAACCTGTCATATGCACTTTATGAAATTTATTTGGGGCTTTTTTAAAGGCTTGGTTGCTTGTTTCTCCCTGAAAATCTGGCAACCCCACATGTGCATCGGGTTCACATGGCGTTTAGACTGCTGCTCTGTGGGGCTGTGTTCATTCTGCGCTCAGAAGGACCTCACAGGGAAAGTATGCACGCGTCGGCCACAGCGGTTCAGACCAGTGTAACTCCAATGGAACGCAGTCTGCAATTTCAACCAGCAGTATACCGAGCCGTGTCGCCCCGAACGTCTATCAGTCAGAGTTTTACTGCAGAGACCACCTACAGGGAGAGAGAGGAGGGTGGTGGAGATTCTAACTGTACTAACTGTAACTCTAACTGTAAGTAGTAGTTAATTTGTGATGATACAGTGATACGCAGACAAAGCAGGGTACAAAAAATGCACATGCACATTTAAACTGCAGTATTGTCACATTAAAATAACATCACTTACTAGTAGAAGAATATATGTATGAGTCAGATTAGTAGCGTTTTAGAATATGTCTTGAAAATGAAAAATGAACGAAAGCTGCAATATTTTCAATGACGGTCATTATGAAAAAGCATATTTAATAATTCAAAAATTTAACTTTAAATTTCTAGTCTTGAAAACTATAGCTAAAGACTCTATGTACATTTTTTTGTGCATGCTATTTGCTTGTCTCCATACAGATATAATTGCTTTTCTTGGAATGTTACACACTATGGCATTCAATAGATCTCTCCTCTCATTCTATGGAGACAAGCAGGTGACGCTACCATACCAAGTTACAGGTAATATCTGTGGAGAGGTGACCACACTAAAGCATGTGCTTCAAAGTATTAATGAGTGGTAAAAACTTAATAAATGCAAGATGGATGTGTTTAATGGCATACTGTCGAACATTCCCAGTTAAGCAATAGCATCTCCATGGAGACCAACAGGTGTTATCCCCTCCACCAGAAAAGTTACAGAGTACACTGCCACCTTTAATTTCTAATATGCATGTATAGAGGTCACAGATAAGTTAGTTTGAAATACTTTGATAATATAGTAAGTTAATGTTATGATTAATTCTGCCTTCCCACTGCCAAAAGTACAGCTCTCAGTAGCCAATTAAAACCCACTTATTTCTAGGCTTGGATGGAAACCACTCACGCTGCCACTGTCTGGAGCGGGAAAGACAGTTGGAAACAAATCAAAGCAGGAAGGAGGTGGCTCGCAGCAGGAATCCCAGGCATGTGCAGCCGTGGTGGGGTGGTTTGGGCCAGAGGCCGGGGGACATCCACCAGGAGGAGCTACCATAGACCCTTGTTTGTGAAGCAGAAGCTGACATACCACTAAAGAGCAAACAACAAGGTGCAAGGAATGTGAGACTCGCATAAAACAAATAAGACGAGACAGGCAGTGAGACAACAGAGCTTAGCAGACAGTAATGTATTATTAGGCAAACCCAACAGGCACATGTTCAGAGTGGAGCAAGATCCCACAGTTAGGAATTTTAATAGTTTTTTGGATGTATAAAAAACAGTGATTGAATATATGCAAGAGAAATAAGTTATGCAACATTACAAACAAAGAAAGCGATGAAATTTTCAAAGAAAAATATATTGCACCTTTAAGTTTATGTGATGATGGAAAAATAGTAATAATACTTATAGTAGTATTAAGACGTACATAGTGCATAACAACACAAGTTGCACAGAAGGTTGACATAGTTTTAGAGATTTGAAAATTTCATGTTGTTTTAAAAAATTGCAATATTGCCAACATCTCATTGACCACCCATTTTTGCCATACATGCTACTAAACCGTGCTTTCTTCTTCCGGTTAAATGGTTTCAATGGAGAATTTGCGAAAAGTTTTGCAACTAAAATCTGATATACAGTACGTTTGTTTGTTATCTTCAATGTTCATGTCATCATCACCAGCAAGTGAACAATGCACCAATTCTCTGGGAGGATATAAAGACTTTGTAGTCTGTAGAGAACTTATTTACTGTCAAGATTGGCAGCCCAATGCAAAATAATACAACCTGAATGACAATGGCAGTGCTCACGGCAACTTCCAGAATAAGGTGAATTGCAGTTTAACCGTGTATTTAGTGAGGAAGAGCACCCCTTGTGGGTGGAGTAAGTAGTTTGTTTATCTATTCAGGTTGGCCAAACTTTTTTCCAACTTTTTTGTTGAGAGGAAGAACATTTAAGATTATGCCACTGTAAGAAAAACAAAAGGCTCCATTTAATTCAGAAATCAAACGAGGGCTGCGCAATTTGGGAAATACATCTAAATGCGATTGTGATAAGATTTGTGATTTAAGTTTTTATAAAAGATTTTGTTCAAAGTTCACATTGTCCAGGAGAATTGACGGAAACACTAAACATAAACTAACAAACTAATACAATTTGAAAATATGGTTTTATGGGTCTAAACTACAAAGTTAACAGTTTTAATATAGATTAAGACTATTAACACTGATTAATCTTGCAGCCTGAAATCAAACCCAATACCACCTCTTTGTAAAGCAGAACCACTACACTCCAATAATAAAAACAAAGAAAAGAAAGAAAGAAAATCTGATAATTGCATGAAAAAATCAGAAGCAATGCACAAAAAGGTCAGTAGTAGTAGTAGTAGTAGTAGTAGTAGTAGTAGGCGGCGTAGTAGTTTGCACTAGTAAACAACAATATGGCCTTATCATATTACACTGATGCTTATCCACCAAAAACCTACACAACTATTTTTAGCCATGTAGGTGTGTGCAACTCCAAAGTTAAAAAACATTCTAATTGCATATTTTGTTTCTAGTAGGCTACAGCTGGTGGATGTAAGATATTCAGTGAGCAGACACAGGTAGTCTTACCCATCAGTCTCTGTGGTGTGAGAATCACAGTAGAAACCAGATCTGCTCTGACCCAGTTGTAAGCGGCTGATAAAATGTCAAAGGGAGGCGACAGAGGGAGTGATAATTGCTCCTCATTCCCCGGTAATAAGTCATCCACTGATGCTTTGTGTCAAGACAAGGCTGCAAGCAAAGCACAGCACAAGACTGAAACTGTGAGAAGAATAGAACTTATCTTTCCTTATGACTAATCTCCAAACAATTTGTAAAAAAATTCCAAATCTCAAGCTATATTTTTCCTGATGGTATTTACAATTTAGCATACTACAGTAATAAAATACCTACTGTTTATTAGACAATACAAGGTAGTAAAAACAAGAGTCATCATATGAATTATATTAACCAAATTCTTGTTCATTTATGTACAATATACATGTAAGCAAGGTATCTCTTATGCAACTTGCACTACTTTATGTAAAACGTTCCATGAATTAAAATCAGATGCATTCCTAACCATACAAATGTAGTGCAAGTATATCCACAAATTATGCTTTTTTTTTTCCTTTTCTAAATACTAAAAATGTTAATAATAAATAATATGTAGTTCAACTTAGTAGCTTCCTCCAGCTATTTTAAATATAATAGAGTAGAAATGTGGTTTAACCATGAATATTTGCAAACGAGTCGAGGCACCGATACACGTATCATGCGCTGAAAGTGATGCCTCAGCCGAGCTGTGTCACTGAGCGTATCGCTTTAAGAAAAGTCACGTGACTGACACAGTGACTGTGTCGTATTGTATCACATTGTGTCACGTGTCGTTGAGGCGCCAGTTCTACATCAGGATCCCGCACAGATTGAGCCGCTTGCTGCTACGACGCCGTTCGTCACTATGGACCCTCCAAGAAAGAGAAAGTTATTTCCGTGTGGAATCATTTGATCTCATAACACCTGATAAGGTCATTTGTTCCATTCCCGTTTCCACGGCAGACAAAATAAGTAAGTGAAATGCCATCAGTGCTCAACGGAGTTGTCCTATGCAACCGGAACATCATCAATGCTCCGGCATTATAGAGCTCACCATGAAAGAACCAAATACACCAGGAATGCACACTGGTGGATTAGTATTTTGTAATTAGTCACATGTGAAACAAAGGCGCTCATTGGTCACCTGTGATTATAAATCTATCTCTCTCTCTCTCTCTCTCTCTCTCTCTCTCTCTCTCTCTCTATATATATATATATATATATATATATATATATATATATATATATATATATATATATATATATATATATATATATATATATATATATATATATATATGTATATATATATACATATTGATAGGAGCATCTTGCAGTTGATGGAGATTTGTGGGATGAAGGGCGAAGCTCCCGTTCCACCACATCCCAAAGATGCTCTATCGGCTTGAGATCTGGTGACTGTGGGGGCCATTGTAGTACAGTGAACCCATTGTCATGTTCAAGAAACCAGTTTGAAATGATTCAAGCTTTATGACATGGTGCATTATCCTGCTGGAAGTAGCCATCAGAGGATGGGTACATGGTGGTCATGAAGGGATGGACATGGTCAAAAACAATGTTCAGGTAGCCCGTGGCATTTAACGATGCCCAATTGGCACTAAGGGACCTAAAGTGTGCCAAGAAAACATCCCCACACCATTACACCACCACCACCACCAGCCTGCACAGTGGCAACGAGGCATGATGGATCCATGTTCTCATTCTGTTTATACCAAATTCTGACTCTACCATTTGAATGTCTCAACAAAAATCCAGACTCATCAGACCAGGCAACATTTTTCCAGTGTTCAACTGTCCAATTTTGGTGAGCTCGTGCAAATTTATTTTATTAATTTATTTATTTGAAAAGGGACAATGCAAATTAATAAAAAACAGTAAAAACTACATGTGTAAATGTGCAGAAGTTAGCTGCACAGCTAATTTTCATTCTCAGTCCCTCACATCTAAAATAGGACAACAGACAGGACAACACAAACGACAAACAAACAAAAATCAAACAACCCTCCCTAAAAAAGGTCTAAAGTGCCTAGTGCATATGTGGCTAAAGTGCTTCCAGTAATTTTAAAGTGCTGTGGTCTTTCTAATAAATAAGCAAAGTTAATTTAGTTTAAAACCAATTCAGTCCACATGTGTTAGTTGTCTTCTGCCGCTCAGAGACGACCAAGACACTGGAGTTTACAGAGTGTCCTAAAACATTCATACTTATATACATATTTACATATTAATGACATCAAAAAACAGTGACGGCATAGATTACAGGGTAACAGTGACAGCATGGATTGCAAGGTACATGTATGCAGTGCATGCCTACATACGTATTTGTACGTAATTGTAGCCTCTTTTTCCTATTTGTAGTGGAGATGAGTGGTACCCGGTGGGGTCTTCTGCTGTTGTAGCCGATCTGCCTCAAGGTTGTGCGTGTTGTGGCTTCACAAAGGCTTTGCTGCATTCCTCGGTTGTAACGAGTGGTTATTTCAGTCAACGTTGCTCTTCTATCATCTTGAATCACTTGGCCAATTCTCCTCTGACCTCTAGCA
The DNA here is from genome assembly GCA_019594935.1 of Periophthalmus modestus. Taxonomy (NCBI): domain Eukaryota; kingdom Metazoa; phylum Chordata; class Actinopteri; order Gobiiformes; family Gobiidae; genus Periophthalmus; species Periophthalmus modestus. The sequence continues at coordinate 19,066,549 of JAIEZT010000007.1, read as the reverse complement.
TCAACAAGGCATTTTCGACCACAGGACTGCCGCATACTGGATGTTTTTCCCTTTTCACACCATTCTTTGTAAACCCTAGAAATGGTTGTGTGTGAAAATCCCAGTAACTGAGCAGATTGTGAAATACTCTGACCGGCCCGTCTGGCACCAACAACCATGCCACACTCAAAATAGCTTAAATCACCTTCCTTTCCCATTCTGACATTCAGTTTGGAGTTTAGGAGATTGTCTTGACCAGGACCACACCCCCTGCAGGACCACACCCCCTGCATTGAAGCAACTGCCATGTGATTGGTTGATTAGATAATTGCATTAGGGAGAAATTGAACAGGTGTTCCTAATAATCCTTTAGGTGAGTATATATATATATATATATATATATATATATATATATATATATATATATATATATATATATATATATATATATATATATATATATATATATATATATATATATATATATATATATATATATAATAAATCATAGGTGACTAATGAACTCCTTCACTTCACAACACATCTCACTGATTCTACAAATCTGTTTTTCAGCCCACTGTGAAGAACCATGCGTTTCCCAGATAGGCTAATCCACCTGTCAATCACGCCTATTTGAAAATGAGGAGATTTACCAGTTCTTGCTGTTTCTAGTGTTACACTTTTCTGGACTGAGACTTTTGATGTTTTTCCTGGCATCTGCTGTAGCCACTTTGGGGGTCACTGCCCCATGTGCGCCGAAGACCACGGTCACCACTGAGGCTTTCACCTTCCAGGCCTTCTACAACTCTTTTTTAAGCCTATGGTATTCCTCTAGCTTCTTGTGTTCCTTTTTTCTGATGTCTGTGTTTTTCATTGCTTTCAGCCTTCATTTTAGCCCGGGGAAACAACTGGGTTATCCATGTGCATTCACTGTATAGTACTTAGACACATGTGCACTAGACCCAAACCATCATCCTCTGCTTCCTGTGGAAGCCATGCACAGAAATATGGAAATCCTTACATTTATTTAGACTGCAAACAGCTGGTAGAGGGTGACCTCAGAGAGGCAGGATGTTTCACATGAGAACTGAAGCCATGTACTTTACAAAGAAAACAATTATTCGTCTTATGAGAACAGATATAAAATATGAGGCGATTATAGCTTTAAATGCCAAGACTACAATTTGAAGTGAACACATGCTTTAGATCGGCCGCAGGAAAAGCACATTGGACACTTATGGACAGATGTAGACACATTTAATAAGAATTAAACTACCAGAAATTTTGACTGCCAAAAAAAGACTACTGAATTAACACTGGTTTCCATTTGTTTTACAAGGGATCACACATTTTTGTCTAAAGCAGAGAGAGCACATCTGTATAATGTAATTCAAAGACTGAAGCTTTTTTGCATAATATTTACCATTAAGCAGCATTGAAACAAAGACTTAACATTAATCGAAGCGTCACAACAGCTGAACAGCACAAACAATCAAACTTTAGTTGAATCCAGTTGAAAGAAAAGCACAGGTATCTTACACATCCACAAATGCACAGAGTGCTTCCCTCTGTACAATTTTCACAAACAAAATAGCCAGTATTTCCACTAAAATAAGCTAAAGTACATCTGTCATGTCACCAAATTTGTTTTGGTTTGTTCGGCGCTGGCTTCCATACTAACAACTCTGCTTTCAGAGTGAGAATTCATCTTGCTGGCAAGGCTGATTTTTGGTATCAAACATAAAGTATCGTTACAATACTGGTATTGAAATAAATTTTAAAGGTCCCCGGCCCTACATTTGACTAAATTTTCCATGCCGCTGCAGGAGCACTTCAAGGTCAAGTTAGAAGGTTGGTCTATGGCAGGGATGACCAAACTTGTTTATTGTTCATCAAGGGTCTCTTATTGGAATACAGTTGTCCCTTACTATAACGCAGTTCATCTTTCGCGGTCTCGCTGCTTCGTGGATTTTTTTCATGCAATTTTGCATGCTTTTTTTACAGTGTATGAACGCAAATTGTTCTGCATCCTGATTGGTAGTAGACCTTTGTCAATCAATCTCCTCTGAGCCTTGTCTCCTGTACAGTACAGAATGCCTTCAGCTTGCCAAATTTTTATAAATGTTCAATCACTAGCAGTCTATCAAGTGTGTGGTGAGGGGTTTTACAATCTTAAAACATATATAATAAATGAAAAAAAATAAAGCTGACTACTTCGCAGATTTCACCTATTGCAGGTTATTTTTAGAACGCGATAAACGAGGGACCACTGTATATACGAAGCACAGTTGAGAGATTGAGCAATTCAAAATTGTACATTGTTTGACTTAGCCCCCACTACTTTATTGGTCTTGGAAAGTATATAAAAATACAAAACATTTATTACAGGTTATCATGGTAGAGGTTCTCTTGAACTGCAAGGTAAAAGGTACTGTTGTAACTTGGGTGAGTTCATCAGGAAACCTCAGGGCTACATTTGAACCCTAGGCCATAGTTTAGACATGCCTAGCATATGTGCATGCTTTGATGGGAATACATGAAGAAACTTACCTAGACATTGAGAGAACATGCAAACTCCACACAAAAAGCCATACTTGAACTAGAGACACCAGTGATCCTGAGTCACCAAGGTTTTATCGCTGGAATATAATTTGCTCTTTGCAATTGACCAATCCCTCAAAGGCACTGGAATTTCTTATTGTTCAGGAACAGTGAATCTCCAATCTACTCTGAGATCCATGCATTTATTTATAAGACTACAATATGAATATGGCCATATGGACTATGCTCCGTGACATTGTAATACCATAATACTGCACTAAATAGAAGTTATAAATAGAAGTTATATGATGCTATGCTCACTGCTCCTATAAGGATGTGCAGTATATGCCTATAATTGGACCTCCCATTGTGGTCATATGGGAAGAGGTGATCAAATGGACCACATGACTTCCTGTTAACCGGCAGCAGTAGGAGTGTGCCTGCATGTGAGAGAGTGAGGGGGAGGAGAGAGCAGGAAGTAGGGCTAGCCGGCACGAAGGAGGAAACCGTATAACCTTATATGGGCTTCAGAAACAGTACCGGGATCTCCCTATGGGCACGTCAATAATGAAGAAATGTGTATCTATCTACCACCTCCTACACAGACAACCAGCCACACGCCCTGACTGTCCAAATGCATAATGCTCAGTGACAGTAAATACATGGAACTTGTGCAATAATCAGCCTAACCAGAGGAGGAGAGAATAGGGTTGCAAAACTGGCAGAGCATTAACGGTCAGCAGGTTGTACAATGTGGATATCAGTAACAACAGAAAGCCAGGTGTAGAAGAAACTGTAACATAACAATGGGAGTTGTGCAATGATTTACCAAACCAGCTGATGTAATGGCCAGTAATATTTGAATAAAAGATCTGCGCAAAAATAGATTGTGAAGTTAAAAATGGAGCAGAGAGCTTAAGCAAACTATGAAGACAATTCAAAAATGTGAAATGCTCATAGCATGTTATAATGGTAGATCCTCATTTTTAGCTTAGTCAGATTCGTATTTTGGTTGATTCATGCATGTTTGAGTAATTGTCCTTCATTTGAAACATGAGTGCAGAAAATGTTTTCATCTACCCCCTATATCTAGTGTAACTGTAACTGAATACATGTACTGAGAATATGTATTCAGAATGCTAAATCTTGACTAACTGTATTCCGGTACAGTTACTTTTTCATTTGGTGGTATTCAGAATACACTTATTTTTCTAAAATCAATGGAATACATTGCTGTACTTGGTTGTACCTCTCAGTGCACAAGAAGTCAACTGACCTATTTCTCTTATTAAGTCGGAAGGGTCATAAAAATTGTGTTATAAAAATGGAGACTATATTGTAATAATACTTATTTAATACTTTGTATTAGGAATTGGTTCCTGGTTTATAAAACTGGAATGTAAAGATGAATTACTGTATATACATTTTATTGTGTTAGTGGTGCTGTACGGACACCCACTGCTCTTGACAGATTGCCTCAGCAGTGTTAGCTCTTTTTGCACAGCAGAATCATTTTGCAGTTCTTAGTAGCCTACAGGCTCATTTAAAAGAAGTCCCAGGAACTGTAAACTGTTTCTTCACTGTGCATAAAATGAACCCCACCTGTGATTATCAAAGCACCCAGTACATATTTACCGTTCCATTACTGAGCAGCTGGTTGACTTTCTGCCAAACATCACTGTTTGATCACTTTCTTCACTTATACAAGACAACAAAACCATTTTTGGTCAGTACAACAAGATGAACTATTACTAATAATGTCATAGCAATTTCATTTATAGAGAGGGAGAAATGAAAGCTAGCATGTGACGTTATGACACAAAATAAAGCCAGGAATATTTGGTCCCTCATGATCAGTCAGTGATACGTGCCTCGTGTGACTACCAATTCATTAATAAAAGGTGTGCGTCAAAGCTGGGAAACTGATCTCCTCTTTATTGTGTGGTGAATACAGAGAAAGCACCTGCAGAGGCCAGAGGGACCATGGATCTATCTTCCATGAGAGAGAAGGGAAAGAATAGACTGGATAAAGGCGCCATCTGGTGGAGTTATAATTTACAACACCCGTTGATCATTATGTTATAATTTGCACATTTTAAATATTTAATATATATTTAATAAAAAGCAATATTAATCTAAAACAACTTAACCAACTAAACAATCCACCGATTTCCGCGTTATAAAACTGAGGTGCCCAATGGGAGCAGATGTCACTGTAAACGCAATCACAACAAAGAGCAGTGAAGTTGTTGGCCCCTCCTACGGGATAGCTGCAGATCACACTAGCAGATCACAACCATGTGAAAAACTGAGCTAGTTCATTTTAAATGGTTTGCAGTGGTTATTCATTACTTAAGCTATGCACCTTACCTTATCCTGGCATCTTAATTATTCATCATGATGAGTTTACAACTTTCTGATGCCAGATTTTTGCCAACCCAGTTAGGGAAACAACAACTCTGGCGCCTAAATCTAACAACAACTAGCATGCTAACCATGCACTTTCTGATTCTCGGATGATAAAACACTGTATTATTAGAACGCAGACATTGCACAGACAGTCAACTTATTCTGACTTCAAGAGCTACAATATATCTGTACTGAGGCAATACAAATTTTGCTGGACATGAACATTCGGGTACAGGGCTTTTAAACTTGTCTATCTCCATGGTGACTGCACCAGGCACAGTTACAAGTCAGATTTGTGAAGAGGCGCACTCACAGTAAGAATGTATGTTTTGTGGAAAGACACAGTTGTTTTATGTCATACTGTTGAACCATGGAGATGAGGTGATGGGCCCCCAAAAGAAAAGTTACATCTTGCACCTTTAAAACTAAATTGCAAAGTTTGGCTATGCTACTATGGAGATATGAAGAAATGCAAAAGGATGATTCAAAAAATGTATCAAAATGTAGCAAACACAATTGTCTTCAAGTGCAGTTATAGAAACAAAGTCATTTGTTAGACCTGTGTGGTCTATAATAACATGCCTGCACAGCCAAAGTGGAGCAACGTTCAAAGATCATCTGAGGGAACACAGAAATCATAAATGTGAGGAGCTATTCAAGACTAAGACTCTCTAGTCTAGTTTGTGAAACAGAGTACAACAACTTTTTGTATTTGTACTACTAATAGTAAGGACAGAAGGTTGGGGGGTCAATTCCATCTCTGACACTGTGTCCTTGGGCAAGACCCTTAACCCACCTTGTCTATATTAAAGTGCCTTCCTGACCCCCACCCATCATGTGATCACACAAACACATTCACAAGGAAGATGCTTGCTCAATGACACAAGAGAAGTATTCAATGGCAAAAGTGGGCATAGAACCACCAGTCTGCTGCTTCTAAGTGCCACAAATGTTGCACAATTTTGGGGGGAAAAAAATCGAATTGGAATTTTTCTGTGTTGCACTTTAAATTCAGAGAAGACTGAAATGTGAAAACTATTAGAAGAATCCCATAATTTTCAGAATTACTATACTGGACAGGAGATTTTGTTGTTTTCAGAGGACATTTCATTACAGTACTGAGCAGCCTTACTAATGACCTAACTTTTTGTTGACAATTGACATTTTCTCTACACGTCCAACAGATGGCAGCACTCCACAGCCTGTGGGTATTATGAGTTTTCATGTTGTCCCTATGCTGAATAATGAATGCGCCAGGGAAGCTGTGAGTGGAACCTGACCCTTGTCTCAGTTATGGTGACAGCTGTTCTCACACACACTATGACAACACAAGCACAGAGGCAGCCAATAGGCCCAACAGAACAGGCAAAAATATAGAACTTTACAACCTAGTGCACTGGCTATTTATATGGGTTATAAATAGGGAAGAAAATGCCAGATTATGTTGTAATGCCATATAAAGTCTAGTGCTGCAACTGATGATAATATATAACTATAACTATATCTACCTACCAATTGCTATATTTATACACACACACACACACACACACACACAGTGAATTTAAATTCACTGTGAATTAAATAAAAGTGTATTTTTGGTCTAATAATGCACTGTCTTTGATATAAAAGGTCCTTTGGCATGCGTTTAACAGTTTGTATAGTCCATCTAATGACTACCATTATAAAAATATCATTATGATTATTTTAATAGCAGATTAGTCCAAATGATTCAGATTAATGAAGTCTGCAGTGTAATGTCAGCTATAATATTGAAATTTTTTAATTCACTAAATTTCTTACATGACCAAACCTATAATGAGAGCAAATTTTATTAAATTAAATTTTGGGAATTTACAGTTTATTGAATTTGGATAGATAGACAGAGAGAGAGACAGAGAGAGAGAGAGAGAGAGAGAGAGAGAGAGAGAGAGAGAGAGAGAGAGAGAGAGAGAGAGAGAGAGAGAGAGAAGAGAGAGAGAGAGAGAGAGAGAGAGAGAGAGAGAAAATTCTTACATTTTAACTCTTATTTCAAATGCTAATTCTGGGTTCTTGGCTAAACTTTAGAAAGTTATCTGTAGTCAAAGTTGGATGATGACCTATCTGTTTCAGAGATTTGTTTATTTGTTTATATGTGCACCGTGCACGGCAGTAAAACTTGAGATGTGGGTGTGCAGTGAAGCATTGACCAAAACATGTTTTACATCAGTAACGTGCACATACGACATAAACACAGGAGCATATGGTGGAAAGCCATTAGGTTTCAGATATTACAGTAGTTTAGTTTACCATTTTAGTCATGCATTTACTAACAATTCATCATAGCAACGTGTTGAAGCAAAAGTACCAAGTTTTTACTTTTTCAGTTTTATGTCCTAATTTTGGGTGGGAGTGACAAATGCATGTCTATATATTTTTGCATGGTATTGGGTACTCCAATAACAATATTCTGATTATATTTTATTCTAACAGAAATGTGTTATAAAATGGCTTTAAAGCAGAAGTACCTGATTCTCACACCATTGAAGCAGAAAGTAGCAAGTATTTCAATCTGTCTAACTCGTCTGTAAGTCTCACAAACCCTCAAGCACATTATCAGGCAAGTTCAGCTTTTTTCATAGAAAAAAGAGAGAGTGGACCGCCCAAGCACAGCCAGTCAAACTGCTGCATGTAGCATATACTTTATTACTTACAGTTACAAGTGTTGCTTAAACAATATACTATTTTGGGGAAAAACTTTACTTACTTTCAAAAAATGTCGAAGTTGACCAATATCACATGTGAAAAGTGCAGAAATATCACTTTAATTTATTTCTTTTAATGCTGACAAAAGAGGTTATTTAAAATGTATAAACAATATTTACTATATAAAAATGTTGCATATTTTCAAAACAACAATCAAAACAGCAATATTTCTAAGCTGTTGACTAGTTGCAAATGTTCTGGATTCATTGGGTGGACAGAGGTAAGGTCCAGTCAGTGAGATTGTTGTTGTATTTTCTTTGGCCCATTTGTGGTCTGGACAGTGACGTATTCAGCTCTCTGGAGGACAAGTGTGGAATTTGAGTCATGGGAGACATAGAAAGGGGTAGAGGCGAGAAAGAGATGGAGAGAGAGAGAGAGAGGAGACTGAGAGAAAGAGAGAGGGAGAGGAGAGAGGGAGAGAGGAGGGGGCGGCACTTATAAGATTAAATAGCTGAGGTCTGGGACAGTCTCCAGGCAACAGGTCCGGACCACATGATCCAAGACCCACTGAGACAATAACACCAGTGAGAGCATCTGGGTTTGCAATTGGCAGCTTAGCACAGGTGAACAATATGTTGTCAACTATGAGAAGAACTGAAAGCCATCAAACAACACTTCTATAGAATCTGTAAGCCATTGTTATTGGGACTTTTTTTTTTTTTTTTTTTTAATCAGTTTAACTTAAAATATGCTGTATTGAGCATCACTAGGAAAAATGTTTGTTAGACCCACATGTAAAGATGAGACAGATGTGCAAAAAACATTTGATAAGTAATAGTCTATGCAACTATAATATTATTCATATTAACTGCAGGTTATGCAACAACAGTCAAAAAGTCACCTGGCTGTACCCATAGACATAGACTTCTATACAGTCTATATCAGGGGTGTCAAACTCAAATTCACAGAGGACCAAAATTAAAAATTGTGACTAAGGCGCAGGTCAAACTAAATATTTATTAAAACATTTGAACAACATCTGCATGTTTTTCAGAAGGGGTGGATTAAATTTGAGTGAGGCGACAGGTAGCAGATGCTAATAAGTGTCAATAGAAGGGGCCGGCACCAACACATTTGCAAAGGAATCTTGGATTCATAGTATTAGAGGTGCATGCGCTGTACTGGAGCAACAGCAGGTGGGCCAGGTCTAATACATATTTAATATAATCTCAAGGGCCAAATTTGGCCCGTGGGCCTGAGTTTGACATGTCTGGTCTATATCATAGAAGTTGACATAAACAAAACATTAAAAAGTAAGTGAAAGGTGCACTATGTAGCTTTTGTAGCTGATGGAGGGTCTGCTGCCTCCATGTAGAGAAGCAGGAGGAACCACCAAGCCAAGTTACTGGTCAGATCTGTAGAGAAGTGAACCGTGCATGCTTTTCAATGCATTTCACCTATATCTTGCATTTTTTCAATTAGCCTAGACACGTTGATCATTCCAGGCAAATCTATAATAGGCAAATGGCAGACTCCACCACAAAAGTTCCATAGTTCATTCCTTTTTATAACCACCTGCACCATCTGGAGCCCGGATGTAAACATGTGTTTATCACCATTCTCGAGGACTCAAACAGGCAGCGGTCAGTGTTACTGCAGTTTGCGTTAATTTGCGCTTCGTCCATAAGATCATGGCGTGTTTTAATTTTCACGGGGCTTAAAAGTTCTGTGCTTGTCGCGCGTAAATGGGGTCGTTTACTCACCTGTCTGCTTTGCTCCGGTGAGATATCGATCATCCGAAGAAAAGTCCTTGGATTGAATCTCTCCAAGCAGTTTAGCAGAAGAAATCAGCGTCACCAGGGCTCATAGAAATGCAGCAGGCACCAATATGAGTTTCACGGAGAGTTTTCTGCCGGTGCTATTGTGGCGAGCGCAGCCTGTTCAACTTTACTGGAAGGTCTGGCTAGTGGAGCATGAAAAAGCGCCCTCTGGTGTATACGAATGTTACAGTCTACAAGATTGCAGTATAAATTTAACTTTTCAAATTAAACCCCTAAAAATGTATTGCACTAAAAACTGATTAATTTAAATCAACTTCAAAAACACCATTAGAAATAATTTACTGTCAGTACTTCAGTTATTAAAAAGGTGGTATTAAATTATGAATGAAAATATAACTGACCAATTCATTCTCACAAATAACATTTTTGAAGTTTTTTTTGTTTGTTTTTTTAATAAATGGTATCACATTTCAATCTATAAAAACACAAAACACTTGCTTATAAAACACGGTTCCTTTATTGCTTAAAGAATACATTTCTCTTGCCGAGTGAAGTTTTTTCACAACTAGTTACTCGTCTTTACACTGAGGACTGACCAGTCACAATGCAAATATCTGATACTGCACCCAAGAAGAGGAAAATAACAAATTCCACCAGGATATCAAAGCCTTTTACAAAATGAGGAGTTAACTTACCCTCATCACGGTTAACACTGACCTGAAGCACGAGCTGCTCCTCTAAATGGGAGCTTTTAACCAGTCCCGTCTTTGGTACTATCTGACAAATGTAATCCTGAACCGTGAACTTGAATACTGTAGGTGGTTCTAAGCAAAGAAAAAGCTAAAGATTTAACAAAAACTCATTTGTTTCACTACTTAACAAAACTACTAATGGTACTCAAAAGTCCTCAAAGTGTTCTTCAAAAAACAAACCGAAAAGCGCAAAGCAAATTGTAAAAATGACCACTAAAGTAGAAACGGCACCTGCTCGGTCACTCACCAAACCTGTGCCATCAATGTGTCCCAATCACAACTACAAATCACTTATACCAAAATCAACAAGTAAAGAGGATGTGTACTAATGTTGAAAATCTGTCAGAGGTCTATTCAAAGTCCCTTAATATTTTGCTCTTGAGTTCACCCCATTTGTGATTTTGTCTTGTCCCAAGTCCAAATCCCATCTGTAAATCAACAAATTACAAAATCAACAGGAAGTTTATGAGGAGGGTTGCCACGCTCTTTCCAAAGGGTCTTGTAAATGCCTTCCATGATATTTTTCATCCAAGTTTGTCCCGTGTGCAAAGTTCAGCAGCTCGTGTTAGTCTGTGGACAGCACTGGGAGAATGGAGGTGTCTGGAGAGGAGCAAACGTGAGGAAGTGCCATTTTGGGAATCACATGTCATCGTCGTCCTCTTCGTCCTGTGAGGAGCCGGCCTGCTGAGCAGCGCTGGCGGAGGCTGCGGCCATCTGTGCCTGTATGACAAAACATTATTCAAAGCAGGCATCAGGTTTTCAGATTGTACTGATATTTTAAACAAGCATAGAGATATTCAAATTATAGAGGAAATTAGGGCTGTATGCCTTTAGTCAACAAAAAATTGTCGACTAATCATTTTATTTATATTATTATAAGGAATTATTCGGAACAACAACAGAAATGAGAAAATTTGGCATTTATATCTAAAACAGCAAATTATAATCGTAGTCTTTTTTCTGCGTAAATAGTTGTGTTTGCATAGTCTCCCATGCAGGTATAGTCTTGAGTGCAGTTTGGGTCAGATAGATAGTTGAGAGTTTTTGCCATGCCCCCTTTTAGTCAACTAATCGATCAATAGGCCACATCTTTAGCTGACCAAGAATTTGAGTAGAATACAGCCCTACAGGTAATGTTAGTAGTTATCTGAAAGTGCAGGTTTTATCCACAATGATCCAATGGTGAGGGAAATGTTGATGTTTGCAAGGGACATGTTAAATTTTAAATTGTGTTTTCATTATTTATTTTTTTTTTTTTTTTTTTTTAAATGTGCAGACCCACTTCTCTTGTAGAATTATTATTGTTGCTTTGCCTGAATTTTCTACTGCATAATACTAAACTTATTTCTTTTAGATTTATTCTATTACAGATATTTTTGTCACTTGAAAAACACTTGGGGCCATCTCTGTCCAGATCTGACTGGGCAGAAGTGCAGTCAGCTTTGTTGCAATGACGTTTTGTTTTCTTTATGAAATGTTTAAATATTATATATTATATATATTTAAAATGTTCAAATTATAACAATGATCCATGGGTGTCATATACAACTATAACTAACAACTATATAGTAGAACATAAGCACAATATGTCTTCTTTAAATACATGTTCTTATCTTGACTATTTCAAGTTCTTAAATTGTACATAATTTGCACACCTGTTGCGCTGCCTGCTGCATCTGAAGCCATTCTTGCTGAGCTAGCTCTGCCTGCTGCTGTCGGGCCTGGGGAAAAGTAGAAAGGAGAGGTTAGGACGCGTTTCTACATTCATATGTATAAATATGCATCATGATCAGAAACATATACTTCTTTGCTTAGTTTAGACTTATTTTGAGCAAAAGTAATGCTAACTCAAACAGTTACTAAAGACATACATAAAATAATAATGGCATGGTTGTGTGTTGAAACAGTCCATTGCTATTTCAATTATGTATGATGTCCAACAGACACAGGTAGTGTTAGGAACATGCAACTACTCTGCAAAACACAAATTAGGTAGGTTATCATTGCCATGCAAACAACTTAGTTAAACAGAAATTTTATGTTAGCCTGCTTTATTTGCAGCAGGTTTTTCTGGCTTAATTTACCAATGCCATGCATTGCTTAAATAAACTGCTTTCTTTAGTCTTACCTTAGCAAACAGCTCCTGTTGCTGTCTGAGTAGCTCTTCCTCTGGGATACCCAGGTTCTCCAGACGAGAGCTGGCCTTCCTCCGCTTCAGAGCCACGGTCTTACACTCCTGCAGCACGTCCTTCACCTCTGTGATGTAAGAACCAAAACCCAGGCTTTCCAGCGCTGTGGTTTCAAAGAAAACGTGTCAGTGTCAATGATGCTTATCGGTTTCCTCTTTGTTATGACAGAAATTGAACTGAGATACTCTACTCTTAAAAGTGTGACAGAGGGCTCAACTTTTTTAAAACGTTAGATCCATGCACAAACGTCAAATAATGATTTTTTTTAGTTATGTAGGATATGTGTCTAATTGAGGTAATCCCTTTCCTATTTCTATTTCCTGTAAAGACTTTGGAATGTTGTCCATTAACTTGTTTTATTCTGTGGCAGCTTATTTCCCTAGTGAGAAACGTTTCATGCACCATAAAATAGAATAGAATTATAAGTGACGGTTGTTTCTCACCATTGATGACATGCTCTGGAGATATGGTCTTCTTGTCGGACTTGTTGCAGATTTCGTTGGCCTCTGAGGAGATGAGGTGGATGAACTCCGTGCAGCAGTTGACCACCAGCTCCCGGGCATCGTTGGCCACTCGCACATTGGGAAGAGTTTCTTTGATCATTTTGTTGATAGCTGCTCTAGGGATGGTCAGATCGTCGTCGTTGCCCGAGGAAGAGGCCATTACAGCAGGAATACAGTGCACAAGATGATACAAAAAAGTTGTATGACGCAGGCCTGTTTTTGCAAGTCAGACAAGGTGCAAAGAAATAAACAAATCAGCCAAGACACCCCTTCCTTCTCTGCTCAGGTTGGCTTGTTAGCTTAGCGACGTGGGTGGATAAAATTACTTCCAATTTTAGCAGAGCTCCCTTTTTTCATTTGGAATGTAACAAATGCACGTAAACGCCAGTTAAATAACAGAATGGGAATAGTCGGGTCAATCAAACAAAGCTGAACAAGTGCTGGTCCGAAATCGAAACACAAGTGAAAGTGGAGACCGAGAGCATGGCTAAACTGAAGTCCGTCTAACAATGAACCGCTTCTGCTATTTTCCACCTAAATACGATAAGGCCACAAAGACACAAAGGATCACACAACGGCCGGATAGTTATGGTTCCCCGGACCAGCTAAAGAGGTAAATCATGGTGAGTTACGTTGAACAGGTATGTACTCATTTATAAATGGGTGCAGAACAGCAGGCAGCGCTAGTATTAGCCGTTAGCTTAGGTCAGGCCGGATGTTGCGTCATCAGAAAAACCCCAGATGATTTGGCAGTGACCTGCACCGCCATCTAGTGGTTATATTTATACTTCAGGATTCAATTGGATCATATTTTTAATAAACTGGGATAAAACCACACTTTGTACACTGTTTTTTCCCTTTTTATCAATCATAACACAGCATAGCAAAGCAAACTTAATTTCAAACATCAGTTTTACTATATTAACTATGTTCTAATAAAATTGTACAAAATAAACAAATATATCTATACGGACCATCGAGGCCAAGAGGCTTATTACAATATGCCTACCTATAACTTGGCATTAAAGCAAATGTTGCTGTCACGTAGAGTAGCCTACATATTAACTGCTTATTTTCTTCATTTTGTTTCAATATCACATACGCTTTGAAAATGTCTTTACTTGCAATAACATTTCTCATACTTGACAGCATCATATTACAAACATATTTCAGAGGTGCAGCTCATTTATGAGGCTTTGTCTTTGTCTAGAGTGAAGCTCTTGCGGCTCCTCCAGCGCAGCAGTTTGATGAAGTTGAGGCTGGCGTTGAACACTTTGTCATGTTCAAAGACCATCTTGTAGAAGGTGTCTATGGGCAGGTCTCCATTGGGGTCAGGCATACTTCAGCGTGGTCATGGGAGTATACAGTGTGTTTGTCTGGTGGCGGAATGGAGGGTTGTCCATTGTGATGATCTTCAAAGTGTGCTGAAGGACAGAGGGAACAACTTATAATAGGCCATGCAATAATCATATCAATCAGCTGTGTCACTGAGCGTATCGCTTTAACAAAAGTCACGTGACCGACACAGTGACTGTGTCGTATTGTATCACATTGTGTCACGTGTCGTTGAGGCGCCAGTTCCACTTCAGGATCCAGCTCAGATCGAGCCGCTTGCTGCTACGACGCCGTTCGTCACTATGGACCCTCCAAGAAAGAGAAAGTTATTTCCGTGTGGGATCATTTTGATCTCATAACACCTGATAAGGTCATTTGTTCCATTCCCGTTTCCATGGCAGACAAAATATTTTATATATATTTTTATGACTCAGAAGTAAAATGTCGTCAGTGCTCAACGGAGTTGTCCTATGCAACCGGAACATCAATGCTCCGGCATCATAGAGCTCGCCATGAAAGAACCAAATACACCAGGAATGCACACACTGGTGGATTAGTATTTTGTAATTAGTCACTAATTATTATGAAGGCTAATAATCTAAATCAAACACCTTTCCTTTTTACTTCAAGCTTCTAGAAAAGAGGCCCTAAATCGATGCATTGTAATTATAATAAAAGATTGCCAATTTTCTCTGAAGCTGGAGAAATTGTTTCCAAGAGGATAAATCCCAAACATGCTTCAAAAACTAATTTTTCTTGATAAAAATGTTTAAAATCCTCAAGCACTCATATTACACACACAATTAATCATCACAGGAATATTCACTCTAATTTCATATAGAGATTATTGAACATAGGCCCAACTGTTATGTTCACATGGAAAAAGTAATATCTTGCACTTAGTTATACAAACTCATTACACTGTGTTTTTGTAGTGTAGCTGCAGTACATTTTTTAAACCACTAGATGGATCCCATACACTTACCAACACAGCGTGATACAGTCTCGACACACAAGGGGAAAAATGTGATAAACACACTGAGGTATCATTTACCCATCACTAGTAAATGGTCACATTTTTATATAGAGCTTTTTTGCCTTCAAGGCACTCAAAGCGCTTTACTGTGCTTCACTTTAATAATACAAAATCAAGCACAAGAATCAACCATGATGTCATTAAATAGGCTCTTTAATGTCTTTTGTACCTGCTCAAGGACTCCAGATGGAAAGTAGCTTGTAGTTAAATCTGGCAGAGAATCTTTTCTCTTTGAGTTCAATGTATTCTGAGCTTGTTTTAAGTAAAATAACCCTACTTTCTTTTTCTTGTTTACTACTTTGAAAATGTTTGTTATACTTTTTCTTAAATGTATGTTTCTGGTGGTATTAAACTTCTCTACAGTTGAAACCAGAAATTTACATACACTATATAAAAAGACACTCTTTTTCCCCCCTCACTGCCTGCCATGAAATCAGACTAAACTACTCGTTTTAGGTCAATTAGGATTCTGAAAATTGTGTTTTTTTGCCAACTATTAGAACGAGAAAAAAAACTATTAAATTACATATATTTATAAAAAAAATATATATAAATATATATAAATAATAAATAAATAAATAAATAAATAAATAAATAAATAATATAAATATATATATATATATATATAAATATAAATAATATATATATATATATATATATATAATATATATATATATATATATATATATATATATATATATATATATATATATATATATATATATATATATTATATTAACATTTTTCATTACCTTCGTCAAAATTAGAAGTTTACATACAGTAAGATAACTATGCATTTGCAACTAAACAATTTGTGAAAACCCAGATGTCATGTCTTCTGAAGGTTTCTGACATATTTGGTTAATTGAGACACATTGTGAGTTTTGAGTTTGACCTGAAACACACTGCTTCTTGTGCAACATTGTGGGAAACTCAAGATAAGATGTGCCTTTATCAGTCCCTCAGAATCAGAATCACTTTTATTGATCCCCGAAGGGAAATTCTCTTAGTTAACAGATGCCACAACCACAGGATAGAAATTTAATAAGAATAAGAATAAAATGTCAATTAAATAAGAATAAAATTTTGAGCAATAAGAATAAAGTGTCAACAGTGTTAATAAATAAATAAATAAATCTCAGCAAAATCACACACCATTTACATCTATGTACAAATGGTATATTGGAGTATTGGAGTATTGAAGTGATTGGTTACAGCACAGAGTTTAACAGGGGAGAAATTCCAGTATTGCACCGCACAGTTAAAGAACAGAAGGAAAATGGTACATGCAATAAAACAAGATAACAGATAAATAGCTTAAAAATAATTTTAAAAATAGACTTAAAAGTAAACTAAAAATAAACTCTAATGCAGTGGTTCTTAACCTGGGTTTAGTCGAACCCTCGGGGTTCGGTGAGTCAGTCTCAGGGGTTCGGCGGTGGTCAAGACACGCACCCGACTCATATGATTCGTGATGAGACGCTTGTCCATCACTGGCTGCAGGTTCTCGCTGCTTTGGCCAGTCTGTGCTGCAGAGAATTTAGTGACTCAGTATCAACTTGTGACTGTCGTGATGGTTTGCCGTGTGATTTCTTTCTTAACTCTATAGCGTCAGATTCTGTCACCGCCAATAGACTCGTGGACTGCGAGCGTCTCCAGACGCGGTGTCCCAGTTCTACAAATGCTCCTTCGATGTACTGTTCAAAGTGCGGGTCGAAGTACCTGCCCGACTTAAATGCGCCGTTCGAATGGCGCATTTAAGTTGTGCACCATTTTGTGCACCAGTAACACATACCTATGTCTTGAATTTGAAAAAAATCATTTGATTTTTCAATAAAGAAGGGTTCGGTGAATGTGCAGATGAAACTGGTGGGGTGCAGTACCTCGAACAAGGTTAAGAACCACTGCTCTAATGTAACATCTCCGTAAAGTGACTTGAGTATTGCACAGAGGTATGGTTGAATGACACATGTTCAGTGTTAACAGTGTTCATAGTACAGTCTGACAGCAGCAGGAAGGAAAGACCTGCGAAACTTCTTCACACAGCGAGGGTGAATCAGTCCATCCATCAAGATATCAGAAAGAATTATGAACTTGCGTAAGTCCGGTTCATCTTTGGGTGCAATTTCCAGATGCCTGAAGGTGCCACATTCATCTGTTCAAACAATTATTTGCAAGTATAAACCCATGGGAAAGTCCAGCCATCATACCGCTCAGGAAGGAGATGGGTTCTATGTCCCAGAGATGAACGTGCTTTGGTCTGAAATGTGCAGCTCAACCCAAGAACAAAAGCAAAAAACATTGTGAAGATGCTGCTGAAGCTGGTAAGAGTTTGTTATTATCCACAGTGAAACGAGTACTGTACTGACATGGGCTGAAAGGCCACTCTGTCAGGAAGAAGCCATTATGCCACAAGAAACAAGAAAAAAAAGTCAGATTATAGTTTGCAAGGGCACACATGGACAAAGGCCTTAATTTTTGGAGACATGTCCTGTGGTCTAATTAAACTAAAATTGAACTGTTTGGCCATAATGAGCATCGTTACGTTTGGAGAAAAAAAAAAAGAGAAGCTTGTAAGCCTAAGAACACCATCCCAAGTGTGAAATATAGGGGTGGCAGCATCATATAGTGGCGTTGCTTTGCTGCAGGAGGGACTGGTGCATTTCACAAAATAGATGGCATCATGAAGAAAGAAAATTATGTGGAAATACTGAGACAACATCTCAAGACATCAGCCAGGAAGTCAAAGATTGGGAACAAATGGGTCTTCTAAATGAACAATGACAAGAAGTCTGCTGCAAAACTGGTTACAAAGTGGCTTAAGGATAACAACGTCAATGTTTTAGAGTGGCTTGTATTTTGGTTTCTGATGATGGTCTACAAACTTGGCTCAGTTACACCAGTTCTGTCAGTAGGAATGGGCCAAAATTCCTGCCACCTACAGTGAGAAGCTTGCGGAAGGATATCCATAATGTTTGACCCCAATCATACAGTTAAAAGGCAATGGTACCAAATACTAATTAATTGTATGTAAACTTCTGACTTTGAAGAAAGTAATGAAAAATTGTCTTTAAAAAATCCTCTCATAAATCTCTCATTATTCTGGCATTTAGCAAATAGAAATAATTTTAGTAATCCTAATTGACCTTAAGTAGGAAAAGTTTAGTCTGATTTCATGTCAGTGAGAAACAAAACCCCAAAAAACATGTGTCTTTTTATATAGTGTATGTAAACTTCTGGTTTCAACTGTATCTCTATGGAGACAAGCAGACAAGCATGACATCACTACATTTTATTGGCCAGCAATATTTAATACTGGTGGGGAGCAGATAAAATGAATATTGTTAAAATGCATATTTTTATTGTAATACAATGAGTTCTTGGGTTTAGTTACTAAAGGAAATGATCTGGTGAGATGGTGTGATTTTACCTTTTGGATATTTCATGGCAAAGTTCAACGTAATCAATATAGAAATCTGTCTCTTGTCCCCCATCTGGTATTATGACTTCACATTCTAAAATCTGAAAATCACCAATAGGCGAATAAATGCAAGACAGACAAGACCATACTGTGGAATATTCCAGGCAATGCAATAACACCTCTCTTGCTAGGCTTTTTGGGTGTAATCAGTATTGAAAAGTGTGCCCCCATTGCATTTTAGAATCTTAAAACCCCCATTAGTTGTGGGCCCCCACCAAAAAAGTTCCAAAGTGCACCTTTAAGTAGAAAATGTGAGATCTTGAACACATTTTCAAATCCCCAACCATATCCCACAAACATATTACCTCTGCGATGTCCTCTGGCGTCTGTCCCATTGTTTCGAAAATCTGGCTGAAGTTCTTCAGGTAGATGTTTGTGAACATGTCTGCAGTCACTTTATCAGCTTTACTCAGGTCCACCTTCAGTCCCTCCTCATAGACTTTACGCTCAAACTCTGTGATGACCGGACCAGGCTCAATCAGGCTGATACTACCACAAGAAGTACAATAAATACTATTATATTAAAGAAGTGGTGTGAAAAGTACCATATATTTGTATTCAAGTAGAATTACTATGACCTTTTTAAGTAATTTATTAAAAACGTGAATAGAGATACACTATCACACACTATGAAGTTTTATCAAAGTGGAGCTGCTATACATTTGGCAACTTGGCACTCTTAAGTATTTCAATACAAATGTTACTACTATTATTAAGTACTATTACCATTAGCAGATGCTCCAAGTATATGCATATAGTTTAACTGTTATTCTTTGTTATATTACTTTAACTCAACAGTACTTATTAAGAGATACTATAGAAATGTGCATAAACATACAAGACCTTCTATTTTGACACCTTTTATTACTTCGAGTGCATTCACATTTGTACTTTTTCATCCTTGTTTAAGCACAGTTTAATTTTGAAGTAGACTTGGTGTGGTCCTGTTATATTCCTGGTTTAGATTTTGTTCTTTGCTTGGATGCGGTTTAGTGGCAGTTTTAATATGGTGTTTGTGGAAGTGTGAATGCAGGTAGGCAGAAAAAGTTTAAGAAGTCATCGTGACACTGGCTGCAGTTACATGTGCACTCCCATTATCCGTTTTTTTTATCTGATGATTTAAGATTTTTCGTTTAAATAATCTTAAATGTCCGGAAATCAGACAATAATCAGCTTTCTTTGTGCATGTGAACATAGCCACTGTTTTTAGAATTTTAACACTGTCCAGATGACTACCTTTGAAACCTTTTCTTACTTGGACTATTGAATGAATGAGGAATTACAAGGATTATTTTAAATAAATGAAACAAAAATGGCTAAGGTGTTAAGTGAACTTCTACCATGGTTCCTGCATGTTCTCTTGTTGACTTTTTTTTTCTACCTGGGCGTGCCGCTGCTGACACATATTTAATCTGTGGTGAGACAATGGAAGATTATATGTACTTTAGGACTATCCCCATGTGAACTGTCTCTGCTCTTCCACTCTCTGGTATTGGATTCATTTTTTAGTATATTTGATGACTTACTTCAGATTGAATCTCAGGGCTTGAACGGCTAAACTTTCGCAAAAGCCCTCCACGGCAAACTTGGAGGCAGCGTAGATGTCATTGAAAAGGATTCCTGAAAGCGCACACAAATAATTAAGACTTTTTTTTGTCATTTAAATCAATATTAATAAAAAATAAATAATTGTGCTACATAGCTTTAGTTGTGCTTTTAGATTATAGGATTAAAATCACATAGTTTGAATGCACAGACTACAGAAACAACTGAACGACTTTTGAACACCCATAATTGTCACATTTTATGGCTTAAAATAATGCATCTTTTGAAATGGAAACAACTGATTAGATTAGTCATTTCTGAGCAAACAAATGAACAAATGAGCACTTCATAGATAACAGACCAGACTGAATTATTTGAGTGGGCTAGACTCCAGTTTTCCACAGTTACAGGTCATACTCTTAAATATGTGTATTAATTATGTGCTTTTTGTTGGTATGACATTGTAACATTGAAAACGTGTTAGAAAATTGTATGGAGCAGTTACAGCCCCAGTATGTAACTCTTACTCTTACTTACAACTAAAAAGCATGTTTTTTTCATCATGTTTTTTATAGCACTGAAAAACCTAGAAAAACATGTCCTTACTGCGAGCTGGCTTGCATCTCCACAAACCTGACTCTTATTTGATCTGGATGCAAGCCTTCTCCTGCTTGTTTCCATAGAAATGTTCTTTTGGTTACAATATTTCACACTATAGCGTACAACTCCTATCTCCATGAAGAATGTTCTGAACATGGAATCATGCAGTTGACTTTCCAAGCAAGCAAAGCAAATTGTGGGGCTTGTGTCATATACCTCTCTACCTCTTAAAACTGCATCAAGCTGCCAAAAAGTAGAATAAGAAAAAAATACTATTATATAACACTATAATCCATGCAGATGCATCCCTCCTTACCTTGGATTCCCATGACGCTGCTGATAACCACGATGTGCCCCTTTTTCCTCTTCTTCATGTCGGGGAGCAGCTCCTGCAGCAGACGCACCATGCCAAAGAAGTTTGTGTCCATCACTGTCTTCATCTCTTCTATGGTCTGGCACTCAATCGGTCCAATGAACCCCATGCCTGCATTACTTACTGGGATAATAATACATATATCATCTTAGTACCTTTTAATACACCTTCCAAAGATGCTCTACTTGTTTTTTTCAAGTGGAGAGTCTGCCACCTGCTTGCCCCTAGAGATATTTGATGTTTTCTCTGGAATAGTCTGCAGTATGATAAGAAGGCAAACACACTCACAATCTTTGAGCAATCTAATACTAGGGATGCACTGATCCAGATTTTTGGTTCTGATACCGATATCAATACGCTGACTTCAAGTGTCTTCCTATACCACTTATTTCCTTAAAACACAGTTAACCTATTACACGGGAGATCCCACTGTGTTATGCAACTGTTATTTATCTTTCAAATAACAACTGAACTGCTTTGTATAAATAAAAGGTCAAACATTATGAGTCACATATTTTTTTGAAGGGCCAGGGAATATAACCCAAGCCCTTCTAGCTATGAGGGGAGACTTGACCCTTGTGTCATCTTGTGACAAAGTGGGCCTTTGTCCCTTTTAATATTCCATAATTGTTTGTTCACATGTATGTTAATTTTCAATAATTTTCCAACATAAAACTGAATAGAACTATCCCGGGTTTGTTTTGTTTAGTTTTTCAATTTGTTTAATCATCACACTCACACTTGTTACTTGTTACAAAGATATTTTATTTGGTTAAATTTAGCTAATTTGGTTCAATCTGCAAGCTGCTTACCTGAATCTCCACATGGTCCAGACAAAGAGGGGACGTGCCCTATGTCGGCCATTTTTATAGGCTTGGGTGTGGTCGTGGGCTGGACCATGTGGAGGGGAGAACTGGTTTGAGTTCATTTTGTTTCTTTTGTTTCAAGGTCTTATGTATTTTGTCTCAATCTAAAAAGTGTTTATAGTTTATTTTTGTAAGCACTATTTAGTTATGGGACCCACGGCACCTGTAGGAAAAGGTGGTGTATACCGGGGGAGGTGCTTCCTTAGGCGGGGGGCTATTTAAGCAGCGCCAATTAGACATTCTGGAGAGACAGGGAAGGATACACGTGGGGTTTTTTCCTCAGTTTATTAATTTTTCTGCTTTTGCTTACATTGAGCACAGTTATTTTTTGTAAATACGTATAATTTTTTGCACGTTTTACCACGGTGCCTCAAATAAATTGTGTAAGATGGGACTTTTTTGAGTCTGCCTCCTATTGACCACATCGGGCCAGCTTCCCCACACATCTGCATAGTGCCATGTAAAGACTCACTGAGGATGTCCACCCTCCTCTCGGGAAGGCTGTCCACACAGGCCTTGATGGATCTCTCATCACACACATCCAGCTGTTTGATCTCAAGCGTCCGACCCAGTGTCTTCCCCGCTGCCTCCACCAGTGCCTCCCCTTTGGACAGGTTCCTCATGGTTGCATACACTGGCAGCAAAAGATTGTAAAAAATCAATGTTTTTTTAATGTTTAATATTGCAGTAGACTTTATTGTTCCTGGTATTTTTACACATTTGCATTTTATGGCATTTGACCCATCCTTCTGAAAAAAGGAGGTATTTTACATCTATGGGGTATTAATTGCTAACACATAACATATTTAGATCATGTTTAATTGTTCTAAAACTGCTATATCCACCCAAAACAATATATTAATATTTTCTTTTGTTTTTGAGTCTAAGTCCCAACTCACCCTTCACAGCTCTATCACAACACATTTTGCTAATGAAACTAGACATCAGGTTTGTGAAGTTGTATAGTATTGTTTTGTATCGTGCTTTTGTAGGATGTTTATGGAAAACTGTTGTGGGTTGTTATTATGGTAATAATTATTATAATAATACACCCTCATCAAGAAAATGCTGTAGATTCTGGGGAAATGTACAACTATATTATTATTATTATTATTATTATTTCTTCAACATTTGACACAAATCTTATGGAATTATTCAACTCTACATTAATTGGCATTAGGGAAGATATTGTAATAGTTAGCTTGCGTGTAACAAGATTATGTAATCAAAATCTCTCATAGCGTTGCAGTTTGAATACTATAACCAAATGGTTGTAATCTTAAATAGCACCCTAGCACATTCATTATTTAGGTTTCAGAGATGCCATTAAGACACATTTATAGGGTAATAACTGTCTGCATTTTGATGTTAGCAACAAAAAATGAACTAAATGTATCCCTTTTTAAATTAGACATTTTTTATATGCATTACCAATGAGCAAGCATGTCTGTTGATAACCTAACCATAATTACAATATAGTTGTAGATTTACCCATGAACCTCTTCTTCTCATCTTTGGCGATGCGTACAGCCAGAGCCAGACCAATTCCTGAGGAGCAGCCGGTGATCAGGACCACCTTCTGACTCATGACTTCTGGGTAGTGGTAGTGGTAGTAGTAGTAGTAGTAGTAGTAGTAGTAGTAGTAGTAGTAGTAGTGAGTGTCCTTTAGCTTCAGTGTATTTAATACAGCAATCTCCCTGTGGACAGCTAACCAGCCCCTAATCCACAGCCCATCCACTCAGCAGTAACAGCATATGTCAGATTAACAGTGTGTCAACTAGATCCATGTAGTGCAATTGTTTACAAATGCTTCTTTTGTTTTATATTCAGCAAACTGCATTATCAGTCGTATACTATTACATTGCATATTGAAATTGGTTTATCGAATATATTCTGTTAAACGTGCACTGCAACCAGCTTGTCTCCATGGATGTTATTGCTTTGTCTGGAATGGTGCACACTATTGTATCAAACTTATCCATCACGATGGAGAGAAGCAGATTATGTCACCACGTGAAGTTACAGGTCAGATCTGTGGAAAGGTGATGTAGCTCACTGTAAACTCAAAATTTATGATGCATTTTTGACCTGCATGAAAGTGAAAGTAAAATGAATTGAATTCTAAAGTATTGAATGTCCCGGGCGAATCAATAACATGGAGACAGGAAGTGGCGAACCAGTGTTATTGCACCACAGCTAAAGTTTTATCAGTTGATAACACATATTTAAAACACCCATAGATTCTGAGTTTTAAGGTTTATTGGAGTGCAGAACCAGTTTAGCGGCTATTACAATGGTGACTTGGCAAAGCATTTCAGCTCATACAAGGATATTTGAACATAATGCATTTTAGTTTTGCTATCAATAATATATGTAGATATTATTTCAATGTTTAAAACCTTTTTTTCCCACAAATGTATTGTCATCTGTCACAATATAATCCACTACAGACTGTAAATTAAAATAGGCAGTGGTATTAGATATATGTTTAAGAAAATATATTTGCAACTAGACTTAAGAGGTTTACAGTTATATAACTATGACATTTTTTTTTTAAGTAGCACCACTGTCTATTTTCATATTGATACTTTGCAGTGACATCAGGCTATCTTATGACTGCAATGTTATGTGAGAGGGACTTTTGTTGTAGTTCCAGATATGTTTTTATGGTCAGACAGCCTTAAAGTAAAGCTCAGATTAAGGTCTATCTCGAGTAACAGCTTCAGAGAGCAGTGCCTCTAGTTGGCTTCACATTGATGATATCAGCTGCATAGTATCAATACTCATTACAAAAAAGCCTGTTTGGGGGCATCATGCATAGATTTAGACATTTAAACTAATAGCACTACAGGAGCTAAGGGTATTGCAGGTTTGGCTTCTTCTGGTTTAATGGCACTTGAACATGTTGATCATCTCCATTGGGTCCTTGTCCCACATGTCGTTGTCCCAGGCATGGAACCATCCAGTGAAAGAGGACGGCTCCTCCCCCTGCTTAAAGATGACCATGGGAGTCCCACGGCGGCCTGCTGGATCAGTGTTAATGTAGTCTTGAGCTGGAGAGTAAAAACAATATATGGTTATGGGAAGACAATCTTCAAATCAGCATATTAAAAAGGCCCTGTAATGGACCCCCCCCCCCCCATATATCTGAGTAAAATTTGTCTTGCCCTAGTATAGATATATTGTATAAGCAGCTCTTCAGGTCAAAATAAGTCTGCTGTTTGCATCAAATTATAGCATTTAAAAGCAATTACAGCATTTTATTGTACTATAATCAGTAAGCGCATATTTGCATGCTAGTTGTTGTCAGCTTTACAGCCCTGAAAATTGTGAAAGGTGCTTATAAACTCATTCATCTCTTTTGCATGTTTAAAGACTGTAAAAATCAAATACAGTCAATTCAAAATTATTAAACAGTTATTTGTTAATTATTTATTAGTCAGTTATGCTTCTATACTATACTGTTCATTTAATATTTTTTAATTTTTCCAATTAATAGATCTGTGAAATTAAAGACACAATTGATCATAGAAACGTGATTTTGGTAAAAGACAAGAGGCATGTTTCACTTACCAATGTTCCCCACACCCTGCTTCTCTTCCTCATTGGCATCCTTTCCAACCCACACATAAATCTGAAGATGACAAAAAAGTACAATCATTGGTCTAGAAACCTCAAAATAAATGTGTTTATAGTGCAAATAAAACAAAATTAAACTTGAACCAAAATGAAACAAAACTAAATAAAATAATGTAAAAAGAAGATCAAAACTTACCTGGTCCCATGCATCCAGGATCATAATATCATCAGTAGCCAAATCTATCTGTGAAAAGTCTCTGGGCAGTTCCTCAGCCTAAATATATGACATACATGTTAAATCAAGACCTCCAAGAGTATTCATGTTGATTTACTGAATACATTACATTTATATGTGACTAAAAACAACATATTCAACATTTTTATATCATCCAGAAGACACTCACAATCAGTCTTCCAGTCTTGTTGGAGCATACGAACAGGCGTGGAGGTCTTATAACGTTCTGCAGAGTCTTAGACGTCTGATACTCTTTCTTTCCTCCCAGTGCAGCCCAGAAAGAGTCTAAAATCAGGAGCACAATTGAAGAACTCTGGTATTTTTAAATTTTTTTTATGTACATATGTAAATAATGTTGTAAACCAGTGAACTACTATAAGGACATAGTAAGAGAAAAACCCATTCACACATGTTAGAGTAACACTTTATTATTAGTCTGTCTATATCTTTTCTTGTGATATCATGTAGTTGTAGTTAACAGCTGTCTTTTGCCTTTAGTGTAGTAGAGATTGGCAATTCCAGGTTTGAAATCATCTAAATGACTTTAGTGAAGGTGTATGGGGTTTAAAAACATAGTGGAGCACTTCCTGTACTACCACAAGGTAGAACAGAGTTTTCTGTTTGAGAGAAGAGCTAAATATGCAGGTTTTATATGTTAAAGATGTGTGAATGAAACAAAACACAACTCGGGGTATGTTTTTGATGAGGAAACAACATTGTAACATAGATTAGGAAATTACGTAATATGGGCCTTTTACTAATGCTATATTGTTCTTGCTCATATTATATTTAAAGTACACTTTGTTAATCTTGTTCATATGTTGTCCATATGAACAAGATTAATATAGAAATATAGATGGGTACAGAAAATTTGCATTTTTGCTATAAAAATGTATCTGGTTTGTCCAATGTAGTTGGTATGTCTATTTAAATCAAAATGCAAAGTGCGAGATACAAATTCTGCCTGAACTTGGGGTGCTTATCTTCTTATTCAATAATCTCCACTTGTATATTTTTGTGGCAATGTATATTTCATGTAAGTTTGTATGAAGTACATGCTTTCTCATTGTCCAGTTAGTAACATCTCCAAATGAAACATGCTTTATTCCATTACCTGGCTCTTTCTTTTCCATAACCTCTGTGGCAGTCCCTCCAAGCAGACTGGCCATGTAGTTGGCTGCCGCCATCTCCTCCTCTGCTGCCCCCATGCCTCTCCACAGGTAAACCGCATCAGGGGTTTTCAACACAAACACATCATTGGTGTTCAGAGCGGAGGCGGTGGCCTCAACCTATGACAAAACATGCAGTCAGTTAAAATAATCAAGTTCAGTACTAGTTTTACTGTTGGTTTAGTCCCTGATTTAATGTAGATCTAGTCCTTGTCTAGTACAGATTATGTCCTGGTTAAATACTGGCTTGGATCAGTTTTAACTCTGGTTTAATGCTGGATTTGTTGACTTCAGCCCAGTTTATTCTTTATTCTAACTAGGGATGCAAGATTAATCTTAATCGAATCGAAACAGCAAATTTCACAAATTGTGCAGCCTTTGTGATTTAGGAAATCACAAAGTACAATAATTTCCTCCTCAAACAACAAAATATCAAACATCATAGTTCATCTTTCAGTGATTTTGTCAAATCTCCTGAACACATTTAAAATGTGAACATTGAATATAATCCTATCAAAACATAAATTGCAAATCTAATCACAATTGCAATGCTTGTCAGAAAAATCGTTCAGCCCTAATTCTTCATCTGAATCCTCATTAGTTATTATAATACTGGCACTAATCCTAGTTTAATCCTCATGTAGACTAGTTGTGGTTTAGCTTAGATAACAAATCAGTAGTACAGGGTTCATTCAAATTACAAACAAGATGGTGGACCTCAACAGCTCTGGTGGCCTTGGTGGAGCTCAGACGGATGTGAAAGAGGCGCACGTTTCCTGCTGCAGTTTGTCCCCCGCTGCGGGACGTCCCACCCAGGTACACCACCATCGGCTTCCCTTTGAACAGGCTGACCAGGTGAGCAGGCTCCTTGCCCTGAGTCACACGCACCTGTCAAGAAAGAAGCATTTACCCATTTTCTGACAATATAATATATAGATATGGCCTCTACAGAAAGTTTTACAATTTAAACATGTCAAATTTGAAGTTAACAGAACGAATTCTATCTACATTAATTAAGAAAACTCATTATGGTTTGTATTTAGAGTCTATTTTACCTGGGTCGCTACTCCTCCCATGGAGTCGTCCAGTGCAACAGTGAGAATGGCAGAAGCTCCCAGCTCATCCTTGGAACAGTTCTTTCCCTGCCTAGACAAAAGCACATGAACACGTACAATTTTATACCGCATATAGGGGTTACTTACACTGATGGCTCTGGCTAGGCTCTCTACCTAGGAAGTCATCCTAAGCAGAGAGCCCACCTAAATTCATATGATTAATCATAATGAATCGCATGGCATCACATATAAATTAAACTTTCTAATTTGAAGCATTGAAGCCAAATGTATTCTTTAATATTTAAAAATGTACTTGACCAAACAACAGGTTTAGTGGAGCTAAAGGCCCATCATTGTCACTTGTGGGTGTAACGGGCTGTTACACTGACAGATGTAAGCTGCTAGGATTGTCCTGGCATCTTCTAATGGTCTGTAGTAGTTGCTTGGCCCGTTTTACACATTTTAGCACTTGTCACAGAGAACATGCTGTTCATCTTGAGATCATAGCATCTTTAGTTTGTTGTGCATAACAACATTTGTTTTGATAAAGCATTTGTTAATGTGTTCACTTTGTTATAGTTATATTACAGATAACAACACGTATAGCCACATTAAAAGTGTTTAGTCACCAGGTGTAGATGATGTGCTTAGTTCGGCCTCCAGAGTTGTAGGAGTACAGCACCAGATAACAGTCTCCTCCATAGAACTGACCATAAGTAGAAGCATCAACAGGAACTTTGTCACCGCCTTCCACACGCCAGATCTGTGCACGTCACAAAAGTCAAATCAAATATAGTTAAAAAGTAGCTCAGTCTGGTTCTGTGGTTTTCCAAATGAGAAATTATAATAAATCATTGTGGGTATTTAAAGTGCACGTTGACAGGTTTTCTAAATATTACTTTCATTGGTGGAATGTAGAAATAATAATAGTTTAATACCAGTCACGTGGCAGTTTGGGAAGAAAAGGTGAAAATTACAGGAAGTAGCACGCTGAGCTAAATTGCTAAAAAGCATTTCCTTACACAAAATACACAAAATTCACAAAATAAACAAAATTCCATCCAGAATGTAAGGAACACATATTTCTGACAGTTTAAACATTCATTTAGTTAGCTAAAGTAATTTAAGTAACTTCTTTGGCAGATAATAACTACTGTGTAAAATAGATTATTTACTCTAAGGTTGCAATGTAACAACAGTTATTGAATTACCTCTACTTATCCTGGCCTTGTCCAACCAGGACGTGAA
This sequence comes from Periophthalmus modestus, assembly GCA_019594935.1. NCBI lineage: Eukaryota > Metazoa > Chordata > Actinopteri > Gobiiformes > Gobiidae > Periophthalmus > Periophthalmus modestus. The sequence goes on along the minus strand of JAIEZT010000007.1, from coordinate 19,037,191 downwards.
GAAAGGTTCAAGCGATGGTCAGACGGTAAGATTTTTAGTCAAATCTTTCAATTTAATTATGTTGGCTACATTTTAGTGAATGCACTTCAGCTCACTGTATACCTGCACATTGCCTGACCCGTCGTCCACCATCCCATGCTGGGCAGCCATGGCATTGTTGTTATGGAGACCGGAGGCATCGAATGGGACTTTCTTAATCTGGGCAATTTTGCCGATGGTGTAGGCCTGACCAAGGCCTATGGTCTCGTCTTTGTCCAGCCAGTTATAGAAGAAGTCCTTGAAGAGAGTGGTCTCTGCGCCAGCCGGCATGATCTGGATCTGCACCGGATAGCAGACATGTAAATGGGTAAGGTATACTATATTCTATATAGTCTCTATGGGAATATTTGTAATGCACCAAATATATATATAAAAAAAAAAGGGAGTAGACTGTAAATATAATTTCACACATCTGCACCCAACATTCCTCTGGTAGAGTATTTTATTATTAAAATAGAGTATTTTACTTCTATGAGGTATTAACTACTAACACATAACATATTTAGGGTACCATGTTAGCATGTGTTGCAAGTTTCCCTTTAATATTTGGCGTTCCAAGTCTCCCCTCCCTTTGCTCTCCGCATTCTCCCTTCAGAGTGCTATCACAACACAATCAGCGTGCATCCCAATAATAAAACTACTGCACATTGCATTAGGTTTGTCAAGTTGTTGTGTACAGTTTTGTATATTTATGGAAAATTGTCATGTGGGAGCATGGAGGACATAGGCTTGTGGGCTGAGCATTGCACAAAATCTTACAGCTAACTGTAAGGAGGGCTTGAATAGGGCCCAGGAGAAATCACTTGATTGGATGAGATCTAAAACCTCTTTAGGGATATTTTGATGCGGGAATAACGTTATAACATGGTGAACCGTATTACAGTGGCTTTTTTGTGCTTTCTACCAACTGTGCAGAGTAGAGCAAAAAATAAATTATAGTCAATGTATTCATAATTCAAACTGTTAAGTTGTAATTTTGCTTGAGTCATACAGTATGGCCCTTACTTCTAACATACAAATACAAATTGAAAGTACCGGTAACTGACAACTTGAATAAACTATATTTTGGCATTTGATTGGACTTTACCTGGGTGTTTTTTGGGTAGTTGTGGTCTTTTATGAACTGCTGTGCAGCTAACAGAGCTGCTTTTCGCTCTTCAGGATTAGCTTTTGGCCCTGTGAAAATACATAAAAAAGTTGTACATAAATTCGGTTGAAGAGTCATGGCATCCAGTATCAACTGCTGGGTTTCAGATGACATCACAACATTCTATAGGCAAATAATACTTAAACATGATACTTTGCAGTGACATCATGCTAGGGGTGTTCTTCATGTTTGTTTCTGGCTTAATTTTCAGCAGTTTCTATGGTGGCACAATTCACACATTTTTAAACACAGAGAAATTTTAATATATCCTGGAAAAAAAAAAATACCTAATTAATTTAAACAACACACCACATCACAACCTGTAATCAATATAAACGCTCACGGTCATGTTTAGGTGTTGTTTTTATAACAATCACTAATGTTATTTGAGAGGGATTTGTTTATAGCACAAATCACCTTTTATGATTCCAGTCAGTTCTATGTGGTCAGATTGTGTTAAAGCTGAAATTTAAAGTCTAATTTGAGTAACAGAGCTCCAGACAGAGCAGTACCTCAAGTTAGCATCACATCCCCAGAGAATGCTGATGACATCAGCTGCCAAGTATCAATCGAGTCATTGCATTCAGTACCAACGCTACATCAAAATCATAAGGTTATAGGGAATTATACATTTTACCAAGTAACAACCTAAAATATTTTTGAAGACATAAAACATAAACATAAAACAGTAGATGTACCTTTCCAGACAAAGATCTTGCGATTGCCTCCGTTGTCCAGGATGTAGCACTCATTTGGACTGAGCATATCCTGTTTGAATGGGTTCTTCTCAGCCACTTGAGTTGCCTTCATAGACCCGGCAGCATCGGAAATCTAAAATCATGCATTGTATGGTAAATCTGGGATTTTCTGGTATTTCTATATTCTTTCAGAATAAGTACTACAAAGCTTCGCCTTAATAATTTTACCATGTAGAGAGAAGCGTCAGACTTGGCTTTCTTTGACACAGAGACATCTGTGTCATGGCTTCCTGGTGGGAGATCTGGCTTGGGCCCCAGAACCTTTCAACGAAAAGCAACATTTTATTTAAAGATACAGCCTGTAACGTTTGGAAGGTGGCATGTCTGCTGCATTACTCCATGCAAATAGAAAGTTAAAACCATACTTCACCACCATCCAGCTACGAACACCACCATAACACTCAGTTACATTTAATTTACATAAAGATAATATGTATTTAGTAAGAACCCCCTCTAAAGTGGAATATATATGTTATAATGACAAGCAATGTGTTCTTTCACATACAAGGGAAAGCGCGAGGGAGAGGGTGAACAACGACTACCACTATTTTCCAGCTTCAGCTGTAAAAAAAACGGTGCCCAAGCACACATTCACTCATTGATATATTTAAGTCACCAATATATCAAAATAAGTGGGTGCTTTCATCGTATTTCTCACACTTTCTGTGAGTAGCAGACCCCTGATAAATAGCGATTGAGGGGGGCCACATACAAGTGTGGTCTAGTCATGGGGGGCTCTGTAAAACTCATAATATATATTAGCAGCTACAAATGAAGCTTACGCTGATGACTTCGTCTGGTTCGTTGCCTTCGTCGATCCTGTGCACCTCTGCTCGGCCTTTGCGCTCATTGTCACGAATGTCCAAGGCCAGAACTGTTGTCTTCAATCGTTCAAATCGGTTACTTTCACGTCCAGACCAGTGGTAGATGTTCTGGTTTGGAAATACATATTAATGATATAATAATAATAATAATAACAATAATAAATAAGACTTTCAAAATCATACAGTTCTCTAACAAACCTACTTCTAAATAGAAAAACTATTATCATATAGGCCATATTGCCAAAAATGAATATATGATACTGAAAACTTAAACAGGTCAACTTGTATTTAGGATCCAAATATATGTAAATGTAATTTTTGGCAATTAGAAGTCCCATATTATGCCTTATTGATTACATTGCACTTTCCTGTGAAATATCCAAAAGGTAAATCCATACATGCAGAACGTCTTAATTTGTAATAGTGACTAGACCCTAGAACTCACTGTGTTTCCACACAATTGTATTAATTATTATTGGCCTATATAATGTTGTGATGTCATCTGAAATACTGAAGCAATTTAATGCAACAAAAAAAAAAAACTCCAGGAAGCGGAACAGACCCTTTTTTATATATTCTCATAAGAACATTACAGTAATATTTCAAGCTAAGGCAAAATAGTACCTCCCCCAAGTCGATGATGAAGCAGTCCCCACTGTTAAAAGATTCCCAGGTCAGGGGAACCTCAGTCCCTCGGACAGTGATCCGCCCTTTTACGTGCATAAGGCGCTTTACATCATCTTTATTGGTATCAACATGCTTGAAGCCTGAAGCCACTCCTCCTTGCTGGGGACAGAAAAGTAAAATAGATTTCACAATTATGCTTTTTACATCCTAAAATTCATATTCATACACCCATTACACATTTTCCACTAAGAGCTGCCACAAAATATTATACTTTTCCCATTTGTTTTGAACTGATACAATATACATCTGTACTACTACTCCAATTATAATAAATTACAGAGCATACAATTGTGTTTAATTGTTGTTTTCATAGCAATTAAAGTTAGGGTACCTGACTTGTGACCAAATCACATTACTACATGCTGTCTGCATCTTGGAAGAGAGCACAACTGTAATCTATTATTTTAGCAGTGACTGTAAATTAAAATTTACATGGCATTTAAAAGAAATATATATATAAAGATAGATACAAAGACATCTAAAATGGTGCTTTAGTATTACTCTGTCAACTACAGCAGAGCTGACCTTGTACTTGATGCCTGATCTGAAGTAGCCGGTGAAGGTGACAGACTCCTCGTTCTGAAACTCGGTGAACTGGCGAGGCTTCCCTTTCAGATAATCATCCAGCTGCATCATCAAGATGGCTGCCGCCCCGCGTTCATCCTGGGACGCCTCGCAACCTGTAGGACAGAACCAGAAATACTAACTGGACTTTTAAGTAAATGGATTGGGGGTATGTCTGGACATACGGAGGAGAAAAATGGGTGACGACTGCATAACTTCACCATTATAATCTAGCATATGTTATTGTGGGAATATTTGTTTGTTATTTTAATAGACCAGGATGAACTCAGCACTAAGCATATATTTATGAGGGGAGGTAAACAGGCAGTTTTAGTTGAATTTAGTGTAGTTCAGTAGATCTAGCCAATAAACAGAAACTGTAAACAGTTGTGTTAGTTTCAGTGTAGTTAGTTGCACCCTTCAGATAGATATAAGGCTATGTCCACCAACAATCTGATCAGAACTGAAGAAGCGGTTGGCTGAACAGCAAAACGTCTTCAAAAAACTTTTTGTCCAGTAGACAGAACTGAATTTTTCATTTACTATGGATCATACCTGGATGACTGAGGGAGACACAGACATTTAGGTGCTTTAGAAACAAGTCTATACATTTAATTCACAATACAAGGAATTAGCCAACTGGTCACAATTGTGACCCACCATAAAATTTACTTTCTCATGTATACTTTCACAAATACAAATACTGAAAGCAGATGGCACATACTTTTCTTAATTGAATTTTTGGAAAAAATCTATGCATTAATGGGTTAATGTTTCACCATACTGCTAAAGCAAGCACCTAGTTTGTGAATTGTATTCACTGTCAATGGCTGATCATGATATATTCTGATTCTGATTACAGAGACAAAGCAAAATTTTGTGTAAAGTATATGTTCAGTGTAAAAGAAAATGTTAAAAACAAAAAGCAGTATGACTCAAAACATTTTTTTGGCAAAATATATCAGTTCTAAATATTTAAGAAAAAGACACCATCATGCCACAGTTTTGACACGTTTGTGCGTGTTATTACTGTTGCATACCTGCCCAGGAGTGGACGTTGTAGGACGGGGCAGACGTGGTATGGAGTACTATGTAGGCGTCTCCAGTGAAGAAGTTCCCATGGTGCGCTTTGGAGACCGGGTTCAAACTCATCTTCTCCACCCTCCACACCTGCAGGCCAGGCTTCTCCCTGCGCCTTTGAACACCCTGTCTGCCATGATGCTTTGGGCCTGAGGAGGGCACCACAGCAATTAACACAAGCACCACAGGGACACAGTAACAATATGTGACCTCAGATTACACCACAGAGGAGTGCACACAACTATACTTGCAATGTTTGTTTGAGTGGAAAATGATAGAACAAACACATATCCTATTGATTACATTGTATTTGCCAGGAAATGTTGTAGCTGATCATTTTTATCACTGTCTAGACCCATGAACTCACTGTATTACAACGAAATCTTAATTTCAATATTAATTTTAGCTGCCCTTATCTGCATTGCATATTATTTTACCATAGAATGTTATGAAGTCATGTACAGTAGCTCAGTTGGTTGAGTGTTTGTCCACTGAAGAAGGTTGGCGGTTCAAATCCCGCTCTCTACACAAACATCATTGGTTGAGTGGTTAGATCCACTGACTTGAAGGTTGGCGGTGCAATTCCAACCCTCACAGATGAATGCTGTCATTGTGTCCTTGGGCAAGACACTTAACCCACTTCGCCCCCAGTGTCTGCGTACACTGGTGTATAAATGTGTGTGTGGATGGGTGACTGGTTCCTTGTTGTAAAGTGCTTTGAGTACCTTGAAGGTGGAAAAGCACTATATAAAGATGTGACCATTTTACCAAGTCATGAGAACTGAAACCCAACAATTGCAGTATAGCATTAATCCATACATTTGCCATTAACCTAAAATCAGGAATGACTTAAACATGTTTTGAATATATTTATGAACAATAATAACAGAGAATAATTTATATATCATAAATGCACAAAATAAATAAAAATTAAAAAAAATTTAATAACAAAAAAGATTATTTGAATCCTCACTACCTAAAGCCCAGCACCTGCAGCCAATCATTAATCAATGCTAGTGCAGCCTCTGTAGCTCACTGAAGCAGTTTACTTGCATTTTTTTTTTTTGTACTTTCAAGGGTTTTTCAAATGTGCTCACTGTACCTTTTACCTAAATTATAGCTATTATGTAGACTTTAAAGGCCCTGTACCCAATTTTGTCCCATGTATATGAGCAAACTTTATCTTGATTCAGTACAGCTCGATGTGTACGATCTACATAGAATTGTGTTTTATTGTCTGATAATCAGGAAGTACATCATTAACATAACATAGATAGTTCTGTTTTTCACATTTAACAATCACTTACAGCGGATCAAAGAAGCATAGGCCTGTTGCCAAATGCTATATATATATATATATATATATATATATATATATATATATATATATATATATATATATATATATATACATACACACACGTGTGTGTGTTTTTTGTCATTTAATTTGGTATCTTAGTAGGAAATATAGAGCAGTCCTATATAATATATATATATATATATATATATATATATATATATATATATATATATATATATATATATATATATATATATATATATAAAAGAAAAATGCTAAAAGTGGTAAGAAAAGACTGGTATTCTGTTTACTCCCAAAAGTGTAACTGTGTGCTGTACCAGTTCCATTTATTGTCAGTGGTGATAAAAGTTGCATTATATTTGCCTTAATTCTTTTAAATGGGCCCTATGTGCTTTATGCTGCAGAACCTGAAGTGCAGGGAGTAGTTTTACAGGTTACATCATAGAGGCCCTGGGAGTGTCCTGAAAAAGGTCTAAGAGGAGGTGTGTCGTCAGTGTGGTTTAAAAGGCTGTACCATTGACAGACAGGCAAGCAAATACAAGCAGGTATGCAACACATAAGCCATGTTGTTTAGATTGAACTAGCTTACATCAGACAGCAAATGATCCAAATAAAAATTGTGATTTTGTGAGTGTCATAGAATGCATTGCTACACCAACTGTTATAAGTATAAGGAAGCATTGCTTTAAATGGAAGGACAGGTAGAATTGTTGTTGGTCTGAATTGTTGTCATGATATATAGAACAATGCAAAAGTTTAAATTACTGGAAGTGGAAGTTATTAAAACTAATGGGTTTGCATGCAATATGTGTCCAGTGTTGATAAATTGGTTTCCAGATTTTGATTCCAATTACAAATGCTTCAATAATCAAAACGCCTCAAGAAACATTAGAAACCTATTTGAAAAGTAATGGCACATGTCCAAGACAATTTCTCTCACACCACACCCAAAATAATGAAATTTTAGGCACCAATTTAATTACCCATCCATCCGTCCCAAAATGTCTTGGGTGCAGGTGCAGTTAGGTAATTTTCCATTGACACTGAAATGGCAAATGGTGAGGACTTTTTGCATCTGCGGCTCCTCAACTAATTATGAATTATGAATGAAAGCGTTCAAAATGGAAGTTTGTTTATAAACTTTGTAAATGACTTTTCAACAGTAAAATTAACAATGTGTTGATTTTTTTTCTTTTATTGCATAGAAATGTACTATTCTTTTGCATAATGCTATTCATTGATATTCTAGCTTTACCATCACAAAGTACATTTTGGGGGAAATAAAACTGTTCTAAAAGCTGTAGAGAGCAGGAGCATTGCAGATCTTACACTGATCATTGATTTGATTACCATAAAACAGTAACAAGGACAGACTTAGGGATCAAAAAGATGTGCTTTGAAAATCACTTATTACAGAGATTAAAAATTAAACTACATAAATTCAGACTAAAGACTAACTAAAATGGTCCCTTCCTTACCTGTAGAGGACTGTTTCAGATGCAGAAAGAGAGGAGGCTGGCTGCTGTTGCTCTTCCAGTGTCCGCACAGACCTGCCCAGAACACCTCCACTTTATACCCTGCAACAACATCCGCATGAATGCAGGGGGAGTGTCCTACCCTATTCCCGGACACACCCCATTGTTACTCACCCAAGAAGCACACACGCACACTGGTTCAAATCAAACTTCTGAGAAAAGTAATATGGACAGCTGTAGGGCGTTATCTCCAAAGCTTTCTTTTCGAAAACATGGCATGAAATCACACTTGGTCTACCTGGTTTCTTAAGGACTTGCGTGTTTTATGCTTGAATGGATAGATTTGCAGTGCATTAGGTTTTATATTTTCAAACTATTGGGAAGTGAAGAATTAAATGCATAGCACAAAAAATACAGAAAAAAGGGATGTGCAATCTAGGTAATAATAGTAACCTAGAAGTTGTTCTACCTGGTTTTCTTAGAACTAGCTTTGTGCTCTTACAAGTGAATAAATAAGTCAGTTTTTTTTTTTTTTTTTTTCTGTGAAGGCATATTATCATGCTAGGTTTCTGCTTGGATATCCCATTTAATATATTAATGTAGCAAAATTTTCAGACAAAATTAACTTGTAAATTAAATGCTCTTAGCTTTTTCTATGACCAAAAATCGAAATACATACTTTTCTCTGCTGTTTAAAGTGCAGTAAAGTAGCACACTTCACAACCACCTGGGCATTTGAACAGCTACTACAGTGGCCCTCCAGGGACATATGGAGTGCTTAAAAACAGGTTTATTGCTAGGAAAAGCAGAACAAAATTACAAAAGTCACAAACGTTTAAAAAGAACATAAATAATACACAATCAAAGGGAAGTAAAAAGCACGAACAAAACTAATTATATTCTTTATATGTAATTTTTTGATAGGCCGACAGGTTTCCTGTGAAGCCTGGTCTGACTTATGAAATACACACATACACCAGTTATTTTGAAATATTAATTAAAAAAGTTAAAAACTGTAACTACTTAAAATAATTAAGAAATTTTGCTTTTCTCTTGTTTTTTGGTTTGTTTTATAACTCTTCAAAAAAATCCTTAAAGCTAATGATTTCTCAAAATGTCCACAGTTCTTACTATCATCATATACTGTTTATTTCAAATACATTTACTCTGCAGAGCTAACCACATTAGAAACTATAGTAACAAGAGAGATAGATAGATAGATAGATAGATAGATAGATAGATAGATAGATAGATAGATAGATAGATAGATAGATAGATAGATAGATAGATAGATAGATGTAGGTACAAGATATTATATAATTTTCTCATTTCAAAGACAGCTATAGGGGCAGACATGAACACCCATAACAATAATTAGATAATATTTTGCAATCCATCAGACATTTGCTAAAAAGGGCCTGTAAATGTCTTCTTTAAGGTTCAAGTTTCATGCAAAAAGTGGAATGTAAAAAGAAGTAATGAAATATTGCCTGCATATAGATTACACTTCAAGTTATTTTATTGTATTTCATATCAACTTAGCAGCTTTTTCATAATTTCCTTATATAATTTAGGTGAACATGCCTTTATCATATGCAATACTACTTCCTTAAGCAATGTACACAGATGATATTTCACAAGTCACAGTTTTCAGTGCATTTGCCAATAGTAGTTTGCCAGTCGGGTTGTTTCATTGCACCACTCTCAACATGGAATGGAACACAGTAAATCGTCTCACTATATTTGCCTGTCATAGCTGTGTGGTTCAGGGACCATCCTCGTGCTAACATTGGCAGCAAAAGTGGGCAGTGATTTCTGTCTGCCACCTCCAGTTATGTCTGCTCCGTCACGCCCACAACTCCACTGCATCAGCACATTCTGTCCCATTGTGTTGTGGATAACTTCAGCCTGCTAACATAGCACACATGAAAATGTAATAAAAAAAATAAAATAAAAAATCTAGTACGAGTAAGAGGTACTTCAAAAATATTAATGGAGTAAAAATCCTAACTTGTAAGAGGGTCAAAACTATAAGTACTGATTAACTGTTTTGGATTGGTTGACTTGCATAACTGAGTCTTAATCGTAATTTTATGTAATCACACTTGAAATTCTTATGAAAGCTTCACTATGTAACTTTTCTGATGGAAGGTCCACACCTTACTTGCCTCCATGGAGATGTTACAGCTTTACCTGGAATATTCCACACCAGCATCTCCTGCTTGTCTCCATGGAGTTTCATATGTTAAGGCCATGCTGTGGAATATTCCAGTCAAAGTCATAGATAAGCAGGTGGCAAACCCTCCACCAAAGAAGTTACAGTTAAGTTCACTTATAATGTGTAAATTCTGGTATTTTAAATCCAAAACAAATATCTTAAATGTGTGGTGAAATAAAGTTAGTTTGCCAGTTAACTTTTTTGTGCTAAAACTATTCTGAACTACATAATTCCTTCAAAGTGGTGCTAAGTATATTGCATGACTGAAGTAACATTTGTGTAACCATGAGCATAACCTGCCATGACTTGAGTGTAGAGCCTCTGTTCTCCTTTCCGCATATTGCATAATACAATTGTTGTTTTAAATTTGTGAGTGTGAAGCTTTTTTTTATTTGGGGCAAGTCTCCAGCACATGTTGGGTCTTGTTAAAAAGCCCTGGCTCACTGCATATCTTCACTGTCATATAAGTAGAAACACGTGTGGTAGGCCTACTGTATGTATGTATAAATAAATAAATAAATATAGATAGATAGATAGATAGATAGATAGATAGATAGATAGATAGATAGATAGATAGATAGATAGATAGATAGATAGATAGATAGATAGATAGATAGATAGATAGATAGATAGACAGACAGACAGACAGACAGACAGACAGACATAGATATAGATATAGATATAGATATAGATATAGATATAGATATAGATATAGATATATTTTGGACAAATAACCCATAAGTAAACCAAATAAGGGTGAATTTCCTGTCACAGCACCTGGCCATACAGAGAGAGTTTGTGTTTGGATTGGATAGTAATAATGGGCAAGTAAATAGACTTTACATGTTATAAGTGAAACTAGTCTAAGTTCTCAATGTACTTGTGTGAAGGCAGTGGAAAGGCTAATTTGCCAGTTCACATTTCTATCTTTTTGCCAAATCTTCTGGACACATTTGAAATGTGAATTTTCAAAGGATCCTATAATTTAAATATAAATCTGATGGAAATTGTAATGCTGGTCAGCAAAATCACAGTTAGATATTTTGTTCAAATCATTCGACCGTACCTCACACTGCTGCAACCAACGCTTTGATCAAATACTCAAAATGTTATAAAAAGTCAAATGAATTTAATTGTTCAAAATTAAACGTGTAATGTTGTGTTTTGTCTCATTCGTGTCTCGTCCCAGCCCTATGCAGAACAATAGCAGTTTAATCTGAACTCTAATTAAACAGTAATTTAAAAAGATATGTGAATTGTGAGGAACTGGAAATAGCACCATACAGAGGAGCTAAAGAGACCTTTATTTATTTATTCATTTTTTAAAAATATGACAAATATTTACCACAGGTACCATCTCACCAAACCAGGTAATAATTAACAATAGCTGGGTGGAGACTCAGGCTCCTCCCATGCACACCTGCCACTAACTGCCAATCAAGCTGCACCTGGGGAGGACAAAGGGAGCCAGTGGTACAGCTCTGCTTGGTTTCTTGTTTTTGCATTTGCTACCTTCATTTGCACATTTAAAAACTAAATAAACATTGTTAAACTGTTCCCCGAGTTCTGTCTCTTTGGTCCCCCTGTCAGTGTTATGACTAGTGATGGTGAGATGAAGCCCCACAAAGCATCGATACTTTCGGCCAACTGTGCCGGCACAGGTACCGACACTGCATAAGGATTCATTTACTCTATAACACCATCAAGAGGTCAATAAAATGTACCACAATCTAGTTTCCACCACAGCGCCATCAATTGAACAAATGTACAAAACCAGTGATAGGACCACAGTGAAACGCATTAGAAATTGGAATGTACTTGGAGTAGTGCTTCTAATTAAATAAAACAGAATTATACCCCAATATTTTTCATTAGTTTTTATTTAAAAAAAAAAAAAAGGTTTCTCTAAAGACTCAGGACTAAGGCGGTTCCACTTTTTGTGAGGATTTCTCCTGCTTTGGAAAAAAAAAAAAAAAATCCTCTCACAAGGCACAGATGAAGCTGGAGTCACAGGCCAGTGTGAAACATGTGGAAACTTATTTCTGTGCTTTCTCCAGTCCTGCAGTGGGTCCTCCTCCCTCATTTTATAATTACTATACAAGACAAACCTTGTTGAGAGTGATCGAGTCAAAGTTCTCCCTAACAGGGGAACACTTTCTTTTTGTGACTGGTTCCATCATTTAAACACTCGCAGATAAAAACCAAACATCAAACACAAGCTGTGCGGGTCGACTCCACTGCGTTTCGCTGTGTCTTATATTTCAAATGACACGCGGTTCATGCCAAACCAGCCAAAAGCTTCTGAATCAGTCACGTGGTACAGTGCTTCAGGAAGGTTTGAACGTCATCGCTCACGTGATCAAACCACGCTCCAAACAACACGCCTGAATTTTTACTGATTACTCGAACCACACTTCGAAGCCTCGACACAGACGTAACATCACTAGTTATGACACTAAGCTTTGCATCAATGCAAAACTAACTTTATACACAGCAAGCACAAACTATAGCAATTTTAAATGTACTAGAACATATCCTGTGGACAGACCATTGTGTCTGTGGCTTCCATCTCAATGAGCAAGAGCAACAACCGCTTGAACAGAGATTCCTGTGGTCATTATGTAGGAGGTGGTGTAACAACGGTTGAAATACAACTTATAACCTAAAACAATAGGCTACTTGGACTTCTGTTTAGGTGCAACTCATTTTCTAAACAAATGATTTATAATCCCAAGAGAAAAAAAATAAATCATTTTCTAAATCAATGAATTAATGACTTAAGAGTAGAGAGACTAGTAATGTAGTCATAAATAGATGTGGTAGCAACAGATATACTTTCAGAATGTGTTTTGCATGGGATTGTAGTTCCATACGATCTGGAGCATCATTTTGCTTACAGTGCCCTATAGAAAAATGCTAATAGTGGCTACAGTGGTACAGTGTGTTAAGCATTTCCTCACCAACTTCCCCAGTAACAAATATACTGTTTTTCTGGTTGTAAATGAAATTATATTAGATAAATAGTACACAATATTAACACTCCTATTTCATTTTGTGTAATATTAATATAATTTCCTGACGTTTTTGACACTTTATTATTTTATATTGCATTAAACTCATATTTGGTGGTAAGATACTGCAATAACCACAGGTGCTATAGTAATGACTGCCACATTCAAATGTCTTGCCTAATGGCATAACAGAATTCCAATCACACTACCACCTGTCACCAATCACTGTTATAAAGAAATTGCATTTATGCACTGTGCCAGTCCCTCACTGTCAGCTCAGTCCTTGTTATCTTGGCCTACGTCATCAGAGGTATAATACTCCCAACAACAGAAGCATAGCCAGACTGAATGGACAATACTTCCACAGTGCCTTGAAGATCCATGGCTCTGGTTTCCAGGTCGCGTACTCATGGTAAATAAACTTCTCCTGCGGAAGAACACCAGCCTAAGTCTCTTCTTAAACTTAACTTCACTTAAAGAATTTCCTGTGCAATAAGTGTATGTGCCTCAGCACCGTGGTATGCGTTATACTATGTAAACCTATAATGCTGCCCTGTACTAAACTCATGTGTCCAAGGTGTCTGCGGACCTTTGGTCTGTAGACAGAGCGCAGATTATCGAGTGTTGAGCCAAACGTGTTTTTCGCGCTGCCCGATGAGTGGAGTAGTCTCCTCCCCTCTTCAGGTTTCCTCTCCTCCTCCAGTAAGTGACAGGTTGAGCGCGCACATGGGCGGACCCCGTCCGAGACTCGAGCCTCTGACTGAAGGGACGCGCTCGCGTTTAGCTTTTATTAAAGGGGTGGAGGAACCTTTTCCTCTCTCCTTACTTTCCTCTGATACATATTCCCAGTAAACATGAATTGGTTCATAGTTTACGGTGTCAGTGATCATACCACGGTATTGCAATACTGCGGTTAATACGACAGCTCTACATAGAAGACAAACTGAAATGGACTGAGCTGAATGAATTCACCACATGTTATGGCATTTTTGTTGGGATACTGCCACGAGGCAAAATATGAAAGGCTTCATTTCCTCAGTGCCACTCTAAACATGAATTTAAACATGAAATCTGCAGCAGGATAAAGCCCAACCTCTCTGTGGCCCCTGCCGGACCAGGGAAGAGCTTCAGGCTACAGGCACCTCAGACTAGGGTCAAGGGAACAGAGGAGAAGGTTAGCTGATCAGTGGACCTACACAAGAAAATACACAAAAAACAAAAAAAACAAAACAAAACAAACAAACAAACAAAAAACTATTAAAAAAAAATAATAAAAATAAAACAGTACACAGGTGCACAGGAGCAGGCTTTGATCTCTAGAGCAATGGAGACCCAGATCTATCACACCAGACAAAACCCAAAGTGTAGACTGTGCAAAGAGGCCCCTGAGACAATCCAGCACATAACTGCAGGGTGTAAGATGCTGGCGGGGAAAGCATACATGGAGCGGCATAACCAAGTGGCGGGCATAGTGTACAGAAACATCTGTGCAGATTATGGACTGGAAACCCCAAGATCAAGGTGGTAAACATCTCCAAAAGTAGTGGAGAATGATTGAGCCAAGATCCTGTGGGACTTCCAGACTGACAGAATGGTGATGGCGAACCAACTGGACATTGTGGTGGAAAACCAACAGAGCTGCAGTACCAAGTGATGGGAACATCAGGAAAAAGGATCATGAGGAACTAGAGAAATACCAGGGCTCAAAGAAAAGCTGGGAGCTGGAGAAGGCCTGGAAGGTAAAGGCCTCAGTGGTGCCCGTGGTCATCGGAGCACTCGGGGCAGTGACCCCCAAACTGGAGGAGTGGCTACTATTTATATATATATATATATATGTATATATATATATATATATATATATATATATATATATATATATATATATATATATATATATATATATATATATATATATATATATATATATATATATATATATATATATATATATATATATATATATATATATGAAAAAAAAAAATCTGCTCCTCACCCTCCGTGGGTCCGTGGGTGTGATCATACCTTACATCTCTGCACTCAACTGGTGGGCTTCATTTGGCCAGTTGTGTGAGCAGCTCAGTGGAAGAGGTAGTCGTCTGAAAATCCCAATGTCTTGGTGAATCTGGGAGAAATGCCACAGTAGTTTTATTTATTGCAGATGCTTTTGATCCAGTGAATAAAGCTCTAATAAAGTCCAGAGGAACACAGAGGGCTTGCATCAAATAGTAGAATCAAACACACAGAAGGAATCGCAGCCAAGAAAAAGAAATTTAGATTTAGACCAGATGAAACTTTATCCCACAATCCACAAATTTGCACACCATCTCCAGAGCATTATTTTTATATACTGTGAGTGAACCAATTTTCAGGTAGATAACAATTGTATGATAGACACTACCATTGGTATAAATCTGAAATCTTGAATACACTGCCTACTAGTTGAGATGAACTACAAATATTCTTGGCCACAGTAGGTCTATCGTAGGAGTTTTTGAACTTATGGTACTTATGGTAACTGTGAATAAGGTTGTGTATAGTGTTAAAGTGCATTTTGGGACACCTGTTATGCCACAACTTTAAAATGGTTGTTATAGCGTTTTTTATGCCATCATGTGTTGCTTGAGTCAGTCTCTTTTTCTCTCTTGATTGCTATATGTGGTGAGGAGGGGCGGTTGTCACCACGAGCACACTGAGACATACACACACATGCAGCATGCACAGAGGAGACTTAAATTCATATAGTAACAGTAGTATAATAGGGCCTTTAACCCATCTATTTGGGTTATATAGGCTCCTCACAGAAGGCCTAGGTTAACAGGAAAGTTCTGACTGTAAGTAGAAGCATGAGCCCAAAGCGTTGACCTTGGCAGTAGATCTCTCAGATCTCTAGCAGAGCAGCAGCAAACCCCAGGCTCAAGACCTCTCAAGTTCTGAAAGTATAAAAGAGTACAGGACAAATACTAGAATAATGGTGGTTCATTTTAACCTATTATGACACAAGTTTGTCCTCAACCATGATGGATGCATACTGCTGTTGTGTCATTGGGCAAGACACTTACCTATGTGAATGTGAGATTGGTGGTGTTTGGAGAGGTTTAAATATTCAATGATGTGCAATCCAGTGTTTTGTTATATAAAGATTTTGAAATTGTTTATTTTTAGCAGATGGTAATTTTATTTGTTGCAGATTTAATGCATTGCCACCCCCTGCCCTTGTGTTGGTTTTATTATAGTTTGCCTATTCCAGGTCAGGTCAGGTTTTCCAAATGACAGAATTACATAATAAGCAAAGAAACTACATTTAAATTAAACTAAATTGAAATCTTTGACTTGTTTTTCTTTGAACAGACGAGATCTTTCAGTACAAACTAGAAGGACATCTGATTTCTCATGCCTCAGAATTTGTGAAAAGAAAATGCATTATATTATCAGTATCATCAGTTTGAGAGCAGACACCTCCTTGTAATGTTATTGATATTGTAGATCAGTGTGTGTAAATGTATGGCCTGTTCTTGGTAGCATGTGACACAGTGCGGAGCTAAATTAAACTGGATCACAGCCACGGGCCAGGTTCAAATAAAGCTTTCTTCAAATTACTCACCGCAAACAGCACATTATTGATCCCTGAGGGGCAGAGGCACAAGACACGCTGCTCCTCTGTGTGTACTGCAGCTCTGCAACCGTTTAATTAATGACTCGGGAACTCATTCAATACTGCCATTGACGACAGGGAAAATCACAGCAGCTACAGTCAAGATGCAAAAGTCAAAAGAAAAAATATGAACGGAATAATTTCTAATTCTGAACAAAAAATACAAAAAGAATGCAATTATTATACTTAACAGTTCAGATTTGTTGACTTTTGTATATTCGTTTTCTACGTTTACTTACTTTGAATAGACACAATTAGCAAATCACAAAGGCCAATTTATGAAGTACCATAATTTCCTCCACAAGCAAAATATACTGTCTTATACTGAATAAAAACTGCGAACCCAGTACTTTGGATCTGTACAAGTATATTCTTATGTTTAAAATGTGAACTTTGAACAAAATACATAAATCCCAGCTCTCGCAATCACAATCTTCACAATCACAAAGCATGGCTGAAAAATTGCAATTAGATATTTTTCCCAAATTGTTCAGCTCTACCACAAAACACAAAATTCAGAATTTTTTATTTTTTTTTAATTAAAGGTTTATTCAAGGGATTTCATCAAAATGGGATTCACAGTTTGCAGATAATTAAAAATGGCTTACGGAAAGTTCATTACAATGTTGAAATTTTTACACTTTTGATGCATTTGTTTGTTTGCTTAATTTAGGCTTGCAGCTTCAGGTCACAAAATAATTAACATTTATATACACAGTGGTACGTCTGTAATTTCAGTTATTATATACCAAAAAACATGCATATTATTACATTATAAAAGGGATTCAAGAAACCATGCTATCCCTCAATACTGTTTTACCAATAAAGGTGCTGTACCTCTTAAAAATGTGAAAAACAGAAAAAAAGTTGGTTCACTTTTAACAGTTTGCAGTGGTCTAAATTAATCCTCACTAACTTTAAGTAATCTGGGCTTCCTAATTCAGTGTGATGTGTCTACAAGTGCTTTTCACTTCTCAGCTCGCAGAGAACAGCACAGTTTTGCTGTAACAGTAAATCCAACGACATCTAGCATACTAACAGGCACTTCCTGATTATCAGGCAATAAAATGCTTTTGAATTAGATGCAGACAGCACACACCAAATTTATTTTGACCTCAACTGCTGTTTATACAATATATCTGTACTGGAGCAAGACCAATTTTGCACAAATACATGAGGGAAAAAAAATCACATAAAGGGCCTTTAATAATAAAATATTCATCAAGAATTTGAATTATTACTCTTATATTTTTCTTATATTTCTTAATGTTGTCCCACCAACACTTCCAGATTGATCCAAATACTATGTGACAGTAAAGTGTTAAGATTTTTTGTTTTACTCTCATGAAAGCGGCCCATATACAATATATGTGTACTGGGACAAGACCATAGACTGTATAAAGAAGTGAGTGTGACGTCACCCGTAGCGTCCGGCTTCAGTCAAATGAAGCTCATTGAGGCTACAAGGCGAATTTTGAGCCAGACTCTATATTTGGAATTACGACAGTGAGGACCATAGCAATCAAAGAGCTAATCTGGAGCAAACCTGTGAAAGGTAATGCCCACCCGCACTGCTGGTTTAGCAGGGGGTGGGTGCTTAGCAACGCTTTCAGTCTAACATGTTGCTACCGCTGACAGGAACAAACTCCAACTGCTTGGTCTCTTATTAAGGTTCATATCTTGACTTACAAGCAAAATACCAAAATAAAAATACCAGGATTATGTAGCGCGCGTCAATACGAACATTTTATGACCAAAATGATGAGCCTGACAGCAGCATTTACGGAGAGACGGACAACAGTTTTCTAGAAGTGTAAAGTGAAATAGAGTCAGGGTCAATGGATATATATTGATATTTGGAACGCGGCAGCTAGCAGGTTAGCTATGTCCATTTATATTTATGGTCTATGGGCAAGACAAATTTTGCTCAAATACATGGGAAAACATTGGGTATAGAGCCTTTTACGATACACTTTTAATCAAGAATAACATATCTATTACTCTTACTCTATGTTTTTCTTAATGTTGTTGCATCACACTTCTAGATCATTCCAAATAATATGTCAGCAAAGTTCCTCTGTTTTACTCTCACGGAAGCAGCCCACATGTTCAATAGTAAAGGGCAGAGGACACATTTAGGAGGTGGGAATAGTGAACAGTCACCTGAGCCCGGCCGCCAATTTCTCCATGGCGGCCTTCCTCTCCTCGGCCTTCTGCTGCGAACGTCTCAGGACGCTCCTCAGCTCCTGCAGATGGTCTAGAGTGCCCACAAGCTCACCCTTCACTGTCTTCATCTGACTCTCCAACATCTGCGTGTGGTGAAGAGAGCTCCTCCTGTGTCTGCGGCTGGATCGCACCCTCTCCTCCAAGTCTTCTACAGGGCACAGACACACAATCAAACTGAGGGCTTATACTTTTAGAACATAAGGTCAAAACTAGACCTGTCAAGATAACTAATTCTGAAGTATGCTATATTGCTGAAGCAAGATGACTAACAATAACATTGAATGACATTATGGCACTGAGACGATGACCTGAAAGCAGGATTTCTCCAAAAATAAAATAAATAAAAACTTAAAGCTACCATCTGTAATTAGATTGGCCGATCTGGCCCTGTTTTGTATTCACACATTAGATGCTATTTACATTGCTTCTTCTTGCCAGCTTTGTCCTGACAGAAGAAGACCAGAGAGCACAGGTGAGCCTAAATGAAGGCCGGGTGAGGGCAGGGGGGACAGGTTTAGTGTTACTCCCCTCAGGTTTATACAAGGCTCAACATCTTTCTTGGGTTTAAACAAACATTTTGGGCTCTTTAGCATTTCTTAACATGCAAATAAGCCCCACAGTGCTGATGCATGGCCTTAGAACTATGACAAATAATTCAAAAACTTAAATGAACCCTCTTAAAATATGGTCCTGGACATATAATATTGTATTAAAATATATACAAACAGGATCAATAAAGCATACATTTGTTACACACTAATTTTTTTCAAATTAGACATTAATACAAAATCATGCAGCCTTCACATGCACATGGATAGAAAAGTAATTAACATCATAAAATAATAGAAAATTTATAAAAGTCATATCTTCTTGAAGAAACTTAAAATGTCCTTTTGCCAGACTATTTATGGCTTCTAAATATTTTGCTGTGTTACTGGATTTTAATCTGCTTATTACCAAACATGAATTTAAATGTATGAGAGTTGCCTCTGACAGCAGCTACACTCCCACCAAATCACTATCCTAGTCATTGCCAAATAATGAACTTCTGAAATGTAAACTATTCTAATGTCTGTGTAATCCCTCAGGACAAAAAAAGACGTTTCGCTGCTCATCCAAGCTGCTTCTTCAGTTCTGGTCAGATTACTGGTGGACACTGCCTTATATGTATCTGAAGGGAGGAGCTAACTACACTGAAACTGGAAACAGCTGTTGTTTACAGTTTCTGTTTGTAGGCTTGGTCTATTGAGCTACACTAAGTGTGCAGTGTGCCAAGGTCATAATTTGCATAGTCATACAACTCTCAATGGGTGCTTAACACACCTATTGGCATCCTGGCTAGCTCTATTGTTTTCTTTGTTTCCTTTGTTTGCTTTGGGTCTGAGGACGGAGCTATAGATGGGGGAGAGATGATTTCTAAGGCCCCCATTCCTGTTCATGGAAGGATTATCTAACTATACTATAACTATTCTAATCTGCTACTAGTAATCTCACAGCCTTGTGGATGGATCTATCCAGGTGAACTGGTGTACTAAGTCTCTTTCCATAGTCATCTACTCAGTTACTGATTAACAGCTGCACTTTGCGTTGGCATTGTGCATCTTATTTATATGTAAAGACATGTTGAAAACTCCTCCTGTTCAAATAAATGTTTGTTAAAACCCAAAAATTATGTTGAGCCTTATATAAACTCGAGGGAAGTAACATTTAGCATCTGCATCTACTGGTTAAAAAAAAGTCTAATAAACTTACAAATGGTAGCTTTAATGAGTCACATAGTTTATCGCTGCAGTTCAAATCTTATGGTAGAAGGTCTACAGAAAAATAACAAGAAGCTCCCAAATAGTTCAAAAGTACTATAAACATTGTTCCAAAAAAATGTTCCAGCCATCACCTATTGAAGTTGGCATAATAATTATCGTGACAGGCCTATTCTAATCTGCCTGATAGTTGCACTTTTTAGCATCTTGAGCATCGAGTTGATATTTTGACCAATATTTAGTTTGGGCCAACCAGATGCCTAAATAACATGCATAATGCTTTATTTTAAGACTTTAGAGCGAAGAGGTCACTACACAAAACATGACTACACAGCTCTCATATCCACTTAGTAGTAAAACAGGTTAGTGGACGAATTTGTAATCATTTCAAAACATATCATTTTGGGGGAAAAATTTGTTTTCGCAACTTAGCACAAAAAATATTGATAGAGCCTATCGGCCATCAGTTTCTCTGGATCTAAACAATTGGTATCAGCATGGACCATCAAAAAAACCCTATTGGTCTATCTCTACTCATAATACTGACCCATATTCTCTTCGATGTCTTTGCTCTCTGCTCCACCCTCGTTCTTCTTCTCCAAAAGGCTCTTAGTTTGTTGGAGCATCTTCTCCATCTTGGCCAGCTCCGCAGCCTTAGTGTCGCTGTCTCGGCGTATCTTCAGTAGCTCTTGCTCCCTCTGCGTCAGGTCGCTGTTATATTTGCTCATGATGGATCCAAATTAAACAGAACAATGGTCTGACTGAACCACAAAGTACAGCTCAAGAACAGCCGTCAGCCAAACCTCAACAGGTGTGAAGTCTCAGGACTCTTCTGTAACTCAAAAGTATTTAACTATCATCTATAGGCAGTGATCCTGATAGTTCGCTCTCTGTTATCCAAATGATACTGGCTGCTGCTGGCATTTGCCTTTTATAATCCTGTGTCTGAGAGCGATTTGAAAACAACTCTTCCTCAGAAAACACCATCACAAATGTGCAGTCATAAGACTCTCCACAAAGCCACGAGCCAAAGGACCACGTTCAACTTACACACTATGTCCAAAGATCATACATCCTGATACAGGCCTGGGAATTACATTGTGTATTACAACATATGTGCAACAATTTGCTCAGAAAGATACAATTGGTCACATTTTGTCTCATTTTCAGTTATTCCTAGATCCTTATAATGCTTGACAAAACAATGATCAGTATTTAGTCTTCAAACATTAGTTTTACACACACACACACACACACACACACACACACACACACACACACACACACACACACACACACACACACACACACACACACACACAGTCAGACAGTAGGCTAGGTGTTTGGAAGATTAGATGCTAGATATTTTAGGGTACAGTCCTTTTATATTTATATTTGGAAAGTTAATGTGGCATCATTTCAGGACATTTCATTTAAAGTGTATGTATGTGATTTATATTTTTGTTTGTTCCCTATAGTAATGCCTTAATAAGATTATGATAGGCTACTTTAATCGAACTATTTTGGGGCCATTATGAAACAGTTGTGATAAGGTCATATATAGGCCATTGTAAACTGAAAAGTAACCAAATGGCTTCCAGAGGAGCTATTCCTCTTCTGGTGAGTTTTCTTGCCCCCACAACCTCCTAACTTCACTTCACTCAAAACTAGTGTGAAACAAGGTTGGAACAGGACTAGGATAAATTGTATGACTTTTGTGAGTTAATAAAAAGGTCACTTAGAAGCAGAGCTGGCCCAGCCTTTTAGCAGACTAAGCAGCTGCTTGGGGGCCAGAGGCCAGCAGGGGGGCCCCAAGAGCCCATATATTTATATTGAAAATAATATATCAAGTTTTACTGGAAACAGGGCAGGGCAACTGCCTAAATATCCCTCTCAGATGATCACATTTGTTTTATATCTATAGTAGCAAAATATCTGCTGCTGCTACATTTGTTTTTGAGCCTGGTATAGGTGAGGGCAGCTATGTATTTACACCTGTGCAAGGGTCCTTTATAATGTAAATGTAAACCCACTGTTGCCAACTGGAACACATTAAAATCCATCAGAAAGTTGTCTAGAATTTCAAAAATCTTGACCCCATACCCCTCACATGTTTGTCTACTGTTCTTGTGAATATAGTAGTTGTGACACTTAGGATGTTTTCAGATAAATACAAATACAATTGGTCAAGGTGATGCGAGCAGAGTCATCATGTTGTCAAATGACAATCACCAATAGCTGAGCCAGGTACATCCACTGTCAGGGGCCCCAGACACAAATTCAGCTTAGGGCAAGGGCAAGAAGATAAAATTACACTTATTTTGCACAATTATTTAGTTTGGTTTAATATAGCCTGAATACTAATGTAGTCATTATTTTTACTCTGTGCTCTTCCATACTGGCACACGTGGTCTCTTTTCAAAAATTCGCCCTGTGCAGTTGCCTGAGCATATGCTTAAAACAAAAGGCGTTTTGTCTCTGTGATAAAATAAATGAACAAGAGGAGTATTGTCCGTATGATAAAATAAACTATTAGTGAATCCCAGTTACTTTCTGTTAATAAATACCTCTTTTTTTTCTTGTTCCCATGTCCTGATCATGGATGGTCCTGTCTGCTGCTGCGGGGCACGTCTGTTGCATTGACTGTTTATTTGGGGGGAGCGTAGAGCGCGATCTTGAAGTGTGTCTTGCAGTAGTTAACAGTGGCCACACGATGGAGACAAATTTCCAATATAGTGAAGGCAGAATGGGCTGTGGTCATAGACTGTATGTGGGCCTACGTACCACATTCCGAAAGAAAGGCAATTAAAGTAGGCCTGTATTTGTAATTAATTTAATATACTCTGAAACTCTAAATATTTGATAAAGTTATAAAAAGTTTGAGAGCCACACGGAGCTCAAGGCTAGGAACAAAAGTGAGTAATTTCAATGCGTGTTACCACCACTACCACAAGAGGGAGACAAACAATGGATTATTCTACGGATTAGGATGAAGACTTGTAAACTACGAGTGTATTCTGATATTCACAAACTAGTTCTAAAAAAAATAAACTTAAGCAATACACTTTTACATGACTGCATGATTGCAATTTACGTAAGCTTCTTTTACTGGACCAAATGTCATCTATAATTCCAAATTACGCAGCCTAGGACACTGTGGGTTTTATGTCCTGGTGCTAAACGCATTACCCTGGGAACAATATTGAGTTTTCCAATTGTAAATAGAGAGTCAGGATAATCAGCAGCAGGCGAGGGGTAACTGATTGATGTTGTTAGTTGAAATGCATTTCTATAGTTAACTGTAAGATTAAGTTTAGATGGTGGAATTATGGATTAGGACTCAAATAAATAAATAAACAAACGTTTTCATGTCTTGCTGTTTGCAGTCTTTATACAGAATTAGTCAAGGTTGATGTTACATTGTCATAGGTGCCAAAAATAAATGCAAATTAACATGGGATAGAAATTTGACCAGGCATGAAAAGGACCAAAAACAATAATATACACAATATAAATCTTACCACTATCTCACCCACCACACTTGTACTTACATACTTATTCACTTAGATACTTGTATGTATCTAGCTTTTAATGGTAGCTATATATGCACTAACTGAGATCTTCCCAACTACCTTTATATCTGATGACCAATGTTAAATGCAGACAACATTTCTACATTAAAGGACTTTTAAAGATGAACTATGCAACCTTTTTGGTGGAGAATATACCAGCTTGTCTCCATGAAGATTGTATTGCTTAGAATGTTTCACAGTATAGCATTAAGGTATCTATGCCACTGGGCTAAGAATTAATATTTTTTGCAACAAAAATACCAGTAACTGCCTGAATGCAAAAAAAGAAAAGTTCTTCAATGGCATAGAGTGGAAAATTTCAGGCAAATCAATAACCTCTCCATGGAGACAAGCACGTAGCAGACATGTACCAGAAAAATGACATAGTACACCTTTAATACACCTCCATTATTAGGCCTATCTTTTGTATTCACACTGTCATTCTCACTGTTGTGTTGTGTTGTTACTGTGCTAGTTTTGAATGTTAAATGTGGCAAATATTACTGATAAACTGAATATAGTTTATTTTTCAGTTCTATGGTGAATGTAGTTAGTTTCCTGTTTTGAAATATCCAGACAGGAAAATCCACAATGATGAACCTGTTAGGATTTGTTATCGCTGCATTTGTCCCTCCACAGCACAAAATCTACAAATAAACAAGTCACATTCCTGTCCTGTCTCAAATAAACACTATGTAATATTGGGCTCTCACAAAACTACAGTTAAATAAATGCTGTCATGTCCTCTTAGCTGTATCGTTTCCCTGTCTGTGCACTCTTCGGTGACACATCTCCCTCTTGCCACATCTAAAGGCTGCTGCTTGTTTGTTCTCATATGGAAATAGATGTTTTATCGGCCCACTCACAGAGCTTCAAGGTAATGTGTCTTACATAATCACAGGAAATGCCTTATCTGCAGCCAGGTTCTTGACTAATGATGCTCCAGTACTTTTGACACTCATGGATACAGTTAGTTTTAGTATTTGTCATCTCGCTGTTGTATTGAATGATGTTTTATTCGTCTGACCTTGTTAAATGCAATGGCCATTGTCTATGAATGACAACCACAATGAATTATGAGGCTAAAAGTGCACTATATAATCCCTTGTCCCCAAGTCCCAGAGTACGACATTAAACTTTTTGCAGTTATTAAATTTTGTTGTTTGTATTGTTTTGTTGCTGTAAATACATGTGGCCTACATATAAAAACATATTCTCAATGTGACCGGGCTTGCATCCACAGATCTGGCCTGTAGCTTGACCTGGTGGCATCACCTTCTTGTCTCCATAGAATTCATAAGGTTAGTGCCATTCTGTGGAATATTCTAGGGAAAGCAATAGCATCTCTATGGAGACATGTAGGTGGTGGACCCTCAACCAGAAAAGTTACACAGTGCACCTTTAAGGCAATATGATATTATAAACTATAACAGCTTAATGCATTAATTGTATACAAAAATAAAACCAGTACAGACCACTATAAGGCTGGTCTTAGGGCACTTCTTGTTAAGCCTAATTTAAAACAGGTTGGAAACAATTTAACTTGGACATCTCAAAAACAGTGTCGGGCAGTAACTTGTTACAATGTAAGGGATTGACGAACAATTACTTGCTCTAGAAAGTCACTTTCCCCTGCCAAAAATATGTGTAATCCATAAAGATGCGTCATGAAACAGTAAAAAAGATTAACAGGTAGCACAGTAACACACAATACAAATACTGGTTTATGTATCCGCCAATTCTGCTTGAAATTATGTTTTATAG
The DNA here is from genome assembly GCA_019594935.1 of Periophthalmus modestus. NCBI lineage: Eukaryota > Metazoa > Chordata > Actinopteri > Gobiiformes > Gobiidae > Periophthalmus > Periophthalmus modestus. The sequence goes on along the minus strand of JAIEZT010000007.1, from coordinate 19,011,093 downwards.
GCCTAAAAGAAAATGTAATTAGTGTGAAAAATTCATGCTTTATATAAGTTGGTTCCTGAGCTGTATGTGTCTTTTTGTCTATAAGTAATTTATAGTAATCAGCAATCAAATTACTTCTGAAATAAATTAATTTCATCATCTTTTTTCCAGTCACAAGCACCTGCCACATAGCACCCATCCCCTTGTCCCAGAGCGCGCCACAAAATATGAGTCAGTGCCGGTTCCTCCGCGGCCCCTCCTCGCCTCTCATTGGTCAGACTCTCCAGAGGCGCTCACGGTGGATAATATCGTCTCCTCCTGCAGTCTCCCCAGCTCCAGTGTGCCTGCCTGCTCTCCTCACAGCAACACGGCGACACTGAGACATAATGCTGCGCTGTGGAACATTTCAGGCTTATGTGTAGTCACGGAGGTGTAGTGTGGAGCCGACACGCTTGCACACATGTAGATTTTGCCTGCAGATTGGAGCAGCCGGTGTGAGATGCGCTACGTTTCGCCATGGCAAGAACTCCGGTTCCGTGGGGGGTGTTCAGGAAGCCGCTGTACGTGCAGGTAAGCGGCGGGAAATCCGTCTTCACACGGGGGTAAAAAAAAAACAAAAAAAAGTCCAGCGGTGTGGGTAGATCAGCATTGCCCAACGCAGACTCTAGGCTCGTGACGCTTAAGTCCTTCAGTTTGACCAATTCTTTTTACAGCTTGGGTTTTGACCACATGCATTCATTTTTGACTAGCCTATAATTTAGTAACTTCCACGTTCCACATTCAGCTCACATGTTGCGATCATGTAGCCCTGAGCCCAGTCATGTGCTGTGCAGTGTTAAATTACGTCTATTTACGCGTCACCCGTTTTGATCCTTACTTAGTCCCCATGTAGGCGACCTCTGTCATAAAGTCACTTGATGCTCGTCAGGAACAGACACCCCCACCCCCACCCCCCAGCCCCTCTTCGTCCCCCCACTCCCGGCTCGTTACCATAGCAACCCCATCCGTGATGCAGCAGCTGGCCAAATGAACGCCGAGCAACATCATGGCATTTTCCGAAACTTACCAAAACTTATCGTGTCATTTGCGCTTCTCTGCACACAGAATGATTAAAGAATACCTGCATGGAGTAGACAGAAAAGCTGTTTTTATTTATCTTATAAAATAGTACTTTACAAAAGCACCGACACTAAAAAAAAAGACCGTACATAGGCATAATAATTATATAAATTCATCTTTTAGTCTGTTAAATGACTAATTGGTTGATAGTTTTTTAGTTGACCAATGTCGATTCATGTTTTTGATTAGAATTATAAGGATTTATAAAGGAGGAAAGGGAAATGCATTGAGTGATGGAGTGGAGTGACAGTTTAATGGGCCTTTTCTCTTATTCAATTCAATTCAATTCAATTTATTTTTGTAGAGCCCAAAATCACGACAGCAGTCGCCTCTTAGGGCTGAACATGAGAGTTGATTAACCAACAGAATTAGAAAATCAACAGTGAAACAGAAACAGACGAGCAAATTAGAAACAGACAAGCAAATTGTTCCAGAACATCCCCTGTCCTTAGACCCTCCTTCTCGGCAAGGAAAAACTCCAAAAACCCATTGGGAAAAGGAGAAACCTCGAGGAGAACCACAGTGAAGGAGAGATCCACTCCCATGGACGGACAGGCTATAGATGTGTCCAGGACTAAGGCGCATCCAGTTCAAGTCTGTAGGGCCAGAGTCCATTCGGGCAAGGCGATCTAGAGTTCGGCCATCACTGGACGATCAGGAGGCGATCTAGGGTCCAGCCATCACCGGACGGTCAGGAGGGCATCTAGGGTCCAGCCATCACCAGACGGTCAGGAGGGCATCTAGGGTCCAGCCATCACCAACGATCAGGATCAACGATCAACGATTATGAACATGCTGTTTACTTCTCTGTGTACACTATAGTTTTTGCACAAGGGGTCTAATAATTTTAAGAGGGTTTTTTTGCCAGTACAGCACAACACATCCTTTCAGTTGACTAATCATTGCACAGGGAATGTCTTGAGTTGACCAAGAATAACGACTACACCTCTAGAATGAATCAAAAAATCTTAAAACCTAAAAGTGAGGGCGCTTGGTTAGGTAGGCTAAACATGTGAGTCTTTAACTTTGTGTCTAGATGCACTAGCCTGGTCCATGTTTTCCTGTCAACTGTAGTGGTTATGACGGTGAATCACCTGCCTCCGTCTGACCCTGCTCTTCCTCTTCCTCTCTTGTAGCAACTATTTGGCAGCAGCTTAACTTTATTTATAGTCTGTGTTGTGGCACAAGGTCCTGTACCTGAGCCACTGTGGTTAGACAAAGTGTTAATGGTTTTCCTGATGTGTGTTCCTGATCAAGAAGTCCCAGTACTCCATTAATATGAATGAAAATGTTCTTTATTTTCCATACATTCCTTTTAAGACACTCACTAAATAGTAGGAGGGGGCGTATATGGCGGTCTACAGTCTAGTTGTTGTTGGCAGTTTTTATGCTAAATATTTTGTTCTTTATCTTTATGTTTTCTTTCTTTATTTTTATTTATGCAGGGGAACCCAATGAGAGCAGCTGAAAGCTCTCTATGGTCTGGTATTAAATGCTCTGATATCAATGAGTAACAAGCAGGTGAGGTATTCTGTCAGTTTTTTAAGTAATCCCTTATAGATAAATTTCATACAGTGCTGCTCTCTTCTAATAGACAGGCCAACCCACTGTTTCATAGAGAACACAGTGATGGGTTTCAGATCCATCAACCGTAACAAAACGAAGATTTGTGGAGGAAAGGATGTACTTAAAAAATTGCAGCGTTTGCGATTTGCTAATTGCTTCCATTCAGATTTGATTGCGATTAATCTTGCAGCTAGAGACGTTTATGTGCATTCACTACAGTAGCAATTTATGTTGACTAATTTGGCGATGTCTTTGAACAGCATTGAACTCACAGTCATAAAGATTTTTTGAGTTTAAGTCAAACTGATTTGAAATTCAAATGTTTGTGATCTGAACAAGGCATATCTGATCATTTGATGCACATTGTCACTGGGCTGGTCCAGACACAAAACATGTAAACCTGTAAATTATCTATTTATCAGGAATAACAGGAAGAATTCATAGGTTTTACTGAGTGCTTTTCCAGACAGTTAAAGGTACTTTACACTTTTGCCCATACATTGAGTTGTCCTGGAGGAGACTGTTGCTGACAATCTGTGCCATCAGACCATGCCATGTGCACACCTCATTCATAATCTACAGAACTCTAGAAATGACTATAGCTTACTAATACCTGTGTGGTGAACTTTTTAGGTATAAATGAGTCAGAATGCTCGAGTTTGATAATGAGTAACAGTTCTATAAAAAGCTCCAGTGGCTGACAATGTGAAACTGCTGCATATTCACTGGTGTGTTCAGATGTAATTCTGCCACCTTTTTCACTGTGGAGAGCCTAGTCTGATGTGAGGGAACTAAGGGAAACTCAGCTGTGACTTTTTGATCATCAGTGTACCTACTGAGACTACTGAAACAATGTATCAGAAGGGTCCTTCCTGAAACGGTCACTCAGAAAAGCCAGGTTTATTCTCCTTTATCCAACATAAAACTTGTGAATTCAAACTTTACACATTCATTAAAGAGGGGGTATGAACTGCTAACACATAACACCATGTTACCTTTGCTTGCAGAAAACAAGATATCAAAATGTTTAATATCTTTCAGTTTTGTTTTTGACGCTCTGAGTCCCCGTGTGTGCATGTGTCTCTGCCGATAATGGAAACACTCGTGCTTTTAGGCTTAATAAATTGTACATTCCAAAATTTAAAAGTGGATTTCTCTGGAATTATTGGTCCTATCAACATGAAAAAAAACAAAAAAAAACAAACTGTAATGATCCCAACACCCTGCTCTTTGTGCCTGAATTCAACCTGTCTGTTTTTTCAATAAGATTTAAGAAGATCAAACTGAAATTGATCAATATGGGGAACAAAATCATTATCTTTTTTTTTTCTCATATCGCCCAACCCTACTGGGAAGAATTGGAAGTTACTTAGCGACAAGTTTATTTTGCATAATACTTCAATCTTTTCAAGACCAGGCTTCGCTCACAGAGACTGACCAACATGACTCTTTTATAGAACTGAAATAGCAACATAGTAAACCAGACCTAGCCAAATAAGCCAGGCTCAACGAGTTAGCAACTTTTCTGGAACAGCCATCTGTCAGCTGTCAAAGTACTATGGCAAAAAAAAATCTAATTGTGATGATTATGTAATATTATAATATGATTAGATAACAATGCGGGAGTTTCATTATAATCTTCACAGTTTAGATAAATGCCATAAATGAGTGTTGGAGTGTGGCTCGTGGTAGAGCTTTAGTGCATATGCCACGTGAGTGCAAAGTGATGCAGAGTACGACCACTTTCTATTCCTTCTACTCTGTTCTATCTGTCTTCAACAAGGCTTATGAAAATCAGTGCCAAAATGCTTTAATATTTAATTTCACTCAGTCAATTATGCACTGATCTTGGGCTGGGCGATATGATAAAAACACTGATCATGATTTGTTTTTTTCTCTTATAATGATTTATCTCAATTTTTGTTTTGATTGAAAACAATTTAAAATAAACAACTGTACTTTTTGTTATTTAAGGTATAATATTTAACATTGCATGTCACTTGTGCGATTTCACAGAAAATGAAAGTTAAAACCATTTTTTACTTTTGTCTATTTTTTGGCTAAAAAGTTATTGTGGCTTTAACACAAATTTCTTTCTCTAAATTCTGCACTTTGCCCCAAATCACATTGTTTTACTCACAGAGGATTGGCTTTAGAGGCCCAAGGTCCATCAACATTTGACATTTAACATTGCACAGCTCTTATTGATACTTGGACAAATAGATTCAATCGCTAACACTCAACCTATTGCACCACTATCAACCCATACCAGGCAAGACCAGTGCATATCTGGTATCATTTTAATTCATTTGTTTACTGATTAGAAAACCTTCAATTTTTATACTTCCCTTCCTCCTCTTGCATGTGGTTTTGTAGCCTAAAAAGGTGTATCTTGTGATTGTGGTTGGACAGTAGCAGGGCTTGGCGATTCACACAGAGCTGTCAGATTCAGTGAAAACAGAAGAGACAGAGCGCTCTCCAGGGACGGCCACCAGCTCTGCGTTTTCTAGGCCATCCTCCGCCTCCCACTGACAGCCTCACAACTGTCACTCATCCACACTGCCAGGACTAAACACAGGCAAATGATTGGACAGTTGAGGAATCATAACACAAATGTTTTTAGTTTACTTGTGCTGACAGAGAAGGCATTACATTTTGTATCAGTTTTTGGTTTGTGTGATTGTAATTACAGGTAATTACAGTAATTAGCTTGTTACACTAACAGTAGCCGGCTAGTTTCAGTCAGAGAGTGACCATCTCTGGCATAATGGAATGTCCATGAGGTTTTGGCCAAGTCGCACTAAAATCACAAAATCTTGAAAGATCAGGCAATGGAGCGGGAGCTGTGAGTGGATGTCTTTGACTGTCTTAAACACATGCTGGGAAAACCTCACCAGGGGACACTTCTGACACTTTACAAAAGTACTTCTTTGTGTGTCGGGGCCAATGCTCATGCTAATTTTGAAGCCTAATAAATATTTCAATAATGCCACTGACTGAAACAATCTACACCTAAAACCTTTCTAAAACCAGAAGTGTCCTTCTGTGAAGTTTTTCCTGCATTTGTTTAATAAGTATTTAACATTTGTCAGTCACATCCACCCACAGCTCCCAGTCCACTGCCTGATCTGTCAGGATTTAGTGGTTTTAGCGCTACTCTGCAAAAACCTCATAGACATTATATTATTCCGGAAATGGCTTAGCTGACTGCCCCTGACCTTTGTGCACAGAGCCAACTAACTAACAGCTAAACAGCAAATTTGACCATATAATTCGGACTTGTCCATCAGCTCAGTTTTAAACAACAGAGCTTCTATTGTGATGTCATGTGAACTTATAAAACATAACATTGTACATATAACCTGTACCTTACCTCACCTACAACATCAGACAAATCTGTGTGGTTTCACGTGCAATAAAAAGAAGTAAGGTCAACATTATAATATAGTCTCATATGAGTTCTTACACCTATAGTTCATATAGTTGAAGAGCTCGATACCAAATTTAATACTGCAATGATAGTAAAACCATTATTTTTTAGACAATATAAACAAGTGCAATATGTGCAATATACTGTAGATAAAATGTGAAGTGAAGTATATTTACATTGTATGCCACTATATAAAAATAACCTCAACATATCCCGCTCTGCCTCCATTTGAATTCTAGTCCTTTTAGAGAAATTCTCCAGTGACATTTGAGCATACATTGAACTGTGTAGTACATTGATTTGATTAGCCTAAACACTAGCATAAATGAGTTGTAATATGAGAGAGCACTCAGCATCAGTTTTGTGGAAACACTTAGCAAAAATAAATCCACTGTAAATGTCATTTTACACTTTTTGAAAATGGTTTAATCTATAAACACCACTTATCTTCAATATAAACAAACATTGTGCCCAAAGCATTTATCTGTTGCCATTTTTCAACAGTGTTTTACTACCTCAAATGGGAACTCGAATCACATTAAACCTAGGAACCATTCACTCATGAATATGACATGAAGTGTGCCGAGCCCAAGGACACACGTTCTTCCACCTGTCCTTGATTCTCAAACTATGATTTGATACTTGGTAATCTAAGCAGTCTTTCATTTATAAGAAACATTTCATAATAACTACACCTTAAAAAGCCTTATAAAGCTTGGACATATACTTAATTCATAAGGAATTACTAGTTTGTGATTCAGGGTTGGTAACTACTTACTTAAGCAGATAGGGTTAGGGAAAAAATATGAATTCTAAGTAGTCTAACAAGTCATAGGCTTGAATCATTATTAATAAATTCTTTGCTCATTATTAATTAAGTCTTTGTTCATGCTGTGTTAATTAACGTGTTGTTATTATAAAAGGTTCCTTTAAGTATTGCTTTAAATTTACAAAATGTTATGGTAAGATATAGACCTAGTTTTCACTTTGGTCATGTTCTGCTTAGGGTTAGGGTTAGGTTAAAGTTCTGCTTTTATTATGTTTGGGTCCACACTCCAGATTTAGTCTTGTCAAGTCTTGATACAGTTGTGGTGGTTGAGTGGTGACAACTATTTTTAGCTAACTCTATATGTGCACTTGCAACTTGCATGGGGACCCCTTATCAATTAGAAAATATCTCAAGGACCACAACTACGACATTATAATCAAATTCAGTAGTTCAAACCACATAACAAAATGTGTGTTTATTTTATTGCTTTATTGATGTTTCCATCATTTTTTTTGTTTAGGGTAAAAAAAAATTGTAGTATTTAAGTAATGATGAAGAAATGGTTAAGACACTGTAGTACTTAAATTATGATGAATGTTTTTTTTTTAATGGGGGGGCCAGTTTAAGAATGGTATATACTACAATCAGTGCTATATGAAAGCCCTTGTTCTGTCTTGCTATTTGTATGTCCCTATTCACCTGTCTCTTCTACTCTGGTCTCAGCGATGATTAGGTTTTGAATGACACTTATGGTTACCAGCCCTGACAGACTTCGCTGTTGACTCAATGGGGACGTGTCCTCACTGTCTGCTGTCCTCTTTAACAACAGTACTTCACCTCTGCTAGAAGTCTGTGATGTTGCAATAGACAAAAGCTTTTAGGTGTGTTTTCCCTCAGAAATGGAAATGTTTTAGTGGGCCTAGAGCCAAACGTGAGATAAAATGCAAATAGATGGTAAAACAGACTACTCCACTTTTGTAACATTGGCAGTGTATTCAATTGAGTAGTTAGTGCTCTTATCTCACAACAAGAACAATATATATATATTGGCAGGCATAGTGTACAGAAACATCTGTGCAGAGTACAAACTGGAAACCCCCAGGTCAAGATGGGAAACACAGGTAGTGGAGAATGATTGAGCCAAGATCCTGTGGGACTTACGGATACAGACTGACAGAATGGTGATAGCGAACCAACCGGACATAGTGGTGGTGGATAAACAACAGAGCAAAGCCGTTGTGGTGGACATCGCAGTACCCAAGCGATGGAACATCAGGAAAAAGGAACATGAGAAACTAGAGAAATACCAGAGGCTCAAAGAAGAGCTGGAGAAGGTCTGGAAGATGAAGGCCTCAGTGGTGCCCGTGGTCATTGGAGCACTCGGGGCAGTGACCCCCAAACTGGAGGAGTGGCTACAGCAGATCCCAGGAAAAACATCAGACATCTCAGTACAGTACAGTACTAGGAACAGCAAAGATACTGCGCAGAACCCTCAAGCTCCCAGGCCTGGTACATATATACATATATATTATATATATATATATATATATATATATATATATATATATATATATATATATATATATATATATATATATATATATATATATATATATATATATATATATATATATATATATATATATATATATATATATATACACACACACACATACATACATACATACATGAGTAGGATGTACTGATAAATACTAAAACTACTCTCAAAGCTACAGACTAATTTGAACAAGTGTATAAAAAAGGTCACATTAATAGGACACATTTGGACCTTTTTAGAATAGTCTTGATTGATCTTTTCCTTTGTATCGAAATCAAGCTTGAAATTTTAGTATTGTGACAAAACTCAAAGATTGATTGTAGTTATAAAAATAAAAAAAATAACAAACAGCTATGTCATGTAGTACATCAGTATATATTAGTATTGCAGGTAACATTATAATTGGTTGAATGGTGTTTCATCTTGGTTACGTGTTGTTCTACCACCAAACTCATTCTCACATAGACAGCATTGGAGCTTTGCAATATCACATGCTGTTGCTTTATTCTCCTGCAGACTCCAGACCTCTCCAGTCTTTTGTCTCCACATATCTCGGTACAGCCCATTACCAGTGCCCTCTGAGGGGTGGCTTTATAATCATACATAATGGATGACTACAGACTGCAACAAACAAGTGTCAGAGTGGAAACATATTGCTCCTGATCAGCACTGGGGCTGTTTCTTGTCTTTATAGCCCAGTGTCCAGCAGAAATAACAAGGGCCATGCAAGTCAGACTCGAAATATTTCTTTCTTGACGTGATCTATAATAGGAAATGGTTCTACTTTTGTATACAGATAATGCTATTAGAGATACCTTGTCAGGCCATTAAAACTCAGAATAGGCCTTTTAAACAATATTAAAATTGTAGCAACAGCATAGCTAATATTGATAGGATATTCATTTCAAAATGCATTTTAATTTAGTTATGCTTTAAGTTTATCAATATGTGCGAAATCATGTTTGAAAGTGCATACTAGAGGCATTGAGAGAAAGTAAGCAATCCTATAATGTTAGACAGTCCACACTTGGAATTTCAAAATCTTTAGTTCAGGGTAAAATGCTATATGGATCAAATCGAGCAACCATATTTTGCATTTCACCAAAGCCCACACCAAAAATAATAAGCTCATAGCAGGAGTTTGTATTATGGCACAAAATATCCAGATAACCAAACTTGGGCAAATAATGCATATGTCCAATTACTTTTCTAACAAAAAAAAAAAAAGCAAATACAAATTTTCCTCCCATTTTTAATCCTAAAGGGTATACCTGATAATCATATTTCAAATCTTCAAAACAACGCTCACAATGTTATTGATATTTTCAATATGTATTCAAACATCTGCCCCCCTCTAGTTATTACAACTTGTGGCATTATATATCACGAGAAACACAGAAATTCTCAGAAAAACACAGACTTTCTGCCATATTGCTCACTCTATTGTTACAATGCAAAATTTTCCTCTGACAATAAACTTTTTTAGTCCTGACATTCCCACTCTTTTAGCCAACCTGAAGCTTACACATCACCACTTACTTTACTTCACCAACCTGGGTCAGACAGACTAACAGCTGTGTAGGTAGTTTTATAAGAAAAACATGAACCACTATCTAGGCCGAGCGCTTTCCTTTCCGCCCACCTCAGCACAGCTCCCACTCAAGCCAATAATTAATAGCTGTCATGGCTGCCACGATCAATATCAACTCATTATGTGTGTTTGTACAGCCGTGCTTGTACTTCTTCAATATGCATAACCCCATAGAAATGCATGGAAACGATAACCACAATGATATTGATTGCAAAAAAAAAAAAAAAAAAGTACTACTACTTCAGCTATGCATTTGTCAGCCAGGAAGATTTCCATAATGCTTGTTGCATTTTGATGCATTTCACCAAGAGGGGGAAAAATCAATAGAAGGTAGGCCAGGCACTTAGTTGTGTGGTCATTGCTGTTAAAGCCGTGAGGTTGTATGGTCAGATTTGTAAGTGAATCGATCAATAGAAAAGAGAAGAGAGAAAAAAACGCTATGCAAATAGTTGTTTTTCATAAGTCACGGCCAGGAACAAGAAGCATGTGTGCACAAGGTTTGCGTCATTACTGGAAATTATAAATATTGATTGATATTGATTATGAAATGTGGGGATAACGGTATTGGCCGTGTGGGGAGCAGTGTTTTCATGGACCAATTAAGCAAATGGCAAGCTCCTGGATCTAAAATGCATCTTTTTGCTGCAGCGGCATGGTAAAAAAAAATTGTGAAATACAAGATAATAGGGCTACTCAACTAAAGAAATCCTAGGGAAAATAAATGATTAATTGACTAAAAATGATTAATCGACTAAAAACTGAGCATGATTTGGGAAAAGCTCGCAAAATTCAGTGGTGGAACATAAACAAAGTAGAAGTACACTGCCTGGCCAAAAAAAAATTCACCACCTGGATTTAAGTAAGCAAATAGGAACGAGCCTCCTCCAGTTGGTCAGGTCTAGGTTCAGCAACAGTCTGTGCTCAAAGAATGAGGTCAGCTGACTACCTGAATATACTGAATGACCAGGTTATTCCATCAATGGATTTTTTCTTCCCTGACGGCATAGGCATATTCCAAGATGACAATGCCAGGGTTCATCGGGCTCAAATTGTGAAAGAGTGGTTCAGGGAGCAGGAGACATCATTTTCACACATGGATTGGCCGCCACAGAGTCCAGACCTTAACCCCATTGAGAATCTTTGGGATGTGCTGGAGAAGGCTTTGTACAGAGGTCAGACTCGACCATCATCAATGCAAGATTTTGGTGAAGAATTAACACTGGATGGAAATAAATCTTGTGACATTGCAGAAGCTTATTTAAACAATGCCACAGTGAATGTGTGCTGTAATCAAAGCTAAAGACGGTCCAACGGAATATTAGAGTTCCATCTTTTTTTTTGGTGGTGCCTTTTTTTTTTTGGCCAAGCAGTGTAGTAAAGTACTATAATAAAGTACAAATTTTAAGTGTATGTACCTTACTTAAGTACATTTTAAAGTATTTTTTTTACTTCACTACATTTGAAAGCAGGTATCTACTTTTAACTCCACTAGATTTTTGAAAAACTAGTATTCTTCAAAAAAAATTTTTTTTTAATTATTGTTTGAGACCTGCTGGAAAGACTGAGGGGTTTATTTGTAATATGTTTGCAGTTTGAGCAAACAAAACTATATAGATTAAAAAAAACTTTAAAAAAAACCCTAAAAAAACCCCAAATGATTCAATTGTTTATGTTGAACAGTATTCAGGATAAATCTTTATATAAATCAATACATTTGGAGCTTTATTAGATCAGATTTATTAGAAAAACTGCCTGAAATACTTTTTACTCTTTAAGTAAAACTGTAATTTTACTTAAGCAATAAAATTGAGTACTTCTTCCACCACTGCCCTGTCACAACTCATAACACACTTCATGCTTCCTCCTTTCTGCTGTTGCACATATATATATCCTTATTTAAAAAAAAATAAATAAATAGTCGGCTAATACAAAAGTCTTTATTTTGTCCTGGTTTAAGCCCTGTCCTGATGTAGACTTGGTTTGGTTATTGGTTTGGTTTTTGGTCTAATCTAGGTTTATGTTCGGGTTTGGTCCCAGTTTTGTGGTCTATGCAAACACATCATAAACGACTAAATGACTGCTTTGCGCCATTTCAGTCCCGTCATCCTGAAAAAAATGACCACACATGCAATTAATTATGGAATAATAGTAATTCTGCTGAATAACTCATCAAGTAATTTTAGACCTGTGGTTCTCATACTGTGGTACAGTGTCCTGTAGTCCTATATTAGATCTGGGTTAGCTCTATAGTTTAGAAATAGAATACTCCTGTATTAGAGCTGATGATACTTATAAGGCTAAGGATTCCTTAGGTTGTACGTAGTGTGAAGACAACCACTGTTTGAGAGATATAACACAATTACATATACTGTATATTAAAGTTAAGGGACAAAAAAAACTTGAATTGTGTATTGGTGGATAGAACACATTTGGAAGATTCCTGCAAAAATGGTGTGAGGGAGAGTGCCATATTGACATAGACTAGGATTACGGAGGTGTGAAGTCCTGCTGACAAAGACACAACATGGGTCAAGAGTTCAAACAGGAGTAAAAGAGACTTATTTGTCTTCTGTGTGAGAAGCTGTAACAACTGCAAAACAGCATTTTGAAAAATCAAATAGGTAGAGAAACTATATGTTTACAAAGAATATTATAATTTACTGAAATGTTCAGACTACAAAATGCAATAAAAACCCAAAACATGCAAAAAAGCAAAAAATCCTCCAGCTAAGGTAGGCCTTACCAAGCTGAGCTCAACATCTGGAGATGGGTTTCTGTGTGCTGGACTGTTGCACCCACTGCTCCTGAAAGTTTAACTCCGCAGCATTAAAGGATGTGTCAAATGCAGAAGACAAATTTCTAAATAGGGGCAATAAAGTTACCTTAACCATAACATATTGAGTAAAACAAAACAAGTGCAAAAACACAAATGATTTAGCCATCTAATACCACAGTAAAATATGTGAAGGATGTCAAGGACACAACACCACTCAGCATTTTGGTGATGTTTGAACTGGTTAGCCTCTTGTTGATGGGAAAACATCCCCTGCACCACTACCAACTCATACTACACCAATTTATCTTGTTGGAACTCTCTAAAATAAAGTATGAAGTGAACATTTAAGTGCTTTCTTGAACCATTTAAGCTGTGCCAATTAGCAGCTAACAGAGAGACCCTCCACTATTTCTCTAGCGTTCTCTAAATAGCTTTAATTAACAGTAAACAGTGTTAGTGGTCAGGCAGTTCAACAACAACAACACAGCAATATTTCAGCTCTCTCCAGTCTCATTAGTCCTGGTCTTTTCCCAGTACAGCCTGTGTAGATCTATAATGCGTTGGCCCTATTGAAAAACATTAGAGCACCACTTTCCACCAGTTACAAATGTTTTTTGCACTGAGCGTCTGACAGTGATGGACTCCCACTGCTGCAACCTCCAGACCCTTTCATTTGGAACTCTCCATTTGGCTCAAAACGACTTCAAATAGCACTTTCTCTTTCTGTGATTCCATGTTCTTACAGTCCACACTGCAAAAATGTCATATTAAAATAAGAGTTGGATTCAGATTTTTGAGAGTTGTTTTGACTACGCTGCCAAAATATACTTAATAAATATACTGTAAATATAAGAAACAAGTCAAAACCTAGCTTGAAACACAACATATGTATATATATATATATATATATATATATATATATATATATATATATATATATATATATATATATATATATATATATATATATATATATATATATATATACATATATATATATACATATATATATATACATATATATATGTGTGTGTATATATACACATACACACACACATATATATATATATATATATATATATATATATATATATATATATATATATATGTATATATATGTGTATATATATGTGTGTGTGTATGTGTACATATATATCTATATATATCTATATATATATCTATATCTATATATCTATATCTATATCTATATCTATATATATATATATGTATATATATATATATATATATATATATATATATATATATATATATATATATATATATATATATATATATATATATATATATATATATATATATATATATATATATATATATATATAATATATATATATATATATATATATATGACATGTTATAATGTTGTTTCCCTCATCAAAAACATGCCTGAAGAGCTTCTAGATGTCATCCATGCATGTTTCAGTAATTTAGCAATCTCTCTCTGGGCGGAGTTTGTCCAATATCCATGCTCCCACACGACAATCCTCCATAAATATACACAAACATGATACAAAAACTGTACACAACAACTTGACAAACCGATACACTGTTCAGTAGTTTCATTAGCAGGATGCATGTTGATTGTGTTGTCATAGAGCTCTAATAGGGGAGTGACTAAGCATGGAGAGCAAAGGAAAAGGAGACTCAGAGTATTATGAAAGAAAGTGAATTTAATTTGTTATTTTCAGCAAATATAGCATTTTCAAAACAATAAAAGATAACATGGTATGTGCTAGCAGTTGCCCCATTGTAAAATACATCCTCTTTAAATAAATAACCTGCCTATAAAGGACACATACAAGTTTTGTTTTTTCGTTCTCAGCATATATACAGGCCATGTCTCATGTGGAAGCTCAGAACGGCCATAATTTACTCACTGAGCTGCACTAGCACTGATTTCTGATTGGCTGCAGTGCTGGGGTTTAGGTAGTGACGATTCAGATCAGAGAGAGAGAGAGTCATTTTAGGTTTAAACCAACTGGATTTAGATATTGGAGGTGGCACCTCAAATGTGAGACTCATGCGGTGCTCCTTCGTATATAGTTGTAAATGCTTCTGCACCACAGACAAAATGCTTTCAGACTCTGTCCATATATCACTGTATCATGTATTATCTAACTCACCTCAGTGTGGTGATATTGACGATGCATTTCTCTCCCTGCCAGTCCAGTCGTACTGGTCCATTTGTACCACATATGTTCAGCAATCTTAAATCTTAAATGGCATTGAAGCTTTAAAGATGCAATGGGTATATTATTTTCTTTTTTTATGGTCTTACTTTGTGAAATATTGATGGATTTTTTTTCTTTTTTAAAAACAGGAATGATATTTTGTAGTTAAATGTATTTTATTAGAAGATTAAAAAAACAAAAACAAAAAACAACTCATTAAGAATACTGAAGCTCCACTATAACTATATTTACAGAAGCAAACATCAGTTATCAGCATAAAGCCTTTATTTACATATTTTAAAATGTGCACATGCTGCTATTGATAAACTATGTCACTGATTTCAACTAAATCTCTGTTGTGGTGTACATGTGTTTGATAATACAAAACATTCAGAACAAAAAAACTCCAGGGGCTAAAAGTAGAATCTATGCATATTCACTTCTGCATTCAGATATAATTATGTCAGGGCTGTTTTCACTGTAGAGGGAGTTCTGTTTGAAGTGAGTGATTTAGGTGAAGTCTGCAGTGACGTCTTCATAAGTAAAATTAAACTCCTCAAAGACACACAGAGGACTGAGGAACCCAGATAGAGAGAGAAACCAGGATGGCCCCAATTGGCTACAACTTGTAGTTACAAATGTTATGTAACTAACTGTTGGTTTTAACTACTTTTTAAAAATACAAAATCAAAAACAAAACTGTCATTGTGTAATTTCACACAACACAAAAATGTAATGGATTCAGTTGTGTGTCAGACATTGTTAGATTTAATAAGTTAGTATAATATAATCCTATTCATAATTCTGAAACCCATGGAGTTTTACAGCCTTGCATTTTTAACAATTGAACAATGGGACATTGCAATCATGGTGTAAGTGAAATATCATTGTGTAAAACCTGGTGAAATGTGCTCACAAGGATTGGTAACACCTCTATCATTCACACAGCAGACTGTCCAGCCAGCTGGGAACTTGGAACAAAATTTATTTAATTAAGTAATAAAAAAAAAGTTATAAAATTATCTTTGTATCGTAGTGAGATAAGGACAAAAATGTTAAATATAGATGTGTCAAGAAACATGCCAGTAAAGGATTCATCATTTTTGTTAGTTAATTGTTGGTCATTTTTCTCCCCCTAAAATGAACTAAACATGATGAGAGTTTTTGTCTCCTTCCTCTCTGTAAAACTCAGGAACAGCGCAAATTTCCACAACAGCAATGATGAAATGCAAAAACTATTCCAGCGTATTGTTTTGTGAATAGAAGTACTCAGTTTTGTTACTTAGGTAAAACTACAGATACAAAGGTAACAAGATACAAAAGTTCAAGTAAAGGTATCACTTGAAAAAAATAACCTTGTAAAAGTATAGTGATGGTGATTAAAAAATGATACAGTAGCAATACGAATCAATTTGTTAATTTTTCTAATCAATTTTGTGTATTTATTTTTGTCTGCTCAAAGCTGAAACTTGAACTCAAAAATTAATCGGAATGTTACCACAAATACATTAAAAATAACCCCTCAAATCATTTGAAAAGTCCTTTTTATTTTACCACCACCACTAGCACCACTGCTGAATGGTCACCTGTGTAATGTTTCTGCCTCCAGGCCCGGTACCTGCACATGAAGTACCTGTTCTTCTCATGGCTCGCTGTGTTTGTGGGCAGTTGGATCGTCTATGTTGAGTATTCGTCCTACACAGAGCTCTGCAGAGGACACGACTGCAAAAAATATATTGTGGGTATCGGACTTGATAAATTCAATTATGAAGTAATATGTTTTTTTAATTGCTTTATTATTTTAGATATTAGTGTATTTATGTGTTTTAGCTTCCTGTCATATGCAACATTTTGAGGGCTTGTTTAAATTGTTAATCGCTATGGCCGCAGTTCAAATTTTTCATAATTTTTAAACCTACTGATAGTGCTCTACATAGGATTGATATGATATGATTTGATAAAATGCTTGTGACCTTATTGGTATTATCTTATGGTTATAGTGTGACAAATACAGAAAGGGGGTGATTGACGGCTCAGCCTGCAGCAGTTTGTGTGATAAAGACACTCTGTACCTGGGAAAGTGTTTCACAGCTAAAGCCAACAGCCAGGTAACTAAAAATGCTTCAAATATAGGGGAAAGACACACTGAATCTCATAGCACAATTTTCATTTATATTTCAAAAAATTTCACAGTCAGTGTTTTGGAATTTAAATGAATACACTGAATCAGGTTTACGGTGTTTTATTCCTAGCCTTTAGTAGAAGTGTTTGTCTTACTTGTGTCATTTTTTTTTTAGTATTGTTGGGGGACACTACCTTATATCTATCCAAAGGGAGGAGCTAACTACTCTGAAACTAACACCTATTTGTATTCAGTGTGTGTTTGTTGGCTAAGTCTATTGATCTACAGTAAATGTGAACTGTGTCTGAGTCATATTTGCATAATGGTTCAGGCCTTTAATGAATGCCCTCACCTTATTAACATACTGGCTAGCACTATTGTTTTCCTTCTTTTGATTTAGGTCTGAGGATGGAGTTATAAATAGGAGATAAATGTGTTCAAGGCTCCCATTCCCATTCAAAGATGGATTGGCAAGGCAAGGGCCAGGCAAGTTTATTTGTATAGCACAATTTGTACACAAGGTAATTCAAAGTGCTTTACAGAATAATGGAGACATTAAAATCAGAATAAAACAAATCGAAACATAAATAATCACAAATAATCATCATTAACGTTAAAGGAGAAGTGCAGAATAGAAACCTTTCAGTCATATGCACAGCTAAAATTGTCTAATATTAGCTAATATTGCCTCTTTAACTCTCCTCTCAAACCATTTTTTCCCCTTTGGCTAATATCTGTGCGTCACTTTCTTCAACGGGGTGGTTGGTGGCTTTGAGATGGAGATGTTTGTACGGCAGAATGAGGTCTCAAGGAGCTCTCACGACGGTGTTGGTACATTCTTTTATGGAGTGGCTGTTTTTTGCTCTTCAGGGTAATGGACATCCCATCAGATAGATATAAGGTATTGTCCACAGCAATCTGGCTTGGATGAGCAGTGAAACTCAAAACACTTTATGTTCATTTTTTTGTATATATTTTTTTTGTCTACACAGTAATGGCAGGTCCTGGGGAAAAAAGAGGGAAAAAATAACATAGATAACAGAAACTGCATTTGAGAGACGTATACTACAAATCAGTGGCTGTGATTGATTACGGAAGTTATCATGGGCGCCATCATCATCATTTGGGTTGTATTATTTTGAATAGGACTGCTGATCTTAACAGCAAATTATTTCTATATGGACTATAAAGCCATTTTCAAGCCTCCCACAGAATCAATGCATTGTTGACTTGCTGGTGCACGTAAACATTTTACACAATTTACTTTATATCATAATTTAGTAACAATTAGCAGTTTAGTAGGATTTAGAGGCAAAAGGAGGCAGAAACAGAACAGAAAGTAGTTTGGACTTGCTCACCAGGTAATTTGCCTGTCCTCCCATGAAGGTGTACTCAGGGAGCTGGGGAGACCTGGAGGCAGTGATCAAGTGTCAGCTGGACGACGCCCCTCAATACGACTTAGGGAACGAGCCGAGGAGAGAGGCCGCATCCTTCGACGCACCTGCCAAAGGCACCTCGGTGGAGCAGTTCAGAGAGATGATCTACAACTACCTCAAGGTTTAGGGGTCACTTCATTGGTAAACTGAAAGCAGGAGTACAGGACATTTCGTGGATTTGTGATGGCATGGTTAACTGAATTCACCTTATTATAGCTTGAATATGATTAAACACGCCAGCAAGGTACAGGTAATCCTGACTAAAACCCATCAACATGAATGATGGAATAATTAAATGGCAGTTCGCATGGGTGCTGGGTGCCTCAGTCTTGCCAAACCTATAAGGGTGTGGGTTTTCTAGGAACATTAAGCAATACATGCAGGATTTCTCAAACATGCAGAAATGAAACAACATTTCTGGTGGAGGGTCCACCCCCTGTTTGTCTCATGGAGACGTTCCAGTTTTGCCTGGGTTGTTCGACTATATAACTTTGAACTAATATGTCTGGGACTTATACATATACTGGTGGGATTTCGCTGAAAAAAGGCTACCTTTAAAACTGATTTCTTGCGGACCCTCCTCCAGAAAAGTTTCAGAGTGACCTTTAAAAAAAACTATTTAGCATGATGTGACTACTTTAAAGGTGGAATGACACAATGCAATGATGCAAAAAAACCCTAACCTAATTTCAGTAATTTCAACTTACCTTCCCAGGCCAAAGTTGGGGACCAGGTCAACCTGTCAGACCTAGCGACCCAAGTCCTATCCATCGCTGACGCCAACAAGGACGGACACATCTCTCTCCCTGAAGCACGCTCCACCTGGGCCCTCCTCCAACTCAACGAATTCCTCCTGGCTTTAGTCTTGCAAGACCGTGAGCACACACCAAAGTTACTCGGCTTCTGCGGAGACCTGTATGTTACAGAAAAGGTCCCATACTCCCCGTTATATGGCATAACTTTACCTTGGATTTTCGAACTCTGGATTCCCACAGGTCTGCGCAGACGCATGGATCAGTGGTTCACTCCATCTTGGCCGCACAAGGCTAAAATCTCAATAGGTCTGGTTGAACTAGTTGAGGATGTCTTCCATGGAAATTTTGGCAGCTTTCTCATGTGTGATGTGAGTGCCAGCACTTTTGGTTACAACGAAAGACACGATTTTAAGTTGATAGACGCTCGCTACATTGTGCCAGAGAATATTTTCCAAGAAAGAATACGACAACAAAGGTGTGATAATGATGAAGATTGTGTTTACGGAAGAGACTGTGTGACTTCTTGTGATCTAACCAAGCATAGGTGCACGACAGATATAGCAAGACCAAATTTAGCTAAAGCTTGTGAAGCACTTAAAGACTATATACTTAGAGGAGTGCCATCAGATGTTAAAGAAGAGCTAGAAAAGCAATTGTACGCCTGTATTGCTCTCAAAGGGACTGCTGAACAAATGGAGATTGAGCACTCACTGATCCTGAACAATCTTAAAACTCTTTTGTGGAAGAAAATCTCACACACAAAAGACTCTTAATGAAATAATTTGCACATTTTTGTCCTTTTTTCTAGGGTCAGAAACTTGTAACCACTGTATATCATGTATGACCTATTAGATCATTTACAAAGGCCTATTTAAGAATAACTGAATTTAAGTACATTTATTTATGAATGCCAGTTTATATATAGGCTACACAAGTTTTATGTAATTGTGAAAAGTGCTGTTCATAAAATTGGAAAAAAAAAAAAATCTTGTCTTGTCGCCCTAGTTATTCTATTATAATCACTTTTCTAAACCTTTATTACATTGCTTTACAAAAAATAATTACATTGTTTATACACTTAAGTGGAATCTGACAACACAACTATTTTTTTCTCAATTCAAATTGTATATCAGAGGCTGAGTTTCAAAAATATTTGTTTTCAAACTTTAATGCAAAGTTAAAGGTAAGGTCACAAATTCTCATTTTTGTACTTGGCGAATTTAGTATTTTTAATCTAATCATGCGAGTGCCATCTTGTGGTCAATTATGAAAGCTTTTACCAAGCCCTACCCAACTGAGTCTCAACATTCCCACCACTATAAATTTAAGTTATCCACATAAAATTTTGCAATTGTAAGGGACCATGCATGGGAGCAACAAAGGAATCATTAAAGAGATGCTTTGTACCTGATCATAGATCTGAGCCAATTTCCAAGTGCAGTCTCTGCACTTTTTTGGCCATATATTGGATTGACTTCATTACAAAGCAAATTTTTGGCCCCATTGCCCTATGATTATAAAGACTAAGGAGGTACTTGGTGATTTACCATTTTCTAATCTCATGCATGTCTTAAATTTTTAAATCTTAACCACAAAATTGTGCTGTGGCTTTATATTCATGCAGATGTTACATGCCGTCTACATGGGGAGTACAGCCTATTGTATATCTCAAGTGTGTTAATGCAAACAGGAAAAGTGCTGACAGCAGAAGTGGACTTTTCAATAGATTTATTAGAACAAATTGCGTGTTTAGGACAGGGCTGGACTGAAGCCTCAGTCTTCCTCCTGCTCCTGTGCCCGGAGGAAGCTAGCCTTCTTCTGGGCGACACGATCTTTCCTCTGTTGCAGGGACAGCTTGGCACGGTTCCACCTGTAGTCACAATCAGAGGTTGACATGCAAAACAAGGAATGTGTGCAGGGTTGTCACAATACTAAAATTTCTCAATTTCTATGCCACGGACAATACCAAATACCAATCTTCCTAGTACTTCCTTTATAGAACAGAATGTAATAATCATTACAAAATGATGGTGGTTTCTTATAACTTAGTCTTATACTTGTATCAAATAAATCTCTCCTGATTTTGAGTTTTTTGGTCTAGTTTTAATCTCAAATAGTATCTGGGTTTTGAAACTAGTCAAAGTAATTCCTCATATATCCAGGAGGCATCATTTGAAGAAACATTTCAAAGGCAGTCATCTGGACAATGTTTTTGAAAAACAAATTTCTGCATACCGTCTGGAAGTCATAGATTTTGGCTCCGCAGACCGGTACCTTAACCTTTTTTATCGTGAACAATGAATTATTGGTCAAATGGCAATAGCAAATTTTTATTTCTGAAGTTGACTGCATTTAAGATGAACTTTCAGACATACTGTAGAAGCCCATATTGAAGGGAGTCAGGGCTGGTAAGATTGCTGCTGTTAATATGCAGATATCAGAAATCTAGACTAAAGTTCATGGATTTTCCAATTGTGTCCAAACTGGACATTTCAGCCATAAACCAAAGTCAGTTTAGAATTTGTCTGGTTTCTAGATGCAATGTTACAAAAAGATTTGACATAATTAACAAATATCCAACTAATTGGGGACATGCAAAATAAATTACACTTATGCATAAAAACCTGACCAATATAAAATTGGGGTTTAATTCCTACCTCTTCTTTTTGACTTCTTTGGGAGGCTTCTTTTCATGGACAGGGTTCTCACGAATAGCAGCATGAGCCTTTTTGTACATCTCCTCAATCTAAAAGACAGTAACAGTCAGATTTTAATTACAATGTAAAATCATCAAAATAAAATTCTGTTCTTGTCCAAACAAGTGATTGGCACTAGCTATTTCCTGGGACTAGACATCATTTAAGGGTCAATTTAAAATTTGCAGCAACATTAAGAGCACACAGTACAAAGCAGCAGTGGTCACTGGTTAATTCACAGCTTCAAAAAAAGCATACAGTCCTTTGACAGGACTGGATCAGGATAGACTGCTAATCGTAGGAGTCACACATTGGCCAACCACAATTCATAAACACTAGATTTCAGAATTAAGCTTGTATTTTGGGTCAAATGAGTAACACTACACAATTGCCAGACTATGGTTTTGACTTTTAAAAATAAGTTTATACACATTGCTACTTATGTTAAACTGTATTTGAAAACTGTCAGATGAATATCAGAACAACTCACAGAATCGGGGGTGATTCCGTTCTTGATGAAGCGAGAGAATTGCTTCTTGTAAGCATCCTCGTCCTCCTCCATTAGATAGCTCATGTACTCCGACACATTGATGCCCAGAATGTGTTTACGATGAACCTCTGCATTGAACTCTTTGCTCTCTGTGTCGTACCCAGGGAAGCGCTTAGTGCTGAGAAGACAAATGCTCAAGGTAAGATGGAATCAAAAGCAGCGCCATGATTACATTACTACATTTCACACATGGCCTGGATGGGTCAGTAACTCATTAGAACATTGAATTTCACAGTGTTACATTAAATGTACCACAGTCATGTGTCTAGGTCTTGCAAATTGTACAAGTTGTATTTTCATCTCACTCATTTTAGCAGAGTCAAATTACTCAATTATTTAAAACTAAACAAATTTGTTCCAACGAGAGGAAAACATACAAACATGCATAGTTGTATTATGGTGAGAGTCTTTTTCAGGGACTATCACATTTGAGCAAGTCTTTGAGAAAAAAAAAAAAAAGGCTTCAGAGGCAATCTAATGGGGATGCTACAATACTCAATATAATGTTAAATTGCTAAATACCGGTGTCATGATTACATATCATTTATTTTGGCTTTGCAGATACAGAAAGTAAACACCTCCATAGAGGCTCACTGCTACTATATTCAAACAGGTGGTTTTATTCACCTTTAAATTTTCCATTGATAGACCCAAGAGAGGAACTTTTAAATGTCCTAAAAAGGCTTATTGGTTCACTACAATTAAAAGACATTATTTCACATTGATACACTGAGTGTCACTCTGAAACTGTTTGTATGAAGAAATTTCATAACAAGCACACAGGACTCTCCTCTCCCTTTAATCACTGAAAATGGTTAAGAGGCGCTATGAAAAGTAAGTAAGTCAGAGATCCGCCCACCAGCTAAATATATAAAGTAGATAAGCCTATAAACAACATCAAGAGGCAAAAATTATTTTAACGTAAAAATGTTTAAAAATTATGTAAAATACTTGGTACTTGCATATAGACAGCATTCCGTCATGTTGCAAATTGAAATGTTTCATGTTTAAATATATAAAACAAAAAACGCAAAAATGTTTCAGACCCAAAATGTATGAAATTTCAAACTACTCCTACTACTAAAGCCATGTAACACCCAAGATGTCTATTGAATTGTGACATTGCATCCCTAGACTCTACAAGGATTTTTTTTCTGATGTAAAGCACCTTAACCCAAGTACTTTATATACACATCTGGCTTGCGTCCCCCCACTTCATATAACACCCAATACAAAGTTGAGTTATGAATAAAATCAGTGTTTAGAGTCACTACCTTAAAGACAAGTGCATAAATGCTCACCTGTGTGGGATGGACAGGCCTCCGTCTACTGCCCCCTTCAGGGCACCGAACACCTTGTTTCCGGTGGTAGTTCTGGCAAGACCAGCATCCAAGTAACAGGTGAAGGCTCCAGGCTGACCATCAATGCTCTCCACGTTGAACTCATCTCCAGTCACCTCCACCTGGCCCTCATACACCTTGTCCAAGCCAAACTTGTTCAGCAGCTGGAGATCAAACAGTAAACATTAGCATGCAGACGCAACAAGGAAAATTATTAATCCATTAACTGCAATTTTTATTCTTCAGTGTCTATACATGGCTTAATGTCAGTTCTGTAAGCACTTGATGCCATTAGCCTCCTTTGAGTCACTTGAAATAGAGGGGCTGGTGCGCCAGGCTAAAAACATGGATCATACAACACTGCAATGGCACCGACAGTGACATGAGGAAAGTACGTCAAAGCTGCAGCTGCGGAATATTAAGTTTGCGACTTCAAAATATGCAACTATTACTAACTACGAGTTGCATTTATAAGCACACATATTCCTTGTAGATAATAATGTAAAATCCCGACTTACTCTGCGGGCCAGCAGCAGACCAGTGCAGTATGCTGCGGCATAGTTAGTCAGACCCACAGCAATACCGTATTTGGGCAGCTCGTGAGAGTAGGCCGCACAGACAATCACGTCTCCTTCGATCTTGGCATATGCAATCTGCAACATAATGAACAAATGCTTACACTCCTGCTCATGTTGGTTGAACAGGTCAAGTTAGAGTTGTTATGCAATGCATGAACATTTCTGTTTACACTGACTGCCCAGATAGTAAGATGTGGTCCTTACCTGGCAGACAATGTCCCTGTTGGAGAAGCGCACAATCATGCGGTATTTGGGTGTATTGTATTTGTTTTTGTCCTGGACGACCAGACGCTTACGAGCAAAGAAGTCAGTTTTGCCCTCTGGAGAAAAAACAAAAAAACAGAAAACACCTTTAGCATTGCATAGAAACTCAACTGGAATGAACATCAGTTTGAGGCTTACCTCTCCTCCTCCTGAATTTCACCTGATACCTCTTGAAGTAGGCCTTATTCTTAACCACCTTTACGAAACCCTGAAAAAGAACAAACATACATTGTGTGACAATGTTCTGAGCATATTGATAATGAGTCTTTAAGATTTTAATTCTCTTGCACTAGTTGTCACTGTCAATCGGATAGCGTACCTCTTAGCATGTCATTAGACCTAATGTGACAGGCATTAGCACAGTAGTTAGCCAGGTTTCAGCCAAAATAACAAGATTCTATGCAGTTTATAGGGAAAGGACGCTGGGATCAGTAACACCACGTAAGGGCGGAGGTATACGGGATACAATATATCCACAAGGCCATTTATAAACGACAGGAAGTTGCGAGTTTATCTGAAGTCCATTTAGGCCACGTTAGTTAGTACCGGGCGAGCATTAGCATGGAACAATCTAACTTCATCTGCGCGATATCAGTACTGTTATACATTTATTTCTCCACAGGACAAACAATGCAGGTCTTAGCTATGCATTGAGGTTCATATTGGGACGAATTACAAACCATATTGCAGTCTTTTAGTCTCCTTATGAAGGAGCCCGGAGCCAAAGACTGGGGCTTGACTCCGCTGCACTGGAAAAAGGAAAGACGCCGTGCGCATGCGTGATAAATAACGTGTGACAGGATGAAGGCCGCTGCGGAGGAGCCCGCGCTCTGCCGTCTAGAGGGCTGGCGCGGCTATTGCAATAACACATGAATGGTAAGTTTATCATCAAGGTACTGTTCTTCAAATACATATAAGGTTAAAAGAATATATGTAGCCTTTATAAGCTTAACTTGAATCCAGTGGCTTGATTTTTGCGTTCCACTATGATCTTCCATGGTGTTTCACTGTGGTCTATAATGGTGGTACGGGCATGAAACTGTCAGTCCATTACAAATTGTAGCTTAATCTAAATAAAAGATATTCCTTCATTTATTAAGGATTACTGACCAAAGAACTCCATGCATACTGTATAGTGATATCACTTTCATATTAATTAACTAATATCATGTTGACTGGGCTGATAATCGTTCTCAAATCCTACTTGCTGAAGCTTAGTTTTGTTCAGTACATACTTAGTCCTATGGCACAAAAGTTTGCTTGCATGTACCTTTTGCACTTTGCATTCTGTATGTTTTGTTTTATTTTCTCTTTTTATTTTGACTAATTTCAGAGCTGTCTTACTATATTCTGACATTAATAAATTCCAGTCCATTCTTATTGTCTCTGCCTAATGGTTATCATCCTGTTACTGTTATGCAACCTGCTATTTTTTTTGACAGAACCCACAATCACCTTTAGCGTCACAGATCCAGACACAGCTGATATAATACGTACAGAGGAGTGTCCCACAATAGCTCTGCGTCATGGCCTCGAGGTCCAACCTGAAAAGTAGGTTTATGACTGAATGGTATGTGATTCAACACTCAGGGCTCAGACACTTTTCATTTGCTAGAGTTTCTGTTGAGGAAGCCAAGAATAGTGCTGATGCTTCATTTGTTGATCTGTCTATGACAGCAAACGTGGCATCACAGTGCTCTTTAACATATTAAATGAGAAGTTATTGATTTTATTCAACTGAAATAATTTTGGATATTTTAATTGAGGACTATTTAAACAGCTATGGATTTCAGGTAAGCATTTTACATTAGCATTGTCATATAATAAGCTATGATTTTGTTAACAATAGTCATTTTTATGTAGCCCAAGTTGTCCATATCTATTTACATACTGTTTTTTGGAGGGTTTATTTTTCCAACTTCATTTGCCTCTATGAACTTAATTGCTTAGGTTGGTTTCTGGAAGCAAATGGGGAATTTGAGAGACATTTTGCATTTAATATTTAACTTTTTTTTTTAATGATTGCAGTCATGCTGTATAATTGGATAGTATTGAAATGACCTGACTTTAAGTTCGCTTCCAAAATTAATGAGAATAATGACTCTAGTTTAGACACAAAAACACTATTAATTAGTCTCCTTCAACAGTGAGGTTCTGCATGACCCCACAGTCACCTCGTGCCAGGGCTATTACACATGTCTTGTACACATAGCATACACTTAAACCTACATCATACCCTCACCTGAAGGATTATTAGGAACACCATACTAATACGGTGTTTGACCCCCTTTCGCCTTCAGAACTGCCTTAATTCTACGTGGCATTGATTCAACAAGGTGCTGAAAACATGCTTTAGAAATGTTGGCCCATATTGATAGGAGCATCTTGCAGTTGATGGAGATTTGTGGGATGCACATCCAAGGCACGAAACTCCCGTTCCACCACATCCCAAAGATGCTCTATCGGGTTGAGATCTGGTGACTGTGGGGGCCATTGTAGTACAGTGAACTCATTGTCATGTTCAAGAAACCAATTTGAAATGATTCGAGCTTTATGACATGGTTCATTATCCTGCTGGAAGTAGCTATCAGTGGATGGGTACATGGTGGTCATGAAGGGATGGACATGGTCAAAAACAATGTTCAGGTAGCCCGTGGCATTTAAACGATGCCCAATTGGCACTAAGGGACCTAAAGTGTGCCAAGAAAACATCCCCCACACCATTACACCACCACCACCAGCCTGCACAGTGGTAACAAGGCATGATGGATCCATGTTCTCATTCTGTTTACCCCAAATTCTGACTCTACCATTTGAATGTCTCAACAGAAATCGAGACTCATCAGACCAGGAAACATTTTTCCAGTCTTCAACTGTCCAATTTTGGTGAGCTCGTGCAAATTGTAGCCTCTTTTTCCTATTTGTAGTGGAGATGAGTTATACCCGGTGGGGTCTTCTGCTGTTGTAGCCCATCCGCCTCAAGGTTGTGCGTGTTGTGGCTTCACAAATGCTTTGCTGCATTCCTCGATTGTAACGAATGGTTATTGCAGTCAACGTTGCTCTTCTATCAGCTTGAATCACTCGGCCCACTCTAGCATCAACAAGGAATATTCGCCCACAGGACTGCCGCATACTGCATGTTTTTCCCTTTTCACACCATTCGTTGTAAACCCTAGAAATGGTTGTGTGTGAAAATCCCAGTAACTGATTGTGAAATACTCAGACCGGCCCGTCTGGCACCAACAACCATGCCACGCTCAAAATAGCTTAAATCACCTTTCTTTCCCATTCTGACATTCAGTTTGGACTTCAGGAGATTGTCTTGGCCAGGACCACACCCCTAAATGCATTGAAGCAACTGCCATGTGATTGGTTGATTAGATAATTGCATTAAGGAGAAATTGAACAGGTGTTCCTAATAATCCTTTAGGTGAGTGTATGTGAACATTGACAACTAGTCATAAATTATATCTATTACACAATTTAGCAATACAATACTGTACATTGAGAGAGAGATCAAAACCCCAAGTATCTGTATTCTTCCGTGGCATGGTCTTCATGGTCCTTCCGTGGCATTTTTTAGTTGCATCTTACAAATGTATTGTTTCCCACCCCTTTAAAAGTAGGTAACCTTGAAAATTTAATTGGCACCTAAGGTCTGAACCAAATCTAACAGAACACACTTGAAACAGCATGACATTCATCAGATCAAACAAGACTTTGAAATAAACTTGCACTAATAATCAAAAATGTGAACTTGGTCATTCCAAAAGGGCAGATGCTTGTAATAAATCAATATAAAACTTTGCTGGTCTTTTGCTCCTCTAAATCATAGACTGTATAAGGAAGTATATATACAGTCTATGTTCTGGATCCATAATATAAGTCTCACCTCTGCGTCACAGCTGTGCCCTAACAGAAAAACAGTGCCAGTTCACACGTTTGCACATGTTTACAGTGAACTCTACGTGGCACTGTCGCTCCATTAGTTTCCATCTGACGCATGCGCAGTGGGATGTAAACAGTGGCGCTAGGCCTCGCTCCGCCGCCGCTCCTCCTCGGTCTTTCCCCGCGGCTCTGTGGACACGTATCACGGCGATTGCATGGGCTGGACCCCGGCAAATCCCTCTCAAGTGGACTTACTACCAAAGGATGCTAAGAAAATACCACTTTGTTCTTTGCCGATTAGTTTTCTTCTAGCTTGGGGGACTACAGTTTTCGTGCATGGGAAGCAGACGACCGAGGCTGTGGCTGGTTAAACTCGATTCAAGGTAATGGATGTTGCTTTGTCGGGCGCCGTCTAATTGCTGGGGTGTGTAGTAGTTTTACACTGTTGCGTTTTGCACTTGGAACAATACATATGGGGTTTTGAATACGATTTTCAACTTTTGCATGTCGCCCTCAGTGTTAAGTTAGCGTTTCTATTCATGTGTTGAACTTGCTCGAGGCTACTTGTACTTTTCTGGCTTAGTTGACCATGACTTCATCTATAGCTTCACCAAGTATAAAACAACAGATCTTCTTGTAATCTTGATCGATACTTACAATCAACACAACAGTATAAGTCTAGCCATCTAATTTGGTCCAGTATTGAGGATTGGAAACGTTTCTTGAACACTTCACTCTGTTGCACTGGATCTCACATCTATAATTTAACACAAGGCAAGAAAGCAAGCCATAAAAGGAACTTCAACTTCTTATTTTGGTTTAGAACCACTCTAAATAAAGCCTTCAAACGTGATTTCAAAATAGCTATATCCTGCGACTTTGACAATGGCTACTAGGATATTTTTAAACTCCACAAATATTATCCATGCCAATCTAGCTCAGTGGCATTAAGTTTTATTAAGTTAAAGTATTTAATGCATAAGCTGCTATGGGATTGTATCTATGAGCGAGTTAAGTGGTGAGCTGTTCTCTTTTGTACCATATTCATAGTACTATTTGTTGTTCCCACAGTGTCACCCACACCCAGCATTCAAGTAAACACACTGGGATAATATATCGAAATACAAAAGTTCATTAAAAGCAGTTCTAGCCTTTAAGAAGGTTAATTTGATATTGGCTGGTTTATCTAATGCTATAGAATCATCTTTCTAGTGATTGGGGGGGATAAAGAATTGTATGATGAATTATTAATTTTCACTGCATTTGTATTATTGTACACAACAAATTACCTCCCATAGTTTTAGATGACATACTCTGTGGACAGGGCTACAGTACAGTAGCCCTATGTAATAATAATTTTAAAAAATGTTATACTTGCAGTTCTTTATAGTTTTAAGTGTCACAACCCCCCTTCCTCTTTCTGGGGGCACCAGAGCAGAAATCCTTTTATTGATCCCTGGAGGGAAATTCTTTGTTTTTCAAGGCACATTTTTGATGATTATAGGTTTGGATTTATATTACTTTGCCATCATTGCATTTGGCTACTCAGTCCTGAGTCTGTTGTCTAGTGGTCACCAAGTTGAATACATGGCTTCATTAAACTGAACTCATTAAACGTTCTTTCACAGACCTTAGTAAACAGTACCATAGACACCCACACAGTAACTGGAGGAATGCAGCCATCTTTAATGCTTCTAATGACCTGTAATTTTCTCCATTACCTCATTTAAGCTTCACTGATACAAGTTGTACCTGCCACATTAGATTACATAGAGTCCTGCCCAAACACAACTGTACATACACTTCTAAAGATTTACAAGAACATTAAATGGCCTTATAGTATAGAGCTTGAGATTGTGATGTCACACCTAATAGAATTTTAAGTGAGCCTAATGTTAAACTAATGGATGAGATGAGATGCTAAATACTAGCCTTAGCGTTCATTCAAATGTTTTTTTAAACTATAGAATGATAGATGTATTTACCAGCAGTGACCAAACAGTTTAACATGTTGTTCCACTGCACTTTTGCCCTACTGCCACAAACATTGCAGATTTCCATGGTAACTGCCATTTTCTGACATTCTGTTCCAAGCTCCATTGCATACTTAATATAGTTTAACAATGCTTTACAGTAGATAGTAGGACTGCAACAATTAGCCAACTAATTGTAACTAGTCAACTAAAACATAATTGTAATTTTATTTTGGTTATCATAATTAATCAAAGCAGTAAACAAAAGTGCCTTGTCTTGGCCTTAATATAATTGAGTCTTGTTTTTAAATCTCAGATATAGTCTTATTTGGACATTTTTGTGGTCAGTAGTTTAAGCTATTTCTTAACACAATATCTTGACAACAACCTCATCTCATTATGTAAAGCAAAGCGGGACTCTACAACTGGATATGCACTTGAATCTTCCTGTAATTTCAGCATATAGTACACATTTTTATTCTGAGACTGCCTTGAATCTTTTCCACTATTGGTTTCATGGTCCAAAGCTTTAGGCTTTTGCAGACTGGAGCTGGGCTGAGCCATTGAAATGCAGATTGTACACTTGGAAACCCTAAGTGCTTGTAGGGCCCCTTCCCCGGCACATGTGGGTGGTGCACTGTTGATGTAGTCAGACTCTTCTTTGATTCTGCAAAGGACAGTGTGTTTTCAGTGTTTTTATCTTTAAAATTCAGAAGACTACTAATACTATTTTGGAGAAAACCTGAGAAATATTTTGCACTTCAATGCGATGTACCTGATTTTTACTGTCTTAAAAACATGAAAAATAATGAGTTCATTTTAAACGGTTTGGAATGGTCCAAACCCTAAACTTACTTCATGCATTCTGACTATCCCAATTATTAATTGTGACGAGTTTATAAGCGCTTTTCACAACTTTTAAGAGCTAATGTAGAGTTTTGCAGTGACAGTAAAACTAGCAACTAGCACAATAACAGCTAACAAGCTAACATACACTTCCTGATTATCTGAAAATGACATGCTTCATAATTAGCTGCTTATCTGCATTGGGGCAAGACACATTTTGTTCAACAAGTACAGGTTCTTTAAAATAGTTCAAAGTGCAACAAAGAAAGGAGTGTCTACAAAAAATATAAACTAAATGTTAGGAGATCATTGTCAGCTACGACAAAAGCCTGACACTTCATGTTGGACACTCTGCAACCAGAGTGAGTGAATTTAATAACTTTGGTAAATTGCATCCTATAATACTCCTTGAATCCGCAATACAGATGTAATACCTCATTATAACATTGTTATTATTCTAATAGAAACAGTTAGAACAGTCCTCTTTAAAACATGTGATATTGTTGCTCAGAGGAAAGGATGTCATGTGTTCTGAGTTAGTTCTGCATTCAAAGATTGTTACACTACCTGCCATGTAGTCATGTCGTATTGATATGGGACAGAAACCGGACTGAACTAGGACTGAACTAGGACTGAACTAGGACTGAACTAGGACTGAACCAGGAGTCCTGGACTGAATTAAGAGTAAAACCAGAACTCAACCCAGATTTAACCGAGACCAAATGTGAAGGACTAAAGCTGGACTAGTTTATATGTTTCCAACAATATCTGGAAAACATTGCCTCTCTTAAACTGGTGAACATGAGTTGGGGTCTTTTGCAGTTCAGGTTTCAATTTAGTTTGAGAACCTCTAGTTTTTTCTACAGTGTTTCAGTTTCTGGTAAACTTCAATAAAACTTCCTTTGCGCCCTGCTCCTCGCCTTGCTGTGAGCTTCATTAGCCATTCGTGTAGCGTCTCAGAGCCCCTCAGTCAAACAAAAGCTCCAAATCTCCCATCCAGGACATTTGGAATGAAGCATAACTTATAGACAACTGTGCTCTGTGAGGAGACATGTTGCCAATCTGAACCTAGTCTTTGGAGTCACTTAGAACATGATCAATATGATTACATCTGAGGATTTTTTTAAGTAGCTAAAATTCAATGTTTTTGCTGTCTTTTCTTCTTTAAAAATGGAACAGTCATACTCCTTATTTAAACTGTTATAAACTTCACCAAGCACAAAAATATTATCCTTGAGAAGGCCACACAGACATGTACACATTTTATATTTTTTTACTTTATCACTGTTTCGGTTGCTCACATATCTACTTACTTCTAAGGCACAAAAACAAATGAACTCTTCAATGGTCTGGTCCAAGGACTGTGAACTAAAGTTAGTCACAAATTTTGAGTGTGAGATGAGACAGATGATGACAACAAGACCAGACAGGAACAAGACTTGTCCAATCACGATTCGCAATATGAGGTCCCCTTATCAACAGGAAGCATTAATGACATTAAAGGAACTGTATGTAGGCTGCGCTCTTACTGTTTTTAACAAAGATGTTACAATCACAATTGAATTTGGGTTGCCAGTGCCTTAACTACATATAAGATAGACTACACATACATTTTACTCATTGCATGCAATGGCCATGCCTCATGTGAAAGCATAAAACCTCCAGAATTCACTCACTGAGCTGCAGAGGCTGCACTAGCACTGATTAATGGTTGACTGCAGGTGCTGGGGTTTAGGTAGTGATGCTTCAGATCAGAGAGATGGCTTTTATCCAACTGTATATCAGCATGAAAATGGAAACTGGCAACCCATACGATTTATTGTAAATGTAATGCTAAACTACCCTTTTCTTTTGTTGTACTAGGCCATACTATACATTCACTCCAGTTCACCCCGGTCCTATTTTTGTACCTGTACATGGCTGTAACAGTAGATTGGCTAGGTGTTTGGCTTCAGCCTCACAGCTTGCACAATGCCATATCTTTTGAAACATGCTGCGGCCTTGTATTGATTTAGCTGCTGTTCAGGAACAAGAGGTTGAAAGGAAAACAGTGGCAGCCTGCTACGGCTTCCTGTTTCACTCCATTAGTAATACTCCCAGGGAATACGCTCATATCAAGTGTATTCACATGACAAGAAAAATATCAAACTGTTTTTTGACAAGCATTGCGATTGCAGTTAGATTTGTGATTTGTGTTTTAATAATAGGATTCAATTTAAATTTGGCATCCAGGAGAACTGACAAAAAGATTGAAATATTAACGGTCTTCACGATTTGCTAATTGCATCAAGTACAATTGTGATTTTGATTAGATTATGATTAATCTTGCAAAAATAGCTAGCTGTAAGATTCTGGTAAAAAGCTATTGATGTAGGAACACCATTGTAACATGATTAACAGTTCATAAAGGTCAATCTGACATAATTTTGAACAGATGGGATAATGATTATGAATCACACAAATGGTGCAACTGCCTCTTTGTGCCTCATGATTTGGGTTCTTGGTGACTCCCCTGGTGTCCCCTCACATCCCCATTGAACACAGCGTGAACTCTTCTCATCTGT
Organism: Periophthalmus modestus; assembly: GCA_019594935.1. NCBI lineage: Eukaryota > Metazoa > Chordata > Actinopteri > Gobiiformes > Gobiidae > Periophthalmus > Periophthalmus modestus. The sequence continues at coordinate 18,977,101 of JAIEZT010000007.1, read as the reverse complement.
TAGAGAGAGCTGCTTCACTGTGGCCATTGACAGAACTATCTGTTCTTAGTCCAGTGCTGAGGTGCTCTCAAATCAAGTGTCAGTGCTTTAGTCCACAGTGAACCTCAACCCACCGGAACCATGATCCTCCCGATCTAGACTCAAGATACTTCAAAATAATTACAAGAATATACAGATATATTCAATGAACACACATTTACGCATGGGATACCAACATTTTATTTATTTGCTTTTTACTTTTATAGTGATAGACATATTTGTGAATCTTGAATCTGAATAAATTACAGATTGTTTTGTCACAATACTAAAATTTCAAATTTGGTTTTGATACTAAGGAATAGACTCCATACTTAATATTAATTCAGATACCACAATGATAATTAAAACGTTTTATTTAGACAATAGAATGCTTCCTCCACTAGTCGATTTTATTTAGTAGTTCTCCACTTATAGTCCACAGCAAAACTAACCATTTTAACCAAAAATACTCTGTCTTTTACTTTACCACAATTTAAATACAACGAAAAACAGCCCTATGTTCACTGCACTGTTTTCTGCATGTGTATCATAATTCAGAGCGCACTTCCTGCTCTGGCTGGAGGCTGCAGACGGAAGATTTGTTCTGGAGTCTGAATACTTTAAGCTCTGGTGAGCTGACAACAGAAGAAAAGGTATTCATGCCCTTAGCTCTAACTTGGATTAATAAATACCTGATACTTTTTGTTGTACAACAAAAGTAAAGGCAGTCAGAATTAGCATAATTATCACAGCACTAAGATGTATAGTGCTTTGTTGCTAACACTTATTGATGCTTATCACTGATTGACCTTCTCAGCTGTGAACTAAGTTGTAATGCTGGGTTGCTGTTAGTATGGTAATTGTTAGCAGTGGCAGAACTCCGCTCTGGCCTCTGAAAGCTGTGAAACATGCTTATAAAGTCATTACTGTGAACAATTAGGATTTTAGGAATGTGTTTAAAAAGTAAGGCATATGTTTGGACCACTGTGAGCTGTTTAAAATCAACCAGTTCTGTTTTTCATGTTTTTAAAACAAAATGCAAATAATTTACCGTATTTTCTGGACTATAAATCTCACTTTTTTCATAGTTTGGCTGGGGGTGCGACTTATACTCAGACGCGACTTATATGTGAAATTATTCAAATATATAAATTTACGTCTTCATTATTGTCACACTGACAACTCTAGGCTTCTGTGCAAGTATGACAGCCATCTACTTCCGGAGTTGACGGAGTTCAGAAGCGACACCAAGGATGAAGAATTCAACGGATTTAGTGATTTGGAGTGAGATCAAGAGTAAACTTGCTAGCTTGTTTTTTTTTATGCTGTAGTTATCTGATTAACTGTTAATGTCATACATTAACATACCAGACACGTATTCAGTTTGTTGTCTATGCTTCGTGTAGCTGAATACATAAGTGTGTTATGTTGGCGTGCTGTACTGCTATTCAGCCTATTGTTCTCTATTTTATTGTTATTATTATAACTTGCCTTTCAGGATAAAATGTCTGTTCTTGGTCTCAGATTCTGTAAAAGAAATTTCCTCAAAAAATGTGACTTCTAGTCAGTGCGACTTATATATGTTTTTTTTCTTCATTATTTTGCCTTTTTTCGCTGGTGCGACTTATACTCTGGAGTGGCTTATAGTCCGGAAAATACGGTAATTAATTTCATCTTACATGTGACACAACACTCCTGGTCTCTTGTTCTGATGGGACAGTTTGGACACACTTTTGCAGAAATGTCTAAAGGTGTGAACTTTGTCTTCTGTGTCAGTGTGATCACCATATGACTCAGCCTGGGCCAAGGTTCAGAGCAGCTATGGCTAAGGAAGCCTACTGTTACTCGTGTTTTTATGTTTTTATTTATGAGAAAATACTTACTGGACTAATGATCTAATAAAAGTATTTTGGACAGCAGGTGGGGGCACAACATCTGCAACATACAGGTTATGTCTTGTTTTGATTCTGGTTGTTTGAGTAATCCAATGCTGCTTTTTAAGAGTATATTCACCCTTAACAATTTGGTTTGTCTTGGTTTGAGCCTTTTTTTATATAATTATTTTGTTCTAGTCTTTGTTAAGTCCTGGTCAAGTCCAGGTTTAGTCTTGACATCATCTCGTGGTAATCAATTGTTTCTATGTGCAAGTCAAATTCACCGCTTCACCGTTTGTTGAATTGCAATCTAACTAGTGCAACTTCAATGCTGGAAGCTATCTTTTTTAGCATTAGTTAACCATTCCAAGATGAATCAAACTCCATTACAGTGTCATTACAAAATGTGCAAATATAACAAAAAATTTATTTTCCTAGTACAATAGTACACAATGCTGGTATACGCGATTTTTCTATGTTAAAACTTAAGTATGTAACAGTACTGGGAAGTAGTACTGTATAAGTCTTTTTATCACTGCACTTTCTGGTGTTAATGTCAGAAAAAAAAATCCATTTCCAGATGACTTGAGGTTTTGTGTGTGTCTTGCAGGTGGCGACAGACCGAGTTGCAGGAAAGCTGAGTTCAACACTCTCATGGGTGAAGCAGTCGGTCAGTCACATGGCTAGCACAGTGGCCACACCCATGTCCCTCACGAGTTCCGACTCCGTGCCCCTCTCCTCCCCAGGACTATCCCCATCCACTCCGGGACAGCTCAGCCCTGACGATGTGGAGCTGCTCGCCAAACTGGAGGAGCAGAACAGGTTAAGAATTAGACTGCAATTACCAAGCTGTTGGTTACAATTTCCATTCAAATACATTGATTGTTTTTCAAAAGTTTGTTTTAAAATGAGGGTATAATGTTAAATTAACTTTTTGGAACTTTCTACCATGTTATAACAATGTTCCCTCATCAAAAACGTGCTTGAAGAGGTTTAGATGTCTTCCTTGCATGTTTGAATGTGATCTTGTGAGCTCTCCTGCAAGATTACTCAGAAGCATGATATACAACAATATATTACAACTTCACAAACCTTATGCGATATGCAGTATTTTCATTAGTGGGATGCATGTTGATTTTATTGTTATAGCGCTCTGGAGGGGGAGTGCAAGGAGAAGGGGAGGGGAGACTTGTCAAGCATCAAAAGTTGTTTTCGGCAAATATAGCATTTTCCAAACAATAAAAGGTAACATGGTGATCTAAGTATGTAATCTGTTAGCAGTTAATACCTCAATTAATACTTTTCAATATATTCTTCCAGGTGTCACTGTTTTAACAACAGATAGAAATGTAATACCCCCCTTTAAGTAGAAGTCATGTCTTATGTTGTCAGTGCCAACCTTGAGTTCCTGCTTCTGTCTGACCCTAAGCGTGGCGCTGTATTGTCATGGAAACGGCGCCTTTTGTCATGACTATTGAGCGGACTTGGTAGGAGCAAGAAGTCGTCTCCACACATGTTAATACGCTCTGTGGACTGACCCTTTTGTGCACTAGATTTAGTTCTGTTTACTTTACTTTTGGGTTGGCCTTGTTCACATGCACCACACATCATTCACCCCAAGCACCATGAGCCACGTGAGAGGCCATCAGCTGATCACCAAACTTATTTCCATGACAGTGCGATTCAAGCAGACCAATTGATCCAATTTGCCTCGTCAAATGCATGTGTCAAACATGTCTGCAGTGCCGTTTCATACAAATATACTTTATCCAAGCACTTTTTCATTTTTTTTCAAATTCCAAGCCCTTTTACATACATCGCAGATTCCACCCTCTTCAGAGTGCAGGTGGAGACGGTCTTGGAGCGGAGGTTTACTGTGAATCAGTTTGGTCATTTGTCATGTGTTTGGTTTCTTCATGCATTTTATATAAATACAATTTTTTTAAGTAGTATTTCAAAACTGTAATTTCCAATTCAGTGGCTGTAAATTCAAATAATAGCATCAACTTTTCAGGCTGTATTTCATGCAATTTAGGTACAAAACCAACCCAAACTGGAACTATAACAGCTTTTCCTCTTTCTCATTTTGCTTGGGCCAATAAATATGTCTTTTAACTATCGATCTACAAAAGTGAATAGTGTGTGAAGAAAAGGTGTTTGAGAAAAGGCCATCTTGTTCCTGAGAAATAGGCACCTGGAGATCAGATGATTTAAAGGTTGGAGCTCAGAGTTCTTGTGACTCTTGACCTGAACACATAAACAACATACTGCTGTAATGCCATCTCATGTTTCTGAGCCTGATCCCCAGACCAGTGCATTCCAAATGTCTCTACCTTCAAGAATCAATTCAATTCAATTTTGTAAAGTCCAAAATCACAACAGTAGTTGCCTCTTAGGGCTGAACATGATAATCAGAACCCTAGGCTATAAGATTAAGTCCTCATATGAGTGGTAATGAACTTAAAGATAGATAATTAGGTATCTATCTTGCTCCATGTCCGGCTGTGTTATCAAGATATTTAGTTAAAAATCCTATACATTTCTCAAATGGTATTATTTGCTGTCATAAAAATATCTCTGGGCTTTTGTTTGTCATGAAATTTACATGTGATTGTGATTAGAATTGTGATTTATGTTTTAATAATAGGATTCTATTCAAAGTTTACATTTTAAACTTGTCCAGAAGAACTAACAAAAAGACTGAAATATGAACACACTTACAAGAATCACATTTCAGAACATGTTTGCACAGATCTAAATTACAGGGTTAGGAGTTTTTATGCAGCATAAGACAGGAGATTTTGTTGTTGATGGAGGAAATGATTATACTTCAAAAATTGCCTATGTGATTTAAGGCAATTTTTAAGGTAATTAATTGCATCCATTCAAACTGCAATTTTGACTCAGTTGCAATTTATCTTGCTTCCCTAGTGCACAACATTTTCATCTGATGGGACACTGAAGACAATTAAGCATATGGTCCAAACAAGTCCAGTGAAGGGGTAGAGAAACAGGAGCTTCATGGATTACAATATACAAGTGAAAGGCAACCATTTTGAGAGCTGAAGACAATAAACACAACTGCTTAGTATGTTTTTGAGAATGCTTAAAATGTCAAATTTGCATAACATTATTGCCATTGTGTTGCCATTATGTGTACAAAATTGATTGCCATGGACTTGTTGATATAACACAAAAAGCAAAATAACTTTTCAGATCTTATTTCATTGTAATTAATTAAGTTGCATTTAGTATTGTGGTCTCATAAATGGACTTTGGGCCGAATGTTTTGCCCCACAACAAGCACTGTGTGTTTTAAAGAGCCCTTTGTACTCAGCACAGATAAACATTAGGACATTTATCCAATGCCTGACACAAGGCATGAGCTCCAATGTGAGGACCTGAAATGCGTTGACTTCTCAGAGATCAGGCGTGAGGAAGGCAGCATGAGTTTAAACTGGTAAGACTATTTAGTTGTCTATGCTATGCGATTACTATACCAGTAGTTGTTTTGCAGACTGTGCTTTTTCTCATAGAAATGAGTAGTACTAGTGTTATTTTTCCATTGGATTGTAGACTCAATTATTGTATATATAAATATACACACATTATTGCAGCAAGTGTATGTAAAATAAGCTTTATCAACCTTTAAAACTTGATTTTGATACTGTGACAGGGCTCTCTATTGGACAAAATTTCAATACCAAAAAAACATTGTTTTACCATAGAATGTAATTTTACAATGTGATCTGGTAGTTGTGAGAAAGATCAAGAACTTAACTTTGCTATGCCATTCAGAAAGGGCCACATTTTTTCACACCATCAATACTTGTTCAATTATCTAGTATTGATACTAGTTTTAGCATCAAGAAGTATCCATCTTGGTATTGATACTTTTTGATAACATTGTATTTTAATTGAGTAGTGTTTATCATACTTAGTATTTAGTGTGGCATGTGTTCCATTTCTAATATTTTGCCTCCTGAAATCTCTATTGTTGCATGGTTTTCTTTTTACCCACATTTGAGCTGTTGTATATTCTGTTTGGTCACTGGTAAATTATTAGCAGAACAGTAATCATCCAAGGTGAACCAAGCTTTCATTCTTGGGTATGAGTAAGTCAGTATTGCTGTGGCTTAAATGACATTCTGCATTCAGGTCAGATAGTACTGTGCAAGTAATCACATTTTAATCAAGATCTAGATTCAATAATTTCTAATGGTCATTGATCATTCTGGCTTTTTAATGAAGAGGTCTAGAGCCAATTAGGACTGAACAATTAATGAATTAATGTAATTATTTTATGTTTTAATAGTTGGACTGTGTCCAGACTGCACATTTTAAACATGCCCAGAAGCATTAACATGTGAGAGAAGATTCAAATCCAAAGATCACATGCATTGCTGAACATGTTTGTAGATGTCTAAACTATAGAGTTAGCTGCTCCACATATCTGCACAATCAGTCCATGTTGTTAAGCCCTACAGAGAATCCTGTCAGTAAAAGCATGTAGTTTGGAGTAGATTTCAGACTTTTGAGGCAGAAATGTGGCTATTCTTTATGTTGACATTCTGGAAATTAATATTGAAAGCCATTTTTATTTGTTTTTAATTTGACAAAAGACTAATTTAATCAGAAATCATGATCGATCAAAATGAGGAAAACATTTTGTGGATTTATTTTATTTTTATTTTTTTTAACTAATTTGACATTTTTGTGTATTTATATATATTGACAGTAGTGACATTGACATGTATATATTATATATTGACAGTAGTCAAGTTCGCTTTTTTTTTTTTTTTTTTTTACTACAGTATGATATTTCATTTTAGATAGATTTTAAGGTTAATGGGGACATATTCTAAGTTGCTCTAAAAACCGTCCTCCGTGATTGTATCACAGTTTCTAAATCCATGTGTTTGATATCAGTGCAGTATTTCACGTTCCTGTATTTAATCACCTCTCATTCCACACAAATCTGCCTGTGCGATGTAACCCAATGGCGTCAGCTGCAGGGTGGTGCGAACAGGCAGAGCGTTTTCCGAGATCCGAGTGTCTCTGGACCATTGTATCTCTGGACCATTGTATCTCTGTGCTGAGCTGCTCCAGATCAGGTTTACTCCACTGCATGAGGCTCTGGTGACAAACTCCTACAACCACAACTCTCCAAGAAACTGCTGAGTCTGTGAGAGAGGGCGTGTTGAAGTGACGCAAATGTGTATTGACCTGTTAAATTGTGTTTTTGGCTGTGCTGAACAAAAGCAGGCAACACATAGATTTTTCCATGTAGAAACGTAACCTGCTCAAAGTATATGGCTAAGAACATTATGTGTCAGGTGATGGACGATGTTCACAAAAATTAATATGTCTGCATCAGAAATGTGCTAAAATGGGCCTCTAAATGTCTTTGTTGAGATTTGAGTATTGCAAAAAAAATGACCATAAAATCAACCATAAAAGAAATATAATTTATATATTTTTCAGATTTTTATTTTTTGGTCTCTTTTTTGGTAACTTTTTATATATTTTTATAGATATAAATATATTCAATTTTTGTACCACTTTTACTTTTAAATAAGACAAATAAAATCTTTATCAATTATGCAAGGGGAATTTGTGATTGTCATATCGCCTAGTCCATTTGCATATTTCACTTGACTACAATCCAGTCTAGGCGAGGTGGATGGATTAATGTTGAATGTAGCTTGTGTTTACATATTTTGTACCAGTACTGTTATCTCAATTTTAAAGCTTTATTTTCTGATGGTACTTGAATTCCTCTTGTAAACTGATTTTTTGGAAGATTGCGTTGTATAAATCTGCTCGCTCTTGTTTTTTTTGCCTTTTTTTGCCTAGTGTTTTGCTTTCAGATTTTTGTTATGTAATTTACTGGGCTCCTTCACAACTAGAGTTTCTATTTTTAATCTTGTCCTAAATATAACAACTTTGATCCATTCTGAATTAATGTGTTTGCCACATTTCAAATGTGCCTTTGGTATGTTTTGCCAGGTCATGCTGTGGTTTTCTGTCAGTGACAGTGGTTCTCCCCAAACTTATAATAGAATGTTTTCATAACAGTTAAAGGCAGCTTTCCACCTTTTAGGCTAAATTCAATATTGTAAACTAGCAGTGAAGGAAAGTGTTTAATCTCACAGTAACATTTTTTTTCTCTGTGTAGTGTAGTAAAAATGTGTCTTGCCACAGTACAGACAATATTGTATAAGCAGCTCTTGAGGCCAAAATATCTCCGCTGTGTGCTGCCTTCAGCTACTTATAATGTGATTTATTGTCCAATAATGAGAAAGTGTGGGGTAAGCATACAAATTAAAACTCCACGCTGGCCCTTGAAACTTGTAAAAAATGCTTATAAACTCATCACTGTGAATAATTAGGATGCTCAGATTGCATAAGAAAACTGAGGAATAACTTTGGATGACTGCAAAGCATTTCAAATGAACTGGCAGTAAAAATCAGGTACAGTGCCTTTAATTATCTAGTCCAGGGGTGTCAATCTTGTGGCCAGCGGCTGGATCCAGCCTGCCTACAGATTTGATCCGGCCCTCAGCTGATTTGTAATAGAAATACACTCAGCAAAAATAGATTTTTTTTTTTCTAAATTGTAATTTTTAAGGCTCATAAAAAATGTAAATAACTATACCATTTAGTTGCGCCCATTTTTATTTTTGCAACTGTAGAATAAAAAATAAATAAGTTAATAAAAATTCGCAATGCTTAGGCGCACTGCTCTGCTGTACCGCTGCTGCAGCCGCCGCTCATAGGTGTCATTTACACCAGGGAGGCTGGGGACATGTCCCTGCCACTTTTTAAGATGAACAATTACCAGTACTTTTCAATCCACATTCAAGTTTTTGGTGATTGTTCTTGGCACTTTTAAAAACAATCTGACATCCGTGCTGCCGCTTACCTATGCTCCCTCTCACCAGAGCAGACCAACAGCTATTTTTTAAGGCAGGCAGTTAACACGTCCTTTGGTCATTGTCTGTGACACCCTAATCAGCGTAATGTCTCTGTCAAAAAAGGGAAAAGTGGACATCGAGTGTGTAAATGTTTGGGGTTTTTTTTCAAAATTACTGTATTGAGTTGTGCTGCACAAAAATGACAGTTTCAGGTTGTTATTAATATTTTTTATAAAGGAACAGTTCTCTTCAACAAAAATATTTTACATGTTTCTCTGCACAAATGTTTCTTCTTATTGCTATTTTTGAGTATTTATGCTGTGAGTTTTTTGGTCTGGCCCCCTTGAGATCAAATTAAGTCGTATGTGGGCCCCAGACCAAAATGAGTTTCACACCCCTGATCTAGTCTAACTAAATGAATAACTATCCCTGTGTCTCTTTGTATCAGGCTGCTGGAGACCGACAGTAAGTCCCTGCGCTCCATGAATGGCTCTCGGAGGAACAGTGGCTCGTCCCTGGTCTCGTCCTCCTCCGCCTCCTCCAACTTGTCCCACCTGGAGGAGGACACCTGGATCATGTGGGGCCGCATTGTCAACGAGTGGGAGGATGTGCGCAAGAAGAAGGAGAAGCAGCTAAAGGTGAGGGCACAGAGCAGGCCTTGTGGTGGAACTGCTTAAAAGATTACAAGCACACCACATATTAAGAGCTTAAAGAGGCACTTGCGACCTGTCTGCTGAAGAGAGGGAAAGTAAGGAGACTACGCTGTTTGAGATAGAAGTTGGAGATATACACTACCTTTCATTCAATGTTTTTTCTTTATTTTCATGACTATTGACTATGTAGATTCTTGCTGAGGGCTTCAAAACTGTGGACACATGGAATGTAGTAAACAAAAAGTGTGAAACTAAACATGTTTTATATTTTACATTCTTCAAAATAATCACCCTTTGCTTTAATCACTGCTTTGCACATTCTGGAAAACCATTTCATGTGATTGATATTGCATATTAATCACAATCTAATTGAAATCGCAATGGACGTAATTAGCAAATTTCGTCCACAATCTTATTCTGCATAAAAATTTTTTTTAAAAACCCTGTAGTTTAGAGCTGTACAGACATGTTCTGAAATATAATTCTTGTATTAGTTTGTTGTAAGTATATTTCTTAAGATCAATTCCTCTGGACAAGTTTAAGGTATCAAATCATTCAGCCCTACATCATTATGAAGCTCAATGAGAGAAGACCAAGGGTTTGCAGTGCCATCAACAAAGCAAAGGGTGGCTACTTTGGGAATCTGAATCTAAGATATAAAACATATTTAGAGTTATTTAACTTGTTTTTCCTCTCCTACATAATGCCATACATCTTGCCTCATATATTTGAAGTCCTCAGTTTGTATCTACATTGTACAAAGTAGTAAAAATTGAATGAGAAGATGTGTCCAAAGAGAATTTTTTTTTTTTACAACATAATATAAAAATAGTGTTTGATATAGAGTTATATAGTTAGATACAGATGTTTAAAAGCTGCTGAAGAGTTGATAAGAAATAATGAAATTAATTCAAGGAGTCTAATAAACATATTGCACAAATTATTCTAAATATTGATTTTGTAAAAAACAAGACCTTAGCCTGTTGTAAGACTTGTAATGAGACTTCTAATGATGTTTTTGTGTGGCAGGAAAGTGTAGTAATTTCCTGTGGGTATGAGAACAAAACTGCATGAGGCATGCCCTTATATGACCTTTTTGAAAGGTCTGTCCCTTGTATGAAATTTCCAATAATTACAACTTGATTAATTTGACAGTTTTTAGAGCATGCTTCAGATCCCAATGGCTTGACATAGACCCATACATGTAAACAAATGGGGAAAAAACATTATGGCTGAGAAAAATAAATATGATCCAGATTTTTTACTAAATGTTGCTAGAATTTCATGATACAAATTCACTTCACTCATAAGTAAACACTTGATCATACACTTTCACTAGACCTGGGGATACTAGGTCTAAACTCAATTATATTATGTTCCTCATATTTTTAGACCACATGTTTATGACTGTTCATGCTTCTCTGCGCTCTCTGACTTGTTCCAGAAATAAGCACATCGTTGCCCCAGGTGACCCCCACGGTGTTGCCCCTCACGGTGTTATTTCGCTTCCTGACATTAGGAGCTAAAATTAGACTGCTGCTTCAATCACACTCTGTCTGGTCTTAAGATAACAGAGGTCAAACTTACAAGTAAAAACTTGTACTCCGGTAATAGTATTCTATTCTATTAGTACTGTAAATATTCCATAAATGCTCAAAATGGTCATCTTTTACTACTACAATTTTTACTTCTCCTTTTACTATTTACAAAAAATAAAAAATACACACAAAGTATATTTTGCGTCTGCTCAAATGTATGAATTGACAAATTATACAAACTTAAGAAGCAACAATTATACCTACTGCTGATACAATTATGTATACTGACTATTACTTCTATTACCACTGTTGCTTCTACAAGCCGACTTTGTACTAATACTGTTACTATTAGTATTGCAATCTTGCTACTATTGGATTTGCTTTAATCAAATGCCCTGTTTATTTCTGGAGTAAAAGTAGTTCCACAGTGCACTATCATTGTGCTGAGTCAGTGTGGGACCTCTTCATTCAAAGTGCTGCTATAAATATTTGGAAAAGGCTGGTTCCCAGCTGCTAAAAATGTCCCCTTTAGATTCCGGTTTATTTTAACTGGCACTTAATGCTTAACACTTTCCATTCATATGTAAAACGTGTATGAGCAGTTGGGCCTATTGTCAGATAAATTGTATTTCATCATTGACATTTGATGCACTATAGCTATTTAGGAAGTTCCTAGAAGTCCTTCCTAGTAATATAGTCCATTTTATATATGCCAAAAAGTGTCACCTCATGAAATCAGAATAAATAGTGTAATAGTAAAATGGCACAATTATTTTAGTATAATAAAATTAGATTACCTTAGGTTAGGTAGGGCAGTAGGCCTTTAGTTGTTTAGTTGATTAATTGGTCAGTGGTGTCTTAGTTGACCAAAATTTGTCAATTACTCACTTCATGTATATTATAAGAATTAATATTGGATCACAGCAGAAGGAAGCATTTAGTAAGGAAATGAGTTAGCTGAAAATTTTTTATTTTTTTTTATATTTATATGTAAAAAGTGAGATTAAACTCATGATTCACAAGTTTTACCATGTGAATCTTGAGTTTACATAAATATCTTATTTCCTAGTATTTTTTTCTGTATAAATAGCTGTTTTTGTATGAACTCCCCTGCAGGTGTAGTCTTCTGAGTGCAGTTTGGGTCAGACATAGAAAGATGCGTAATAATTGTGAGAGCTTTTCCCACGCCTTCCTTTAGTCAACTTATCAATCAGTAGGGCATGTATAATCATTTCTTGAGTCAACTATAAGCCTAGGGTTTGCTTCCTTGCACAGAATCCACACATTTGTTCATTGTACTGTAATGGTATGGCACTCATAGAACGTAAGTAGAGATAAAAGCTTTTTGAGTGAAATTTGACCTTCCTACTTATACTTTGATTTGTTTGTATTGTGATTTTAATCTTAAGTCTTTTTTATTCTGTAAAGCACTCTGAATTACTTTGTGAACAAATTGTACTATACAAATAAACTTGCCTTGCCTTGCCCATGAACTATTTACTAGTTAGCTTGTTTTGGATACCTCCTCTTATCTTGCACATTTAAACGCCTAATTTCCTTGTATTTCCCTTTACAACTTCTCAAAACTTGTCTTGCATCACAACACAGACTGCAATATGTAACTGCAGCTGATGGTAGCAACTGTTGTAGAGATATTCATTGTAACAGCTCCACAAAATTGGCATATGTTTCCCTTTAACTGCGAGGAAGGAACTAGCAACGGTCAGCAGTCAGCAGATCTGATTTTTAAAAGGTTTTCAAAAATCCATAGATCATCAAGAATCACATGTTTTGCAAAAATAAAAAGTGCACAATAAAGTTAATGTGTAAAAAGAAATTGCATATTTGTTCTAGTGATTCATTAAGAAAAACCTGCAACATAGTAATTTTGCAAATGCCTAAACAAGTGTCTGGATTTTAAATGTAGTAGACCACCCAAAAAGAATACAGCTGTGAAAGCCTCCTTGAGTGTGGAATGCATTGGTTGTTCTGACAATAGGGAATCTTCAAAAATGACACATTTTTCTTCAAATAATAGCATATTCTTAGATCTGTCCTATTAGGTGTTGATTTGAACAGAAAAAGATGAAGAAAAATGTATATTAAATGTGTGAACCAACATCCCATAGTACTTCATTTTTCTTAAGCATGTAAATATTCTATAATTGCTGAACTATAGTGACAGGAAATAATTATACATTTACCTTAGACTAGTCTTTATTTGAAAGAACAATGTACAGAATCATTAAGCTCATAAAAAAAAAAACTGATGTTCTACACCAGATTCTAGCTAAATAGTCAGTTGAAAAGTCACACATCACTGTGATTGTTTAAATCCACCTGTCACTCACTCTGAGCACAACACGGGTGGATCAATAAGAGAAGTGGGTGGGGAAAGTGATATTGTTTTAGGATAGAGCCGCATTAAACAGAAACTCCATCACCAAAATGGCATATGAGGATCAATCCGATCACAATTAAACCTTTGTTATATTGCCCCAGCTCTACCTGTAATTTTCCTTGTATCTGTACGCGGGCACATAGGGAAAAATCTGGTATAGGCCCTTTGAGTCTAACAGCTGAGTGCCAAGTTTTAAAAGGTTAATTTAGAAAAAAAATGGGAAAAAACAGTGTAGCTTCTTTTCAATATAAGTAACTGAGTTGTAGACATAGAAACACCTGTCACTATGTATTAAACAAACCAGTATGGACAGATAGTGCTAGCAGCTTACGCTCGCTCCTTCCTCCCTCCTCACTGCTGAACCACAGTATTGTTTTAGCACAGGGCGGCTCTGTCTCTGGCTGTGTGTCTGTGGGATGACCTCTGCTCCAGATGCACCCCGCGCCCATCCAGATGTGCACCGTGTTCAAACAGCTGGACATAGAAAATGCATTGATCCCATTTTAACAACACCAATATAAGTGCTAAGTGTTTTGCTGCTAACTCTTATATATTCTCACTAACAACTTTGTTGTGAACAGAACGCCACTCATCACAATATGGAATAATGCCAAGAATGCACATACTGCTCTAGTAAAAACATGTGGATCAACATCACTATATACTGCTGACATAATTCTGAACATTGAATTGGTAATAAAACTTGTATGTAAACTTGTATTTTAGGTCAGAATAATTGTCCTTTTTTAAAAAACAAAACAAAACAGAACAATAACAAGTATTGGAATTGTTATTCCAATATCTGAAGATTCATTAGGAAATTACTAATCACTAAATTACGTGCTACATTTTTGAACATGTTTGTAAAGGGATGGTTTAATCCCTCATTTGTCCAAGAGTGGTTCAATGTAGAGACACTTTCAACAGTGGTCATCTGGACATTATTTTGCAATTCAGCTCCTATCCAGAAGCCAATTTTAATTGTTGGAACTGGCTTGAAACACTGGTCTTAGCCTAACTTATCCTAACCTGAGTTAGAATAAAGCTTAATATTGTCAAGGGCTAATCAGGTACTTAACATTATGGCAGGTGAGATGGCAGACAATTTACACAATAGGGGCATAACGACGTAATGACATAAACTATGGAAAGTTAGTTTCACTCTGAAATCCTTTGGGGCTGGACTTTGTAAACTCGGGTTAGGATAAAACCCAGTGTTTCAAAACAGTTTGATAAATAGAAAACTATTTCTGGATGGGAGCTGAAATGTTGTGATCACAAAAACAATGTCCAGATGACCACCATTGAAACTGTCTGTACATGTTTGTAGAGGCCTAATCTACAGGGTTGGCAGATTTTATAATACCTTGTGGAAGCAATATAGCTGACATTATATAGCCTATGAGAGTCTGTATGATTTTTATTCATACCATTAAAATTGTGATGTGGATCCAACTGCAAACCTTTCCAGTTTTAGGGAAGGCAAATATGCATATTACCCAGAATCTTTTTGCACTACTAGTCTACTACAGCTATTGCTACTTTGCAACAGCTAAAAGGCTGCTGGCATCTTTGTATTCAATGATTCAAATATTGATTTGGCATGAGGTTTTTATTTACGGAGGATGCTTTTGGCACAGCCCTTTTAGATTTATCCATGCTTGTTTTATTTTTCTTTACTCTAAAACAAATGTACTTTATAATCATCAATATTACTTGGCTTGTGTTATTTAGTCTGTTTTTACCATTTTAATGTAATTGTTTCTTATATGCGTTTTTATTCTGTTCCTTGTGGCACTGTGGTCAACTGGAGTCCTTTTTAAAGTGTCTTATGAATAAATTTGCAGTTATTTACCTTTTAACTTAAAATATAATCCTCCTTTCTGTCTAGGATCTTGTGCGAAAAGGAGTTCCTCACCACTTCCGAGCGATTGTCTGGCAGCTGCTGTGTAACGCCCAGAACATGCCCATCAAAGATCAGTACTCGGAGCTACTCAAGATGACCTCTCCTTGTGAAAAACTGATCCGCCGAGACATCGCACGCACTTATCCCGAGCACGAGTTCTTTAAGGAGAAGGACAGTCTGGGCCAGGAGGTGCTTTTCAATGTTATGAAGGTAATAATTGAGGTTTTTCCCATAACTCTTTATTTGACATTATTTTAACACACCCAGCAATCAGAAAGTAAAATATCAGTTCATTCCTAACTTAAACTTTAATCCTTACTTTTACACTTACTTACATTTAGTGTGCCTGTCCTGTGCCCATTTTTTCATATTTGTGTTAAGCAAATTAAATGATCTTTTTTCCTGTCTTAGGCATACTCCTTGGTTGATCGTGAGGTGGGATATTGTCAAGGAAGTGCCTTTATTGTTGGACTGCTCCTCATGCAGGTAAGTGGTATTTTGGTAATTACAGTATTTTAAGCTGATTGAGTTTACTGATTGATTTCACTATTTATATATATGTATTTTTTTTGTCTTTTTGCAGATGCCAGAAGAGGAGGCATTCTGTGTCTTTGTAAAGTTGATGCAAGAGTACAGGTTACGAGAGCTCTTCAAACCAAGTATGGCTGAGCTGGGACTCTGCATGTACCAGTTTGAGAGCATGATACAAGTAGGTAGACAATGATTTCTTGAATATTGCAGTTCTCAGTTACCTGGATTGTGATAAATGATCAACCAATACCAAAATCTTAACCGAGCTTTAAACAATTCGAGTCCGTATAAGAATAGTTTGGCTATCTATGGGTTTCATACTGATAAATATTGTGTATTTAATGCAGATAGATTTTACCAGGATATGTTGGTAAATACCGAAGAGCTGTCAGACACAGCGTTTGATCTGAGCTTTACTCACATATGATTCACAAACGATGAAGGAATATTTTATTCAGGGACAAAGTCCAGTGCAAATATGCCAGAAGGTTTAGTAGAAACAAAGGAATAAAATACAATTTTATTTTCATATAGAAAATAAAATGTGTTTGTGTACACGTTAGGAGCACCTCCCAGAGCTTCACATCCATTTCCAAGCTCAGAGCTTCCACACGTCAATGTATGCCTCCTCCTGGTTCCTCACCATCTTCCTCACCTCGTTCCCTCTGCCTGTGGCCACCAGGATCTTTGACATCTTCATGTGTGAGGTATGTTCTACAAACTATAATGGGTGTGTCCTCTGATCCGAAAGCTGCCGGTGTGATTCCAGCTCCCACAGATGAATATTGTTGTTGTGTTCTTGGGCAAGACAATTAGCCCAACTCACTCTGTTGTCTGCGTACCCAGGTGTGTAAATGTGTGTATGAATGGGTGAGTGGTGCCTTGATGTAGAGTGCTTTGAGTGCCTTTAACCATCTTTGACTAAGGCATATCATTTCTAATTTTACTATCTGTTTTTTCCTGAGAAGAAAAAGTAATGCAATGTTTCTTGACAAACAAATTAAAAAAAAAATGTATGTAACACAAGAAACCTATAACTAATACATTAATCTAACCCTCTAAAAAGTGTATATTTACAGAAGGTATTTTAAGTAGTTCCAGTTTATTGTTTAATGTTTATAATAAATTCCACATTTGTCATTCTCTTGGGCTAATCTTGTTGCTAAATGTTTAGTAGCAACATGCTGCCATCTGGTGGCGACAAAATATATCGCAGTTTCCTGTTTGGTTTTTTTGCCTATGAGACATTCTTGTTGTGTGTCTAGGGTCTTGAAATTGTGTTTCGTGTTGGACTGGCCATTCTGCAGATGAACCAAGCTGAACTCATCCAGCTCGACATGGAGGGAATGTTACAGGTACAGCACCAAAATCATATTATGTTTCCTCCTAATGCCCAAAAATATTTTATATTTTGTTATAGTTTGTAGAGGCCTAAACATTCTATAGCTTGCATAACTGCATTCTTAATGGATTGCAGTTTTAGCTTAAATGGCTAAAATAACAATTCTAACTGCAATTAATCTGTAGTTTTTTGTAAATGATTGAAATTATCCAGAAAATTTTCAGTTCTACTTCTACTACAGCTATTGCTACTTTCCAACTACTAAATACCTATGAGTCATCTCACCACATAATGGACCTCCCTGGATTCACTGATTCAAATATTGATTTGGCATTAGGTTTTTATTTACACACCAACATTAAGTATTGATACTTATCTAATGTGATTTATTTTTCTCTGCTTTTATTTTGTTTTTTATTCTGTTCATTTAAAGCCACAATATGCAACTTTTTATCCAAACAACAGAGTAATAATGCACGTGTAGTAGTAGTAGTAGTAGTAGTAGTAGTAGTAGTAGTAGTAGTAGTAGTAGTAGTAGTAGTACTTTATATTTTATGCAAGTTGACAGACTTTTTAGGTGGAAATAGGACCTTAACATTAATTTATAATTGAAAAAACTTATGTAATATCACAGCAAAGTACAATGTTCTCTTCATTGCTATTCCATAATCATTCAAGTATCTGTGATGTCTAGTAATGCCTGCAGGGAGAGACCACACCACACCCAGTTAATGATACACACACACACACACTTTTGACCCATACCTCTTTGAAGTACTAGCACACCTGTTTTCAGACACTGTAATGAGTTTAACGTAGTGACTTTATGGGCATGTGTCTGTTTTCTGTTGTCTACCCCAGCACTTTCAGAAGGTCATCCCTCACCAACTTGACAGCGGACCAGACAAGGTCATACAGGCTGCCTACCAAGTCAAATACAATGCCAAGAAGATGAAAAAGTGAGAGCTGTTTTTATTTATTTTCATCAAAATTAATCAGTGAATAACTAATTCAGTTAATATAACAAGTGGAAGTGTGTGCCCCCCATAGTCTCTTAATAACTTGGTAGACAAAAGGGCTTCTTAAATTTTCATACAACAGCACAATTTTTAACACATCAACTATAACAACTTTAAAATAGCTCAAAAATGTACATTCATTGAGAAAATAAGTAATGTTACTAAAAATGTAATGGAAAGGAAAGGTTTCACGCCATCAGCACAATGCATGTTGGAAATGCTACCTAAAATTATTGGTGTAAATCAATAATGGCAACACACTGTGCTGTATGTACTTGTTATTTGCACATTTCTTAGTTAATTATATGAAAATTTTATCTGCAACTATAAATAAATAATATTTTATGCTAGCTGTCATTAGATCGTTACTCGTTTATGAAAGTAATTATCTAGTTCCCTTTGTTTTCACTGAAAGGAATCATAAAAATGTTAGCACTTTTTTATTGTGCATGTTTTCATTTGTTATGTTTAAACCCCCCTTTTTATAGCATGTATGGGTTCATAAATATTTGCTGCTAAAATTGTTGGGTTTTAGGTTGGAGAAAGAGTACACTACAATCAAAACTAAAGAGATGGAGGAGCAGGTTGAAATCAAGGTATGTTCTTGTTCAGAACATGTACTGGATATTAATGTTACAAAATACTAAACAAATAATGATATTATAATTTCATATAGACCTTATTCAAGTACTTCCCATTGTAAATCAGTATATCACATCAAATCTTTGCAAGTTATAATTGACAGACATTTGCTCTTGAACACATTGTTTTATGTTAGTGTGCAACCACTTGATCCAATTACATTATAGATTAAGAGATCAGCCCATTTTGCAAGCTGCCTATCCCTATTTTAGGCCTGTATGATGCTCTATCAGATCACTTGATATTTTTCCCCAAATGTATACATTTCCTATACATTTAAATTTCCTTCATTTCCTTTGCAGAGATTACGCACAGAGAACCGACTCCTGAAGCAGAGAATAGACACATTAGAAAAGGTGAGTTTTCATCGCAGTTTTTCAAAGTTAACCCATCAGCATGGCACTATACCATCGAGCTGTGTATGTCCATGTCATGCCCATCTCAAAAAGGCAAACTTTATGAATGAAGTCTTGCCTTTCACTAACCGCCTGTGTACGCAACAACCTGGGCATCCAAACCATTCATTTAGCATCTACATTTAACCAGAAAATGTCAGACCTTGCATTGATGTCTGCTTGGTGATGTTTTTAATGCTACACAAAACACTGCATGTTCAGACAAGAGGTGAGAAGAAACATGCATGTACAAAGGACTCTTGGGAAAGCAAATGGTGCCCACTGTAAAGAAGACGACAACAGCTTCAAAACATGATACAAATGCTTGCTGCCGCCTCAACGACAACTAAAACCATGTCCCATTCATTTAACCCATAGTACTATAAAGCCACAACTGTGCTGTTGTAACTTTCTTTTCTTTGAATTTAACTAACTCTCACTTTATCACTCTTTTTTTTTGTAGTTATGCATGACTTTTTTGCACCACTTCTGCGCACAGTGTTCCTTTTCTGTGTCCTAACACCTTCACAGTCTGTTTAAAGTGTATCTAGTGCAATTTGGACATTTACACTTCTCTAAATCATTCATTCTTGTGTGTGCTTTAAACTGTCCTCTCTCTCCTGTCTTTGTTGATATTTGTGTTTTGTAGGAAAGTGCTTCCTTGGCAGATAGATTGATCCAGGTATTTTTTTTTCTTTATTAAGTTACATCTGTCTTTTCTGCTCCTTTATCCTGCATGCTTATGGTCAGCACAAGATTAAAAAGTTAAGTTAATTTTGTGAAATTTGCCTGGTCACCCACTTGACTACTCTACCAATATAAGAAGAATTCAAAACACAAAAAAGTGAGATTTCAACTTGAATTTAGAAACTCTATGGACAGTAATACGTCTCTGTTTAGTCTGAATCAATAAAACAGTTACAGTTGTAATGGTTTCATTGAGCTTTCAAATGAAGGATGCACAGTTTCAGTAACTCATTGTAATTGTATAAACATTTAACCTACACAAAAATTTACTTTTTACTATATAAAAGAAGCAACTACATCATATTTCAAATAGATTTTAAATGGATAAATAGATTTCTAAATAAATAGATTTCTAACGGTTTTTTTGTTGTTTTTTTTTGGAAAAAGCCACAAGGTCACATGTTTCTCTCTATATAAATTAGTGTGTTAAGTATATGAAATGTCTTGCCTAAGGGCACGGCAACAGAACTCGGTCTGAGCAGGAAGTTAACCTCCGACCTTCGGGCTTGTGGACAAGTGCTCTAACCACTGTTGCCCCCTTAATTTTGCTCAATGTGGCTGACCAGGCCAAAACATTATACATTTATTTAAAATAATCAAAACTGCATGAATCCAACATTTGGTATAAGTCAAACTTGGAATCACTGTGTCAGAATGAACTACCACATTGTAAGTCATAAAGCTAAGGTCAAGAGCATGCCCTTAGACTCCCAGCTCCCACCCGTGCCCCATTTCCCCATGCCCACCTCCCCACCACGGGACTCTCACCCAGTGCTGGATGTCCCAAAGGGGCAGGTGACGCGCGCTCAGGAGGCAGAGGAGAACTACCTGGTCAAACGGGAACTGGCCACGATCAAACAGCAGAGTGAAGAGGCCACAGTGCAGCTGGAGCAGGCCCGCAAAACCATCAGCCAGCTACAGGAACAGCAGCAGCCACACGCGGTAAGAGGACTACAGCGCTCTCCAGTGGTCCTACCAGGCACAACAGCATCGCCTCATACCAGTCAAACAAGAAAATAGTCCTGCTTTCAGCTTTCAAAATGTTACAACAAGTTGTTTTTTTTTTTTTTTTTTTGATGTGTGATATTTAAAACCTGATTAAAATATTAATAGTTTTACCATTCTACAATCAAGGGTGTCTAAACTTTTTTCACCAATGGCCGCTTATAGAAACTATTTGTAGCAGAGGGCCACAGACTAGTGGTCAATGGTCAGTGAGTCTTTCAGATAGATGCATTTTACAAGTCTTTGAACACAAATCCAATTTTTGGTCACAATAATACATTGTTGAGGTTACAGTGATAGTAATACTTTAATTTGTAGTAAAAAATAACCATTGATCATTTGGGCCAATTCAGCATGGAATCTTAGGACCAATAAAAATTGGTCTGAGGGCTGCAATTGGCCCCAGGCCTTAGTTTGGACACCCCTGTTTTAGAATGTGATGGGAGAATATATTAAAATGGCGGGCAAGAGTCAGTTTTTCCCATTAATAACATTGTACTTTTCATTAAAATATTTTGTAAGTATTTAAAAATAGGGCCCAGTCAATTCATTGGTCAGGATTTTATTATATTACAACAAAAATCTAAATTTTAACCATATTTATTTTAGCTGCCCCCATTTGTATTAAAGATCACCCTATAGAATGTTGTAATGTCATCTGAAATCCCAAAATAATGCTTATAACAGGGAGCACATCCTGTGTAATTACCTGCCAAATTAGTGTGTGATCGGTCTGCTGTGACAACCATATTACTTCTGTCAGTATTGTATCTTTGGAACTTAATTAAGATTGCATTTTATTCTTGATCATTTATTCCCATGCATATTATGTTATTAGTTGGCACTCCTTCTTAAAGGAGTGATAACATATAATAATAATATAGCCAATTATTTGAGTATGAGTTCAAATCAGCACATGGGTGGTACACTGGGAAGTTAACATTTTGGCACAATTACAAATGCTCACATGGGCCGGTAGATTTCAGACACCGTGCACATTTCAGAAGCAACATAATGTGGTGTTGTATTAAATATTCATGTTGGGAGTCCTCATGATTATGTGCAGGCAGTACATTGGTTTACATAATTTGTCATTATGTTTCACCAAGAGCAATGTTGAATTATTTATTGAAGCAAGATGCGCAAAATTATTTCTGCCAGCTCTTATTTCAATGCTGGAACAGGTTGATTCAAATATTAGTGATGCATATATATTTACTTACTAGATATTGCTATTTTCAATTCTTCTATAAATGTCTTTGAAATCTTAAGTAAAATTGATAGATCTATGTTTATGAAGCAACTACTTTTCCTTCCACTTCTCAGATACATTTCAATAGCTTCATCTTCATGTGCGTTGTAGAAGGGGGTCCCTCGGTATTCGGAGGAGGCTGTGTTGCAGTTGGAGAGGGAGTTGGTCCAGGCCAGATTGAAGGAGGCGGAGTCTCAATGTGCGCTCAAAGAGATGCAGGACAAGATTCTCGACATGGAGAAGGTGAGAGAGACAGACAGGTTTTTATATTCAGAAAAAGGCAGTCACTATATAATAATAACTGTGTTCATGTTAAGATTTTTTTAATGCTTTGTTTTCCCTGTGTCCAGAGAAACACATCTCTACCTGATGACACTAACGTAGCCCGGCTCCAGGAGGAGCTGATTGGTGTGAAGATCCGAGAGGCGGAGGCTCTGACTGGGCTGAAGGAGTTGAGGCAGCAAGTGCGCGACCTGGAGGACCACTGGCAGGTTAGGAGGAAATGTCCACATGTTCTGAATGTCCACATGTTCTGAATGCCCATATGTTCTGGATGTCCACATGTTCTGAATGTCTACATGTTCTGAGAGTGTTGTGTTGTTCAGCGTCACTTGGCTCGTACGACTGGTCGCTGGAAGGACACTCCAAAGAAGAGCGCAGTGACAGAGCTGCAGGACGAGCTGATGAGTGTGAGGCTCAGGGAGGCAGAGGCTCAGGCGGAGCTCAGAGAGACCAGGCAGAGGATGCTCGAACTGGAGACACAGGTGTGTGGTTCACCATAGACTGTATAAAGAAGTGGACTGAGTGAGTGTGACATCACCCATAACGTTCGGCTTCAGTCAAATGAAACTCAGCAAGACTAGTGGTTAGGGGCCGAATTTGGAACCAGGCTCCATATTTGGAATTCCGACCACGAGTATCATAGCAGCCGAAGAGCCAATCTGGAGCAAAGCTATGGAAGGTAACCGCCCTTCTTGCCTGCACAGCTGGTTTAGCAGGGAGCAGGCGCATAGCAACACTGTCAATCAAACCTTTTGGTAACACTAGTTAAAGCAACCTTTGGGAAAGAAGGCAGCTGATTTGTGTTTTTTTAATCTTCATCTTTTTGAATTACGGACACAATAGCAAAATAAAAATACCATGATCACATAGAGCAGGTCAATATGAACATTTAAGACCAAAACCTAGCAGGTTAGCCATGGCCATTTATATGTACAGTGGTCCCTCGCTATATCACAGTTCAATTTTTACGGTCTTGCTGTTTCGCGGATTTTTTGTGTGCAATTTTGCATGTTTTTTTTTGTTTTTTTTACAGTGTATGAAGGCGCGGTTCTGTGTCCTGATTGGCTCAGGGAAATGCCGTGTCTCCTGTACAGTACAGAATGCATTCAGCCAAATGTACATGAACGTTCGATGCTACCAGTGTGACTTTGAAACACCGGGGTGTCAAGAACGCATTGGACGCCTCTAGTTGGAGCCTTTATATATGAGGACAGGGCATCTTGGACACTCTGAACGCGTGTCAAGATAATGACGTCGCTTTGTCACTGGAGCGTAGTGTCTGATTGGTTGACACTGCGTCTCAATCACCAAAAAGTTCAGTATTTTCAACTTTTGAATGGCAAACAGAGCGTGTGACGCCTGAATGCTCAAGACGCGCTGCGTCAGCGCCAGATTCGTGCCTCTCTGACGCTTTAAAACGCACTGCAGAAATGCAGCACGACAGCAGCAATAAGTTTGAACATGCGGCAAAAAGGTTTGTAACCATCATGCAGATTAAGTCTGCTTTAGCTTTATGAATCAGTGACTGCAGGAAAAAGAACATTACGAGACGTTACAGTGGAGCAGCGTCAGGACAAAGAGGCGCGGTCAGAGGAACTGAGAAATACACCTGAATCTATGAAGGTTTGAACTTTGAGAGTGTTTAAACAAGAGAGAGAGAAATGTGAGGAAATGTTAATGCCCATCTGAGGAAAGTGTATATTATTGCGAGTTATTTTTGGAAAGTAACCCCCGCGATAAACGAGGGAACATTGTATACATTTTATGGAGCTCACCTAACTCTCCACTAACTCAACAAAATCTATGCACTTAGCAGTTTTATAACATTCATTCATTAATTTTGGCCCAAATTTGAGGACACACCTGTGCATTTTTTTTGGACAAAACAAAATGAATGAGATCCTAAAAAATCTGAAAATTTAAACTGCCTCAAGAGGGCAGTACATACATCTGGTTTTAAACGTGTGCTTTTGTTTGTCTGCAGAATCAGATCCACAGTAATCAGCTGAGGAGAGCGGAGCAGGAGAGTCGCTGTCTGAATGACAGAGTGCAGGCCCTGACAATTCAAAACAAAGATCTACTTTCACAACTGCAGGAGATAAAGCGCAGACAGGCAGAGATGGAATGCAAGGTATAACGCATCAGTGCCTTTAAGGAATACCCAGGAACTAACTTTGGCTTTGGTGCTTTTTTAATAGTAGTGTTACATTTTAGTTAGAAATGATTTTTAAGTTTATATATTCAGAGCTGTATCTAGCTGAAACTAGAAGTTTACATACACTATATAAAAAGAAACATGTTTTTTTTTTCTCACTGTCTGACTAAACTTTTCCTGGTAAATTATTATTACCAAAGTCATTTCTATTTGCTAAATACTAGAATAATGAGAGAAGGATTATTCTGGCATTTAGCAAATAGAAATTATTTTGGCAATACTATTTTACCTAAAATGGGAAAAGCTTAATCTGATTTCAACTCAGACAGTGAGGAAAAAAAGTGCATGTGTCTTTTTATATAGTGCATGTAAACTTCTGTTTTCAACTATACATTCCAAATGGTTTCGTACATTGTATTAGTTCACAGTAAAGCACTAATACATTATGCTGCAAAATTCTGACAGCCAAAAGAAATAAACTATTATTTTTCTGGCTGATTTGTATTTGTTTTGTACAATTATTTCAGAGTAAGGAGGAGGTGATGGCTGTCCGGCTCAGAGAGGCTGACAACATCGCTGCTATGGCTGAGCTCCAGCAGCAGATCTCAGAGCTCGAAATACAGGTACAAAAAGTTTTGATTATTTCCAGTTCATATTTTTGTATTTATGGACCTTACAAAACAGACCCAGCGGATGTAACAACATTTTTTGGCCCGTGTAAAAGTCTACATTTTCTAAATTGTACATATGGCCAACATGATTACCTAACACTGCACATTACAATATTCTATATGCATCTTTCTGTTTGAGTTGATCTAAACATGTTTGTCTTGTTTCATGTCTTTGACCATTTGAAAAAAGTTCATCCTTAACCTTTTAAAATGGTAATACTAATATAATGTTGTGCCTTTTGAATGCTGTGCCTTTTGAATATTTAAATCTGATATGTACTAAGATTGAAAATGTGTTTATTATTGGCTGATATATCAGTTACTGGTAAAAACCCTCACTATCAATGTTTGCATCAACCCACATAATATTTTCTCTGTCGGGTTCTAGCACACAAACATGCAATGAGACTAAGAGATGCATGTACTTGCATGTACTCTCAAACATGCAAGATCAGTCTAGTTATGTGCTGGTTTCCTTTAGTGGATCAAATCTGATCCAAAAGCTCTCACGCTGAAGTTGTCCATTTACAACATCAAAACATTAAATTTCAAAATCTGGTTCAAACCAATATTGACCTGAACAGATCAGCACATCACTAAATTTAGGGCATGAGCTGGTCTGAACCAATGAGTTCAGAAAACCATATTTATGTGTAAACAAATGTAACGTCACACACAACAAGGGTGACTATAACAAATACAGGCTGTTCCTCCAGGAGAGTGTGGGGATGACGGATTACACACTTTATTTACAGTGGGACCACTCACTCAGGTGAAGAGCTCTTAACATAGAAACAGATTTGAGCCTTGAGTGGACAACAGTAGAATGCATCAAGTTGTTGTTATTTCAATGTCACATGCTTGTGTGTTTCAAATCTGTTCATTTTGTGTACTAGTGAAAGTTGGATTTATCATCTTTATTTATAAGCTTACATAAAATAATAGTCTAAAAAAACTGCAATATAAATAAATACGTCACATGTAATAAATTGAAATCCTGAAATTACTGTCAAAAATAGTTTAAAATGCACATTTCCACAATTTTAGTAGTACTTTGTCTCAGTGTACAAAAAATTACTATTGTGATATTCAGTTAAGGGCGCTGGTGTGTGGGCTTTTGTGTTTTTAAAAACATATTTTTGAACAGGTTCAAGGAAGCTGTGTGTATTTTTAACCATGTCCCCAGCCCCCAGCTCCTCACACATGTGGTTTGAGGTTTGGGTTCTACGCACTAAACTCTTAACACTAACGCCCATACTTCTCCATCTGCATATCCAACTCTGAGCACAGGTCCCTCACTAGAAAGGGAGTGTTTTAAAAGAAAAGGAGTGAGTTTGACACCTGTTTTTATCGCTGAGCTGTTTTGCACAGTCTCTGAGGTAAAATCAGTGTGGCTCGACTGGTTGATGGTTTGTGGTTTGGTTTACCTGCTCCAGTTGTGGCTGAAAACATCTTCAATTGCAAGAAAATGCAACAAAAAAAACACAACACCACTTTGATCTCTGTGGGTTGTGGACTGTACCAAAGGTGAAAGAGAGGTTTCATCAGTGGCATATAGGTAGACGAGGGGTACAGGGCTTGTTCTTGGTAAAATTGTGTTGATATAGGTAGTTATGTTGTGTTTTGGGAGACTTTCTGACCCCGAGACCAAACGAACTTGTGAAGTTGTCCAGGAGTGATTCAAGGAGATTCATGAAATTGTTTTTAGTATATTTAAGGCACTTAACAACTCAGCACACAACTCCTGTTTTACTGTTTGGAATATTTCTGAATGCTATTTACCTAATTTTACTGATTAATAAATCACTCAAGTTCTTTTTTAAAATACAGTGGTTTTATGAATTAGTGAATAGTGATTAGATGTTGTTGTCTAGGTGATTGCAGACACACGTGCCAGTCTGTGCTGTTGCCATGGCTCTGGTGTTTGTTTCACAGGCGAGAAACCACTTCCTGCACACTCACAGGCTCAGAGCTCCACTATCACAGATTTACACTTTTGCTAGTCTAAGTAGTTTGGACCAGTCATTTGGTCTAGGATTTGGGTTTGGTGCTAAATAACTTCTCGTCCTCAACTTCATCTAATGACATGGTCATAAGGGTAACAATGATGTCTGTTATTTTTTCAATGTCAATGTTTCACTAACTTTGAACCCCATGAAGCTTCAGCTATGATGTTGGAGTTTTTCATCGAAATCACAAGATATACATACCTCATAGGCTGTTTTGACTCATTCTTATGCTTGGTTTAGCCATCTCCATATAGAGTATATAAAAGTATATGCACAAAACATGTATATTCTTTAGGTGAGTCTATTTATGAGGTGGTGAGCAGGAGTAGCTCATTCTTTAATGTCTTTCATTATTTTTACACAAATATATTTATTTAAAAATAGCCACATTTGCCTCAAAACAAAATGCACAAATTTAATGGTAAATATCTATTACTATTATTTTTAAACTGTTCCTCGCCCGTTTGCCTCTTGGGATATAAAATGTTTTTTGCCACAATCTGACAGCTGCAGTTTCAGTTCCAGGAAGCTCCTAACTGCCCCAAACTACCCCAGAGCCAAGTGTCTAAACTCAAAAATAGCTTAGCAGAACTGGCTCCTCATAATAGTGTTTGGGGCCTCAGTCTCACCTCTCTCTCTATGCAAGCGTATGCTGTGTATCCGTTTTCAGATTTCCCCTCCGTTGCCTGTAATATCAGCAAATATGTCTAAACTCAGCAGCTACACATTTGACTTTTGATTTTGGAAATGGAGATTGTTTTTGGTTTTAGAATTTTAAATTGTTTGTGCTTTTATTATAAAAAGTAGTACAGCACACAAGTGTCTGTGTCCCTAAGGATTGAGTAGATGTATTTGATCTACCAAAATTTTACTTTTATTTTGGTAAATGGTTTACATACCCTCACATTAACCAATAGTGTAATAGTGTAATAGTTAGAGGCATATGTTTTTATTATATTATAAAGAAAGTAACTGCATGGAACTGTATTGCTTATGTTAATTAAATCTGTACTATTTTATTAAAAATAAATCAGAAAGTGCACTTTTTGATTTGTAAAGCTGAATATTTAAGCAAAAAAAGTGTGTCTTGTCTTGTTTATGATCTACTGAATGTCCAGTGTGTTATTCCAGATATGTATAGAACCTATATTTTAACATTTTTATCCCCCACAGAAGGAGGAGGGGAAGGTGCAGGGCCAGCTGAACCACACAGACTCCAGCCAGTACATCAGGGAGTTGCAGGATCAGATCATGGAGCTCAGACAAGAGGTGAGCCCATGTTAAATGTGTTTATGTACAACTCGGACTGTATAAGATAACTAAACTATTATTGCTCTTTTTTGACTGTTATAGATAGATATGTATAGATATATATCTGTTCTCAAAAGCGCTATTCCCCAAAGGAGCCTGGGCCCTTAGTTATGAATATTTCCATGATCAGAAGCCTCTAAAGAGTAGAACAAACTCATAAAATCACACCACGTCAGTTTCCCCTCAGCAGATTTGGACTTGTTGATCAGAGTTTGAGCAGATCAGTGTAAACTCCACCCAGAGACTTCCTGTGTAGAGCAGCCCTGCACAACACTACTGCAAATTACTCAGTGACAACAAAAGGCTCTATTTGTACAGATCAAGGGATGAAAGTCATTATACGCTATTTATACTACATGCAATATGCTATAGTATGTTTAAAGGGGCACTCTTTAACTTTTCTAGAGGGAGCTCCACAACCTGTCTCCTGCTGATGATTTTGCTTTGCCAAGAATGTTCCACTGTATAGCATTAAACTTGTCTATTGTGCATTTATTAAATTACAGGTGTTTTTATTGCTCAAAATACCTTGAAAAACTTGGAAACAAGCAGGAAGCAGACCCTCCACCAGAAAGTTGCATAGTGCTCTTTTAAAATAACAAATGAAGATTGCGTTTTGATGAAGTAAGCTCTATTAAGCAGTTAAAACTGTCCCAACAACACTTAAAGATTACTTCATCAAATCTTTTAAATATTTGTATGTGGTCCGATTGAAACCCAAATTAAGGTCAATAAATCTTTTTTTTTTCTTCTCCTTTTTCATGTAATCCAGTATAAACCACATTGGGAAATGGCAATTGGCAATTTTGATAATTTGGAACTTTTTTTTTTTTTTCTTTTGTTTAAAATTTATGAATAATAATTTATTTATTTCTCACAGTATGAACCATATTAAAAAATATCTGTTGGTGAATTTGGTCATTTGGAACACTGAAAAATACACTCTTATTTAAAATTAATATTATTTTATTTAACTGTGATTTCACCACTTTACTTATCTTTGCTTCCATTTTTTTTTCTTTTTTTTTTTTTTCTTTTACATAATTTTGACAAACACAAAGACTTCAGAGAAATTAATGAACTATCCTACTTTGAGTGCTTGCTTTACAAGATAGTTTCACCCACCCCCCTCCTCTGACTTATTTGAGTATTTCCTTTAGGTTAGCAGTAAGACATGACAGCAGGTAAACGTAGGCTGCTGGGCAGAACTATTTAAAGAGCTGCATCTTGTTCCTCCTACATGTCTGACGGTGATGATAGGCTGTACAGGGTATGTTAACAAACCTGTGTCCGTGTTATTTCAGTCCAAACCCACTTTTGGTTATCCCCTCTCTTTCCATGCGTCAGTTTAAATTATTTTGACAATGGCTATACATTCCTGTCTGCATGCTTCCTCCAGAAAAAAATGGACTTCAGAAGCCCATCAAATTAATGGCCATGATGTACCAGATTTTTTTTTCCATGTATTTGATCAATTTGTGTTGCCCAAGTTCAGACATATTGCATCAGCAGCTTCTGAGGTCAAAATAAGATCACCATGTACTCTCTGCATATAATAGAAAGATAGTCAGCACAGCAAAACTCCACAAGCAGTTATAAAGTCATCACAGTGAATAACATTAGTGTGCTTGGAATGCATAAGCTAAGTTAGGAATAACTTTGGACCACTGCAAACCGGTTAAAATGAACTTATTTTTCATGTTTTTAAGAATCAGTTACAGCGCCTTTAATGGGAATAAGCAGAAAACGATGGATCAGTTAATACACTGTAGGTCAATTTCTCTGCTATTTGCTATTTACTTTGGTATGCTTATTGCTATAACTATTCTAAAACTGCCACCCCTCAATATCAATGCAAATTAACAATTTACCTTTGCATTATCGTAATGCTATGGTCCTGTCATATGTGTGTATAGCCTGAACAATGCTTAAAGTGTGCGCAAGGGTCATGGAGTCAATGGTGTTAGTTTTATTAGTTTTATTTCTAGGTCTACCGTGGATCTGCTTACTTATTGTATACATTTGATTGTCTCTTTTTTTTTTTTTTTTTTTTTTTACAAAATAACTGTACAACCACCAGAAAGAGTCCATTCCTGTCCATGAATGTGCCAAAAATGTGCATGTATTTTTTTTTTTAATTTTGATTAGGTTCATGTGTCGCTCAAAAATAAAAATTAAAACCAAACAGACAAAATCATGTTTTTTGCTGCCTTCTTTCAGATCTGCTGTCTCAAAGGCCAAAGGGGCATGTCCAACCAGTCCACATTTGACAGCATCCACTTGGTCAACCACTTCGGAGGCGGGAACCTTGAGTCTTACCACTCTTCAGACGAGGACAGATCCCAGGATCCCGGTGTCCATGAAGTCCCTAGTCCGAACCAGAGGGGCGTGTCCACTCCAAACCAAATCCGCCTTAGACCCAACATCCCAGACACTGACAGCGAGGAGGAGGAGGAGGAGGAGGATGGAGAAGAACTGAGACTCACTGTTCCTCCGACAGCCAATCATAAGTCCACTACAGTGTGACAACCAATCAGGACGTGGGATCTGTAGAAAAGGGGTGGGGCGAGCAGCATTATTCATTGGTTCTTAAACGTTCACAAAATCACAAAAATGACAGTGCTAGGACTAAACCAGGATTTAAATATGTCCTGTAAGCTAGAAGACAATATAAAACCCAGTCAAAATTAAGACTAAACCATGTCCAAGCCAGGCCCAAAGAAGGACTATATCAGGACTTGATCAGGGCTTACGTTTAGTAGTAGAAATCAGGGTAAAACCAGGACTAAATCAGAATTGTTATGAACAGGACTCAAGGACAGTCTTGAAGTAAAAACCATGATTGAACCAGAAACAAGACTAACATTGGTCTTAAGTGTGGTAACCCAGGATAAAACCAAATCTAAAAACATACTAAATCAGAATTGGTATGAACCAGGACTAAACCAGGTCTTCAGCACTGCAGTAGAACAAAACGTCTCTTGAAAAGTACAAACCTCAAATTATTACAGTAGTCAGCCAGGATAAAACGGGACAAAATCTACTTTAAACCACAACTGAACGAGCACCAATTCCCAAAACAACTGCTCTTGAGCCCCACCTGCCGTACCTACACCCCAGTTTGAGAACCACTTCTCCATAGATTGTCATTGTTTACCTCCAGTTTGTAGTTTATGAAAACAATAAGTGGATTTCTAAGCAAGAGACTGTGCAATAAGACATTTTTCACAACACTCTTCATCGTGTTTTTATAAGTTTTAAAAACTTTTATGGCCGAGATTCACATCGTCGTTACTACAAAGCGTCATGCAGTGGCTATACGTGTGTAAATATCAACTATATCTGTTGTTTTGTCCGAGCCTGGTATCAAACCTGCTTGCACCAGCCGGAAAATGCTATTATATTATATTATTATTAATATTACTACTACTACTACTATCGGCCTTAAGTCACTTGCCCTCACCGGCTCAGTGTGGCATCTGCATATTTGTAGATATGTACATGTGTATTATGTTTTTTCAACTCCTTTGAACTTGAAATGTGTAACTATTGCATATCTGTTTTTGATTGTACAAAAAAGGGAAAAGTCCAAAAACGATGCATTTGGAGAAATAAAAATGAATAAGGGGACAGATTTGAATGACTGTTGCTGGTTTCTTAGAAGTGAAAAAAAAAAATACTAGTTTGATAAATCTATTCTACTTCTTGATTTTGCACAGGAAAAGATGAGGGAAGTCGAGACAAAACTAAATTGGAGACTTTTCTGAGCAACCAAAATGAGCCTTAAAGTCTGTGCAATGCTTTCCAGACCTGAGTCACTTCATTTTATGCCTGTTGAGAATTTGAATTTACTGATTTTTCTTACATGGTCTTGAAAGTGGAAGTATTGAAGCAGCAAGCAAGACTGATTTCTCACCATGAACAAGAAGATATCCTGTGTTTTTAGATGCAAAAAAATACAAGGAAATGGCACTTTTGGAGTCTCCATTGCTTCGAGAACTAACATAGCAACACAATGGAGACTGGACACTAAAAATATACCATGTTGTTGCTGTGTGGGATGCCGCGTTGTCACAATAAAGAAATGTTTTCTTAAACTCAACTGTGTTGTTGTGTATCTAGATGATGCAAAGTGCTTCTGAAGATTTACACTTAGATTGAGTGCTTCCAGGAAGTAATTTTCATTTGTGGTTTCAGAGCTGATCGTTTCAAGAACAAAACCACATTTTAAAAAAGTTTCACTTCAGGTTTTTGGAGATAAACTGTCGGCTCTGTCACATCAATCTGTGCATTAAATCCAAACTTAGCAGCCTCTTGATTTTTCATTGCCGTCTTAGATTCAATAATAATAATAATAATTGTTTTCAACTAAAATAAACACAGGAAACTCATATTTAGCCAAGCCCAAGTTTTAAAAATACTAGATTTTGTGTATTATTTAATGTTTTGTCCTTAAAATAATATTACAGTATCTTCAAATTATGAATCAGATGTTAAGTCCCATCATTTATTCTTTAAGTTACTCTTACTTGAATAGTCATTTTACCAAATACATTTTACTGTTACTTGATTTCTTGGACCACTACTTTGTACTTCTACTGAAGTAATATTTTGAATTAATGTTCCTCTTTCTTGACTACAATTTTTGTCTACTCTACCCACCTCTGAAGTCATATTAGATAAGTGTTTGTATGTGGATATATGGTGTATTAATAACAATGGATCACATAATTTACAGTGCTTAGTACCAGCCTGAAATCACCTACATTACAACAGGGATCAGATAACTAAACTGTGAGATTACGTGAAGATACCGTGACATTAGTCCAGTAAGCCCACAGCCAAACAATTTCCTTGAAGTTAGTCATAGTATGCAACTTTTTAACAAAAAAAACAACAACAACAACAAAAAAGACTAAAATAAAATGTTTTGGATTTTTTTTTCTTAATTTTTGATGCTGTTGCACAGAAAAATATAAAACACCCGTGTCCTTACCCTGGGCAGGCTTGCATCTCCACAAAACTGACTCTTATTTGACCAGAATATTTGCTTGTATCCGTGGAAATGTTATTCCTTTGTCTATAATCTTCCACAAAATGACATATAACGTATCTCTCTCTATGGACTATGTTCTTAAGTATGGTTTTAAGTTTGTACTTCCATAGAATCATGCAGGTGACGTGCAACTTCAAGAAGCTACATAGGCTACTATACCTTTAAGATTGGTTATTTAAAAATGGGATACTGGTGTACACTTCGCAGATTTCCTGTCTGAAACCACAGTATACCACTCTGTTGTCAGTGGGTCGTAGTTGCGCAGCTTCCTATCACTCCCGTCCACTGCAGTCAGATAACACCTGCTGCTGCCTCAATACTTTTATCATATCTTCACGTTTATCACACTTCTCCGGATACCACGGTCTCTGCAAATCTGACACGCTGCGCTTTGATTTCCTGCCTTTAATCTGGTGCTAGATTTAATCCATGAGAATAAAAAGCCATTTCTCTTAGATTATTAACAATTTCACCCTCTAATTTAGGCCTATTATCAACAGTCCCCGGTGTCACTAGATTAAACGTGTCGATCCTTTATTCAGGTCGTAATGTGGCAAAACACTCACCATGAAGGTGAGCAAAAACAAAACAGCACAGTTCTGTTGGGGGTCTCTTCCTCCGTAACATGAGGCGGTGACTGCAGGCGCACGCACACTGTCTGTCCCGTAATAACAGCGCAGCCGAGCGACACTAATGAGGCTCAATAAAGCTCCTACTGTGGGTCTGTGCTGGGTTTAGAGTGAGTGCTCACAAGTGCCACAACAGGTGCAAGGGTTTGTGCGTAAAACTCGGAAGTCGCGTTTCCACATCCACAAGTTTTCGCACCAGCGGCAAATTCATTCAACTTTGAGTACGCTATTTAACTCAGTTTTATGTTTGATTATTTTAATACACAGTGTGGGTGCACAATAATAATGAAAGAAGCAGCAGTTAAGCTACGTGGCTAATATGGTCGTGGCTAATATGAAAATGTTTAACTAAATAGCCTGCTCTTGCGTTGCCTTTGTGCAAATCATATCATCAAACAAAACTATTACTTGCCTTTTACCAAATGGCAAGAAATAGTTACCAAATGACAAAGTATGCTCTTTTTTCGTTTTGTTTTGGACAATTAAAATTTAAAGACGCCAAGAGATGATGTGTGAAAATAGGTGCCACTAAACAAATTAAGTGACAACCAAGAGAAATGCAGACGTCAGTCAGTGGAGGATGGCTTGGAGGATTCTTATCCGACTAACTCTCGTATTTTATGGATATGAAGCTCCTCCCCTGTTACCAGGAAGACCCACATGACTTTTTAGCCAATCCCTGTTGGTGAGTAAACAGCGCACCTGCCCTTGGCGCAAAATTTGAAGATGTAAATGCGGAAAATAGCGGCACGAGGGGGTGAAGAAGGATACGGGGCCGTGTGGACCCGGAGCGGAACAAAGCGCGAGATGTTGGCCGTGGATTACAGACGGTGTGGTTGTGTGGGAGCTCGGGACGGCTGGACAGTAGTCAGGGGCACGCAGAGGTGAAGCCACCACAGGAGGCAGATGGGAGCATGTCGGTGCAGCGGGGAGGAAGGCAGCAGGAGCAGCGACACGCTGACTGGATCCGGGGAGAGCACCACGACGCGGAACGCAGACGAAGGCAGGGCCCTGCGAAGGGGACCCTGCGTAAGTATTAAGTACATGTTGCTAGTGGTGCTCACATGTAGGCCTACGGCTACAGGATCAGTCTGGGGCGCAGAATGCTCTGGCCTGTCGTGTGTTTGCTCCTTGGCCGGTGAGCCGGGGTGGCGTGCACGTCTGGGACGAGAAGCGGAAGAGGCGCATCTGAGGAGCACCATTCTCAGCCCTGCAGACAGAACGCTGCTGAAGAGTGTGGAGCTTTGTCGGGCGCCTAATTGTCTATCCAAGAAGAGCAGTTGGCTGTTTTTACCTTGTTTCGTTCCTCATTTACTGGCTTTTGCTCTGTGCCCCGAAGAGGATTTTAAAAATATATATGTTTAATCATCTTGGCCCATTTTAGGTTTTGTCCAATTTAAGTATAGTTTTTATTTCCTATGGGTTTGTTTTAGTTTTTATCGTAATAAATGATCATATACATTATATGTTCTTATTTGTTTAGTTTGTTTGTTTTTTTGTTTGTCCCTGTATTTGAACAGGGCGCCCATGAAGGAGTAAGTGGGCTCTCCCTGTATAAAGATTAATAAATACATTTGCCTTCTTTTGAGTTTCACTGGTTCCACCATTTTCACTCCCCCTTCTATTTTACTTTATAAAAAATAAGTTATTCCAAGACTTAATTCGACCACTGTCAGTTTACCCTTACAAAAAACATTTTAACCCGTGACATATTGGTACAATTAATTGAACCATAGGAGCAATGATTTAATACATGTTTATAACGCATTAAAATGCTGAACTTTCTAGACAGCAGAGCATTGGTTAAATTTGTTGTCTGGAACTCCTTAAAGGGCATTTTGTAGGCCTATTGGTGTGTCTCCTGCAGCAGACCTTGCGCACAGGGGACATGCGGCGGTCGCGTGAGCAGTAGTGCGTCCTGTGGTGCAAACCTCGTTTCCTTTATGTTGCGCCTCTATTCGATTAGTAAACCACAGATAAAAGGAGGCACGAGTTGCACCAGAGACTTTGCAGTGAACACGGGGGAAATCAGTTAAATCTGGCATAGATTTTACCTATGGCTCTAGCTGGCATAAATCATTTGCATTTTTCCTGGGAAATTCAGAATGATATCTCTATATATATTGCAGAAGTGTGTATTCCGAGTCCCACGCTACGTTGCATGTGTACAATGGCGTGATGATACAGCAGTACAATTGTGCAGTTACTCTATAGCTTAGTTTTATGATTTACTCTATTCGTCTATTGGCACAAACTCATTTTAGAACACAAGATATATAATCCTAATCTATTTTAGTTGCATGCAATTTCAAGACGACTAACTTTTTATATTATGATGTTGCTTAGAGGCTTATAACTTAGTCAAATATGTTAGTGTTTTAGATTAGTTTGTTTTTTTATTTGTATCTTAAGCATCATAATTGACGCATCATGCATCAATAAGAATGGATAAGAATGTGTTTATAGTGGACTATAAACGTGAAAGAAGAACGACAACAGCCAAGGCGTCATATATTTTACTGTCAATTTCGTTTCAAAACTATCTTGGAAAATACAGGGATTACAATGTAAAAAGAAGTGCAGAAGAACCCATACATTTACCCATAGGCCACTTATTCACAGTTCTACTCGCGTCTTTGTTTAAGTTGTTAGGCTAATATTATAGCCTACCCCAATTATGCAAAATCCCAATCTGTATATCTTTACACAAACTGCTTCAAAGCCTGCAAATGAAAGGCTTCCCGTCTTTACTGCAGTCACTCACCTGTAACCGCAGCCATGCACCTGTACGTCATCGCGCACTGACACCTGTCTCCGCAACACCTGGCAGACGGCACCCGGCCTCTGCGCATGCTCAGCTGTCAGGTCCGGTCGCCTTTTAAGCGCACGACGTGACACTTGAGTTCAGAAGCAGCAGTGGCTCAGAGCGCACAGCACCTGGTCCCGTGGAGCTAACAAAGTTTACCAAAATTACTGCGACAGTTTGGACTGGATTATAACGGATTTACACACATACAGAAGCAACAATGCCCCGGTCGTTTTTGGTGAAGAGTAAAAAGGCACACAGCTATCACCAGCCCCGGAGTTTGGAGGATGACTACAGTAAACTGGATTCAATACTGGCACAGATCTGCTCAGGTATGAAACTCTCTATTTACTTACTTACTAATAAGAACAATGTTTATCTTAAACAGATAACTATTTTGTTTGATGCAACACGGCATATTTTAATTTGAAGTGTCAATCTCCCCATGCGTAAAAACGAGCTTTAACGAATTCAGAGTCAACTTTTTGACAAAAAATATATATGTAATTTTTTCAGCTGTTTTTGGTTTGATACTATGCAACTGTCTTTAGTAGAAGCCTGTGAAAAGCCGCGCGCACCATTCACCTGACAAAGCCCTCAGTCTAATACTGTTCTATGTTTGAATTAAAACAGAAATAAGCTAAATTCATATTGGACCAGTGCAACAACCACCGCTAAAAGATAAAGATTAATGACAATTGTTAACATAATATTCTGTTTAGTCATGCGTAAAACAGTGAAGGTGAATATCCTATTCTAACGGGAAAGACCAAAGAAAAAATTACCAGTTAAAAAACCTGCTGTGTTTAATGTTTGAGATACTTAAGTGATATAACTAGCCTATACGTTTTTAATAGAGTTTTAGGTTATTTAAACTTGATACAATTCTAAAACTGAAATACATTTTCCTTCAGATGCGGACAGGGTGTCAGAGGATCTGGACGAGTCCCTGGACCTCTCCGTGGATCGTTGCGGCCTGACTCCGGACTCCCAGATGCTGGATGCGGTTCAGTTTTCTCCTAAGTCTTCCCTGAGCTGCGCCGACAGCGGGTGCGAGCGGTCACCGGACTACGAGGACTACTGGAGGCCGCCCTCTCCATCCGCGTCACCAGGTAGGTAAACGCGCATAAAAAATAATGATAGCATACAGAAATCTAAACTGAAGCATTTCATCTTAGACCAAAAGGCCTTTCTATCACGAGAAAATAAAGATCTGTTTAGTTTGGTTTGGCTATAGAGCCTAAACGTTGTCCAGATTTAATACCTCGCATAGCCTAATTGTAGGACAACATAAATGCTAACCGAGTTAAAGAAAGCTTGACAAATCCCAAATCAATCTTGAATTG
This sequence comes from Periophthalmus modestus, assembly GCA_019594935.1. NCBI lineage: Eukaryota > Metazoa > Chordata > Actinopteri > Gobiiformes > Gobiidae > Periophthalmus > Periophthalmus modestus. Next base: position 18,938,596 of record JAIEZT010000007.1, on the reverse strand, counting down.
TTATTTTACAAAAGCCTTTGCCTTTAGGGCACAGAAATTTCAATCACGACGTGGTAATACGAGACTTTTTAAAATATCTATTTTTGTCATTTTGATGAAACATGTTATTCCTTTAAGAACCTTTACTGGGATCCTTAGCTAGTTCGAGCTGAGGAGGCAAATTTAGTGACAATTTGAATCCAAAATGCCACTTTGACCAGTCTAACAAATGAACGCTCATGTGCTTTTTAGCATCGGATAAGTCATTGTCTCCTCTGGTGGACGACAGCCAGCACTTTACCGTTCCATTTCGGCCGTACGCATGGGACAGCCCCCCGGGTGCGAGGCCCCTCCTCCAGCCGCAGAGTCTCACTCCACATCGGGTAAATCTGGACCGGAGCCCCGGCTCTGCTGTGGCCTTTTACGGTGACCGAAGCCCCGTTATATATCCGGAAGACTGCAGTTATGGCGAGTACCGAAGACACACCTCATCGCTGCTCTATCCGAACATCAAGAGTCACGAGCCCAAAGCCCAGACAGATCTACTCTGCTCCAGTCTCATCCACAACGGGACATACAAGTGCGTCAAGTGCACCAAGGTAAACTAGACGCAAAGGACTAAACAACCACAAATGTTTATCATTCCACAGAATCGGGGAGGAAAAATGTAAATTTAATCAATACTAGTTTACTATCCTATTGGTTTCAAACACTTGCACTAGACCCACTCAAAATATGTGTCTTTACGCATAAACCTAAATCATTGCCCGTGTCTTCACTCCTCTCCTTTTGACATAAATAAAGCTGACTTATAGTGTACGGTTTTAATTGTCCAGGTCTTCTCCACGCCACATGGTTTGGAGGTGCACGTGCGCAGATCCCATAGCGGAACCAGACCTTTCGCGTGTGACATCTGTGGTAAAACTTTCGGACACGCGGTCAGTCTGGAGCAGCACAAAGCCGTGCACTCACAGGTAAATAATGCACATTTACTCGTTAAAATAGCCTTTTCTATGGGGGTTTCCGTGAGCTTTAAGTCCGTGTCGTTGTGTCAAAGGAGAGAAGCTTCGACTGTAAAATCTGCGGGAAGAGTTTTAAGCGCTCATCCACGCTGTCCACGCACCTGCTAATCCACTCGGACACGCGACCGTACCCGTGCCAGTACTGTGGAAAAAGGTTCCACCAGAAGTCCGACATGAAGAAGCACACGTTTATCCACACAGGTGAGCGCCATGGCGACATTAGTTATGCGTAAAAAGAGCCAGTGGTGCGTAATTCACTGGTTTATTGGTCTATAGAAAACAGCACAAAATTAAACATTGAAATAAATCTTGCTGATATGTGGATTCGAATGACTCACTAACCAATCATCTTCTGGGTATTTTTGCAGGTGAGAAGCCGCACAAATGTCAGGTTTGCGGTAAAGCGTTCAGCCAGAGCTCCAACCTGATTACGCACAGCCGGAAGCACACGGGCTACAAGCCGTTTGGATGCGACCTCTGCGGGAAGGGTTTCCAGAGAAAAGTGGACCTGCGGCGACACAAGGAGACGCAACACGGACTCAAATAAATAGCTGTTTGGCCTTCCTGTCCTACGGGCCTGGGAAGGAACTGGCACAAATGAAGACTTTATCCGTTAAATTATGATAAATTATATAATACTATGTCTTTATTATTTGTATTTATTTATAAATCTTGGATTCATGCAACACTAGTAAAACGCCACAGAGAGTCCAAAATGGTTGTGGTGGCGTTTAATGAAGATAAAGCTATGCTTTGAAACATGTATGAAAAAAGCAATTTAAGGGCGGGTTTGGTTGCGCGCACTGAAGACGTGCGTTTTAGCCAAGCTTTAATTTTGCACATGCCAGAGTGAACTTCTTGTCTTGTTTACAAAATAAACATAACGCTTTCCCAAGTTGCTTTCCTCATCGTATTTCACGCAGATCCACCCAAAAACAAAACATCCACAAACATCTAATCATTTGAATAAAAGCGCAGCATCGTCTGAGCAGGCTTGTCTTAATCACTATAATTAACTTCTGACACTAACGTAAAACACAGTATATTATAGTAGTAGTAGTAGTAGTAGTATAGTAGTAGTATTTGAATTCAGCTATACTTTACATTTTTATGTATTTACTTCTTTAAAGGCCTATTTCCAACTGAATGGAAGCAATGGAGTATTTCTCATAATTTCTTCAGAGTGGTTTGAGCGTATGGGAAAAGCCGACCACTTCTTCTTAGTTGATCTTCCTCGTATTTAACCAAAAATACTAAACACATGAGCTCGGATCGGTCAGTGTTTACGTTGTAGCAGGTCTCCATTGAACTGCGGCCAAAGGAAAGCAGAGGTGGGGACAGGCCGTGATTGGGAATGCCCACAGGCGCATGTTTGTTTTGCCCACTGCGCGCTCTGTGTTTGGACCCAAAACAGGACCGTTAACCAAATGTCTTTTCTCCCTCGTGGCTGTTGCTGTTAAACGGCAAAAAGAAGACAGAGAACCGCACAGAGCAGCTGGGAACTGAAGAGAGCCGGGTTACAGAGGACGTAGATATGGGGGCTAGGGGGGTTGCTGTTTTAAAGTTTGTGGACAAATAAACATGGTTATTTGGATTACTGAGAAAGTATACCAGCATTTGATAGCCAGTGATCAGATTAATTAATTAATTAATGTGTCAAATGTTAAAATGAACAGTATACACGCAAATACCATGCAAAACTACTGATTTGCATAATATTTCAGAGGGTTGGATAACAACGTGCTGGTTTGCGCTGTACTGATTTATAGAGATGTGGGTGAAAGAGACGTTGGAAATTTGTTCCAGTAGTTTCTAACAGAAACACAAGAAATAAGACATTTGAAAACAGTCATGTTAAGAGATAATTAATGGGCCTATAATAAAATGGCTCTTATAATGTAATTTTAAAAGAAAATTTCTAATATATATATATATATATATATACATACATACATATATATATATATATATATATATATATATATATATATATATATATATATATATATACTGATGCATTGATTACATATTTGCATATTTTCCCATATGCATAATAACAAATAATATAACATTTCGCTGATAGAATAACAATCCGTTTTCTTTTTCTGTGAACATTGATTGAAATCACTGACTCACCAGGATTTTTTCCACCTCACTTCTCTTTCAAAAATCTTACAGCCGCGTTAGGGCCAAGATACTGAATATTTGAACATCTGGGACTAAGGCGCAGCAGAGAAGAGGAAGTAGGCTCACTCATGTATTCTGCTGGAATAAAAACAAACTCTACACTTTGTATTGTGTGAATGTGTGAGGGATGGGTTCAATAAGGTACAATGTAACACCACTGGTTATGTTTTTAACACTGGTGGTGCCTCTAAGTGGCTCAGTGTTCCAAAGACTTTTTATAGGAAAATAAACCAAGCAAGTAGAAGCTGATTGTATAGGGGTATGGGTAAACAGTCTGTCTAATATCTAAGGTAATGCATCGGTTTATATTGCACGTTTTGTGCCCTAAGTCTGACTGACAAAGACTTGGCTGTTAATATGGGCCAATCACACACTGAAAAACCACATCATACTTGGCACATTCAGGTGGGTGAAGTGTGTTGCTCAAACACTCATCGGCAGTATGCACTAACCAGAACTAGAATCATACCACCAACTTTTCAGCTATAAGACATCCATCAGCTATGTAACTATACTAGCTATATGCTTGTCTACAATAGGGCATTAAAATTATCTACTTCCATGGAGACAAGCAGGAAACACCACCAGGCCAGGTTACAGATGAAATCTGAGGAGTGGTAACACCCCCCATAGCAAGGATGTATGTTTTTGCATTGTATTTTTGATGATAATAATAGTAACAAGCAACACCTGTAAATGAATAAATCAAATATATATCTAATGCCATACTGTGGAACAATCCAGCCAACTTACTCACCATGGAAACAAGCAGGTGGTAGAAAGTTACATAGTGGATTTTAAATATTTGGTTTTGAATCAACTTTTGGAATACACTTTCAAGTTGCTTTCTTAAAATAATAACCAACAAATGTCTCCAAGCTTTGAAGTGCTTTGAGCCCCATCTGCAATCTCAGAGCGAGTTTTCTGAACCTTAAGTCTAAAGTGAACCATTAGCCTGCCCTGATTTCCCCTACCCTTACCACTGCCCTGAGGTGCTATCAAATATGAATATGAGCAACCCATCGATTTGAGAGGGCCAAAATCAGAGCCGACCAGTACACCAGGGTTTCGGAGGGTACACACATACTGTATACACTCCATAAGGGGGCTGGTTGGGCTAATTTCTCCTGACAGATAGAGCATTGTAATTAAAATTTTCGAAACTCCTGGTTTTGAGGTACGATTCATAATTGATGGTAAATGAAGCATGAATAATAAAAGAGATGTAGACTTTGGTGTTATGTATTTGTGATTTTGTTTTCTAAAGCACGATGTGGGCTGGACTGCAATGATTAATAATAATAATCGTAAATTGTAATTTCGTAGTACGTCCAGGTCTAATCCAAGTCAAAACAAGGTCTACAAAAGCACTATTCTAAGACTAATCTAAGGCTAAAGGTAAAATATTGGATGACATCATTGCCACAGAAATTACCCAGAGGACCAAAAAGTGGATCAAATTTACACTGGACTAGTGAAATAATTGTTGACAATCATGTATTCTTATCTGGACTACAAAACACGGTAAAACATATGCCAAAATGCATTTTATCACGCAGACAGTAGCACTATTCTCAAAATGGTCATAAAAAGATTTTCATGAATAGTATACCTTCTTTGTAATTATGTTCTATCTAGAAGGCACATTTCCACCTCTATCTGGTTAAAATGTACTAAAATGAACAAAATTTGCAATAGAAATAATATGAATTGACTAATCAAAATAAATAAATAAATACATAAATTAATTCATTAATTGAAATAAACAAAAGTACGTTAAAAATCACCTCTTATCGACTACTTGTTGCAGCCCTGCTGTTTCAAAAGCTGTCTCAGTACTTTGGGAGTTGCTGTTGTTGGAAAACTACACTAAATGCTAACGAGGCTAAGGGTATATTAAATTTACACCACCACTGTCACATGACTCTGGCACTAAACTGTCTCCTGACCTACCGTGCAAAGATTTAAAAACCAAAAGAAATGTTATTATTCCCCCAAAGGCTGGGTTACCTTTGTGTGTATAATGTCATAATAAAGTCCCGCCCGCATCAGCAGCTCTGACACAGGTTGGACCAGTTACATGCACAGATAAGTTAAAGCAATTCAAAGCAAAGATTCATACCGGCAACCTCAGTGGAAAAAGCGCTGATTACAACGTTCCCATGTCCATGCAAAATTCTGTACTTTTATATTGTATTAAGATAAGCATTGAGGTTCTAGCTAACTGCTTTTCCACTTCCAGTTCCAGAAAAATATGATGTGTTAAAGTGAATATTGCCACCTTGTCAATGCCCGATCTCGTCTGCTCTCAAAAGCTAACCAGGGTTGGGCCTGGTTAGTACTTAGATGGAAGACCAGGTGCCACAGTGATTGTGCAAAAACAAAAAAACAATAGAAGCAATGAATAACTTTGAATCAAACCATTGCTTTTTGAGTGCCAAGCTCTTTGTTTTGGCTGGCTACAGTGAGCTAAGTATGTACCATGTAACTGTGTTGCATAAAATGAAGTCTTGTTAGTGATTTGACCAAGCTGAGTTGAAGTTAGATGGTGACCGAAACTGCCCTGTCCCCCTCCCCAACAAGTGCAGCTCATATAGGACACCGCTCTTTTGTTGCACGGCCTTATCCATTATTCACCTGATCTGAAAAACAGACTGCAAACCAACTGCACAGCTGTCATGGAGCAACAAGGCGTGGACACAAATAATTCATGACACCCGGAAAGAAAAGGCTGAGGCCCAAAGAGAGCAAAATAATAACAAGAGACAAGCAGCTGACGGCCTACACGTGGACAGAGATGGCTATTTAAACTTAGCATTTAAACTGAGCATGAAGAGCCCTTTACTATGCAGCAGTTAGTGGAAAAGCAGTGCAAGTGTAGCAGTTATGTGAATGTGAAGCATATTCATTGCGCCTTCTAGGAATGCTGAATATTACAAAAGAGGTAGGGGTCATAACTCAAACTCTTTAGAAGAAATCTCACATGTTTGTTGTCAACAGCCAAATATCCATAAATAGATTAGCTATGATACATGGTAGTCTGGACTGCACCATATATTCTCTCCTCTGTGCCGCAAGTTGCAACTTTGATTTCTGGCTCTGACAATTTTCTGAATATCCTACATAATTCTAACCTTGCCCAGCAAAAAGTATTCTTGCAATATTTGTGAGTTCACAAACTCATAAGAATCCATCTTGGCATGCTCCAGACACTTCAACCAATCACACTGGAGTAATCCCGGTAGGTCCCAATTGCTTTCAGCAAGAGCCATTCCAGCTTGATTAATGTATAGAACTCAGTTCAAAGTGCTACACATATCAATATGGAATGAGCCAGGTTAGATTCATTCTGTTTACAGGACGAACAAACATGGAAAAATTGTTCAAAATACACATCTACGCTACTAACCACATCCCCCTTGACACTTTTTGTAGTATCATGTGGAAATACTTCAGTATTCGTTTTAAAATGATGATATATCACAATATTTGTGTTTTATTATGGCATTGTGAATACATCACAGAGCTTTATCTCCACTAATCGATCTATGACAATCTACCCCATTAGGGACAATTAATTATGACTTATTGGCCTTTGACAACAGTCATGACCACGTGGTCATCTGAAAAATGCAATCACTGGACCCTAGAGTGGGAAAATGTTTTAGTCGTTTGGTTTTCTGGGGGTCCTTTGCAAGATGCTTTTTGGAAGCCCTCAGTTGGTCTAACCAAAGAGATTATTATCATGTTATGGACTTTATATATATTAGCATACTACAATGAATTGCCTAAAATATATGAATACACTACATGGTAATTTATATCCAATGTATTTAATGGTTAAAACCTCAATCATTTAGCAGGAGATCTTTACATACATTTCCCACATTCCAAGTTGGCTACAGAGAGAGAGTTAACCAAGCTCCTCAGCCTTAACCATAGATGAAAGCAGTGTAGCAGATTGTAGCAGATTGCTGTGTAGAGGCCTACAGAGACTTATGTGGTTACGGTCACACATCTTTGTACTGACCACACTGAAAGCTTTCCATTAGAGCGCTGTGGTCTGATGTGGGCCTGCCCTGAACAGCATGGGTCCAGAAGGGGAGAGAGGAGGGGTCCCACACAGGAGATCCAGGCTGCATTTAAGACATGTTTATCTGCGTCATTTAGCATTGCATATCACTGTGCAGGGGAACTTCAATATGTCCAGGAGTGCAGGTTTTTAACACCACTCATCCAAAACATCATCCTACTACAAAATAACAAACTTCTCCAATACAATGTAGTCCCTCACTGAGGGAAATAACATTTTAAAATCAGTTGAATGATTTCCAGTTAATTTCTAACAGATGAATACTGTAAAACTCACCTTTTTGTAACCAGATATGTAATTTTTAAAGGTAGGTTATGTAGCCTGTGCTAAATGATTATATTATAATATAATTGAGTCAAAATCTCATTCGGTCCTGTTTAGTCCTTTTGTGTCTCAGCTTACCCCTAAACCATCTCAATGATAGTGGGTGAGGTAGCTAATTTATGTAACCCTTTAAAATGTTAAAGAGCTTTTGCTGAGGCAATGACATTGCCTCCAGATGAATTTCACCAAGGAGAGATGAAAAAAGAAACTCTACACTTAAACATGGTTTGTTCAAGTAAATATTCATCAGAAATCATCAGAATTTTACATTGGTTAAATAGCAGTTTGTGAAGAAATTTAGAAAAACAAAAATTGTAAAATATAGGAAGTAGCAGTGAGTTCAAAAACAGAATCCCTCTATCTACTGCATGTCGTCAACTGTCATCAATTTCATCCAAAATGCAGGGACAATTTACACAGAAAGAAGGCATTTTTCTAACAGTTTAAACCTTCTTTTAATAAAATAAAGGTGTTGTCATTTATTTTAATTTGCCAAATTAAACTATTATGCAATTTAGACACATTTTGGCCCTTGTTAACGTTATGGTTGCTAGGTAACATACCTCTACATATGGCATATCTGCTGTCTGTGTCCAACCAGGAAGTAAAATTATAAACTTCACAAAAATGACAAAACTAGAAAAAAAACTAGGCAGGATTTTTTGTAAAATCTTTAATATAACGATGTTAACTATGTTTTAGTGAGATGAGTAGTCTAACCTGTCATACACATTTTAACCTCATGGCAATCCTGAAGGTCTGGCCCTTGGTTTTGTATTCATCTGTACCTGTATATGTACATGAGAGCCTTAAATCCCTCTGCTCTGCTCCTGGTCCCGCTGCAGTGGCCTGGTTTCATCATTTATCAGGAGTCATGTCTCATCCTGCTCACATCCTTGGACTGACATTAAAAGTACCCACTTCTGTTCTGGTGCTGAAACAGAGAAAAGAAATCTGCTTAATGCTAGTGACAAGCACAAGAAACTGCAGCTTTTTGTACTCCATATTTAAAGGTTTCACATGGCTGACACATGTGACAAGATAATGGATACAATGTAAAGCTGTGGCTTCACTCTGCATCTAGTGATAGATATTTCATGCCTATATAAAACAAGGTAGAAGAAAGCAGGTTCACACGGAGGTGAAAATGTACACTTTGTGCTAGGGTTTTCCAAAATATTGATACCCACATGCTCATTGATACTAAAACTAATATTGAAACTAGATACTAATTTTAACAAGAACGGATTCTGGAAAAAAAAAAGGGACATCATTTCAACTTTCCTGAATACTTTTAGAACAGTCTTGATCTAGAACAGACTAGATCATTATCATTATTATCATTTTGCTATCAAGCTTTTTCTTCAGTATCGAAAATGAGTTTAAATTTTCATATTTAACACTACAATCATGGCAATGACAATTTATGTTAAAATTGAACTCAATATTCAGTCCAGAGTGCATTTAAACATGTTCAACATATTATGCAATCTAATTCAATAATCACATGCTGACCATGTTTATAAATGGTATGTTTTTATCTCTAATGTTAGACATTAGAGATGTTTCTGCACATTAGCCAGACCACTACTAACTAATCTACCCGTGGCTAGCCAAAATAAAGCTCAAAGTCTTCAAGGTGAGTGAAGAGTACTCTTACTTATGTGGAAGGATAAGTACATATTCTACAGAGCAGACAAGGATCAATTGGTCCAATAAAACTGCTATTCTGTACTGTTAAATGAGTGAACAGTTCCATCTGTCATTTTAAGAAAGTAAGGTAAGGGAAGTGTTTTGCCCAAGATACAGCATAATGCATCATGGTGGTAGTAGCAAACAGCCAACCTTTATGTTTAGATGGGGAGCATCTCTACCAATGAAACTAATGTAGCCTTAAATTTAACAGTTGTAAATTAGAGAGTGATTGTGCAAAGAGAGTGAAGTCTTTAAGATTTAATCCCAGATTGTGTTCTCCATGTGAAGGTGTAAGGAGGACTGAGGACTCTACATTATACACAGAGGTACATGATGTTGCTCTGATACACTCAGACTTTGACAGGGCCTGATTGCAGCTATGAATCTTTCTAAAAAATTCATAAGATCCATTTCACAAATGACCAAGGCACGCACATGGCTGTTTTCTACCAGTAAGTCTGCAGTCCTGTACCACACCGGCAGCACAGAGCGCAAAATGACAAAGATTTATTCCCAGCCTCGATCAAATATTTATGTTGAGGCATTCAAGTAAAGTTACTTTTTGTGTTCTGATTTAATGAATGATTTGAGCGGCGCGGAGCTGCGAGGGAGAGATGTTAGGTTTGCTGAAGCCTGCACTAATGTCCATCCAGGGGTCTGTGGTTCATGTGTCAGACTGCGGCAAGATCAGGAAGAGAGGGAGCGAGGAAAGAGGGGAGGGAGAGTACAAAGAAAGAGGAGAGAGAAAAGTAAGAGGAGGGAAGAGAGAGAAAGATGAGAGGTAAGAGGAGAGAAAGGAGAGGTAGGTAAAGGAGTGACAGAAGTAAGGGAAGAGAGATAGAGATAGGACGGAGGGAGAGGAGAGTGGGAGGCAGAGGACAGAGAGAGAGAGAGAGAGAGAGAGAGAGAGAAGAAAAGTAAGGGGGAGAGAGAGGGGAAAGAAAGGTAGGGCTGGAGAGAGAGACTAGAGAGAAAAGTAAGGGGAGGGAGGAGAGAGAGGAGACATAAGGTAAGAGAGATGTAAGGGGAGAGAGAGAGAGAAAGCAGTGAAGAGAAAGAAGAAGGAGAGATAGAAGTGAAGGGAGGGCTAGGGATGAGAGGGAAGGAGAGGAGAGACATAACCAATAGGAGAGAGAGAGAGAGAAAGAGCAGGCAAAGGGGGAGAGAGAGAGAGAGGGCTACAGAGAGAGGGGAGAGAGGTAATTCCCAGTAAGTTGATGCAACTAATGACTGATCTATTAAAAGTCACCACTGACAATAAAAGTTTATATTGTCCTTATTATGTAGCTGGTTTGTTACCTTTTGAAACACCTTCAATCTTCTTTATTCACTTGTGCAGTCCAAAATGTCAGATTTCAGACAATCCAATAATTAAAAATATCTCAAAAGAAAAGTAGTATTGACACTTATCATTCATACATGCACTTTCATTTTCATTTAAAATCCTTTTTGAAACCTTGGTAAATATTTTCAACATAATAAAAATACAACTTATGCTTTAGTTGATCCAGAGCCATTTACTAGCATAGGTATGGTGAAAATGATCAATGATGCTAAAGTATCATTAAACAGTATGTGATGTTGCCTATTACATATAAGAGACTGGACAAAGGGGTCTGTTAAGGGAATGGAGCCAAAATTTGAGGCCACAGTTAAAGGAAATGTATCCCAGCAGCAGCGCGATTCTCCTATTCTCCCTCTGGCATCCTCTGAAACTTTAATGACCCTACGCAGAATCTGATCTGTCTCCTACTCCCCTTTATCTGTGCGCTCAACTACCTGCACACAAAATATACAACCCAAATCCTGAGTTTTTACCTGTGCACAAAAGATAATAAGGAGTAGTCCTTATGGTGGTGAGGTAAGACTTTAATGACTAGCAGGTTTAGGTGCTCAAGTGAAATCACTTGAGCACCTAAAACCTTAAGCATTTAAACATTATTTAAATATAATATACAGCTCTTAACATCATTTTTTTACATATATTTTGAAAACAAACCTATTATGCTAGATCAAGTTTTTAGAGCTTTTACTCGTGTCATAGTTGTTTCCCTCACCATTTATTCATCCGAAGTTCAGTTGAGAGTGATTTGTGCATGTTTGAACAATCTTTAATTGCTTATTTTCAAGATGCATATTGCAGATCAATCCCCATTTTCACTGCCACTAGCATATGCCCACTGCTCTGTACTTACTTTCTTCTCCAACTGTATTTTCTTAATTGGTGACACGTGCAGGATTCAGCAGCAGTACGTAATCATTTTGGTACAAATGAAAAAAAATCTGCTGCTTGCTAGCGTGATTGGCAGCTATCCACCAGGCAAAACGCTTTATCCAATTGACAGATTTTATATTTTTCTTTTGCTATGGATCAGACCTAGACGACTTAGGGATTACACAGATATCTTTGTTGTGGTGATGTTCACGGCAATGTCAGCTCCCACTGGGCACCGCAGTTTTCCAACCTGGAAGTCAGCGGACTTTTCTTGTTTTATGAAGTTGTTTTAGATTCCCTTCCATCTCTCGGCTGTAAACATAAAATATAAAACAAATGAAAATTCAGTTGTTTTAATATAACTTTTGACTTTTTATAATTTCGACAAAATCAATTTGAACAACTGCCTCAAGTGTTAAAATAGCACAGACCTTTCATTGTATTAAACAAAACAAAACAACGATATCTAGATTAATTAAAATGTAATTATATTTTAATTTTATTATTTGAGGTGTTTTAATATGTATCTTTCCAACCACATTTTAAAGAAATTTCAGAACCATTTTCTTTGCATCTTTGTCTTACTGTCATGAAACCTATTCTATAATCTTCCCATATAAGTAGAAATAAACTTATAATCAGACCTGTATTTTCGCACAAAACCTTTTGCCGCATTCAAGTGCATATTAATTAGTAACAGTAAGAATAATTTCATAATCAAGAAATAAGCCTATGTCCCCAAGTTTATCTGGGTGTGGTGTGCTAGGAGACACATAAGTGGCAGCCGAAATGTCCTAACACTCCAATGAGCACTTTAAATGGATATGGAAATGGAAAAAAGGACTAAAAGCTTCCATCACGTCCAACAAGACACTGCATGGTCCTAAACTCCGATTGTGTCAGCATCTTTAAACACTGGGCAGAGGTGCGGGTGGCAGAGTGGATATGACAGGCGCTTTGCACGTAACACGTCCTCTCTCTCCTCCTGCGGGACTTTCTACCCAAAGCTCGCCCAGGTTGTGTGAGTGAAAGTGTGAAAGGGGAGGAAGGGCAGTATTGATCAGGAGGGTGTAAGTCTTCCGCTCCTGCAGAGGACAAGCAGCAGTTTCTATGTCTGTGGGTGCGTTGTGAAAATCTATCGATCGGACATTGGGCTACACTTGTCGTCAAAAAACCTGGTTTACAAAGTAGCAGAACAGTGTAGGAGCAAAAAGCATATGGATTAACTGTTATTTCCTTAGCCAGTGACCAAGGATAATTGTTGTCTTACACCAACTGAGGGATGCTGAAAGTTGCATATAAGGCATTCTGTAATTAAAGGGTGGTCGTTGTATCCTCTAACAAATCACCAAGCCACAGATTTTCTTCAGTAATGCCTTAATTAAAAAAATGCCACAGTGGCTTTATAATTTCATGCATTATTTATTCACTCACTTTGTGGTGATGATTAAGCTATTTGTAGTCACATGAGCTGATTGAGGTAGATCACTCCATAAGATAAGTCCAAAGTCATTGTGGACTAATTTGATTAAAGTCCGTGTCTCCCAATGTAAGTCTGAAAACCACCGCTTGAAAATCACTTTCCAAAGCGCTACATGTGGCACTGTGGTGCCCACTGCTCCTGACAAGTTGCCCCCGCAGCACTGAAGGATGGGTCAAATGTAGACGACAAATTTGCCTACAGGGACAAGGAAGTTCAGGTTCAGGTCATTTCGGTTATACCTGCAGGTAGAATTGGTTTGCAGCTGGAGTTGGCTTTATTACATAAGACACACATACATATAACAAACGTATAACGTACATACGTATAACAAACACAGACGTCATAGTTCATAGGAAAGTATACCTAAACCTTACATATTATGACATTTACAAATCAACACAATAATTCTTCTTCTGCTCCACTTATCCCCTTTTAAATCGATACAATTACTTAATCAAGAGGTTAGGATTTGGGGTTAGGGCATTAATTAAGTAGTTAATAAACCTGGATCATTCTTAATTGACTAATCGTTCGTGCTTTACTAAGAATAATTCAAGTGTAGTTACTACAAACTGTTACCAAAAGATTTAAGTTCCTTAAAAGCCTACATTTCCTCAGTCAGAAGTGTTAAATAATAATAAACATTTGTAATGCGGTGAAGTCATTATTCGTTCACTCCACACTTGGTGATGGTAAGCTACTATTGTAGCCACAGCTGCCAGTTTGTGCCATCGGCCCCTCCGACCACCACCGATCATTCACACACACACCACTTTCATACTAGGCAATGTAGGTGAAGTGTCTTGCCTAAGGACACAACGACAGAACTTGGTCCGAGGTGGACTCGATCCTCCGACCTTCGGGTTGGGAGACCAATGCTCTAACCACTGAGCCACTGTCTCCCCAAATGTTGACTTGAGTTCTCCCCTCCTCCTCTGATTGTTTAAGACATGACTAAAGCTTTTACAAAAGGCGCTTAGGTCAGAGCCTTGCCCCTCCTGAGACCTGATTCTCCATTAGCTCGGCATGCACTGGGGTAGCCCGCTTGCCCCTGATGATATTTGACGGGCACCATTAGCGGGATGTGGGAGCTCATCAAGGTGTTTCCCCAACAAATGCCATGCAACAAGACAACAAGTGCAAAGTCGCAGTGGTGGTCGGGACAGCCAATAACAAACACACAGTGCGATGGTGGCTAAGATAACAACCGCATGTAAATCAATAGTGTGCAAGGCTATAGCTTGTTCTGCCTCACACTTATGGTATGTGGGATCTATAGGATGCACTAGGGCTAAGCCAGTGGTGTTCTATGGAAGTATGAACAAGTTTAATATATTAATTTGGACCAGAAACTGGCAAAATAGTACTAACATTGAACTCCTAATATTGTTGTCGCTACAAAGTTTCAGTTTTACATTAGCAACAGCGCTATACACAATATATAACAATTTAATCAAAATCGCAATTTGAGTTGCCACAATGATGAAATCACAAAGGCTGCATTTATAAAGTGTCCTCTGCAAACATTTTTATTTTTATTTTTAATAGAAACCTGTAGTACCCGTAAATAGTTTTCTTTCAAATGTTAACACTCCTGGAGTTTGCATTGTGCACTTCTATCCTATCCACTCCAATCCTAGTTTTTAAACATATATCATAAATCTAAGTGCAATCAGAAAAGTTATCTACAGTATATAAAATATATAATAAAAAACAAAAAACAAATAAATATTACAATTGTGTTGTTTGTTGTTTAAAATCATAATTTAATTCTTAGCCAGTAAAGCACATTCAAATCTGAACTGTATTAAAGAACTTGAAATCAAGTTCATATGGCATGTGGTATTAGGAGTGAGAGCTGGAGCATAGGGACCTGTGAAAGGAGTCCTTAACATGGCAGTTGGTCCCGGCAAACGCAGCCCAAGCCTGGGGGGTTTTTGGGCAGACTGGGCCAGAGCTTGAAGTGCCCCGGGGGAGACTGACTGGATAAATAGTTCACTTAGACCCTCTTGCTCTCTAAGAGGTCACCAAGGAAATCCAGGATGGAGAGGGAAAATAGAGAGGTTTTATGGGCTCTCACAGGACCTGGCTGTTTGTATCTGAGCCCGCCCCATGAATACTGCACAGACTCAAACACACACTTGAAAACAGATACACTCAAGTTTATTTTCATCTCTTTCTCTCAACTAAAGTCTAAACTCTTTGAAAACAGTTTTGCTTAAATCACAAAAACTGTGTTATGAAATAAAGCTTTATTTAGTTAATAAATAGTCACTTAGCTTCACCCACAAAATAGGTGACTCCATTGTGTTTGTGAATCTTCCCAATAAAATATAAATGGATATATGATACAGGGACTGGGAGTGTACTGAAAGCTTTATGCAGTAGAATACACAATACATGGGTTGTAGATACTTGTAAGTAGAGACTTTTGTTCATTCTAATGTAGTTTCAAGTTTTTATTTAGTTTAAATCTTATAAGTCATCAGTATGGTGCACTTTATAAGCCTAAAGAATCCTAAGATAGGGATAAATACATAATTGGAAGGGATCTAAGAACAATATTGTGAGATTGAATACAGCCTCTGCAAGTAAATCTAGTTCATTTTTTTATAAGTCAATATTAAACCATTAAAAATAGGGCAGGGTAATAATAATGCCTCACACATGTAATATGCTCTACATGGTGGACAAATCCTCTCATCGCACTAACTGTAGTCATTACTCATTCAATCAACAATCAGGAAGTAGCCACAGTCTCCCTCACGTAGTCTGACGGAAGCGAGGCTACCAATGTGCACCATCGGCTCTTCCAACCACCACCTGTCACAATCAATACTGAAAGCCATTTTTATTTTGTTTTAAAAATAACACTAGATAACACCTAATCACCCAGCCCTGATTCAACATTATTTTACTACCGGTACTTAACCCTCCAAATGTACATTGGTATTAAAGGAAGAGTTTGCTTATTGCCTTTTGCAGAATACATGTTGACTATAATACATTAGAGAACTGTGTTGTACAGACACTACAGCACATACAAGCCTTCATCAGTCTCTCATTAGACCTGACTAAATCTGGGATGACTCTGTGTGCTGTATTTATCTTTGAGGCTTTTGTTATGACTTTTCAGCACACTTCAATAGTCCAGGCAAACCACAGCACACACGCAGTTGTCCAAATCCTATAGTTCAAATAAGCTCCGCTCCTCACTATTCACAGACGAGGGTGGTAGAGTTGCACTTATTTAGCTAGTAACTTTGTAAAGTAACTTTGTTATGAACTCGTAAATGTCTTCTTACTTACACCATGTTTATACTCATGTTTTTTTGAAGTGATATTTAGCCACATTTTAGTTGCTCTTTCCACACTGAGTAAGTCTACAAGTGACAAAGACCATGTCCTCAGTCTGAGAACATGAACCTTACCAGAAAATATTATTTTTCTTCCGCTGAACTCTTTTGTAACTTTCAGCTTTATTGGATAAAATTTATATTAGTTAGTTTAGTTTCAATTTAGTTTTATTTTCAATATTTTGTTTAGTCACTTTGGAAATACAAAATAGTACATTATTTTAAGACTATGCTGATCATTATCAAACCAAATCTGGCATATTTTTAAGTATCAATGTTCTTCCATAATTTCCACTATTGATTAAGGGAGCAAGTGACAAAAAAACAAAAAATTAAAATGTTATAATTAGATGCAGACAGCAAACAGTGGACTGGGACAAGACTAATTTTGTTTGAATATATAGAAAAACATTTTTTTCCAGCTACCTCTGACCATTTGTTTTAAATCTGAATGTAGGTGCACCTTCCCCCGAGGCCAGTGTCACTGATTGTTATTCTATTATGTTCTGTGCAAACGCTGGGGGCCAAAAGATGATCCTGTCCTTTTGAAGCAATTGTGCTGAAACACATAGGAGCAATATACTGTCATTAGGCTATTACTGAGAAAGCATGTTTAATCCTATGCTATACAACAGGCTCCACGCATCAGTGTAATTACAACGACGTGAAACTATCAGCAAAAGCATTTTTAATTAACTATGACTGAGTGTACTCAAATGACAAATATATTTTCAGAAGGTGACTCGCATAAAATAAACACATGTGTATGTTATTAGGATATGATATTTTTGATGAAATTTTCTCCAAAAATCTCTTTTTGACACAAATGAAACCACACAAAGTACATAGTGTGTAGTTTGGTAATGCAAATTTTATTTTTGGTATTATTATGTAGCTCATGTGATTGAAAACAGAAAATAATATGTTGTCATTACAGTTGGTGAGGGGGTTAATACTTTTGCCTAACAACAAGAAAGTTTTGGGTTCCATTTTTGGAAAACATGTGGGGCCTTCCTCTATTCTGCACTTTTCTCCTTTAATGTTAATGTTATGATGATTATTTATGTTTTGATTTGTTGTATTGTGATTTTCATGTCTTTTTTATTCTGTAAAGCACTTTGAATGACATTGTGTATGAATTTGCTATAAAAATAAACATGCCTTGCCTTGCCTTGAAGAGGTGATAAATAGTTATAACAGTGAAATTAAATACAAAAATAAGGCAATACACAAAACAAAACAAAAACAATACACTGACATCAGAAAATGTATCCCTTTTGCGACTCTCAGTCTCAATTACTGAAGGTAGCTCCTTCTGGACGGTTTGATGTAGCCATAGACGAGCTCTGGTTTAATCCTATTACACATGCTGCACAAAGGGCCTTAAGAGGTTTAGCCACAGAAGCTCACTAGACCCAATCTCACCTCTGTCACTCGCCTTTGGACAGACACTGGTTTTGACAGGGATACACAGCAGATTCACTGTTTATTGTCTGGTCTTGGATAGAAGATAAATATAGTATTAGGATGAATGAAGCGCAGGTGAATGACATGATCCAGCGATGGGTAAGTCAACAGAAGTCTCCATATGTATAATGCAGGTCATGACAGACGTGTGCTAGCACACAACCTAAGCCATTCAAAATCATTACTACAATGTTAGCAATTTAACAAAGTGAGTCAGCCTTGTGCAGCTGTTGATATTGTACTTGTATTGTACTACTGCACTTGTAGATTAGATATCTGTAATTAAACCTTGGCAATATAGGTTTTGATTGAGAAGTGGAAGGAATATTTTAAAAGCATTAAAAGAGTTAAATTGGGGGTATTTTACATATTAGCTCATCTATCAATATAATTCATATTTTTGAAATCCTTATGTTTCTTTCCAAATATATATTGTGAGTATTTAAAGTAATTTCCGGTTGAATTACTACTTACAGAGAACCACTCCTGATGATGACCTGAAGCCAGAGGACTACAAACATTTCCAGAGAATTGGATCGGCCTGTATCTCTCAGGGTGAAATTGCACAGCTTCTTAAATTTATTCAAGATGACAAAAATAAGGTATTTACACTACACTGGGTATACAGACTGATAAAATGTGGGGATGTAACAATATCCATATCTTAAAGTAAGATATTATCATGATGTAGCTCACCGTGTGATATTTATTGAGACATTTTGGACATTAACTGAATTGTAAAATTGCTACTTGTTTTAAAAAGACCTTAGTGCGAATCATTACTGTCATAATCCTTAATAACGCTTATTAACGGTCATTTTTTCATGCCGCCTGCGCTGACATGAAGCAAAGGATCATGGTCTATGTAGTTTCCTCTGTTTTTTAGCTGCTGCAACATGATATTATTGTGAAAACTTTTGACGATACAATATTTATTAAAAACATGCATCCTTACTGTGAGCGAGGTCGCCTCTCCATAGATCTGATCTGTAACTTGGCCTGGTGCTGTTACCTACTTGTCTCCATAACATAGAACTTTCTAGGCAAAGCTGCAATAACATTTACATTTAAAAAAGCAGGAGGTGGTCCCTTCACCAGAAAAGTTAAGTAGTACACCTTAGTTAAACACATTTTAGGATCTTCATTTCAAATATAATACAAACTTAACAATGATCCATTCTCAATCCTCTGTGTTTTTATCAGATTTTAAAATGTGTAACAAATACAAACATTGATTACAGGGAAGTGTTTATGCTTTCCCTACAGTACATACATGTGCTATTTTTAGATAAACACCATAGAAAGTGTGAATCTGTCAAACCAAACTACGGTAGCCTCAAGGGGCCACATGTCCAGTGAAGCACACAGCATTAGGCCCCTACACTAACACACTCACCCCTGACCCTGAGGTGTAGGGAAAAACAAGCAGATATCAGTCAGATGCGTCACTCCACTAAGGACCCTCCTCCGCTAAGGGCTCCTCTAAGTGCCCTTGGACATCCCAGAATCCAAACCAGCGTGTGGACAGTGAACTTACAGAGGGCAAAGAAATCATCTCAAGAGTTTAAATAGTACATTAATATGATATCAACAGCTATAAGCGTGTAATGTAGGTGCATTATAGTGATAATACATTGTTGTGACTCCCCATTTTACATTTCAGTCTTACCCAATTAAGATTAGAGATCAACCAATATGTTTTTATTTTTTCATTACAGATACTAACTGTATATAATTCAGAGCAATCGATGACCAATAAGCTCTGCTGAGATTTTTTCGCTGATATGTACTCTAGACTGAGATCATTTTCTCAAAATTACATAATATGAATTTACTATAAACTCACCCACAGTCCGGTTTTACTACAAATTGAATAGGAGAACTGTGTAGTCACATGTTATGCGGGGTCCTCTTTGTAGTAAAGTGTTCAATTAAAGCTTTATATATATTCTTTAGGCAGCTGGTTAGGTGAAACAAAATATCAGCTTCTTTTCCAGATTGAAGGAGGATAGCCAAAAAGTGACAAAAAAGTGCCAAAAAGTACAAACATCTGTTATCTCTTATTAAGATTATGTAAAATAAAATCTAAAAGAATTCCTCATAACATTACACACATTCTTCTTTTCACTCACCCCAATGGCCAAACAGTATGACCTAAACAGAAACGGCCAATATTAAAGCAATCTTATCAATAACATAAATAACCAAGATAATGTTTTTTCATCCAAACCATATGCTTTTACTGACAGAGAATTGAGTTTTGACCTCTTCATTAAAAAGAACCAAGCTAACGATTAAACATTTGAATTGCAGTGGCCTAACTGTAACTATTATGGTTAACCTGTATTTGTGCTTTCAGGGGATTGTGAAGTCTATGGGCTGCACTCTTTTGTCTCCTCTGCTCTGTCAAATACTCAACAAAGAAAAAAACTATGACCATTGTCAAACTGCATTCGCCTATCTGACCCGGGTATGTACCAGCTGAGAATCATTTCATACATATCTTATATACAATTCACTTAAACTTTACAAAACAAACTTGTGTTGTTTCAGACCTGCTGTCCGAAGAGGGCCTTCCGCAGTCTGTTGGAGCTGATTAAAGACACTGATCCAGGGGCCATCTCTGAAACCACTGTCATTCTTACTCCACATTTGCAAACAGGTGAATAATAGTTACATTAGTGTATAAAAATAACTGAACTTTCTTCACATCTTAAATTAAAAGTAACTTTGACCAGGTACAGTGTAGAAATATCAAGTACTTGTATAGTAGCAGAGGCAAGGTAATTATTGCTGATGCAGATAGGGGTTATCTTGTCATGGTATAATGGTAAACTACTAGCATCTGATTTCACTTCAGATATATTTAACTAAAAATATTATATATATAGTTATAGGCTGCATTCATCACGTGACATCGCAACTTTCTAGCAGTCAAAAACTGAGCTCAGGTTGGAATTTTATGGTGGAATTTACTGTTTAACTGTCAGATTGCACATTATTGAACTGGTTTATGGTTAATATCTCAGTAATTACTGGGCCTATCCACATGAAACAAGTCACAACCTTGAACACGGAAATACTTTTTTTTTTTTTTTTTTTACAATAACTTCTGAAAGTGCTACTATTATTCAACTTGCTTAATTATTATTCCAAATTACTAAAGCACTTTTCGCTTTTGACATTCTAGCCTTAACAGATTTTCTAATTACAATTGTCACGTCTACATCCTTATGCTGTTATTTGGCTCCCCCTGGTGTTCACTGCGCATTGCTTCACTCCAACTATTTTACCCTATTCTTTTGACTATTCCCCCAGCTGTGCTCAGGCTGGATGCAGACCAGGCAGCGTGTGTGGGGCAGTCCCTGTCCTCCCTGCACTCCCAGCTGTCCCGTCTGCCTGTACCCTACACCTCAGAGCAGGAGGACCTGTACGGCCTGGGACGATGCCTCTTCGCTCTAACCGCGTTCACCGAACCCTTTGTGGAGAAAGTGAAACTAAACAGCAGCAAATGGGTCACGGCCAAAGAAGACGAGGAGCTCAGAGTGGAATTACTCAAGTTGTAAGTTCTGTTTGATTATTTAAACATTTTGTTTTATTTTGTGTGCAGTGAGAGACATGCTGTTTTTTTCCCCCTGGGTAAGACATTTCACTCCAATTGCCCACATCAGTGTACATAGAAAAGTGGCTGGGGGCGGTGAGAAGAGTCAGATTTGTGTATCTTCTAACAACAAAGGACAATTATGAATGAAAATTGCAATCTACGTCAAATCCTTCAGCTAAGGCAGTCGAGACCAAGACTAACAACAAGATCATGGAGCTGTGTCCCAGAGCGCAGAGCTGCAGTGCTCACGGCTCCTGAGGACATGCCCCAGCGGCACTGAAGGAAGGTTCAAAAGCAAAGGACAAATTTCAAAATCAAAGGACAAATTTCCCTAAATAACAATAAAATGTGCTTTAACCTTAACTTTACATGTAGGGCTCGGAAATTAACACAATTTTGATCAAAAACTTGTTTTTTAAATCAAGAGGTCTAGAGCCCATCTCTGTCTGAAAAAGCATGTGGCTTGGAGCAGAATTCAGACTTTGGAGGAATAAATGGGGCAAATTATTGTCTAAAATGCCACTGCTTACACATTATTAAGTTATTAGTTAGTATTTTTGTAGACCTTCAAAAAGCATTTGATACATTGGATCATTGGTCATATTGCTGGATAAGTTACATAGATGTGGCATTAGAGGAGTTGCACACCAATGGGTAAGCAGTTATTTAAAAGATAGACATCAATTTGTTCAAATAAATAATACTAAATCAGATGTGCGTAAAATAAGTTGTGAAGTGCCTCAAGAGTCAGTCCTTGGGCCAATACTTTTCCTAATTTATGTTAATGATATTACAACTGTGTCTTCGCTATTAAAATGTATCTTATTTGCAGACGACACAACTTTATTTTATTCTGGAGATAATATTAAGGAAGTTCTAATGGTTGTTGAGAATGAATGTAAGAAAATAAAAAATTGGTTCTACTCTAATAGATTGTCACTTAACATAGGCAAAACAAAATGTATGATATTTTCTAGTAGGAAAAAAAAATGTTAATGTGTCATTAGTTATTGAAGGAGAAGAAATACAAAAAGCACAAGAGTATAAGTTTTTGGGTGTCTGGATAGACGAACACCTGACATGGAAACCACATATTGATCATGTAAAATAAAAAATTTCACAGGTTATAGCTGTATTATACAAAGTTAAAGAGTCACTAAACAGAACTGCATTGAGGTTGTTGTACAATTCACTGATTGTTCCATATCTAACTTATTGTATTGAAGTTTGGGGAAGTGCTTGTAAAACTAATGTTAACCCAGTTTTCCTTCTGCAGAAAAGAGCCATAAGAATTATCAGTGGATCTGGCTATAGAGATTCGACAAATCCTATATTTCTGCAGCTAAAGACCCTGAAATTTGGTGAATTGGTAGAACTTGGTATGTTAAAGGTCATGCATAAAGCACATAAAAGCATTACCTACTAATCTACAAAGACTATTTATCAAAAGAGAAAGTTGTTATAATTTAAAAGGAACTGAAATCTTTAAAAAACCCAAGTATAGAACAAAAACAAAGGAAACGTGTATTTCAATTAAAGGTGTTGGCTTATGGAACAGTCTAGATGAACAAATCAAAACTTCAAAATGTATTAAATCATTTAAATATAAGGTCAAATACTCTCTGCTGCAAAAATATGAAAAGGCTTAGTAATTGCTGTTGTTTACAGGTAATTACTATAATATTATGAATTGTTATATCATCCAAATTATGCTGTATTTTTATGTATCACACATGGAATCAAAACGAAGAAGAGCACCAAATATACAGTACATGTAATGTAAAGCTTAGAGTCTAATAGCAGTAGATAATCCATCAAACAAAAAACATGCTTTAAGGTTTTATCAGCTTCACTCTTAATGCAATCTGGGTGAAGTAACCCACTGTATCACTGTTGCACCACTTTTTTAATAGTTACATTAGGCCTTATTAAGATAAAGATTGAAACATTTAAGCTTTTCTAATATTGTCCATTTACAGCTGCATGAGGAGTCTGCGGGAGCCATTATTTGAAGCTCAGTTGTGCAGGAACAGCACATCTCCACTTTGGCTGTTTGCTAATGATATAATGGTACAAACACATCTTCATCATGGGTTTATCTGATCAGTTATTGGCGCTAACTTTGACACCTTTCTACAGATGACACTTTGTGAAGTCCAGGGGCCGCTTCCAGACATTTTATTTTTTAACTCTTTGAGGAAACACATCCCAGAGAATGATCAGTCTGTAGAGTCCAGAGCATGTGTGGCCTACCTGCTCTTTGTCCAGCAGATCACAAGAGACAGCTTTCCAGCTGTATTTAGGTGAAAGATCAGATGTATCAGATTCACTTCCCTATTATACATAGTATAATATTCTATTTGCCTAATTAACATTGTCATGTATTTGCTTGCAGCCCTGTATTTATTCTACAGTGCAACATGCAGTACATTGACCAAATGCTCAACAGGTAATTTAAGTTTTTACATTGTGATTACTATCCTTATAAAAGCAACAATAAAGTACAATAATACATGTTTTTATTACATTACAGCCAAAAAGAATCCCACTTACTCAAAGGACTGGTAAGAAGACATTGCTAGCCAGACATATTCTGTTGTACTTGTTTTCCATAGACCCAATTTAAGGATGGGATGAGACAGAATTCCCACAAGATGAGACAAAACTGGGCCTGTCACGATGACAAATTTTGAAGTTCGTTATATTGCCGAACTAAATATAGACCATAAATGATAATACTGAAACTAATTTACGCCACTGACACGATAACCAAAGAGCAGACTTAAACCAAAACATATTCAAAATGTACAATATTGTTAAAAAATTATGAGCTGCAATAAATAGCAGAATGTTATTTGGTACTTTTTACTTACACTTTTGTACTTCGTTTGCATTTGTAATGAGTCATTAGTCAGTTATTAATTCAACCTTTTATAGCTTAAATCGTTAGATCATATAGCCAAACAATAATCAAAAATGTCCCAGTAATGCAAAGAAAATATACACACGATAAATATTTATCCAAAAATATATGCTTCCAGTTTTCATATATTGACATAACTTTTAATTACTTGTCAATACTGGGACCATAGAAAGATGAGATTTAACTATTTTTTTTTTTTTTTTTTTTTTTTTGTTGTCATAACTATTTTTTTTTTTTAGATTTTTTTTTTTCTAAAACTTTTATTGTCAACCTAATAGTTATCTTTGTCATCTTTGTCACTTTCAGGCCCTGTACAAAATCAGTTTAGAGACTATTGAGGATCGCAGTCTGTCTGTGAAATTACTAGAACTCAGCACTTTCTGCAGTGTTTCACAGGTATGTTCAATATAATTAAATAATAATAATAATTAAAAAAAAAAAAACAACAGTACTTTTCATAGATTTGCCAATGTCTTTCCCACTATTTCTTTTTTACATTTAGAAACTTTGTTATATTCTTCGAGAGTGCCCAATTAAACATTTGGTAAGTAAAGAATAACTAAAAAACTACAGTCAATTAAACCCATAACAAATTATTTAAGTAAATGTGTGATTTTCATTTTTCTAGAAAGAATCTGGACTCCAGATTTTACAGATTTTCATTGACAAATTAGATGCTGAAGCCAAGCATAAGTTCTTTAGGTAAGAGAAGTCTCATTCATTATATTTTTTATACTGCAAAATTGTAGACCAGTGGTTTCAGAGTACCACCAGGTCTAAAACTGGACTATTCTAGGTCTAAACTAAGGCAAAAATTGACAAAAATATGTATTAAATTGAATTGCGTAAAAGTTCACGTACCATGTTAAGGAGCTTGCGTACCCCATCTTGAGAACCACTGATATATTTCTATTATAGATGCATGTTGAAAACCAGCAACCACTCAGGCATAGAGGGCTTCATAGTGAAAAACATCAGGAATGAAGTTGAATTCTGCTTAAAGGTAAAGAAAATTTCATAAAATCAGATTCATGTTTTTTTTTTTTATTTGATAATGTACAAGTCTGAAGTATTTGGATTAAATGCCGTGTTTTGGTTCTGCAGTCTGGAAATGAAAACAAATGGTTCCTGGGACCTGAGCTCTCACTGCTGTTGGGGCTGGTGCTGTGTTTGCCTCATGGTTCAGAAACAGATCTGCTAAACAATATGGACAAGTGAGTGCTATAAAAGAAGTTTACTAATTGAATAGATAAAAATAGTCACAAAATCATAGGGACCAAAACAGTCTTTAAACTATCCTTTGTTTCAAAATTGTAGTTTTGATATTTAGATAGTTGGTATTTAGAAGACAGTATTATTGCTGAGTATGTGTGAAAAGAGAGACAAATACCAATGCACTGGTATCTACTACAACTGAGGCTCATGTTGCAGATTAAAAACTGGGTACTACGCACAATACTACTACTACAATATATAACTTATTTTACCTGATAAATAAGAGTATGATGCTTTGATTGTTGATTCTGCAAACATCTGCACTGCTTCTCAGTCTTTTATGTTTTTCCCCCCCCTTTTTTATGTGTAAGCAATCATTTTTGTTTTTAACACAAATCTGATTGGTTAACATACCTGCCAATCAAGCCCTCTGAAATCAGGGAGACAGGATACAGCCCCAGATCCACTCGCCTTTGTAAAGTTTTGTCAAAGCATGTGGTTCTGACTGGCCAAGTAGCAGGACGATCCTGTCGAAGACTCAACCCACAAGCCTACGTCACTCATGCTCCCACACAGCCTTTTTCCATGAATATACAAAAATAGAATACGCAAATATGGAGAAGTGTAATACTCTCTCTATACTATATACACTATCTAACTTTTTGTGTTGTATGGTCTGCTATCTGCTTGTCGGTTACTGGAATGTTCCACAGCATGGCATTAAACCTGTCTCTCTTGTATTCATTTTATTATGGGTCTTTTTATTGCTCAAAAGTACCTTAGAAACATTCATTCTAGGAGTGAGCATTCTCACCTCTCCACAGATCTGACCTGTAACTTGGCCTAGTGGCATCTACTGCTCTTCTTCTTAGATGGGCTTAATGCCAAACTGTGGAACATTTGAGACAAAGCAATAACACGTCTATGGAGACAAACAGGTAGCCGACCTTCTACCAGAAAAGGTTCACAGTACCTTTAAACAATATACCCATCAAACTGTCCATGGGGCAATAAACTTGACTTGAGCTCGCTTAATCCTTGTTTGTCACTTTGTTGGGAAGAAACAACCTGATTTTCTTGGTATTTCTAGAATCATGGAGAGCCTCAATCTTTTGCGTTATCTTCTGCTTCGAGGCAAAGAGTTAACAATCCAAGTGAGTACCATCTCACATATACAATGCGTATCTAGTTAAAACCAATGTCCAAAAGCCCTTACCATACTGTATTTTTCAGACTGCAGTATGGACAGAGCTATGCAGGTTTAGAAATGAGTATGTTAAAATGCTCCGAGTTTGTCTCAGCTTATCCAGAGCTTACTACTCCTCTCAACTCAAATCACTGCAGGAGGACCGCAAGCTAAAGGCTCAAGGTAGGACTGCAACTTGTTCAATTTGCTTTACACCTGTTTATATAGTGTGGAAATAAATACAAAATCCTTTGTCACTTCTTTAGACAAAATTAAGAGATGTACAAATTACAAAACAGTTTCCCATTAAAAATCAAGACCATTTTCAGGGTGTTTATTGACAGAACATGACAAAAACAAGTCTCTTCAGGGTCCATAGTGCAGGGAAAATAAGCTGGACAAACACAGCCGGTAAGTTTACGGAGAACACAGGCAGGACACAGTATTACACAGGCTATATAAACTTAACCTATATAACCAGATATTATGTGAAACGCAGGGTGAAAATACTAAACCTGGCAAATACTGGCACTCCTGAATTGCCCTGATATATACTGCAAGCAGGTGAGAACCAGGCAAGTATGACATTTAAAAAAACCAAAAGCCTTTTTCAGCCTTCATATTTTTTACTATACATGACAAAACTTAACCTTCATATGTGAAAAATTACTAGGAAATACATACTGTACATAAAGGAAAAGGTGATTTCTTGTGTAAAAAAACAAAACAAAAAACAAACTACAACATGTAATTGTGTGTGACATTTTGCCAGTATTTTTTCTCTGGCTAAAACTGGGTGTACATTATTAATAATATTAAAAGCTCTCTTTTTATTGCTGCCCACTCCAGAGGTCAGAGCTGCAGCCGGAGACAAAGTATTACTTCAAAAAATCAAATTGCAAACAGGAGAAAGTATCCAGTCTGTCTCCAGAGGTCCAGCACCAGGTAAAGAGGCATAAACATGATTAGTTCATGTTTATAAGGATAGGTATAGAGGCATTGAATATGCATTTTGTCTTTTCAAGAAAGTGACAACACATAATCTAAATCACAACAATGCTATCAGTTTTCTTTTTGACTTTTTTTTTTTTTTTGGTATGTTTCAGGTTTTACAGAGTGCCATGGTAACCTTTGACCTGATGGAGAGCCTTATTTTCCGCATTGAGGAGATTACAGAGGAAAGAATAAAAATTTAAAGGTGCACAAATGTAACTTTTCTCAAGGAAGGTCTGTCATCTGCTTGTCTTCATGGAGATGTTACTGCTATACCTGGAATGTTCCTCAGTATGGCTTTAAAGTGATCTATTTCCATGGAGACATGCATGTGACGCCATGAGGCAAGTTATAGGTCAGAGTTGTGGAGACTAAGAATGCATGTTTTTAAATTAATGTTTAAAAACACCTCAGATTGAATAAATTATTTGATAAACTCTCCACCATAAAAACAAAACCGTTGACATTAAAGTGTGATTATTATAATTATTTTGTAGATTAAAAAAAGTCTTCCCATTCTTTATAATTTAAAAATAGCCAAGAGGGAGGCCAAGAAACTAGTGGGGATTATATTAGGGGAGTACCGTATATAATTTTATATATAGAATAGACTACTATTTATTTTCAAAGGATAAAATGGATGGCTAAAGCAGTGTTTTCCACAGGTTTATACTGAGACTATGATGGCACAAGCTATCCTTATTTGAATCATCTTATTTAATACAATTTTGGGGGAATAAGTCAATAAATTGCCTCTACTGATCAAAAGAGCATTCATTACAGATTAAATATAGTTACTTCTGTATGTTCATGACTATACCACAAGCATAAAGTATTATTTGTATTACCACATTTTTGTACAACCTTATTTGACAATTGGAGGCCACCGTAGACCCTTCTACTAATGGGAAACTCTGGCAAAAGGTATTTATGGCTGAGTGAAGAAGACCTAATCTTTTGTTGCTTTAGTAACTTTAACCGTCTTACCCCATTTGCTCCTTAAACTGACAAACTTAGAAACTTTTGGTTAATAAAAGAAAAAAAAGTGTTTATTTGCTCTACAATAAAACAAAAACTCACAAACAGTGTATGAACTGAATCTAAAAATGCACATTAACATTCAGAGCATTACTGGAGTTTTATAACATATCTCTAAGCATCTCCCACACAGGGCTGTTCTCAATGATACGGGCGCGAGCCAGGGACAGCCGGTCTCGAATGTTGTCCACGTGAGGTTTACTAGTCGCCTAAAAGTGGGCTTCTCTTAGTTCAATTAACAAAGAAAGAGAGACAAAAACTACCAGGTAAATTGGGTGTTCTAATGGACTTACCTTGGCAATTTTAAGCATTCCTTTGACTATGTCAATATTATTTCTCACAGGCAAGATCCGCAAGTTGCTCCCAAAGAACCTAAAAAGAAAAAAAACAAAACAACTTTTATTTTCAAACTACATAGAAAATTCTGTAACTTTGGCCATTTTTCTCCTGTGGTGTTAGCATAGCTTAATTTTAGGGAGGGGGAATTCTCAAACTATGGTGTGGGCGGCCTCTGGTGGTGCATGAGGCCCACTGCAGTTTGAGTATTAGTTTAAGTTAGACAACTCTATTAATGTTTTTGTCCTCCTTTGGGTTAATCATTAGATTACTTCTCATGTTTAATCCTGATTTAGCTTTGATAAAGTCCAGGTTTAGATCTGGTGGTATGTCAAAAATCAAATATATTTCATTTTTTTCCTTGGTGTTTGGACATAATCTTATGTGCTCCCTGTTTGGTACTGGTCTTGTACCTGTGTTGAATCAGTGAGAGTGTCTCCATTTCTTTAGGTCCGTTGAAAGGGGCGTGAAGAAGCATGAAGCTATTACGATGGACTTGAACGAATGTATTCAGCTTCTCAACAAGAACAGACTCCTGATGCTGTGGATCTTGTGGGTCAACCAACAGAAATGCTGTACCTGTAGCACAAGACACCAGTGGCTCTGAGCTCAAATTGAATTAAATGTTGTTATTCACATGTTATTAGCCAAAGAGTGTCAGGAATAAGCTCCTAATTTTGCTCTTATCCTTAACAGACATGGATTTACATGATGAAGATACACAAATATTTAACAACCTCATCATTATTTGTTAAGAATCTCACAATTAAACATTTAAATTTAAACTAAAAGGATTCGCAATGTGGAATGAATTTAATTTGTCCCTCAAGATAACAAACAAGACATACATTTTCTTACTTATTGGATTACTATAAATCTTAGTAAACAATATGTTAGATTTACTTAACAAAGAATGACTACTTTTATTTTAACTCCATAGAAACACACACACATCTTGAAGGAAACATATGCTCAAATCAATATATCTTCTACAAGTAAAAACTGTAAAATGATGTATTCTTAATTACAAAAACATTGCACATGATAGCCAAGTTGTTCATGTTGTTTTGTCTTCAGGATTCAGCCTCACTTCCGGGTTGCCAGTTTCATGTTGAAATCCATAAACATAAAACATAAAATGACTCCTTGATCTGAATCTTTAGACAGTTTTTAGGTTTAGGCACTGGTAAATCAAGTTCAGTTGTGACTGTAGTACCTTTTTTCAAAAACAACAGCGCCGGTAGCATAGTTATTTTAAATGAGACTTACCTGAGAGAGGGAAGATAAAGGCCCCAGTCTCCACACTGTCTGTGAATCTGATGCGCTGCTGTTCAGCTTTGAGCATTTTCACAGTGTCATGGTTCTAGTAAAAAAAATAATAAAATAAATAAATAATAAATAAAAAAATAATAAAAATAAATAAATAAATAAGAGTTGCGTTGAAATCTCTTACAACTACTCAAAGAGCTACTTAGCTTTAGAGTTACTTAGCATGCACTAGCTTGTTAGCAAACACCAATTTTATAACAAAAATACAACTTTGAGATTTACCTGTAGAGAATTGCTGACTATTATAGTTGTCTTCCACTGAGTTACATTTTCTTGATTATATGGTGCTGCCATTTTAACTTTTATAAAATAATTTCGATAAACCATTAGCTAAAATATAACACGTAAAACGGACACACACATTTTCCTCAATGCATGTTAAAGCGCGGATATGCCAACGTAACCCGCCAGAGGGTGCTGTTTCAAAAAAAAAATTAATTTTGTTTTGTAGTAGATTTATTAGGCTAAATAAAGTGAATTCTTGTGCTAGTCTGTACCATGAATCTATATTTCTTTGGTGTGTATGGTATGGATGTGTACAGTACAGAACAATGGTTGGGGATAGGTGGTAGGTGAAAACTGAAATTTTCTGAGCACTGGATGCAGGATACAGGATTACTCAAACATGCATCATAATACATTTTGGGGTAAACTAATGAGGAAACACTGTTATAGTATGGTTAAGAGTCAGTCATCAACGTCAATGCATAATATGTCTTATTTAATACCTAATGGGCATATGTCTACTCTATAATAATAACAATAGACAAACCACATTTTCTCAGAAACATGAACTTTATTTTAAATATCATGTAAATACAAGCCAAGAGGAAGGTATTTGGAAACTCCAATCGACTTAGAGAAAGCCCATGAGAAAAAAAGTTCTTAAGCTTTTGTTTTTGTCTAAAGACGCAAAATCCACATCTATTGAACATTCAAAACATACAAAAATATCTGCATGCATTATGTTTTATTTGTGTCAAGAAATATCCACTGAGATCTAAATCCAAATAGTTCAAATTCTACTGTTAAAATGGCTGCTGCTCGTATTAATAAATTAAGACAATATTTTTTTATTAAAGGCGTCGACAGTGTAGGCTCTTATAGGTTTCTGTAGGGTGACCACCGTTTAACTGTATATCAGATGGTTAGTGTATCATCATCTCACTAATTTTGTTCCCCGTTTTCACCGAACTGTGAATAAAATGTAGGCTATGCTATAAAAGTGTGATTATTGTGAAGAAAATTGTGTAAATGTGCAATGTTTGGGTGTCATTCTAGCTTAAATGAGACAATTATTGATTTGGCATAGGCTATTATTTGCCAATAGGGGTCAGACAAAAAATTACTATAACATAAGATTTGTTCAGTAGTAATATCATGAATTGCCTATTGGTAAATCGCCATTTAGTGCTATGTTTTGGTAGGCTGCACACACAAAGCCAAGTAGTGACAGTACTTTTTTTTTTTTTGCTTAAAGAAAGTAGTGTAGTTACAGTAGCCTATTTAATGCAGTTGTCATTTGTTTGGGCTATCAAAATGAATGTATTTCAGGCTGTACATGTTGTGGTTTAAAATACTGTTGTAAATATGTAGGACTATTTGTTCCTAAAACAAGCGAATATCATAGAATATCATGTACAATGTATCGATTATCGTATATCTTATCGTGAGCATGTATGGTATTGTAAGGGACCCTCTCATTCCTAGCCTTATTTAACACACATGTCCTTAATATCAATATGCATTCTGGCATAGCATGTTTCTATTCAGTTGAAAGTGAATCCACTTATTACTCCTTTTTGAGGTGGTCACCCTGTCTGTGCTTCTCTCAGTGGTGCGTCTCCAGCTCCACGATAGTCCACTCGCCTTGTGGTGACGCCGCATCCTCGGGCGAGAAGCTTGTCACTGTGATGCTGGTAGACGAGTCCTCCAGGGGCGAAATCAATTCCGCCCACCTCTTAAACGATTCCTTTTCCGGCGAAAGAAAAGCCTGAGTGTCCGCACAGTCCCGAGATAGAGATAGGGTTTGTTTGATAAGATACTGTGCCAAATTAAGCTCCTCTGGCACTGGGTTTATTACGCCAAGATTGGACTCATTTTCGTTCAAGAGCTGCCTAAGCAAGCTCCAGTCTTTTTCTGCAAATTCGCTATTTATTTCGGTTTCTTCGTCTTCTTGGATAGGCTTTTGCGCGCAGTTCTCAAAGGATTCCCCCACATCCATCTCGTAAATGGGAGACAACGCTTTGGCAGATGGTCGACGGTCATGTTTGCAGATTTGCTCCATTCTTTGACAAGCACTGTCTCCTAAAAATAATTGACAATACTGCGAGTGACAAGCTTTTTCACAAGTCCATTATTTCAGACAATTTGGGAGGAATTGGAGCAAGATAAATAACCAAAATACAGTCAAATGTACCCTTAATGCAACTGCTGCCTTATACAATACATCCATATCTTGACATTCAAGGTCATGAGAAATGTACATTGTGTGATTGTACAATAACAACCCTGCTAAACCATTCAGAATTAAAGGTAGACAGTTGCTCTAAAGGTAATTCACAAAAGGAGTATTTTTCAGTATCTCTTTGTCCACATAAAATAAATTTTGCACCATAATGCCAGCACCAATGAAGCTGTAGTTCTTATAAAACATATCTTCAAGTAATAAAATATCAAGACTTAACTTTCACAAAACTTGCAACAACCGTGCTTCACATGGCACAAAAATAGTTTACAATGTCATGAATTTTGTTTTTTAGTTGTTTGCGGGCATGGAAAAGATGAAATGTCAATAAAATATGATGCAAGACTTAACTGTATTGTAATAGGTGCATAAATGTGTTTTTTCTTTTCTGAAGTTTTCAGTGAAAAAAGAGACACTACCTACAGACAATTCACAAAGTATACAGACAGAGGAGCCTACAGATAAGATACAAATTCTACTCAACTCAAACTCTACACAACTTAACACAAGAAAACAAAGGACATTATTTTCTAGCACAGTCTACTGGATATGGCACAATGAATAACACAAAGAACATAAAAGGGTGTAAAACAAGTTTAATGGCTGCATGCATGGTGCAAAAGAAACAACAGAACAGAAGCTGGAGATGGGTGCATCGTTAGAAAACAAAGCAAAGGGTTCATTCTGTTTAACAGGGTTTCAAAAGCAGTGGCAGTTGTATTATTTTGTAAAGTTTGTAAGTTGTTTGGTCCAATTGCATATTTACAGATTTCTAAGATGTTTGTTTTAAGCATTTTAACATCAATAGTTCATTTAAAAAGTACAGTTCAAGTGCTGTAAGTATAGACATGACTTTGCCCCTGAGAAATGTGCACACTAAATTAAATTATTTAAAGTGGCTGTCATATATACGAGTTTACATTTATACAAAAAAATACATTCAAATTTAAGCACAACTTGAACATAAATAACGGCACATAAAATAATACATAGTGAACTATTGATGCTAAATTGCCATAACAAGCCTCTTTAATCACATCAGATTAGACATCAGCACTGCACTGAATAAAACAACAAAAATAATATATTTTATGTACATAAAAGTGCATTTGTTGTAATATCAGAGCCTTGTCACAAGGCATTTTTAAGTGAGTACAATTATACAAGTCTTGGTGCACTCCCTTTTGTTAATGATTGCACTGAAGGGAAATCTATGGTGGAAATGCAATGATGGGTCTAATTTCCATCTTCAAAGGATATATGGGTGGCAAATTCAAATGTATTACTATCACTATTAGGGCTGCACAATATATTTTTACTCAAAGAAATGTTTGAATTAAAAATATATATATTCCAAGTTTGAATGTGGTACCAGTGGCGCAGCTTGGGATATGAATAAGCCATGAAAACATGACTAACTCAATATCCTTTTTTGAAAGGGGGGTGTTTATGAACAGAGACAAGGCTAGTGCAAAAGAGGGTTTAATTTTGCAAACCTTAATTTATGGGAAAAGAAGATGGGATTGGATTTAGGGATAATTTGGAAGGGGTCCATGGATATTTATACATTACCTGCTGGAGACTGTGCACCCTGTTGTGAGGTCAGTTGAGGTTCGTTTAAGTCTAGATGCAATTCGGCTTTCTTGCTTTCTGTTGGATTTTTACGTGAGGACACATTGTTGTAGTGTTCAGTGTTTCGTAAATCAAGATGACATGGCCGCTCTTGGGGTGGGTCCTGGGGAGGGCAGGGGGATATGTCTTCTTGGGTATTATTAACCTGCTCCTGGATTTCAGTTAGAAATACAGACTTGTCATCCTCATTAGTTTTGTGCTCTAGTGAATGTCCAAGATGGCTGTCTTTCTCCTCCTCGTTAACTGTAGTGTCTGGTTCAAAAACATCACATGGCGTTATAGCAGCATCTGGCTTTTGCTGAGCAGTTTCACCTCCTTCTTCACCCAGTTCTTCACATTCATCAACAGAAAGCAGTACGGATCTACGGAAATTTGACGTCTGGTACTGCTCCTGGTTTTCCTGGTCTATGCTTTCATCATCAAAAGCCAGGTTCACAATTCCTTGAAAATGTGGGGATGTTTCTGTTTTGGGGATAACTTCAACTTCGGATTTTTCATCCTCTGTTTCTTCCTCCTCCTCTTCCTCGTCTTCAGAGGAAAACAATTGGTGTTCCGGAACGCTTTTCACCTACACATAATCACAACATCAAACATAAATCAAACATAAATGCAGATGGGTGAATTAAGCTAATAACACTGTATACCTCTAAATAACATAATGCTTGAACACATGTGGACATATGCATCATTGTTTTTGGGGGACTGTTACATCTTTTTTTTACTTAGCTGTCAACATTTAAAAGGTATTATGATCACAACTGAATAGTTGCCTGCATATAGAGGACACATACAAGTTTTTCCCATTGTCAGTATATGGCAATAATTGGCTGCAGGTGCTGGGGTTTAGGTAGTGAGGTTTCAGATCAGAGAGGCCTTTTAGGTTTAAACCAACAAGTTTTCAGCACTGAAACGGGCAACCCAAATGAGAGACTCATGTGAGGCTCATTCTGCTTTCTGATCTTATCACCAAATGACAACAATAAACAACTTAACAACATCCATGTCCAATGTTTTTGTAATGGTTTTGCAAGAATAAACCAACATCTCAGTTGTTACCAATAAAAGCAAATCTGATATGAACATGTTTACCTTGATTCTGGGAATAGATACATAAAAAAATACAGTTTTGTATGCCCTCCCTTTAGCTACTGCTCAAATTAAAAAATAAACAAGAATTATGCAGGCTTTTAATAAACTCTTTGTACAGCTTATTTTGTGGGAGCAAGCGTTTTGAGCTCAGAGTAAAGAGATTAACTAAAATGCAGGATTACGCATATCAAATGTCTTTTCGAGAAGGATACAAAATTACAGTTTTTACCGTTACTGTGGCTTCAACTTCAGAATGCTCCTCCTCTGCTGCCGCAATCTCGTCTCGATGCAACCAAGACCTCGGCCTTTGTCTTATCGCCTCCTCGTCGCTCGTCGTCTCCATATCTCTTCCTCGCATTCGGACCTCGACTCTCAAACCACTTTCATACATTTTGAGCTCCTCTGGCGTGCTTGTATCACTGCTACTTCGGCCCAGGAAATCGTGGCATCTCATTGTACCGCACTTGGACACGCCCCTATCATTGGATATATCATCATCTTGTGAACCACCTGCATCATAGTCCTCTGATCGGGGTTTAATGTCGTCTGATGAGGTCGCCTGGCTTCCCGTTTCCGATTCCGGCGTACATTGAGGGTGCATGCTGCTCCAGGAGTCTTCCAAAGGAGTAGTACTGATACTGCAAGGTGTACCTGTTAGGGGGCGGTCTATCTCTTTAGGTGAATTAGTATCATTGGCTTGATTGGAAACGTTTGATTGTGTTTTTTGCTTAGCATCTATAGCAGGTATAGGCATCTCTACATTGGCTGGATTTACTTGGGGAGCACATTTAGCTGCCTGGACAATTTCTTTTTCAGCTGTAGTTTTTTCCAAATTTTCTTTTAAATCTAATTGAAGCAAATCTCCATCGCCTTTGCTTTCTGTCTGCATAGGTTCCTCAATGCATACTTTAGGTTTCTCCTCTGTAGCATCATCAGTCCGAACAATAGCTACTTCAGCTCTAGCATCCTGATTTTTAACATTTCCTGTCTCATTCTCTTTTGTTGCTAATTTCTTGCTAGCCGTAGTTGTTATTTTGGTGTTGGGACCAGATTTTGATGAAGCTGTGTCAGAAGTAGCAGTCTTAGATTTTGGTCCTGGTTTGGCAGTAGTAGCTGGAGATTGCTTAGCGTTGACTAAGGAGGACTTGACGCTAGGTTTAGCGCTGCCTTTAGCTGAGGGTACTGGGGCTGAAGCAGGTTTTGTTGTTTTCTTCTTTGGAGCTTCACTAGACGTTTTGTCCACAGATGGTTTGTTGTCTTTTTTGTAGGAGATGGAGGCTTTTTTGAGGAAATGCCATTTCTGGAGGCTAAAATAAACAGAATAGAGGTTATATTTTTTCATCCATGTTAAAAGGACACAATATTTTATAACATAACTTTTTTTGGGAAAATAATGGTGAGTAAATTCAATTGAGTAAAAGCCAGTAATATCAAACAAAATGTTTGCGTCCATGTTTACAGAAATGTTTTAATATGTTTTTAATATGTATGCCATCCTAGGTCAATGTTGTGTAAACAATTGAAAAAAAAATACTGTACAATAAGACCATAATTTTAAAATGAATTATCTACATGCCCCAATGTGTTCTGATGCTTAGAAATAAAACAAACACGTTTTGGTATCTGTAAATTAACAATAGTCACTGTACAATGGTAAAAGGTTATTTGTAGTATTATGATAAAGGTCTAACCATAATTGTCTGATGCTCTTCCTTTGGTGTCTGCTTTCATCACTGTAGTGGTTGTTTTCTCTGCTCCAACTGTTTTGACTTTACTGGTCTCTCTGACACTCGGCTTGATTGAAGAGCTACAAGTGAAAAATGGTACATTACAATAAATTAAAGATGGTATGCAATACCTAAGAGGATATTAATGAGGTAATTTAAATATATACTGTAGTAGGCCACTGCTTATGTCAGTATCCTAAATAAGCTGCAGTAATTATATAAATAAAAATAATATTATCCTGTGTCATCTCTTCTATTCCAAAAAGTTTGCTTTGCAGAAGTACACTGTCATCTTGAAAAGCTTGCCTCTCAGATGCCTTGACCCAAAAATGAGAATCTGCTAATATGAATTGCTGATTTCAGGGACACTATGAAATATTTATGTGGGTTCTTAGTGGGTGATGGACACTAAAAAAGGGTATTTTTCTTTAACACTTTCAACACTTTGGGCCTAATAAAAATCTGTCTAATACTTAAATCCCTTTGACAGGAAGATGACAATATATCATTTATAGTGAGCCATTTTACAGTATTAATGCACACTACTGTATTGATCTGTGAGTTGAAATTTGAGCTGAAAAAAGCATATATGCCTAGGATTGTGTAAAATTTGAAATATAAGGGAGGACAATTTAATGCAATTATATATTCCTAAAGCTTATATTTATAAATAGCCCTGTCAAAAATGCAAAACATTCAATTGGCCCATGCCAACAACTGGTTACATTCTTACCCTTAAGACCCAATAGAGCATTTTAATTAAACACAAATGGAATACAAAAACATTACCGACATTGTATACCATGCGTAAACTCAGAAGAACAAAAATATATCTCAACAAGCAAGGCAAGATAAGCTAAAGCAATATAACTTAATATAACTAGCAGGGGCAGAAATTATACTGTACTGTAGTTTTTTCAATGAACGCTGAAAACTATGGTGATCTCCTTTGTAAAATGGGTTAAAAAGTAAGATAGAACAGAGTATGTTTTGAAATAGTTAATATGTAATTTCAAGTGTAATACTGTGCGTCTTTCTGGTCCTTTTCATGAATATCTTTGTATGTTTAACTTAAAACTGTTGATGCTTTTAATATTTTATGGGAAACACTGGTATACTGTGGTAATTTTGTCATTGCAAAAAATAAAAAATAAAAATGTAAAGATACTGATAGTAATTGTTGAATAGTGCAAACACTAGCATTGGGAATCTACAACAAAATGTCATAAATAATTAAACAGATTTCTCCTCTCTCACCTGCTTGTCTTGGCTGGCTGTGTCTTCTGAGGAGCTTTCGCTGGTGCAGACTTGTTGACAATTTTGACTTGCTGTTTCACTTTGGCAGCTGAAACATAATATATTCAAAAAGTCTATATAAAAAGCTCTTTATGTGATGACATGCTCAGAATGACATATGCTGCTTTTGTGCCAGGGACCAGAGCACTCCTGCTGTGGAACGCTCTACAACTGTCTTTGTAACAGTGGGGTACAACAGCTGAGCCCACTGGGTAAAAGTGAGATTGTCTCTCCCTACAACTCAAGCTCATAGTGATCTGCCAAACCAATACAATCTACAAAAATGATTAAAAACGAATTAAAAATTAAAAACCCGTTACTTGTTACTTGTTATTACTGAGTTATTAAGTCTAATTTCCACAGCATGGCAAGAGCGACTTTATACATGTCATTTGATGTGGTTTTAAAAACACGTTGAGGTCATTTGATACACAGTGTAAGAGTAAACCACAGCTGTTGACATTCTCTAAAAAAGCCGTAAAGCTATCCAATTGATCCAAAAAACATCTTTCACTGATATTGCTTGAGTTAAAGACGGGGTATTATGCTTCTATGTAGTATTAATTGTTAACATATTACAAATTTAGATCACCATCTTGACTTTTTGTTTTTTTGGAAATGCTATATTTGCCAAAAACAAAAAACATGTTTAATAAGTTTCATTTTAGCTTTTGATGCTCTGAGTCTCCCCTCCCTTTGCTCCTTGCACAAAGGGAGGTGGGACTCAGGAGGGACTTTTTTTAATAACTTTTGTATATTGTATATGGAAAATTGTCATGCAAGAGTATCAAATAGCGTTATAACATGGTAGAAAGCTCAAAAAAGTCAATTTTGCATGAGGAAAAAAACTACTTAGAAATCAAAAGTCAATTAATTTACTACATTTACAAAGGGTGCATTCACACATTTTCAGTTTTAAGTTCAGTTTAGTCATCTAAACCGACTTCCAAACTACTCAAAAATCTGCATTCAAGTCGTTTAAAGCTTACATATTTCTTTTGTAGTGCATCTACTGGACTCTGTTGGTTTGCACTTTGTTGCTAGCAGCTGCCAAGGACAACTCTGTGCTCTCTATTTCTCTAAATTATTATGCACACACTGCCCTTGTCTGCCCAAATATTCCCCCTGACAGAAGCTCAGCATTCATCAGGCTAATTAACTGCCATCGGCCTCATGTCCTAAGTGATAATACAGAAAGCTGGCTGGCTGGAACATTGTGTTTTAAACGTAGAGTAGATAACAGTAAATTTGGCACAGCATTAAAATACATAAACGAATGAGTTGAAAAACCATATGTTAAAATAAAATAAATAAACTATTGTATAATTGCTGTGATGCTCTGTTTTAATTAGGAGTCTTTTATTATCATGACTGACCAGTTGCAGCCAATTGAATGTATTTTAATTCAAAATGTAATTGAAAGTTGAACTTCAATTACATTGAAGCACAAAGTAGTTTGTGCTACTTTGACTAGATCTAAAGTAGCACAAAAACTTGCTTAGCGCAAGAATTGGCTAATTTGGGTCCCAATTTCAACAACCCAGGACTAATTAAAGTGACATATTACCATATGGATGTATATTCCAGCAAAAACAATAATAAAGACATGTCCTGCTGATTGATTAGTCAACTAAAAGGGTGCGTGGAAAAAGCTCTCAAAAGTATTATGTATCTCTATGCATCTGACCTAATCACATTCATACACATTCTACCTTTTCACATATTAATACCGATACTAATATGATATGAATAAATCCAATAGTGCGAACCTGGCACTGTTTGGGCATCATTTTTGGGGCTGCTGGCTCCGTTTTCAGGTGAAGCACTGCCCGATGTGGAGGAGGCCTGAGCAGTGGGGCCATCAGGTTTGACTTTCTGGACCTTGGACCCTGGTCCCTGTGATGTGGGGTTTGGAAGAGAGGTTTTTGGTCTTGCTCCAAGATTTGGCCGCCTCTCTTGGTCTTTGGCTCCTGTTGTACTTCTTGGGCCATTCGCACTCACCTAGGGGAAGTCACAATGTCAATTTTAAGCATCATTTAAAAAAACAAAAACAAATCAAGAATACATATTTTTCTAATGTAGTGGTTTTTCAAACACCCTGGAGCAGCATGGCTTTCAATCTATGCTCTCTCTGACCAATCGCTGTACTGGTGGTTTTTCAGATTGTAAAATGTGAATGTGGCTTTTTTATTGATAACATTGTAACTTGACATGAACTATCCAAAAGTGAAATGCATAAATATTGAATCTAATCATTTCTAATTTTGACTAGATCCAAGAACTCAATGTGTTACAACAAAAATCAGCATTTTAACAATATTAGTTTCACCTGCTTCTAAACTCTGTATTAAATAATATTGGCCACTGTAGTTCTGCAATGTTCTGTTCAGTGTGTTTCTTGTATTGGTTCGTTAGATTTTCTGGACATGTATAAAATGTGAACTTTGAACAGAAGCCTATTATAAAACATAAATCACAAATTGAATTGCAATGCTTGTCCGAAAAATTGCAATTAGATGTTTTTCCAAAATCATGCAGCCCTACTGTTGGTTAAATATAGAAGAATATGTGTCATGCCATATAAAAGATGAGTGTAAAATGTTATCGGTCCACAATATGAACCAATTATGATATTTTAAATCCTAAACTCAATAGCTCCTGATACTTACCACATCTCGCCGAACGTTTGTCCCATTGACAACAGGTGTAGCTCCTGTTTTTGACGGCACCCCGCGGTCAGCTGGCTTCTTCACACTTTTTGTCTTCTGACTGTCCCCTGTTTTGGGAGCAGTCCCAAGTGCATCTGATTTCATGGCTATAGATGAATTTTGGGTGGAGGAGGGTTTGGCAATAGTGGACACTTGTTTACTTTGTGTCCTGTTGATTGAAGGACTCTCAGGAGCAGGGGAAGGGCATTTTACTGCCCGGGGCTGTGGGGACAAACACGGGTATTAGTCATAAATGTGTGAGTCATCTAAAGCAGAGGTGAGTAAGCTATGACTGGGCTACATGTAAAATCTACATATCAATCTTTTGGATGTATATTTAACTTCAAATGTATCTGGAGTTGTAAGCCCAAGTTATGAAACATACTGTAAAAATAAATTATGCTGTTGCATTGGGCTGGATCTGATAATGTTTCTGCTGCATATTAACTGCACTAAGACCCAGTTGTGTCTAGTTTTGTGTCTGTGTGTCTGATGTTTGATTACAAGAAAGCCTACGACTCAATGCCACACACATGGATCACTGAATGCCTGGAGCTGTACAACTTCAACAGGACTCTTAATTGTAAACTTGATGAGGTTATGGAAAATCACCCTTGAGGTCAATGGCAAACCACTTGCACAAGTGACCATCAAATGTGGCATATACCAAGGAGACGCACTGTCACCACTGCGGTTCTGCATAGGTCTGAACCCCCTCAGCTAAATCATCAACAACAATGGCTATGCATATCGACTCAGGAATGGGGCCACCATCAGTCACCTCCTCTACATGGATGACATCAAGCTGTACGCTAAGAATCAGCGAGACATCGACTCACTGATGCACACTACCAGAATCTACAGTACAGACATTCCAATGTCATTTGGGCCACACAGAAGGGGTCTCACTCCCAGAAACAACAATAGCACATCGAGGACAGTTACAAGTACCTTGGTATCCCACAAGGAAATGGCAACCTTGAAGTAGAAACAAGGAAAGTAGCCACAGCCAAATACCTCCGACAAGTAAGGCAAGTCCTAAGGAGTCAGCTCAATGGCAAAAACATGACTCAGGCAATAAACAGCTACACCCTGCCAGTAATCAGATACCCAGTGGGAATCATAAGCTGGCCAAAGGAGGAGATACAGGCCACAGACGTTAAGACCAAAAGGCTCCTAACCATGCAAGGTGGGTTCTATCCCAAATCAAGCACCCTGAGACTGTACGTGAGCCATAAGGAAGGAGGCCAGGGACTAGTGAGTGTGAGAGCCACTGTCCAGGATGAAACATCCAAGATCAATGTCTCAGACAATGGAGTGCAGAGGAAGAGGTGCTACAGGTACCATCGTGGGAGGACAAGCCCCTGCACGGTATGTACCACTAGAACATAACTGAAGTGGCTGATATCAAGAAATCCTATCAATGACTTGAGAGAGCTGGTCTGAAGGACAGCACAGAGGCACTCATCCTTGCTGCACAGGAGCAGGCCTTGAGCACTAGAGCAATGGAGGCCCAGATCTACTACATGAGACAAGACCCAAGGTGTCGGCTGTGTAAAGAGGCCCGAGAGACCATCCAGCAAATAACTGCAGGGTGTAAGATGCTGGCAGGGAAAGCATACAGGGAGCAGCATAACCAAGTGGCAGGCATAGTGTACAGAAACATCTGTGCAGATTATGGACTGGAGACCCCGGGGGTACAAGGTACAGTGGTGCCCGTGGTCATTGGAGCACTCGGGGCAGTGACCTCCACTGTAGGAGTGGCTACAGCAGATCCCAGGAAAAAATATCAGACATTTCCGGCCAGAAAAGTGCTGTACTAAGAACAGCAAAGATACTGTGCAGAATCCTCAAGGACCCGAGCGTGGAAAAAGAGAATCAGACCAGGGTGAAGATGAGATTTGTATGTATGTGTATATATATGTGTATATATATGTGTATATATATATGTATATATATGTGTGTATATATGTGTATATATATATGTGTATATATGTGTATATATATGTATATATATATATATATATATATATATATATATATATATATATATATATATATATATATATATATATATATATATATATATATATATATACATACATACACATACTTTTGCCTGGTCTGTTTTCTAATATAGAAAACCATGACCTAACTAAATATCCATTCTAGTGCCCTCTTTTCATTCATTTCAATCAATCTGTGCTTCTCTTGTAAATCCCCTCATGATTCACTCTGGCTTATGCGTGAGGGCTGTACATCTGTTTACACAGGGCTGCTGTTCTTTTCATGCTATATATTACATTGCATCACATTGTAGGGGTGGGGCTTAGGGACATATGGCGTCCAATGGTCACTGTAATTACTCCTAGGCATTTGCTAAAACTATGCAAACTATTTGTGAGTTTAACAACACACACAGCACATACCATTTATAGAAATAAGAAAATGAAGATGGATAGAGGAAAGTTTGATAATTCGGTGCTGATTTGACAAAACACAATTCCAGATATCTTTTAGTTATTACAGCATGACTAAACCTGGTATTAAGTACTATTGCGACCATCCACCCGTGACATTTATAATAGCAAAATGAAAAAAACAAAACAAAAACAAAATTAAAGTGAAAATGGCTAATTCTAGTCTCAGAAATGAAAGCATTTATTAATCTTTAAGTTTAAAAACCTGTGTAAGTATGTGTATATACAGAAGTTCAAATACCTGTGAGCTAGAAAATACTGGCTTCTTCCCAAGTCTTCTATTGTCCCCTTTATCAATTGCATCTGTCAAACAAGGGAAAAAAAAAAAAAAAATATAAGCCAAAAATAGCACACTCCACACCTATTTATAAACATCACTGCCAAAATCACAAGCATTAGATATTATATATATAGTACAGATGCATAAAATATAGGTATTGCAATTAACAAGTAAATGTATTATAGTATATTCTTGAGATAGGAATAGGAATATTGCATTTACCAGACTTGCATTCACAATAATTGTCTCACTTTTATTTATTAAAAACTGTTTTTGTGCCAGAAACCAAGCCTGTGATATTTTCTCAAAAACAAACCAATACCAGATCAATGCCTTGAATTCTATGCCTGGAAAGGATTATTACTAATAATAATAGGCCTAATTGTTCAAATGTAAAAAAAAAAAAAAAAAAAAAAAAAAAAAAAAAGAGAAATGTCTTTAGTCTCTTTAATAACTATACCATTC
The DNA here is from genome assembly GCA_019594935.1 of Periophthalmus modestus. Lineage (NCBI taxonomy): Eukaryota > Metazoa > Chordata > Actinopteri > Gobiiformes > Gobiidae > Periophthalmus > Periophthalmus modestus. The sequence goes on along the minus strand of JAIEZT010000007.1, from coordinate 18,894,007 downwards.
TAAAACATTACAAAACAAGTAGTAAAAATGTATATTATAAAAGGCATGCAATTTGTACTAGACAGCAAAATATAGGTGAAGCCACAGCATTCCTGATAGAATCCTTATAAATTATTCATGTGGTAGATTGCAACACATTGTTAGGTCTATAGTGGAGGAAAACAACAGACTATTTGTTTTTATCAGGGACATTAATCATCTGCAGTCACAAAGACGCGGTTTCTGCTCCTCTCCCACCCTTTTAAAACAAGCATGGCGCGGCTGTGCGATCAGTACGTCTGAGTGCCCCCACATCTGTACAGCTGTCTACTCAAATACGGCAAAACATATGAATGGATAAGTGGATTACTTCTCAAAATGGCATTAAGTATTTAGTGCACTTTAATTAAAAATACAAGCACTTAAAATTTCTGTTTATATCAGTTGGTGCATAGCTACGATCGCAATGCCACATTTGAAGGGAAGAAATATGCAAGCCACGCACCACTTGTACTAGCCGATAAGCATGAGTGGACAGATGTATTTAAGATGCTTATTCTTCATTTCCTCACCTGCTAAAATCCTCTCTCTATGCTTGGGTGACAGGCTCTCCCATCCTTGAGTGTGGCGAACAGCGTAAAAGGTCTGTACGAGGAAGGTCCAGAGTCGATCGTGTAGGCTGCAAATCTCCTGCTTGAATGGCTTATGGTAACACAGAGGAGAGTGAGAGAGGGAAGGCAAGCAGAGAGAGAGAGGGAGGGAGGGAGGAGAATCGACGGATAACGAGGCAGGGATAGACGGAGAGAGAGAGAGTGAATGAGAATAGATGGTGAAAGAGAGAGGGAGAGGAGAAATGGACAGACAGGGGGAGAGAAAGGGGGGAGAGGGGAGAGGGGGGAGGGGGGCCGGAGAAGAAAAATGGAAAGGGGTGCGCTACAGCTCAACGAATCAGCAGCTGTCTCAGGAACCTTTCACCATGGCAACAAAAACCCCTCCCTTTCTTTCTCTCTTTCTCTGTTAGTCAAACCATAGAGCAAGTCGGGCTCTCTGGAGAAAAATCACTGTTTCACCCAAGCTAATGTTCTGGTCTTTACATACAAATAAACCAGGATTTGAAGAGGGGTTAAGGAAGAGTATTAGTCCACCTCTCACTACTAGAAAACTTGAGATTAAGAAGACTCACAGCTTTTCTTCTCTCTTTCTCTCTAATCCATTGTGCAAACCATAGAGCAAGTCGGGCTCTCTGGAGAAAAATCACTGATTTCACCCAAGCTAATGTTCTGGTCTTTACATACAAATAAACCAGGATTTGAAGAGGGGTTAAGGAAGAGTATTAGTCCACCTCTCACTACTAGAAAACTTGAGATTAAGAAGACTCACAGCTGGTACATGCCACTATCTCACTCTAATCCATTGTGCCATACTGTACAGGATTTAAGCAGCCAGGTCACTTTCCCCAGGCATAATCTGCTTCCATCATAGTAAAATTTAAGCCTACACACACTGCAACAATATACATCCATACCAGTTAACAAAAAACTAGAGTGAAAATGTAGCAAGGGTCAACAATTATTAAAAATAATAATGTAATAATTTCATTTGATCAAATGACAGCTTGCTTTTACTGTACATTAATTAAATGTAATATGTATAAAATTGTATTAAAATATTACTATAATGCTATAGTTTCTAGCAAGATGTCAATAATGTGACAGAGTATGGCATTAAACATATCTGTCTTCACTGAGAGAAGCAGGTAGCATTATCAGGTCAAGTAACAGGTCAGATCTGCGGAGGTGAGCCTCACAGTAAGAATGGATGTGGAAAAATTTAAGTAAAGTTTAATGCCATATTGTGGAACATTCAAGACAAAGCAACAACATGTCCTTGGAGAAAAGTCAAAGTCCACCAGAAAAGTTACATAGTGCACCTTGCTATAAACTTCAACTAAATCAGGATCAAACTAGAATCAAACTAGGTCTAAGCAAGGAGCACCCATCAGACACAAACAATGCACAGGTGACTTCACCACTTGTTAACTAACTAAAACTAGAACAACACTAATACTATGCAGCAAACCAGAACTGAACCAGAACTATTACAGAACCACCGTTAGGACCCAAACTTGGCCCATGATGTGATTCACCTCTTGTTGTCTCTGCCCTGTCTGAAGTGGACCAGACTCCTTCAGACCATCTCCACACAGCCAGTGCACTGCAGTGTAGAGCTCACAGCTGTTTTCCACAGTTACGCCCTCTTTTATGGCTGAACACAGCTTCCTCAACAACATGGGCTCTGTAGTGAACTCTTCTCTCTACAAAAATAATAACATAAGATCTCCATCAATCAAACATAATAATAATAATACATAATTATAATATTATTATATATATATATATATATTTTTTTTTAATTAGCATACAGCATCAACTTTTTCAACTACAGCATCAACTTTTTCCATAATCTGAGCTCCTCTAATTACGTTGTTGGATGGAACAAAGAAACTACCATATTTTCCGGACTATAAGTCACACTTTTTTCATAGTTTCACTTATATGTGAAATTATTGAAATATATAATTTCACATCTTTGTTATTGTCACACTGACAACTGCGCGAGGGCACTCTTGAGTACCAGTATGGCAGCCATCTTCTTCCAGAGTGGCGCTTCATCTACTTCCGGAGCAGGCGGTGTTGTTCAGAAGTGACACCGAGGATGAAAAATTCAATGAATTTAGTGATTTGGCGTGAGATCGAGAGTAAACTTGTTAGCTTGTTTTTTATGCTTTAGTTATCTGATTAACTGTTAATATCTTACGTTAACATACCAGACACGTATTCAGTTTGCTGTCTATGCTTCATGTGCGTGTTTACGTATGTGTTAGGTGTTAATATACGTGTTACAGTTCTAGAAAGAAAATTTACTTGACTTGTTTTCACATTTAATATTTAATTTTCTCTTATGTATTTCCCCTTCATTTATAAGACAATAAAGGTGATAATTTTTCATTTAGAACAATATTGTAAATGTTTAGTTTATCTAAGTCTAGTTAAAGGTCACTAAAACTACTTCCTGTCTCCCGATTTAGTCTTTTATGCTAATGTGAAGTTTTACCCGGCAGACCGCCATTTAAGAAACAATTGAGAAGTAAAATATAAAGTTTTCGGTTCACCGCCGTGTTTACTAGCAGGCCAAAGTGGTATGTATATTTTCCCTGCGTTCCTATGCAGTTTTGTGTGTATATGTAATATGAGCCAGAGCTTATGTTATATTTGATGTGTTTGCTAGTTCTACGGTGTGAACTGTGATGAAGAAGTAAGACCACAGTAAACATCAGAGAAAAGAACTCTCGTGTCTCTTGTGTTTGTGGACAAGCCGCATATGTTACGTTACCGTAGTGTTTCTGATTAAATGTTAATATCTTATGCAAACATGCCAGACAGTTAATTGTCTATGTGTTAGGTTAGCGTGCTGTACTGCTATACAGTACGTTACAGGTAATATAAAAGAAAGTACTATTGTTTCTACTGTCTGTTTTTAATTATCATTGTATTATCGGTATTGAGTATTGAGTCTATTCCTTAGTACTGGAATAGACTTTTCAACTTTTTGTCACAACACAAAAATTTCAGTTTGTTAAAAACTTGGCTAGGCCACTGCTCATTTCATCAAATGGTTTTCTTTACAAAACTGGTTTAAAATACAAATGTTAATTAAGTGTATGTGTCAGCAGCTTGAACTCCCAACAAATCTATGGTCTGTCTACCACCAGAGCCATACCCTGCGTAGATCCTGGAAGGCTTGAGTGCGTATGACTTTGGGGAGGTTTTGGACGATGTATTTGAGGCTGTGGTCCTGGAGCTCTGTAACCAGACTCTTGACCTGCTGAGCCCACTTCACCTCAGGCAGACTCCCGATCAGCTGCTCCGTGCTGCACAGCATTGTCACCACATTCTGGACAGTCTGGAAACAATGTGGGAACTGAAATTACAGTGGCAGTTTGTACATATCTGAGCATGTATGTTATAGAACACAAATTTCTTTCTGCACTTTATTATTGTTGGTTCATGTTTTGTTATTTATTATGCGTTATGTCATATTTGATATTAAAGTAATCCATCAAGCAAAGATTTCAATAATATATGTAATATTAGGTCCTCTGCAGTAAACTAAAAAAATCTGTTGTCATTGTGTCTTATTATGTATGACCTGTTAACCCTGTAGTTTAGGACTTAACAAACAAGTTCTAAAATGTATGTGATTTCCCAATTAGCCAAGGAGTTCATAATGACCCCGTTTCAAGAAGCAGGTTGAGCCCAAACTCAGACTTTGAGGTCACCTCTTTTCAGGATTAACAAAGTTTCCTGTTTCACAGAGCGAGTTAACTTAAACCCTGAGTCAGTCACCATGGTAACTCACTCTGTGAACCTAACCTGGTCCAGAGCAGGTTTTACTCCTCTAATCCCGAGTTTAACCAGAGTCTGTTCCAGAAGGAGAGCTCTGACTGGACAGTCATAGATGGATCAGGTGCAGTTAATAAGGCTTGAAAAGAGCTTAATGATTTGACTTATATTCACTTATACATAATACTTATTTTACGCCGGATCTTTCATCCCCTTCTGACCAAAAGTGTGTTGGAAAGTGCAAATCATTAGATTCATGGATCATACTTTAGTCCAGTGGACTACTAGTCCACCGGACTAGTAGATTGGATGAGCAGCGCCTTCTTCACTCCTACAATGATTTGTCCAGTTGACAGATTTGAAAAAAGCAAGATGGTTTTGTATTGTTTTTTATCCTTATTCTGGTTCCCCAATTTTCAATGGATTGAAGTCATTAAATTTCTTACCATTTTGTACCACTCTGTTTGAAAAAAAGCACGTCTTTTGTCCCGTAATCTGGAGCAAACCATTTAGCTCCTTTAGCGTTGGTCTTCCTTTAATTATAACCTCCTGCTTCGTCCGAAAGTCCAGTTTAGAAAACTGCTTGAGCTTTAATATGTAATCTTCCTCCATTTAAAAAGTAGGGCCAGAGAGAAAAAAGTGAACGGATTGCTAAAGTTGACTTGCTAACTTTAAATTGTAGTTTGTGGCCCCTATTCTGCGGGAGTTACAAGAATCCCTGGGCTCACGAGTGCCCCCTAACATGAGGCAGGGTAACTGCATGCCGCACCCGGCGCCTTTTCACAGCCGCTTCACAGCACAGTTAGTCCGCGGTTAGCCTGCAGTTAGTCCGCGGTGAGGCACGAACGGCCAGTGTCTCACCGCGCGTCTGTTCTCAGGATTTCAACGGTAAACGTAAAAAATCTGCGATTTTGAGTAAAAAAAAAAGAATACAATTGCAAAGTTAAATAGAAAATAACTTTATAGAGCAAATCATTGGATAAATATAACCATTTCATTTATTTTTTCTCTGTGATGACAGGTGATGCACTGCCTCACCTGCCTCGCCTGACCGCACGTCACTGCAGAGTTGAGCTCACACAACTCCACCTGCTCTCAGGGAGGTGACGATGACTCGTCACCTCCCTGAGACATTTTCAGTTCAGGGTCCTCCAGTTTGGGCTGTCCCTATCACCCAGGGTGTTCACTCGAGTGGTGGCAGCGGCCTCATCTCCCCTGCAGGCGCGGGGTTTGAAGATTCTACCTTACCTCGACGACTAGTTAATTTGTGCACCCAGCTGCGACCAGGCCATTCGCAACACAAGGCTTGTACTCAAGCATGTGAGCCATTTGGGTCTGTGTGTGAATATGGAGAAGAGCAATCTGGTCCCGACCCAGGACACTGTCTTTTTGGGGATGGTCTTAAGCACTGTCACCATGGTTGCTTGCCCTTCGCCCACAAGGGCCGACAACATCATGGGGATGCTGGGTGCATTCCAAGAGGGAGAGGCCCTGCCGTTCCTACAATATCTCCAGCTTCTGGGCAGGTAGGTAGCAGCCTCCAGTGTAGTTCCGCTGGGGCTACTTTCATTACGGCCGATGCAGATGTGGCTAAACAGCCTGCAGCTGGATCCAACTTGGTTCGAACACAGATGCAAGAGGCTGCGTGTGTCTCCTCAGTGTCTGCACTCCCTGTCTCAGTGGAGAGACAGACGTTGTCCCATTGGGGCCTCTACCGCCACGGAGAGAGGTTGTGTATACAGATGCATCCTCCACGGGTTGGGGTGCAACATGGCAAGGTCAGGTGATACAAAGGACATGGACCTCGAGTCTGATCGGAGAACACATAAATGTGCTGGAGTTGATGGCTGTGTACTTGGCACTGCACCATTTTCTGCCGAACTTGCAAGGCAGGCATGTGCTTGTACGTTCGGACAACAGGTCGGTGGTTTACCATATATATCACATCGGAGGGACCAGATCGGTGAATCTCACAAAGAGAACACAGCAGCTTCTTATGTGGGCGTCCGTCCATTTTGCCAGCCGGTGGGCAGCCGATCTCCCGGGGATGCTGAATCAGGTGGCAGATTTCCTCTCTCGCCAGACTCGTTTGTCGGGGGAACGGAAGTTTCACCCAGAGGTGGTCTGCACCATTTGGAGGGTCTTTGGCCCTGTGGCTCGGACTACAGACTTTAAAACAGCTCTGCTGGTGTACAAGTCTCCCCATAGCCTAGCATCAAAGTACATCTCCATGCTGTTAGTGCCATATGAACCATCTTGGACATTAGGGCACCTCCTGCTGGTGCCCAGAGTAAGGGCTAAACATGGGGAATCAGTGTTTCAGTTTTATGAAGCTAAAACCTGGAACCTGTTCTGTTTAGCTGTGCATATGACTAAATGTTTTTTATTTGGCACTCTTCTCTTCAAATGTAAATTTTACAATGATTATTTATGTCTTGATTTGTTTGTATTGTGATTTTAATGTGTTTCTTATTTTGGAAAGCACTTTGAATTACTTGGTGTATGAACTGTGCTATACAAATAAACTTGCCTTGCTTTTCAAACCTGTTTAGTGAAACAGAAAACTCTGGGTTTAAGAGTTAACTCAGGGCTAATCTCCCCTGAGACAGACATCTCAGAGTTAACTGAACCCTTTGTGAAACAGGGTACCGTATTTTCACAACCATAGGGCACACCGCATTATAAAGCACAGTTTCAGTTACGGGTGCTTTTTCTGCATTTAACACATACAAAAGGCGCACCGCTAGCCCAAGCTAACTCGTAACGCGCCTGGAGCTGCCTCCCAGTCTTTGTAAAACTGTGCTCACCGTCTGGCCATCGTTCCCACGATGTTCGCAACTTTTACCCGCGCCTTATAATCATGAAAATACGGTAAATGCCTTTTCCTACATTTGCTTATTGGCTTAATCTATATACAAATCTAATATTTAAAATGTTATGTTACAGCCAATTGCTCTGGAGCTGAAGTGGAAAATATCTAGTGTTATTAATTATAACACTACGAATACAAATATTTCCCCTCACACGAAAACCGTAACATTGATACACTCTTAATTTGATCATGACGCAATTGGTAAAAACTGTCAACATAAGATGGTTATGAATAGAGATCTCAATGATTCGTTTAAAGCAGGCTTGCTCTAAAACTAGGTTGTTTATATTGATCAGCGGGTGCACGATCCAAATAGTTTTCTTGGCAGATGTACACTAGTGTTTTGCCAAGTCTGTACAAGTGTTTATGTGTCTGCCTTTGAGTACACGATGCTCCACTTGGACGTGAAGAAAGACAGACTGCATTATCAATTAGACCCTTGGTTCCCTCCCCATCTGTCTGCAGGCTCATAATCCTAAATTAGCTTGTCTTTAATAACTGAGAATTGAATAAAGCGTTCCTTAATTAGATCTCATTGAAATTTGCTTCCTGTGGACAAATCGCTGGAGGATGAGTGGAGGATATTTCTGCAATTGCAAGGAGGAAGAAGAGGAAATACAGTAGCGAAATAGAGAGAAAGGGAGTCAAAAGAGAGGAAGGAGTGGAGGCAAAAAAGAGAGGAGGAGAATAGAGAGAGAGAGCAAAAGAGTAGAGAGAGTAAAAGAGAGAAGAAAGAGAGAAAGGGAGGGAGGGATAAAAAAAATGAGAGAACAGTGGGAAAGACTGACCATAGTTTCGGCTACAGCATTAAAACAGACTCTCTGAAGCTCAGGAGATAAGAGGGAGAAGTTTCGCTCTGACCACGTCTTCACAAAATGCTCCGCGATCCACCTGGAAATAGAAATGCTTATTTTAAACTCTTTGAACCTCAAACATCTTTGTCAACAGCAGCACAGCAGGGCCAGAGCTATCAGCTAAACGTCTAACTAAATATGTCAATTTTTCCTGACCTGAATTTGCAAAGATCTTGTGAATTCATGGCATGAAATGACTAAGTTAAATAGATTGAATACAATGGAAAATAATACATGAATAATGAATAACTGCAATAAATGAATCAGTGTTTATGTGAATAATACATAAAGTAAAAGACAAGTCAGAGACAACTAAGTACACCAAACTTTTCGTGCCAACAACCACAAATCTTTAAATGAGCTATTACAGATGGTTCCTAGTTTAAATCCAGATATTACTACAAGAATCATTGGATTTAAAACATCAGTAAAAATGTATCAATGCATCTTGTCTCAATAAAGGACTATTTGAATATTTTGTCTCTTATCCCAACACTTTCCACATGCCTACTGGCACAGGTGTTATAATACAACATTAAGGGAACAGGTTTTAACAGTATTATCAAGTCAATTATACTGTTAAACTTAAAAAGTATTAACAAAAATGTATGGGCAACAACTCTAACAAGATAAACCATGAGAACAAAAGGCCATAATAAGAGTTCTGATGAGCTTGTTAGGGATTGCTGCATATGGTTACGGCTAATGAAATAGTTAATGGACAAGCTATCACGGAAAGTCAAACATAATGGGATGTTCTCCCACTTAATAAGGGCTTAACAGGACTATAGCCTTCAATGGGTAACTGATAAAGTAAGTGGTGCGTCACTAGAGACACACTCTACTACTTATTACCAACTACCAGCTATTGCAATACAGTACAAAATAATAAGGAGACACTTTTATAACACTTGCTACCGCTATAGTCTCGAGATCTTTAAAACATATTTGGATCCATGTGATTCCTCTATAATCAGATGATATTTTTGATATTTCACTCGCATTTTATTATTTGATTATTGGTGACAACATTTTACATTTTTAGTTTAGGCTTCAGTAGAATTGTTACCCATTGTTAAAGAGCCTGTACCCGATTTTTTCCCCATGCATTTTAGCAAAGTTTGTCTTGCCCCAGAACAGATATATTGAACTTGAAACATAGAATGAAGTAGTTATGTGTTTTCCACATTACAGGACCCTTAAAACATTAGCTTCTTGTGATGTTGAATTAGCTAATATTGCAATTGTCATTTTGTGAAATATGTGATACCGTTCCGTGCTTCTATATCAATCCCATCTCTCTCTCTCTCTCTCTATATGTATCTATGCTCTTACCTCTTACACTGCAGGTTGAGGTTGTGAAGGCCTAAGGCATGGGTGAGGCACAGGCACTCAAGGACACCCTTCTGGACCCCATCACTCGGCTTCAACAGAGACAATACAGATATCATAAGATAAATGTGCAAGACAGTGTTAGCTGTATGGTTAAGAAATACAATATTATGGAATAAAAACATCAATGTGTGACAATTTGTCTGGTAACCATGAAGTAACGTTTGCAGAGCGGTGTATTAAACTAGAATCACAGGATTCAGTTTGTAATAATAGCAGAAATTTAAGATAAAGATACTGAATGCATGCAGGGATTTACTGACAAGCTAGTTACAAGAATATTGTGAAGCGTTAATTATTTAATTATTTTACAAATTATTAACTGCTAACACAAAATATTTAGATCATCATGTTACCTTTTATCGTTTTGAAAATGCTATATTCGTCAAAAGCAACGGATTAACATTTTTTAAGTCATTATCATTTTTGACGCTCTGAATCTTTCTTCCCTATAAGATAGATCGCTTCATGCATGTTTTTTTTTTTTTTAATGGGGGAACAACACTATAACATGGTAGAAAGCTCAACAAAAAAGGTAATTTTGCATATTACTCCCTCTTTAAAGTGATTTATTTTTGAAATATTTATAAAGACTAATTTCTTACATAAAATTAAACTGTATTCTTAAATAAATAGAACTTCAAAATATCTGATAAAATTACAGTGAAACATTCCACTCTGTCTACTAGTATTACCACAGAATATAATTTATATATTAAAAAAATAGTAATATTTGGAGGGAGAAAAAAACATATACATTAGACTTGTCTGACCTTGGGAAAGAAGCGGCAGTAGTCTCTGACCAGAACCATCTCCACCACATCTTTGAGTCCGTCCAGCCCCAACATGTCTGCTGCTAGTACCACCTGACTGCGGACAGGGAACAGAGATTAGAGAAGGTCAGATGTGGTACACTAATACACTTTTAAGGTTAGATTTAAGCTCTTTTTTACCTGGCACTGGCTCCTGACGGTAAATCCACAATAGCCCCGTACATAAACTGTAGCAGTGTTTCCATCTCTTCAGGCCCTAAACTAGAAAGACATGAAGACATATATAATTAAGGAATGTATTTAGACAAGGGCAGACACATTAAAGGGCATGTACCCACTTTTTCCCCATGTATTTCAGTAAAATTTTGTTTTGTCCCAGATCTTATATTATATAAGAAACTCTTGAGGTTAAAATGTCTGCTGTGTGACGGCTACATCTCATTATAAAATGTTTTTAATTGACAATAATAAGGAAGTGCACTGTTAGCATGCTAGTTGTTGTTACTGTTAGAGTGATAAAACTCCTCTCTGGCCTCTGATAGTTGTGAAAAGTGCTTATAAAGTCATCACCAATAATTAGGAATAATATGCTCGGAAATTCGTAAGTGAGGAATAACTTCAAACTATTTAAAATTAACTACCAGTAGTTCTGTTTTTCACTTTTTCAAAACTGTAAAAAGTACAGTTCCTCTAATCTCATAATAAACGACAATATGCGAGATAGTCTTATTTTATTTGATAATTGCTGGTTCATAATTGTCTAAAAGTAAACAGATATAAATCATTTCGCTTATAAGTTGACTTCTTTTATCCACTTTCCCCTATCTCACAGTATATCACTCAGGCCAGTCAAAAGTCAGCGCTGTTTGTATGGCTATGTAGATTTAATGCTAACAGCTAAACTTACCCCTGAAGTGTGATGCAGAGTTGGGAGCTCTCCATCCAGCTCCCACTCAGCATGGCCCGGAAGTATTGAGACCGTGCACAGAGAATTGCCCTAAAACATAAAATGGACAGAAAGATAAAACCTTGGCTTGGACCACTCCTAGATGAATGAGGGGTTACAGGACTCATAAAACAAATATTTAAAAAAGAGATTGAATTTTTTATGCCCCATGTTTTGAGATTATGTTAGACTGAACTGTGGCAAGAAAGAGAACAAACTGGTCTAAGGAGATTATATTTGTTGGTTTTTACAAATGTGGTATCAGTGTGATCAGAGAGGGAGTCATTCTGTAATATAGTTAGGGATGCACCAATCCGATACTGATATTGGATATCGACACCGATACAGAAAAATTTGTCAGATCTGAAATCAGCTTCCAAATATTGGTTCAGCCAATATCCTGATCGGATATAAACTGATGTAATAAGACTTTTTACTTGTTGTAGTTCATCCAAAAAAAAATAAAAATCTCTGAATCTGTTGGACTTTTATTTACGCAAAGCTGTTCTGTAGCTACTTGGGGGATAAATAACAGCCAAATAACATATTTGGGTCAGTTTTTTAGCTAAAGTATCAAAATTGGTATTGGAATTGAAAAATCTGGATCAGTATATCCCTAAATATAATAATAAGCAGACAGGCCTAATCCTTTGTCCATAATGCACAGGTAAGAACAAATATATACGCCTATAATTATATATCATAAACAACTGTCTGTGTGTTATAGATTTAGGAGTTTGACTTCTTCTGGACAATTTCCCCTTTAAAAAATAACAACTAACACTTGAATTATCAGAAAGATTGTGGCAAAAAAGTAGGTGAAATTAAAAAAAGATGACTTTAAACATTTTAGGTTCAGTGTTTAACGTACTTGAACTCACTAAATATTATAGAACAATAAATCATGTTAGCAAATTTAAGACATTGTATTTCACTCTGCACACACTTAGGACACAATGTGAGCATAACTTAATATAATATCATAAACTCTATATATAACGGCTCTTAAGGGAAACATGATTTTCACTAAACGTTGCCTACAAAAAATCTGATACTTTAAAAGATGTTTTCATAAAGTTAATTTGCCTCACAAAGTGACAATTGCAAATTATCATCTTCAAAAATCAAATCAAGCAGCCCCTCATTTTAATGTTTAAAATGGCTACAAAAAGTGCCATACAGTCTAGTGGGAAAAGATGCTATTTTACATACACTCACAGATGCAGCCGCACAAGTCTAACTAACTAAAAGTGATATGATCTTTAGAGGAGTTTTTATAGCCCTGCTCAGGTATAGTGCTATTTTTAGCCAACCTTTATCATTGAGGAGACATGAGACAGGAACAGTGTATAAAATGCTGCGCACTATGCATAGGTGCCGACTTGACAAATAAAATGTAGACATGGCTGTTACTGCCCTGATCTAATATTAGATTATTGAGTCAATATTTCATGGGAAAGGCACTCTAAATTGAAAGCAGCAGCAGACTCCTCTAAAAGGCTGTCATACACATCACTGCAGCAGAGACTGAGAACCAGGCTCTGCTCTCTCGTGGACCTCTGTGGACTTGAAGAGAGGTCTCCATGGAAACTTGGGTCTGACAAACAGCTGCTAGATAGGTTAACATCCAGTTTAGGGGTAATACACTGCCTGGCAAAAAAAAAGTCACCACCAAAAAAAAAAAAGGTCACACACTCATATTTCGTTGGACCGCCTTTAGCTTTGATTACAGCACGCATTTGCTGTAGCATTGTTTCGATAAGCTTCTGCAATGTCACAAAATTTATTTCCATCCAGTGTTGCATTCATTTTTCATCAAGATCTTGCATTGATGATGGTAGAGTCTGACTACTGCACAAAGCCTTCTCCAGCACATCCCAAAGATTCTCAATGGGGTTAAGGTCTGGACTCTGTGGTCCATGTGTGAAAATTATGTCTCATGCTCCCTGAACCACTCTTTCACAATTTGAGCCCAATGAATCCTGGCATTGGCATCTTGGAATATGCCCGTACCATCAGGGAAGAAAAAAATCAATTGATGGAATAACCTGGTCATTCAGTATATTCAGGTAGTCAGCTGACCTCATTTTTTGAGCACAGACTGTTGCTGAACCTAGACCTAACCAACTGCAGGAGGCTCATACCTATTTGTTTAGTTAAATCCAGGTGGTGACTTTTTTTTGGCCAAGCAGTGTAGAAATCAATGTTATTGGTGTGCAAAAATATCAGAATATTGATATATATCGTATTGTTTCATTTGATGATACAGTACCAATGCAACAATTTTATGTATTCTTGCTTTTTGGGTGAAAATGGCATTGATTATTAAGCAAGGGGCTGAAAGTCTTTATTTTTTAGTGAACTGTATCAAAGTGATTTGAAATATATCATGTTGAATTTTATCAACTCAAAAGTGTATTAAGATTAAGATTAAGATGTATGGTATTTTGGACTATGAATTGAGGTACGTATTGTACTTCTTAATGATTCCGAGACCTAGAAAACATAGCACCAATTTTTCATTTTGTGGACCCAGAAAGTTTTTAGCCACTTTTTTTTACTCATTTTGTGTATTACCTGTGGCAGGAGAAGAGCTGCTCAGAGACCTGGATGGTAATGTCACACTGCTCTCCACGCTGATACAAACCCAACAAGTCTGCCCCGAGTCCTGAGGCTGGCTCCAGGCCTGGACAGAGGATCACATCCATTTGAGACATTTGCGTAAGTTTATTTCATGTTTATATGTGTTTTATGTATATTTAAAAATCCTGAAAACTGGTCCATAATTTGCTCAATAGTTTACAGTGCGATTCTCATTTTGGTGTAAACATATTTGATTTTACTAGTGCCTTTAAGAAAACGTTTTTGTCCTACTGAGCCAGTACTTTTCCATTTTATATAAACCATTTAAAAAACAATGAAAAACAGTGCAAGTTTATTACCGGAGTCAGAGGAGCAGTGGAGGTCTGTAACAGCTGGGGCAGCCCTTTCCACATCTGGGAGGATTTCCCCTGAGCGCATACTCTGCTCTGCTGTGTACACGCGCCTATAGGGAATATGGGCTCATTTAGACCAGCTGTTCATCACTATTTACAACAATTATTCTATTACAAAAGAACATCAAATGTGTTGCATTTAGGACCATTTTCTTAATCATTGTTTTTTTTACAAGCATCAGGACATTGGTCAAATGAACTGTATTTAAACCTTAATCACATCATAGTTTCACTATTACTGTAAAAGCAAGTATTGTTAACTGTTTAACTAGTCAGTGGTGACAGATATGAGAGGCATACATATGATTAGCTTATATTTAACTGTTCAATTCCCAGTTCAGTCTGTTGTAATCTTTTGATTATTTTTGTCACTACTGGGAGAATTGGGTTCAATAAAGTATTCAAATTTTATTTTGAAAATGGAAATACAATCATTTTAATTTTGCTGGCAACTCCTCAACAATTTCACAAGCTGTTTATTTATTTTTTATTTGATTGGGACAATGCATGTTAATGAACAGACATGACTCAACATGAATGTAAACACATCGGATTATAGCCAAAGGCTAATTTCCATCCGTTGTTCCAGGGACTGGGGTCACAAAAGGGTCAAAATAAAAATGGCATACTACGCTCAATGCACAGTTCCCATAACTGCACATTCCACACATTGCATATTCCACACATTGCACAGTTCTCATTATTGCACCATCCAAAATATTGCAAATTCCATTCATTACACAGTTATTTCAGTCAGTTTGGCCACTCATTCAAGGCATTTATAAGACATTTTATACCCAACCCCTTCATATTTGTCCATACATGCAAATGTGTCTCTATAGAAGAGTTAAAATCACATTACCACTACAGATGAGTGCAATGTTTGGTTTGACCATAACCAGTTTTTCATTTGAGCTTTAAAAGAACTGTACTTGGGACATTCTCTCAGGGTTACCAGGACTCTTCCACAGGTTCCCACCAGATAATACATTCTGACCAAAGGCAGTCCGTCTTTGGGGGATCAGCAGGTCAACTCTGGTGGTGGCTTGCGTGGTCCTTGCTAAATTCTCTTTCTATTTAATATACTCCTTTAATGTTGGTGGTGTGAGGACAGTAGGATCTTATAAATGAACAACATGGTCAGCCTTAAAAGAGCTTGCATAAAGGACAATAGTCTATGCTTTTTCAGAACGCGACAGTGGTGGTGGAAAATGGGTTTTTATCATAAGTGTTGTGGGGCAGGCAAGAGACTAAGTAGTTAAACAATAGACTATGTAGGAGATGATCATAGAGATGAAAATTCTGATTATTGAATTGATTTACCTGGGTCACTTTTTAACATGACTTTTAAAGGACAATGTTGGGTCTTGGATAACCAGTTCAAGCTCTACTCCGTTGAGAAAAACATTTGATTGCTTTAGCTCAGTATGACGTTTTGAGAAGTACATACAGACCGTTTTTATGGTGTTTAACGACAGTAGCTCAGTAGGTTGAGTGTTTGTCCACTGATCCGAAGGTTGGCGGTTCAAATCTCGCTCTCTACATAAACATCATTGGTTGAGTGGTTAGATCCACTGACTTGAAGGTTGGCGGTGCAATTCCACCCCTCACAGATGAATGCTGTCATTGTGTCCTTGGGCAAGACACTTAACCAACCTACCCCAGCCCTTGGGACAACGGGTGGAAATTAGCCTCTGGCTATAATCCGGCGTGTTTACATTCATGTCTGTCATGTCATGTCTGTTCATCAACACGCACTGTCCCAACCAAATAAAATAAAAAAAATAAATAAACAAAAAAACAAAAAAAACAAAAAAAAACAAAAGGCACGAGTCTCTAAGCCAGTAACGCAGGCCGGGGTTCCTTAAATCAATCACTCCTTAAATTAATCATAATTAATTAAATGATGCATTAACGCACTAATATTGTGACAGTCGTAATTTTCAAAAAAAGCAATCAAAACATTCATTCTGACATTTTATGTACATTCCCAAGCAGAGCAGTATAACTACACACACATTCACTGTCATGATGTACACAAGACAATCATTGGTAAAACACTTTGGACATGCTCTGCCTGTGACCAGAGAAGGCCGTCTACCTGATGAGTTCTTTGAGCCCTGAGAGGTCCATCCCCGGAACGTGGACTGTAGTGGGGTCTTTGTGGGACTGTCCCTTCAGGAGCCGGGGCATCCGAGCCAAAATAACCGCTCTGTGTGCCTTGAGAGAATCAGCGCTTGTGCACAGTGTAACATCAGCCTCCATCTCCTCCTGCAGCAGCCTAGGGACACACAACACAGTGGTTATAGGTCAGCAGTAATATAGTATATATCTGAAACTAGGGATGTCAAGATTATTAGGTTAGTCGGTAATTGATTATACAGATCACAATATCTGTATATGGAGCTAAATAACAATACTACTACTACTACCACTACTACTACCACTACCACTACCACTACCACTACTACTAGCACAATTAAGTCATTTCTATTCAATCTATAGTCCAAAAATGACAATTGGAGTGCTACTCTGGCTGTCAGTTGGAAGTTGGATTTTATAAAGATTGTCACATACAACATGTTAGACAACAGAGATTAAAGAAAATTAAGGACTTCACTGTTGTTTGCTCATGGTGTCCATAAACATGAACACTGAAACTAATTAGGCCTGTCACAGAAAAAAACAAATGTTTAAGTGTGACATAGTTCGAAAGAAAATATAATATTAAGATAATATTGAGGAGCACTTTCACTGACACAATAACCATTAAGCACAGTAATACGAGTATTTCCAAATTATCTATATTTCAAATAAACCATACAACAAAAATAACATCTACATGAAAATAAGGAAAAGTTCATATTAAAAAGTAAGCATCTATGGGAACTATATGCATTAAAACTATTAACCTGTTACTTTAGACCTCAAACATGAAGAAACATGTTCTGATATTTATTTCATATTTCTATTAATGAAGCTGTTCATATTTAATTTTTCTCTCAGATGTTACTGTTCTTTAAAATATCAACTATGATCTGAATCTAAAAAAAGAATGTATAATTTGAAAAAAAATATAGCATTGTGTAAGGTTTTTCTAGCAGTGCAGCACTACTCCAAACTGGTTTCTTGATTTACTAATGCTAGAGTAAATAACTCGTGCCCAACAGTGGATATGGAATGCAGGGGGATCACCAGGATGCTATGGAGACCAGCTGGGAACTACAAGGACTGTGGACAAGAAGATAACACCTATGATCTGGTCTTGCAACTTCTTATCTGTCATCCCTATTCACCAAGGACTGTGTGACCTCCACCCTGAGAGGGCCATAAAACAATGACATTATTTGAATCTAAAACAAACACATTGTTTGATGTTAAAGCAATCACATTGTTTGATTTTGCCTAAAGGTTTCGTAAGGTTGTGACAACATGCTGACCTGAAGAAGACCTGCCTCTCTCTCACACACACACATTGGGAGACCCTATATAAGCTGTCAACACAAACATTTCAGGACTCTCTTCCTATCCTTTTCCTGAGAGTCCGGTGCTTCATTGTTCACTTTACCTGTGTGGAACTCATTAAACCCTTCTGACTATGTTTCAGTCTTTTGTCCTCTTTGATGCTTGCACCAGAAACGAACAATTCTTACAGTTGCATGATTTGAGAAAAATATCAAATTGCAATTTTTCTGACAAACATTGCTACTGCGATTAAATTTGCAATGTATGTTTTAATATTAGGATTCTGTTCTAAGTTCACATTTTAAACATATCCAGGAAAATTGACAATATGGCTGAAATATGAACTAACAAACTGACACATTTTAGAACATGTTTGTCCATATCTAGACAACAGGGTTAGCAGTTTTTATGCAGAATAAGACAGGACATTCTGTTCTTTGTGGATATAATTATGGTATTATGGTAAAAACTGTAGCATTTTTGATTTTCTAATTGCATCCATTCAAATTGTGATTTGGTTATGATTTCGATTAACTGTGCAGCCCTAAAGTAAACCCGATATTGGTTAGAGAAAAAAGTTCAACGCTACAAGGAACCATATACCATACCATACTAAATCTACTGTACCAAATGGATTGGATCTGATGACCTATTTTCTGCTTCTTGGCTCTTCCTTATCATTAGCTCCTGCCTCAGTGGATAATCCTGGTGACCCAAAAGCACTCAGCTCCAAGCTACTGGGGCAAAAGGAGTTCGAACACTGTCTATGATTTCTAAACTTTGGACACACTTTAGACTGCCTGAACTGATAAGATGTCTTGTAACTTGAAATTACATCACATTGCGTTGTCCATGTGAGTCAAAGCTGGGAGGTTAGGCTATAAATAGTTTTACATTTCAAAATTGAAGATTATACATATATGCAACACTATGGGCCATTGCATGATACTTTGTTCTTTACTGTTGGAGAGGATAGATAAGAATCATGTGATCTTTTTATTGTCCTACCTAGTACAAGTCCTAGTACATCCCCCGAAGCTGCAGTGGAAATGAGGGGAAATAGACAAGTAAGCATTCTTTCTGGAACCAAAGCAATTTTTCACGAGAGTAGAGCCTACTAGTGGCTTAATGAAGTAACTGCAGCCGCAAGGTCACCAATTAGTGCAAGTCATTTTTAGAGCTATGTTGGCCTGTATACCACATTTATGACCATGTCAATGAATGGTTGGTCATTTTATTACAGTTGCTTAGCGTTTTGGAGTAATAATGTAGATTTTCTTATTATTTATGTGGAGGTAAGTAGTGGCATCATTGATTGTGCATATACCACATCTGAGCTATATGCTCAAGATATGCCCAAATAAAAATGGTGGAAAAGAATGAGCAAGAATATATATTACATTATATTATATATGAGAAAACATAGTCAATATCAAAATGTCATCAAATCTGCAATTTGAATGGACACAATTAGCAAATCGCAAAGGCTGTATTTTTTTATGTACTATAATTTCCTTCACAAACTCTAAATAAAGCTGCTAGTTTAAATCTGTACATACATGTTCTGAAACACTGTATGATAATGTGACTGTTAGTTGTCATATTCATATTTCAATCTTTTGTCAATTCTCTAGGACGCGTTTTAAATATGAACTTTGAACAGAATCCTATTATTAAAACATAAATCGCAAATCTAATCGTAATAACAAAGCTTGTCAGAAAATTTGTAATTAGATATTTATCCCAAATCATTCAGCCCTATTCAAAACAGTGATTAAAAGCTGTACAACACTGGAGTGCTGGAGTATTTATTGAGAAAAGCTAAAATGTGTATAAAAGAATCATTTTGGGTAAAGTTGTATTTATTTGTATGTGTAATTCCTTGTTATAGTAATACAATTCTGTCCAACTATAAGTTAACTTCTATATATTGGTATATATTAGCTTATTATTTCAAAATCGCAAGTCATCACCATAACAAACTTGCACTCTGGCTACTAACGTCCAGCATTTCCCTGACTAGTGCTTATCATGTACATTGGGGAGCTCCTGTCAGACATTTCACCTGAGGAGATCCGCAGACAGCGCTGAAGAGAGACATCTCCTCAACTGCTCTTTGAACCTTCGCTCTTTGGCCTGGAACTCTCTCGCTGCCTCTGTGGTGAGCATGGCTTCTTATGATCTCTGAGATAAACACAGAAAGTAAGAAGAAATAATATTAGGGATATAACTGCTATAGCACTTGGCATTAGGGTTGCATAATATTGTGTAATTGAATCGAAATTGCAGTTTGAGTTGTCAAAATTATCAAATCCAAAGGCTACAATTATATAATGATAACATAACAGAATGTCCTCCGCAAAGAACAAAATATCCAGTCTTTTTATAGATAAATGTTGTTGTAGAATTCTAAAAACATATTTTTAAATTAATGAGTTTGTGCATAATCAGTTGATATTTTCACACTTCTCTCAAATGTCCATAGTCCAGGAATACACAGAATCATACTTTTTTATCATAAATCAAATCGCAATAACAGTTTGATTTTTCCCAAAATTGTGCAGGTTGCCATACTTGCCATTTATGATCTACCAATAAAACTTACTTTGACTAAGATCTTCCAATGATTGCCCAGAACCAGAGGTAGAATCAACTCCAGAAAACAACAAAACAACAAAAATTTGCTCATTGTGCAGCCTATTTTAAGTATTATTCATAAAAGCTGAATTTAAACATCCCACCCATTGCCACAGTTTAAACATGCAATTATCAGTGACATATTTGACATCTAACATCTATGTGGTCAAGTCAGCGAAGAAATAAATATAATACTTTTGTTGTTCAAAAACCACATGCTGCAAAGCTCAATTTGCCTCAAGCCTGAGTTAAACAAACAAACGCTCTTTCAGGAGAATAAACTGAAATGGAGACTCAATGAAAAGTGGAATTTGTGACAGTAGCAATAGTTATAATCCTCCTGGATTAATATGAAAATAAAATTTAAAACAATATAATGACAAATTTGACCAACGCTTTTCCACGGGTCTCGTGTTACATCTGTTTCCCAGGTGGGTCGCTGTTTTACAACACGCCAATGACAAACTGGAACGTGCTTATCTGATGAACACCGGCCAAAAAGATCACATTTCTGAAATTATTTGGAAAAGAAACTGGACAGTAGGATAACAGTTATACAAGTACGGCTTTAGAAAAAAAGCAATAAGCAACACGATCACGGCTGTTAAAGGCATCACGATCGTCAGATTTAGCAAGGAAACCTATTCAAATCTAATGCAATATCTGTTCTTACACACATACCTACCAGGCCATTGGAAAAAGGAAAGGTTCGTCTGGATTCCGTTAATCCAAGCAAGTATATAATGTAACCTCTTTCATGTTTGTGACAGTAGCTAGCGTCCTCCTGCTGCCCACTAGCTACATTTTGCTAACATTAAGATCTACTATTGTGACCTTATTTGCTAAAATTACTAAGAATCATTGTATGTGAAGTGTCGGATGAATACGCTAAAGCTTTGTAAATGATTCCGCAGCATTTATAGAGGTGCTGACCCAGTGCCCGCTGTTGTTGACATCTCTCCTCACGCCTTTCACGTCGCTCTGCCTCCAACTCAGCCCGGAGTCTACGGCGCATGCGCAGACACCGAGCAGCGCCCACGGTATGTTTAAGTATCGGTGTATGACTCGGAAAATATGGTACTTTTTGGTAAATGCTTGTGTGAATCCAGCTGATTGTGATTTCTTGTGCAAAGCAAATTAGAATCGATTAACATTATTAAAACCAGATGCATGGTGGACTAACATTAGACAACTAGTACATTTAAATTTTTATTCATTCAAATGAACGATGGAGGATAAGAACATCTATTTCAGTTAGTAAGTTAAGACAACAGTAAATTGGCATGTTCAGCTGATGACATCACTGTGTGCCTGACTTGAGCGCCTGTGAGGGATGATATTATACAAATACGTATTTTCACCTGTTTTTAAGAAAGAAAGAAAAAACATCTCTTTTGCATTCATCCACTCTGTCAATGTTTCCGAATTTGATGATAATTTGAAATGGAGAGCAGAGGCCCATATTTCAGGATGAAACATTACAAAATCACAAATGTTGAACTTTAACCTTTTTTGAAATGGAATGGTAGACTACCAGACTTCAACAAGGAGTCTGGTAGTCTACCACAAATTCTTGTCTATATTGATAACTGACTCTACACTATAGAAAACATTAGCCTGAATTTGTCAAAAAATACAGCTTCCTAATGATGATACTTACAAATAAAAATACACTGCCAAAAGTGCCTCTATGTCGAATGAAAAATGCTACAAATAACTCCAAGCTCTTACTATTTCTGCTCACTTTGATGTATTTAGAAACCTGGGGTGACTTTGTAGAATCTAGACATAATACATCTTCAAATGTAGCACTGTCATTTATGTCTATTTTAGTACAAGAAAATGACACTCACTTTGTTTTATTTATAAAATCAAATGGCATTGTTCTGGCTTGAGTTTCCAAAATGCAGTGATACAAAATAGTTACATAAGTCCAGCACTAATGTCTCTACAACGCTCTATGTGATTTACTGTGTATCTGACTTCAGAAAAAAAAAAAAACATCTTTCTAGTTGTAAATCCAGGACCACATGAAGACAATGAGAAAAAAAAATGCTTTAACACAAAGTCCACTGTAAAAAATAGAAAACAAGTTTTCATCATCAAAGCTATTATCTAAAACAATCCGGAATTTTGACAATTTTACTGTGAGTACCATATTTTTAAAACCAAATTGAGTATTATTAAACAAAGACAAAAGAGTCCTTGTACATTGAATCATCAAATAAGTCAAAAATCAGGACTAGGACAAGTCTAAAACTTATTAAGACTATATTGGGAATTAATCAGAAATATACAATTGGTCTAATTTCAAATTTGATCCCCAGTCATAGGTGGTCAAAGTAACTCTATTCTGTACAATAAGCAGTTAAACAGCGCTTTGAATTACTCTTAATGTTTTGAGTATAAAGCAAATTTTGTCTCATTTGACTCGCAAATGTTTGTCCTTTAACACACAAAATGAACGATTATCATTGATTCGATTATAATAAAGTCATTGATTCCTGTTCCTTGGATTAGTCCTGGATCTACAAATAGAAAGATATTTCCCTAAATTTCCTGAAATATTCTAAACACAGTGAACACAGATTCCCCACTGAGGAAACTCTACAACAACATCCAGAGTACATTTGAACCATAAAAAAAAAATTTATAAAACAGAAATACCTTTTCAGACAACATCACCTGGTAAACAACAGAGCCAATATTGAGCGTGGAGCAAAATGGTGAAAACTACAGCAGACAAAGCTCATTCACTCTCAACATGACGTTCAAGAAGGCACCACAAAAGTACGAGCCACAGGTTTTCCACACGCTTTAAGGCGGATGTCGTAAAGATCATATTATGCACAGTAATGTTTTTTGAGCTTTTTAATATGTTAATATGTTGCTTCACGGTATTGTGTTTCATTTAATTTGGTATTGTCATCTCTTTCTTAAGCTCTGTGTCAATAGCATATGCAACTGAAGCCTGAAATTTCTTAGTTTTAAATGTCCATGCACTTTCACAGTACTTGTTGCCATTATTCTAGCATTTAAAAAACGTTATTACTACAAATAATCTGTCATGTCGTGTTGGAAATGCGTCATGAAATTCTTCTCAGTAATTGTAAATCAACTCAAAACATTTTAACTGAAAGTGAAATGCAAAGAGCTAAAGATTGCATTTTAAAACATTAAATATCAATGCAAATGAGTTTTAAAAGCCAGAATAAAGCATAATATGTCTCCTTGTGCAAAAATATTTCTGGTATAGTTCATTGTTCGTTCGGTGAGTGTGCTTGTCTCCAAAATTCAAAATCATGAGATATTAAAAAGAATGCAAGAATGGTGGCTGTGATGGGTAATTCAGCTGCAAATGTTGAAAATGCATGCCACAATGATACAGTAGGAACATATGTAGTATGTAGTATTATATCACAAACTCTAAATTAAGCTGGTGGCCATCATTATGTGCTCAAATTAAATGTAAGTAAGTGTTTTGAGTGCATTGTAAGGCTTCAGAAGATGCAGCCTTTGTGAATTAGTCAAATGAAAACTAGTATTATAGGTGCTAAACTATTAACCATTTCAAGCTGTAGTGTACATGGCAAAACATGGCTATATTTTTGTCTCTGAGGCAAGATTTACAAGCAAGAAAGGACAGGAGAAATTTACAGCCACATTGCAATGTGGCCTTTTTCTCACAGTTGATTGGTCCAGTTTGGTTGTGCAATCTCTAAAAAAAAAAGAAAAAAAGAAAAAAAATCTTGTACACCCAAAAACTTCTCTAACTCCTCCTCTCATAGAAATATGTATTCAGTTCCCTGTTCATTGTAACTTGATTGATAATAACCTAGTCCTGGGATCACATTTAGAAAGCATGTGTGTGTAAATAAATGTTTTGTACTTGATTTTCTGCATTATATTTTTGATCTATAAAAAGACAATTCAACATGGAAATGAGCTTGCCTTGGATGCAGATAACACACTACTCCAATAATACTTTATGAAGATGTGAGCTTGGTCACTGATGAATATCTCAGAGTTCAGATGGGTGTGACTGACAAATGTATTAGCCAATCAGGGTCTGTCCGTATCAAAACAAATATGCCTGTTTATGAGGATTTCTACAGAATCAATGAGAGAAGCACTAAACTAAATTAATCTGGTGAGAGAAATTTGATTTTGTTTCATATGTGTCACTGAAAAAAACCCAAAATAAATCTGATTGCACGATCATGTTTGGTTCTGGTTCTGGACTTGCCAAGAAAGAAATAAGTGGTCCAGTCCAAATACTCAACAGAATGAGATCCTTGTTCAGAAAGAAGAGAAGTCAGGAAGTTTGAGGACATTTGTTGAAGTTTGTGTTTTGTTCGATTTTGAAAATATAAGTAAGAATTCCACATACAGTTTTAGAAATGAAACCCCAGATGATTTCTTGTTGAAAACGTCTATAGAGCAGCCAATTTGAGGACACGGTATGTAAAATTATTTCTTTGTGCTGATGCTGTATCTAACTGCATGCATCTCCTTCATTTTTGATGCTCCTCCTTTGCACCATGATTGCATTATCACTATGTTGCTTGGTATCACAGTCACAGGCACATTCCAGGCATCCAGTGTTGCAAATGTGAAGAAAGAGAGAGAAAGAGAAATAGACAAAAAAAAAAACCAAAACAATCTATTAGTTCCTGTAGCTTTTGCGGCCCTCTCCCTCTTTCAAGAATGTCCATATGAGCGTGTTGACAATGTCGGGCTGGTCCTGCTGCAGCCAGTGGCTCGCTCCGGAGATGATGTTGAGTCTGAAGTGGTTCCTGATGTAAACACGGCACGCCTCAGCCATGTCCTGCTCCAGAAAGGCATCCCGCTCACCCCAGAGCAGCAGCACTGGGGACCTGACGTGGTTATGGCTCAGAGGGAGAGAGCTGAGAAAAAAGATTAAAATACAAGTTAATGTGAATCAGTTTTTAATTGGCTTGAGACTTAAAATATCTATACCAGTGTATATATATATCGTCATCTGATAGACCATGCAAAGTGATATTTCTTAAAATTAGTTCTTTAGCATTTAAAAAATATGTTTGAGAATACTGAAATAAAGAATAAACATTGAAATTAAGGTACACTCACTGAGCAATGGGACAATTTTGTTTGTACATGTCTACAACTCTTCTGTTAATGTGTCTGTTATTAATGTTAAAGTTATGCCTCACTGTCTGTTTTGTTATTTTTTGTTCTATATGTAAAAAGTATAACAAAATGACAGCTCAATACATAATAAGAACAGTTGATAAGATGTGTATATTGTGTATAAGATGTGTATATTTATTTCCATACAAAAATATCCAACTTTGATTTTAAATAAAATTGACAATTCTGTTAAGGCAAACGGGGACTGTTTGAATCACTGTGGCTTCTCAATATGGTAAAATCACTGTGGCTTCTCAATATGGTTGTATCTCAAAGACTTAATTTGACCACTAGAGAGAGCTAGTCTACCACCAACTGTTCCTGTACCGCCGTTTGGGAATCCCAGGTCAACACTGGACAATATTGGTTGGATTCTTTAAATGCACACTGAAAAATACACAATACTTAATTAATTCTCACACCTTTTCATGGCTGGCAAGCTTTTGACAAACTCATATGTCTAAATATTACCTCCAATATATGTCCATATAGAAACACACTGTGTCTGTGAAACATCCATTTACATGCTGCATCCGTGACCACAGTTTATGCAGTGAAAATACAAAATGGCCTCCATTTTCTTGTTATTATTTGTCCTTGGCTGTGTCTGGAAGTGTGCATTTGTTGAGACTCTAATTGGCCATGGGTCATTGAAGCTTTGTTTTATGTGAGCGAGTAAAAAAAGCTACGGTGAGCTCACTCTTAGGCTTACTACACTGTGGCTGCAGAGGGCAGCAGATGGCATACTCAGTCATGCATGTTTGGCTCACATGTCAAAACTACACAAGCCCAGATATTGCTTGTAAATGAAATCTGTGTCACAGTGAAATATGAGGTATTAACTTAATAGACAATAATGAAAATGAATAGCAAAGCATTGATATATGACATTTATATCATGAAAAAGCTGGGCTAGTCACTTTACAGAGATGTATATCTTTATGTATATATATATGTGTATATTAGAGTTTATTCTTGAGTCTATTTCTTAAATTATTTCTAGCTATTTATCTATTATCTTGTTTTATTTTATTTTTTTCTTGTGCGTGTACGATTTTCCTTTTGTTCTCTGTGTGTGCGGTGCAATGCTGGAATTTCCCCACTGTGGGACTAATAAAGGCATATCTTATCTTATCTTATCTTATCTTTTCAATCCGCAAAAGGAGGAGGCAGGTCTTTAAATCTCTCTAACTGGTCTCTAGCACTCACAAATCCCTTGGCACATTGTTAATATCAACATGGACTAATTTCAATGTGCATGCACTCATTTTGTCACTAAGTACTGTTCTTTCAATAAACTCTTTGGGGAGAAAACACAAAATGTACTCATTTACAAAAAAAGTCGGGCACCCTAGCGTTAAGGCAGTCTTTAGCAGCGTTGTTTAATTTAATTTCTATCAAAAACTTGTCACCCTTTCCAAATACTTTGTACTTCCTTGACTTAAGTAGTAAGGTCAAAAATAAATACATAAAAAGGGTGGGGTGGTGGAATTGTACATGCATTATACTGGAGTTAATTGATAAAAAAGTAGATGCGTATTTTAAATGATGTAACAGCATTCCCCTGAATACATATTTTTACTGTATATAGGCCAGGACCCCCTTTCCCTCTCTGATGTGTCTCATGTGCTTTTACTTGAAGACATTTCTGTAGTAGTTGAGTGCTCCGGTCAGAGCTCCAGGCTGGGACAGAGCATACAGATAGGCCTCCATCTCCTCCACAGTCAGCCAGCGCCCCTTCCTTCCGATGCCAGTGCTGCGGCTTGTGAACAGAGACTTCACTGCCTACAACACACAACAGTACATTTTATTGATTTAGTCCTTGTATAAACCTGGAGACAATCATATGTAGACCTGTTTATTCAATGCTGAACTGGTCAACTTTGTTGAAAACTAGTTTGCAGGCTACCCCATTAGTTTGTATCTGACTTAATCCTTAATTTATTCATAAGATAGACTTTGTGGTAAGCTATTAGGGAGGTTTTTAAAGAATTCAGTTAATGCCTTTTTTAATGTACAAATTGTCGTATTAGTAGTAGTACCCTATAAGCTACTGAACATATATGACAAAAATTCATGTCCCCATGTCTCCATGGCCGAAGATCCAGCCGCCGAGGACATCGCCTTTGACTGCTGCCCAGATCTCTTCGCACCAACCCCTCACAGATCCTTCCGCACATGGTGGGTCCACAGGAGGACGACCCCACGCTGCTCCTTCGGGATGTGCCCGACCAGGCCAAGCAGTGGACACCCACCCCAGGCCTGGCTCCAGGGTGGGGCCCCGGTAACGCCAGTCCAAGCGTTGTAACTGGCCTTGACTGAATTGTCATCATGAAAGGTTTCTGAACTGCTCATAGTCTGACCTGACCTGTTTGTCATGGCCCTACCAGGGACATGAAGCCCCCAACAACATAGCTCCCAGGATCATTCGGGTGCGCAAACCCTTCCACCACATTAAGGTGGGGCTGCATCGGTGCAGTGTTCTGCAGTGATGCAGTCACTGTATCGGACTGTTGTGATAAAGAAGGAGCTGAGTCAAAAGGCAAAGCTCTGTGTTTACTTGTCAATCTACGTTCCTACCATCACCTATGGTCATGAGCTTTGGGTACCGAAAGTATGAGATCGCGGATACAAGCTGCCAAAATGGGTTTCTTCCTCAGGGTGGCTGGGTGCTCCTTTAGAGATAGGGTGAGGAGCTCAGTCACATGGGAGGAGCTCGGAGTAGAGTCACTGCTCCTCCCAGATACCTGAGCCACCTCAGATGCTCTGAGGTGGCTCAGGCATCTGTTCTGGATCCCTCCTGGACGCCTCCCTTGGGAGGTGTTCCTAACATGTCCCACGGGAAGCAGGCCCCAGGAAGACCCGGGACACTCTGGAGGGACTATGTGTTTTGGCTGGTCTGGGAACACCTTGGGGTCCCACCGGATGAGCTGGAGGAAGTGTCTGGGGTGGTGGAAGTCTGGGAGTCCCTGCTTAGACTGCTGCCCTCGCGACCTGGCCCCAGATAAGTGGAAGAAAATGGATAGATAGAGAAAAATTCTTTTGGATTAGAGAATTTTCAGTACTTTTTAACTTTTGCAAATATAATCTACAAATGTTTAACTTGATCAATATTACAGACAACAGTTTAATATATTATGTACAATGTACTGTATATTCATAACTTTCCAACTAACCCCATTTCCATCTACCTTACAGACCTAAAACAATGTGATATTATGTAACCCAGCTATGCAAGTATTTCATGCACAACTTTCTGGTACACATATCTTGCAGAGAAATGGCTTAGAGACAGGTTCACTATGATTCTAGCCCTGCAGCAGTGAAGCTTGGCCAGTGCGGTCCAGAGAAAGCCACTTAGATCAGCTTTTATTGGCCTTGCTGTACACTCTGGCACTTACTTACACTGCTGGCTCTGCGACACTACAAGCTGCGCTATAGCTTGGAAGAATAAGAAACTGAAGCATATGGGAACTAAAAGCTATTGTTAGTGAAACACAGTTGTATTAGACCATATAGGATTTATAGTTTATTTAATTGGTCATTGGTATTTATTTATTTTTTTTTCTTTATCTAGCATGTGCTACTATTTTTATTTACATTTATCAGTCTTTTGATACTCTTTCATACTACACTGAGAAAATATTATCTTATATTATCTTATGTACTGTAAAGGAGGTTATGTAGAATTTTGTGTCCCCAAATGTGGTAAATGGTCACATTTTTATTTAGCACTTTTCCACCTTTTTACATCAAGAATTGACGCACATTCATACACCAGTGTATGCAGTGAATTGCACTGCCAACTTGTGGGTCAGTGGATCTGACTACTCTACCAATGTTTACGCCGAGAGCAGGATTCCAACGGCCAAACACTTGATATGGGGTAAACATGTTCAAATCTGTAATAGCTTTTACTAATAACAATGAAATAAATGTTCATTCAGTCTTGATTACAAAAAAAAGTTGGTTATGTTGTAGTTATGTTGTTCATCTCAGTTGTGATTGTTTATTTTTACTATCTTCAAACATGAAAAAAACAGTCCAATCTTATTCCTCACTTACCTAATGAGTTTATAAGTGCTTTTCACTACTGTCAGAGAGCAGAGATTTGCAGTGACGGTAAAGCTAACAACAACTAGCATGCTAACACAGGCTTCCTGATTATGCTTTTAGATGCAAACAGCACACAGCTGACTTATTTTGACCTCAATAGCTGCTTTTACAATATATCTGTACTGGGGCAAGACATATTTTGTTCAAATACATGAACAAAATCAGGACAAAGGGCTGCTAATGTAGCTTTTGTGTGTGAAGGGTTTTTTTTTGTTAGTTACAATGACAGATAACGCTCTACACCCAAAATAGAGATCTGCCAAATTACCTATACTATTGTTTTTGGATAGTGCAGTCAAATTAACAGTGCTTTGGCTGTTATAAGGCACTATATAGATGCAATAAGGTAACTCTAAATTCCCCTCTGAAATAAATTCCATTAACTGGCACCTGTCCAAGGAGCAGACGGCCTCGTGCCATACACTGCTGGGATCTGCCCCAAACCACAGAGACGGCAAGAAGAGGTGCAAGTAAATGAAGCATGTAATAAATTGTAGAAGAACAAGCAGTGTTTTGCCATTTAGGTTATAATTAATTATTCTCTTAAATCTGTTTTTAACTCGCCCAAATTACTTTCTTCTCACCAGCTTCTAATCTGTGAACAATAAGGCAATCAGTGATTTTTGTCAGAACAATTAGAAATATTGACTAGTTGACTAATTTAAAAAAAGAAATAATAATAACTGATATAACATTAGAATTTGTCACAGCTGGAGGTGGGAGCTGTCAAAAAATGGGTAAAATTGCAATTAGATTATGAAAATCTATTTAAAAGTGATCTCTGAACTATTGTAGTTAAAGTTTACAATCATGAATGTTTTGTGCAATATTTAAACGTCAACCACAACATTTACAGGCACATTTTAGCACATTTCAGATGGATAGTCAATTGTGAGTAATATCTGAATATTGTCATCAGAATAAAAAAATAAATAAAAAACTAAAACAATGTGATTACATTACATTTTGGTTACAATTGCCCAACACTAGTTGCAGAGTAAGAGATTTGGGACCTCCATAATTGATGGTCTGATAGGTTTAAGTCCCCGCATGACTTGGTAAACATAAACAAACGCACACACACACACAGCAGGGTTGTCCTTGACCTTGAGCCAGACTAACAGAAACGTATAGGGACATACAGAGGAAGAGAGGCAGAGGGAGAGTAAAGAGAGAAGGAAAGAGAGAGAGAGTGAGGGAGGGTGGGAGTGGGGGTAGGGGGGGTGTAGGACAGACCTTGAAGTCGTTGATAGAAAGCATGAGCTCAGGGAATCGCGGCAGCTGGAAGAAAAAGAAGTGACTACATTTGAGCAGCTGGCTTGGGTGTCGCACGGCGTAATCTGAAAGAGATACAGACACCATGGGCATAAAAGGTCAATACACAATTAAAGAAGGAGGAATTTAATTTTAATATCAACTATATTTAATGTAGGATTAATTGTTGTAGCAACAGCTGAGTTCTAGCAGTCACTGCATGTTATCAACTATGCAACTACCTTACAAGTGTGCACAGTTGGCTAATCCTCAAATAGTTTGTCTAGCAAGTCAAGAATTATATCTCTTTGATTTTTTTATACAGAGGGATATCAGTCTGGTCACCATTCTCTCCATTGCACCTCAGCCCAAAAACAAACTTGAGTCAAATTTGGTTATTTCAGTGATGAATGTGATACAACGGAGATCATTGGTCACTCATCATTTTGAATAACATTACATTTCTCTCACCTCACTTTAGTGCTTCGATTATTGATTCTGTAGAAATCTGCAATATTTTTCAGTTCCTTGTGATATTTTTTCAGCCATATTTGTTTTGATACGGATAGACCATACATTTCCCTGATTGTCTAATCCACTTGTCAGTCATGACCATGTGAACTCAGGGAGATTCACTGATGACCAGACTCACATCTTTGTAAGGTATTGAAAATTTATATTCCATTTCAGGCGACCAGGTAATAATTCCTGACCGAGATTCAGACTCAAGATCTCACAGAGGTACCCATTCAAAAGATGGTTAAATGCAGAGGATACATTTCAACAATTAATTTGCATAGAAATTATAGGTTAAATGTCTCAAAAAAAATGTAAATGAACACAAAACTCAGCATCTTTATGACTGCACTAGTTGAACCAGCTGTTGTGAATGCACATTAGTGGCCTGTAATTAGCTTCCTTTCATTCGCCCCTTAAGGCTGGAGAGGATTTACCAGATGGATGCAAAAATTGAAGCCATAACACTTGCTAATGAATGATAATAATTATGGTAAGAGCCAAATAGTGCTGTGCTAATGAGCATGCTGTGGAAAAGACACTCCAAAATTGAAATCTCAGAGTCGGAAGACAAGCCTATATTCTGTTCAAGAACCGTTTTATTCAAGATGTTGCAACTTTCATGGCTTCTATCAGTTACAAATATATATACATAGCACAGCATTTCCAGTGTTTAATCTAATCCTGGATATCTGATTGGCCATTATTATTCAAATGTTCTTTTTTCATTCTTGTCAATACTGGGTTTACAGCCTTTATCCATGGGTTAATAAAATATTAAGACTGTTGCCATAGCAATTTAAAGTGGCAAACGGCAGATTGATGCATAATACTACTACTTTGAATCTGGAATGGTGACTACTTTGAACTAAAACATGAATCTGATGGGCCACAACAGCAGCATAAGCTGAGATTATAAAAACTTTTGTTAAACCAGTTGAGAGAAAAGCACATTTTATCATACATTCTTGTCCTGTTTTATAAAAACATGATTCTGTTCTGTGATTGATTTGAACCCCTGGTTAACCAGGCAATGGCAACAGCAAGAGCTGGGCCAGATTGATTCTTGTGAGTTTGTGAACTCAGAAATATCACAACAATTCATCTTGCTGGCCATGTTAATAGCAATTGAGAATTAATAACAGCAAATTATTATCTTTTGATTTGTGAAAAGTCCTCAAAATGTCAGTGTCAGATTCAACTGGAAGGTGGAGCCCACAAATGGGGAAATGTGACATTTGCATTTGACCCATCTTTCAAAAACTGCCCTTGAGCAGTGAGCAATAACAGCGCCTCACCCGGGACCCGGGATAAGCCACATCCACATGGTCAGGAGTACCTAGCTGGAAGAATAGTGAATTAGAATAAATGAGACACCTACCGACACACAGGAAGAATGTGCAAAATCCAAAGAGATAAGTCCAAATTGGTCTGGGAATTGAACCCTTCTGACTCTTACCTGCGAACACTGAGGGGTGTGGGCAGTTGAGGACGATGAGTTTAGTGACCATCTCTGGATAGTAAATTGCAAAGAGCCAGGCCACCGTCCCTCCCCAGTCATGTCCCACCAGGCAGCATCTGTTATACCCTGGACACAAGCGTAGAGAGTTACAGTAACAGAACAAGAGCCACAATAAATCACAGTGAAATATTAAACAATGCCAGACCTCTGCAGATCGATATGGAGCTGTGCAATAAGACCTCAAATCAATAACAGGATTAAGTTAATATATTTTATGAATCCCCAGAGCTGTACGTACATCATGTGTTAATGGGTCTTTCTACTGATAAATCATAATAGGTTTTAAGATACAACAATATGCATTTTAATCATTCCCTGTATGGCTTTATGCTTAGTATTTCTTATGTATCTCATATTAAATGTTTATGCGAAATGAGTAGTCTAAACTGACATAGAATTGTCTCTTGTCACCATTGTCTCTTGTTTAAAATAGAGGATCAGGTTGTATACATCATGTGTTAATTATTCAGGATGCAAAATATATCCACAATTTCCCACAATCAAATTGCAATTTGAGTAGGCACATAATAGAATTAGATCCCGTACAAAGAACATAATATATAACAAACATAATATCTCAAATTTTTACAGAAAAAAAACCTATAGTTTTGACCTCCACAAACATTTCCTGAAATACATGGGATTTTTGTATTAGTTTATCAGTTCATATTTCAGTCTTCTCTCAAAAGTTAGTGCTCCCAGGGTTGTTTTCAATGTGGACAGAATTTTTAAACATATACTGCAAATCTAATGGCAATCGAAATCTGCCCTAACAGTGATATGAGGCACCTGCATTTCTTGTACTAAAAAAATAACTGGAAAAGGATTGTATATACATTTTTTTTCCAGCGCAATCAATATGCCTCCACAACCCGATCATTCTTGCTATAGAATTTCATGACCTCCAGTCAAAAGAAGAGCAAGGTTGAGTCCTCCGTGTCCGTGCTCTAATCCGCCGATACCTCTCCTTGTATACCTCTATATATCTAAAATGGCAGCCCTCTCTTAGCCTGCAGCTTTCACACATACTGTATATTTCTGCAGGGATTACATTAGAGCCACCTCTGTCAGAGATGACACCATCACTTTTCATTTCAATAGCTGCAGAGGGAAGAACCATGTCTTAAAAGAGGGTTCAAGAGTCCAAGTGCAGATTATGGATAAGAGTTATGTAGTTTAAATTATAATATCAATGTTATAGCAATAGGTGTATAAAAGCTGTACTGTGCTGACAGTGCTGTATTCTTTAAAAAGTGTAGGCCTAGCAGAAATAAAAGTACATTAAAGTAGTAAAAAAAGTAAACAGAACTTGATTTTTTATTTTTTTTGCTTTGAGTTGCATTAAATCATTGTCTTAAAACATGGCATAGTTTTAAAGCAGCTTTATATTTGTTGCACCACCTGTTAGACATTTATTTATCACTAATTAGAGAAGGAAAAAATGCACACAAGCAAAACAACCAAATGAAAGAGTACCTTACCGGAATACAGTTATTTAAACTTTGTTCTGAGTATGTATTTTTAGTACATGTATTTAGTCTTCCCAACACTGACTACTAGCGCTATTCAGCTGTTAATGCGCATAATGTTTCATGACTTACATGACTTACAAAACTGTTTCATGACTTACAAAACTGTTCTCATAATTGCATAATGGCAGCTTAATTGAGTAAAATGTTTTCTAATAAGTAATCAAAATGCACTGTTTTCAGTGGTAAAAGGTGGCATTGAGTTTAGATATCTGGATGTATTCAATTGAACCTTTCAATATTATATATAGGGAAGTATTAAAAGCAGCAGTGCAGAAGCTTCAATCGTAAAAGCATGGATAGTTGACAAAGCACTTTCTCAATAAATATTTTACTAGCAGTTTTTGAGTTATTAACAGTACACGGATGTATTTTTACTTTACTTCAAAAAGTGTGGTCAATATTTTATAGAAAATATTTTAGACCATTCCAAACTATTTATTGTTAAAGAGGGGGCATTATGCACTTTTTGTAGCATTCTACCCTGTTATAACATTGTTCCCTCATCAGAAACATGCCTGAAAAGACTATAGATATCAACATCATTCGCACCCTCCTTACGGTTATGTCACGATCCCTGTCTGTCCTGCCTCGTGTGTTGTCCTTTTTCCCTCTCTCACCTGTCCGTGTCTGGAGCTGGGCGGAGTTCCTGGCTCCACCCGTGCGCACCTCATCTTCACCTGCGGTGGATAAGAGGAGCCAGGACTCGACACTCGGTGCAGATCGTCCGCGTGTCAACGTGACTACTACTTGGCTTGGCTTGGCTTAGTTAATGTTTTTGCATGTCTCTTTGGATTTTTGCTGCTCTTCAGATCCCGCTCCCTGGACCGGCTCAGCTCCCTCACCTCTGACTCTGCTCCTGACCCTGCCTCCCTGCTCCGGTACTGTTTTCCTCATCTTCGTCTCTGCACTTCACGTCACGCCCCTGGACCCTGGATCGCACCCCGCTCCCTGCTCCTCGTCCGATCTACCGTCATTTGCTTGTTTGATTCACCTTCTGTAAATAAACACTGTAAACTTTCCCTGGGTTCTGCATTTCTTGGCCCCGCCTGCCCGAACGTTACAACAGGTTAGTTGTAAGATTCTGTGCAATGCTCAGCCCACAAGCCTACATCATCCATGCTCCCACAGGACAATTTTCCATAAATATACAAAAAATCATGATACAAAACTGTACACAACTTGACAAACCTGTTGCAATGTGCAATAGTTTCATTAGTGGGATGCAGCTGATTGTGTTGAGATAGAGTTGTGAAGAGGGAGTAACTTTGCACAGGGAGCAAGGTGAGGGAGGAGTCAGAGCGTCAAAAACGAAAGTGAAACTTATCAAACATGTTAATATGTTGTTTTCAGCAAATACAGGATTTTAAAAACAATGTGGAGTGCCGTGGCCCCTCCACCGGCACCACTGATTGCATGGCGTGTAGTCTGAGCACCTCTCACTACTTGTAATTATACAGAATACTCGGCACCACCAGACCGGAGCTGTACAGCGTACAGTCTGAGCCCTAACCTTGTAATATAGACCTCAGGGAGATAAAAAAGAAAAAAAAAAGTGAAATTCATGTTATTCTTGCACTATTTAGCAGTTAATATATCTCTGACTGTGTTTACATGCACACCAAAAATTTCTGAGTTATCAGATTATTGAAATATCATGTAAACTGTTACATATGAGTAATCTGATTTCTTTCTGATTGTTCACAAACATTATGCCTAAAGGGCAAACTAATGTGGCAAAGACCAAAATGAGAAATGAGAAAACGTTATAAAAAATTCAAAATAGCTACGAACTATGTCCACCAAATACAACTCACAAAAATATTCAATTGATTAACTGACACATGATCAGATTTCTTCGTGGAAAGAGCAAAAATCATATTTAATTACTGAGTTTTCCAATTTTTCTACTCAAGGGCCTATATTACTCTATTTAGTGATATATGTTACAATATATGTTGCAATGTTCATTCACACATGCTTAACACACAAACCCTGCATATTTAAGTTGAGTTCTTCTCTGAAACTCAAAACATTCTGTTCCACCTTGTGATGTCCTGTGGTAATACAGAAACTTCTCCACTGTGTTTTTAAACTCCATGCACCTTCAACAGAATCATTTGAATAATTTCAGCCTTGGAATTGCCAATCTTTACTAAACAAAAGACAAAGGGTAGCTGTTAACTTGAAAACTACTGCTTCATGACATCACAAGGTGGAACAGAGCATTTTGAGCTTGGGGGTGTAGACTCAAACTTGTGTGAGTGAAACACAACTCCAAATGTTTTTGAGAAGGTAACAACATTGTAACATGGCATAAAGCTCACAAGTCAATTTTAGTAATATTTTTTGTTATAATACAGGATCTTTAATCTGATTTTCATTGGCCATGAAAATCCAGTGTTAACTAAATCCATTTGAAAACAGAAACCACAGTATGCAAATTATGTGGACCCCCCCTAATGTTCACATAGCCTTTGCTGGCCACATTTAGCATTAGTTATGTGGCCACACCTCACGACAGTAGTGACTCAGAGGTGTGTCATGGTGCACAGCATGCCTAAGGCTCTTTGACTTTGGTAAACAACTTTATTTTGGACCATGCCAAAGCACTGTCCATTTAACATTTTTCTTTTTTTTTTTTTTTTTTTGTAGACAAGATGAAGGAGGGACACGGTTTTAAGAAATCTAGGTACAAAACTCAATAAGGAATAAATAAAAGCTTCAGTTTCAGGATATGAATGCATGTTTTAAATGTGGTGGTCATTTACTGATTAAAGACAATTCCATAATATATAATCTCTTGGTCATCCAGGTATATTCCATCACAAAAAGAATTCTGCCAACTGGACAAATGTTTTTAAGAGTGAATGCCCTGTATATCATGTACTGTTGTTTTTTTTAAATCTTTTATTATTATACATCTCTGTACTAATATAATCACATATAACATTTATATTTTCTTGTTTTAATCAATCAAATAACTGTATTTATTCCTTAAGGGCAATTTAAACGCATTGAATGGTCTTGATGTAGAAATTAGACAGGAGAATGGGTCAGGATCAGGAGGGAAGAACCAGGCAGTCTTGTGTCAGGGCAGTCTAATTAAGGGGGGGAATAGCCTTCAGGACAAAGGTGCCTTTCCTCCTCTGTGACCTGTAGCCTGGACACTTTAGACGACGTCCAGACGAGAGCCAGATTAATTCTGGGAACATGGGTCCTAGAGGAAGTTGGTGGATCTCCTCAATTAGTTGCAAAGAGGAGCACATATATCTTACATGGAGCCCAATGACCTTGGGAGAGACCTTTACGATATTCTGCAGCCTGCTCTTATTTGGTACAAAGATGGAGTTGTACCAGCAGATGCATCAAAAAACCTGTAGGAGTGCTCTCGATGAATGAGGTGGAAAAAGTAGACATGATGTGTTGGCTTATATTGAAAGAGTTCAGCATCCTTAAGAGATGCCTTTGTTGACACTATTTGACCATCTTATTCATGTTTGAGGTTTAATGTTATACATATCCAAAATTATCCCACAGGAAATATGTACTACACATAACTACTACTACTAATACTAATTTATATTCAAATACCATTAATTTGGTCTTTTCTTATAAATCTGATATCATTCAGATACCCCTTGGAAAGAGCTTGGAGACTTCCAGGGGTTCTCATAGAGGAGAGAAACGTATTCTCTCTTAAAATGTTTTTGTCCAGTTAACACACACACAAAAAAATGTTCTTTTTACAACAATTCCATAATATAGAGCCAATGTGATAGAGGTTTTTGGACAAATGTGATTTTAGTTTCAACACATTTGTGTTGATACAATCATGGCATTTTTTGTTTAAGGGTTAGCATCATTGTTATAAATATATTATGTTGGGAACTTCCCAACTTCCCATTAAACAGAGAATGGTCATCCTTTTGAAGATAAATGGGCCTTACCTAAGTACTCCACTATGTCCTTGATGTCAGTGATCAAGTGCTCAAATCTGTAGCTTTCAGTGGACAGCGGTAAGTCGGACTCGCCGTAGCCGCGCATGTCGATGGCTACCACCCGAAACTCACTCTTAAACTCTCTGAGCTGGTACCGCCAAGAGAACCTGCAAGAAAAAAAACAAAATATATTAGATTTCATTAGATTTAGTCGCAATACCTCCCATGTTGTTTCATATAGTTAAAAGTTAAATTTTGTAGTAGCACACTGGAAATATCCTGTTGGGAGCAAAATACTAAAAGTAAAGTAATGAATACTTTTTACTTTTATTTCACTACATCTCTGTACTTTGTACTACACTTTTGAACTGGTAAAAAGTGCTTTCCGTATTGTTTGAGGGGTTACTTGTTAGCACATTCATGATGACATCCTGCCTAAAGGTTTTGGGTTCAAGTCCCGGCTTTGAGCAAACAAAAATTTAGACTACATAGAAAAATATCTAAAAACACAGAGGAATTGATTCAGTCACCCCTATTGACTAATATGAGCAATTTTTTTTCAAGATCACCACATTTTACACTTTAATAGTTTACTCAAAAAGTACATTTTTAAACATGTACTTCAACACTTATACTTAAGTAGATTTTTGTATGTGGTGCCTTTATTAACATATTTGCTCCTGTATCTGTGCTTTTACTTAAGTATTAAAATTGAGTTCTTCTTCCACCATTGAATCAGATTTAGTAAACTATGTTGTATGTTAACTCATTTCTAGCATGTATCCATCAGCAATTTTGTGCCAATACAATAAATAAAAGCTGATGTTCTCATTTCCAAAACATTAATTTTTAAATCAAACTTTTGCTATAAAAATGGCTACAAAAGATGCTACATCACTACAAAAATATATTCATTAACATGTAGACCTACTGCAAATTATGAACATAGAGAATCATCAAGGTTAGGGTAATTGTGACTCAACCTTCAGTCGTTCAGTAGTTTAGTAGCTGGGACAACAGATGGAAATTAGCCTTTGGCTATAATCTGGTGTAGTTACATTCATGTTGAATCATGTCTATTAATATGTATGGTCCGAGTCAAACAAATAAAATAAGTTACTTTCTTTCTTTTCCTAAATGCTAAAACCTTCATTCTGACTAATATATTTCTCTGGATATGCTAAAGTGCCAGAAGGTGGATTGGGTCCAATTTGGCTTCCATTAGGAGATCAACGGAGCAAAGAAGACTTTCATTTTTGACAAGAAATTCAAATCCACCCTCTCCATCTGTGTGAAGGTCATCTCAGTATGATAAAACTGTTTAAGATTCAGTCCGCCCCCGATCATGTGGTAAGGACGAGTCTTAATTGAAGATCTTGTCTCGTGAAGCATCCCTCTATCACATTGCGCACCCCTGCTCTCCCCCATTCTCACCCATC
Source organism: Periophthalmus modestus (assembly GCA_019594935.1). Taxonomy (NCBI): domain Eukaryota; kingdom Metazoa; phylum Chordata; class Actinopteri; order Gobiiformes; family Gobiidae; genus Periophthalmus; species Periophthalmus modestus. The sequence continues at coordinate 18,854,201 of JAIEZT010000007.1, read as the reverse complement.
TCCTCCTCATCATCTCCTTTCTCCTCCAGTGAACAGCAAGCCACAGCTTTGGATAGTGATGACTCAGGGAGAGAACAATATTGCATCTTACAATATATCCACATATATAAGGGCAATGTTAGAACAAATTGTATTTCTCTAACAGGCATATAGTAGCAATTATATAGTTTGGTTGTGAGTGTCAAGGTGTAAATTGCTACAATGTCTGGTTACTCTACCAACTAAAGGCAGAGATTTGTCTTGTGTCAAATTTGATAAATTGAATGAATTTGGATGATAATATTATCAGATAGATACTAAAATTTGCGCACAATTTTTGATATATTGGCTGGTTAAAGTAAATGACCTGTATGTAGCCTGGACTCTTACTGCTAGGTGTTCTAATCAGAACTGAACCTTGCCAGTGCCCAAACCTGCAGAAAGAGGACACATACAAGTTTTTCTCAGTATTGAGCTTATTTCACTATGCCCATTTTTGGTTTAAATTCTACTAAACCACACATTCCTTGTTTTGGCACTTCCAGTCAAGTGGGAATGCCATTCATTTCAATTGAGAATTTGGGAAAAGTTTTGCTGCTAAAATCTGATATAAAGTTGGTTGATTTGTGTCAAAATGCAACAATGCACTGATTGTCTGAGAGGCTTTAAAACTGCTTTCTAGTCAGTATAGAACTTATTTGCTGCCAAGATCAGCAGCCCCATGCAAAATAATACAACCTAGCAATGGCAGTGCCCACAGCAACTTCTGGAATAAGGGGAACATAGACAGACCATGCCTCATGTGAAAACTCAGAACATCCTGAATTCACTACACTAGCACTGATAACGATTGGCTACAGGTGCTGGGGTTAGATAGTGAGGATTCAGAGGAGAGAGAGTCCCTTTAGGTTTACACCAACTGTATTTCAACACTGAAAATGGCAACCAAAACAAGAGACTCATTTTCCTTTCTGATTGGATAATGGTCTTGAAAACCACCAAATTGTGACAAAAATAAATGGGATATTATGTTCAATGTTGTAATTAGGAATAAATCAGAATTAGAATTGCATTAAGTAAAAGCTAAATTTTACATATTAACAGTGTATCTGCCGAGACAAATTTGTGGACTTTAACATATAAATCTATATATAGTTCTGCAATAATGGTCGTGCAGCTCAGTCAGTGTAGATTACACATGGATATTGGGGCAGTTCACTCTATATTGGTTCTGTCAAACTGTTTTTATATGGCTTTTCACAGACTAATAGGAAGAAAGCGAAAGCTAAAATTTTCCTAAAAACTGGTTTAATACTGAGATTTGCACAGCTAATGAATGTATCCTTTGGGAGTTTACATTACTTTTTATTAGCAACTAGAACCAATATGGCGGCAGGTGTCAAAAAGCGATAGAAACATAAAATTATGTGATTTTTTTTTATTTTTTATTTTTTTATTTTTTTTTTTTTATGGAATTAAGATAATTTGGGTAACTCACAAAGAAGTACTCACAAGTAAAGAAAAATGCATGCTCTGTATTGAAAAAGTAAATGTTATGTAAGTTGATGATAAGTTGATATGTCAAATATGTAACCACCTCTGTATGTTTAGCCCATTTTCCTAGTGTTTTCTCTCCGTGACTCTTGTAAAGAATGTGTCCAGTGAAGCAGAAACAGCTCCCACCGTTAATTAGGCCTGTGCCCATCCCGCGGCCAGTCTAGTATGGTGGAGATATGGGCAGCCTTACAGCCTCTGACAAGTTCTTTGGCCTCAATCCAGGAGCGATTGTGTGCAGAGCTTTTCACTTCACATCAGCCAGAGAGGACAGGGAATGCTTTGGACCGCTTTCATGGGACTGTCCGCTAAAGACACCATTTACAACTACTGATGCTGGTGGGCATAAAGAATACCAGTAGTTTATAGTGTTGTTTTGTGGTGAGATTTTATGGACTTATCGTAATTAAACCATTAAAAAGAGTTTGGAAATGAATAATGAAGGCTGGTAGCTGCTTATGTATTGTATAGGTATAAAGTAAGGCGATATCAGGGCAGCCACCACAGCAATAAACTGTGTAAAACATCTATCTATCTGTTAGATATGGAGCTGGAGCAAGACACACGTCCAGGAGAACAAGACAAGATGAGATTTTGACATCATTTGTAATAAATAAATTGTGGGGTTCAGTTGACAATTTTGGCCTCACAATGTATTCACTCACTTTGTTTTATTCATTCCTCTTTCCATCCATCCATCTTGCAAATGTTCATGAGTGCTCACAGGTCTGGCTTTTATATCAGTAAAAATATATAATGAATGGTTAGGTTTTAGCGACTTTATTACAGCGATTCACAAGAATATGTTTCTGTCTAATAAAGCAGCACTGGGACGTCATGTTTTCTGTATGAGAGCCTTTGCTTGAGAGTCCACTGACCCAACTGAACGCAGGAGCTTTACAATGAGGTCAACATACCAGGGAATTCCCATGGCGCCTAACTGTGTCCTCCCACAAACAGCTGATCACATACATGGAATTTGTGAACACATACACTGTTATGATAATGCTAAACTTATCTGGTCAAGTATGTACTTTAGCTTCATGCCTTCAGCTTCAGTAATCACAACATCTTTTCTATCACATATATTGGCAGTTTTTTCACACCCAGTCTCCAATCTAATGATTCTTGTTAATTTATAAAGGGTAGTTTAATGATTCATCAGAAATGAACTCAAATACTTCAATTTACAAAGTATGGGGGAGCCATATTTCTATAATGAACCATTTGTAAGGTATATAATGTGTGTGTGTGTGTGTGTATTTTTATGGGTCCAAGGGGAACCGGGAGTGTCTCTAGCTCCAAATGGAAATACTCATTGGATGTTTTAAAAGGGCACTATGTAATTCTTCTAGTAAAGGATTCACCATTTGACATCATCTTCATTGGAGTTGTTAGCCTGGAATGTTCCAAAGTAAAGCAATCATATATCTATCTCCATGGGGACAACCATCTCACATCACAAGGCAAAGGCACAGAGCAGGTTCATGGAGAGGTGACAATAAGAATACATGTTTTTTTAAGGTTATTTAGCAATGGCAACACCTGTAATTAAATAAATGTTTAATATTATAATGTGGAACATAACTTTTCCATGCAGATAAGCAGGTGGTGGACCATTCACCTGAAAAGTTACTTAGTGCACCTTTTTTCTAACTTGAAATGGTTTAATGGAAGCAGACATCTTACAAAATGGATATCTTATTTAGTACTGATTTCCCTTGTCTTTTTCAGTTTTACATCTTAAACCAGTTGTGACATCCTAATATCATCTTTGACCTACCAGAACTCAGGGAAGCCATGAAGGAACAGCATAAGCGGCTTGCCTCTCTCGCCAGCCGCAACATAGTGAAAGCGAAGTCCAGATTCCTACAAAAGACAGAGCAATGACCATTTATTTACATTATGCTAACATCTTAGTTCAATCATTTTAGCACACCAAACAGATCTACACAGTCATTACATGCGCCATATAAATAAACATGACATAATAACATTACAGGGGGAAATGGGCTGCGTAGTTCAAGTCTCCTCATGTGGAAAACTGGCTTATAGGAGTTTAATATAGTGATGCTAAGTGGACAGTCTGATTCTGCTTGTGCCAATAAAGGATTACCATAACAAAGCTAATCCGTAAAAGATGAGCATGGTCTGAATGACTGAGCATGTACACTAGAATATGCAGATCATGATGAGTAAATAATACCAAGCTATTTATATCTCAACTGTGCTACTTTTCATGGAGTATATTTAGTAACATTTTTCTAAGTGATGCTCAAAAAACAGCAATATAAAAATGTGTTTTGAAGGGGCAGATAAGTCTTGATGATAAAGTGATAAAGTTATGACCTTTAAATGAATTTGAATTGCTAATTAAATTGCAACATATTTTAAGTTTGGAGTGAAAGACAGGAGCAATGCTTTTTGCTATGTTCATAAAATACATACTTTTAGCAAATGGCTTCAATTTATACTCACACTTGTTCAAATTGTAGTCTTCGGGTTGCATGTCCACGGGAGGGAATGTGGAATCCTTTAACTAAGTCATATGTAATGTGATTCCCTACTTGAAAAAATATAAATTGCGCTTTAGTGTGTAAATAGTTCAATGCACTATTTATGGGTTTCAGCTTCCTGTTATACGCAACATTTTAAGGAATTTTTATTATTCATAAGATATTATTTTCAAGTCTGTGTTAAGTTTTTTCCCCTTTCCCACGAAACATCTCTCCTACCTCATGGAATAAGATCTAATATTAGCACACATTTATGTTAAATGCAGATATGTGACCTTTAGGTAACTTACTCAAGAAACACATGCAACACTACGATATGGGTAATTCGTAAAGAGTCAATATTTGCCTATATTTGCAGTCACCTATAAAAATCTCAAGGTTCAAGATCAAATGAATAAAGAGTGTCAATATTGTTTTCATTCTCCATCTCTATGGCCAATATACTTTCCTTCCCTCCTATTATGCAAAGTGTGCAAGTAAACAGTGTCAGAAATATTGCTTACTCTTAAAAAAGTGTGGGAAGTATCCAATTTGTGCTGAGGTACCGAGTCTGTTTTATATGTGGGAGCTGCCAAGTTTTTAATTAGACTTCCATTTGATATATTTGTTTACTCAGATGTTAACTGCTGCCATATTGCATTATGTAGCAAATTTCAATACTTTTCAATACAGTATCTTTATTTGGCGATTTACCTTCTTGTTTTGGACAAGAAGGTACTAATCACACAATTACTTGGAACTTTTTCTCAGGGAAAGCAGTTATTGTATGCATTTGAATAGCTCGTGTCTTGAATAAACTTGGGTATGCCATAACGCACGCCTCAGTAGTCTCCAGTCTGCAGCAGCGCTATCCTTTCAGCACCACCTGACGTCTCGACAACAAACAGAGCACGTAGGCGAATTCTACCTAACCAATAACAAGGCCTATTATTTTGGCTATTTAACTACGACGCCACCACAACATTGTAAAAGATCTCTGTGCAGCCAAACAATGGGCAGACAGACTCACCTCACCTTACCGACAAGACACGTCCGCTCACGTTCAAGTGCGCGCTGTGTGCTGGTGCCTTGACTTACCTTGATGCGAACATAACAATGCGTGCCCAAGGACGTGTCATTCAAACAAGCCGGGGGAGTTTCGCGCACTGCCCAGTGGAAAACTGTGGTCGGCCGCAGAACGATGCTCCACCAAAGTTTAAGCAGCGCTACGGCGCTGCACACTCCACAATAGCCGTAGATCAAGGACCAGTAGCCCACAACTTTGATCTGCAATGCGAGTCTTATTAAAAATATGATCAAGTTGTGGAGGACTCTAGCCATTTTTTTTACATTGCCGCAGGAATCCGGTTTTGGGCTATACACGGGAGCAGCTATCGATCCGGTGGGTGTCAAGCGCTCTTGTGGCCAGCGCAGCTCTGACAATGCTTCGTGCCAGGCGCATACGCACGACTGAGTGAAGGGAGGATCCCACGGCGGCAGTAGCAGCAGTGGCAGACCGACAACGTGATGAAGAGGAGGTTGAATGGGATTGTGGTGGTGGTGGTGGTGGCGGTGGTAGCGAGGAGAAGCGCATCACGTCCTATCTTTACGCGTGCGTGTGACAGCCTTTTTAGCAGGAGACTGGGCGGTTGTTGACTATACAAGGAAGGCATCAAGTGCGAAGAGAGAGGGAGACAGTTAAATCGTGATTGCAAAAGAGATACACACTAGAAGCCATTTCCAAACAGCTATGAGGAGCTATGAGGTAAAGGAGAGAGCCAGTGAGCAAAAGCCAAGCCACACAACCACGAGGGATGCCTTCTGCACGCTGTTATGGCAACACAGAGGAGAATGGAAACGTCTATTACTCTAATGGTTTTATATTGAGCCAAGAGACAATAACAAACACTAGGCCTAGCCATATACACACGCTGGGAATAATCATGAGACATAATTTGATACGGTATTTAATACAGCTCTAAATTACTTTACATTTCATAGCCCCAAGGTGTGATATTACTGAAACTAACCCAGATGGTTTAAACTGAAACTAAAGAAAGGGGAAATTTAAATGTGTGTCTATGTCCCAAGGATCAGCATAAATCAGTGCAGTTCATTGCTGGAGGGGCTGCCACACCCTCTTTTCTTCCTAGTGGCACTGGCAGGACAGGGACAGGCTCATGTTTTCAGAACAAGGGATTGCGAGGTGAAGGCATTGGTATCAGTTGGGAATTTATAATAATTCATGACATTATAACTAGCTACTTTGTAATTGTTTATGTAATATTTATGCAACTAGAGCCATAATTTTCTGTACTGATGATCATTTTTGCTAACACTACCGTTTTTACTTCCTAAACAGATGATTTTTGGTGTGGCCTTCTTCCATACAAACTTTTGATGTAGATTTATCAGCATTTTTCAAGAATGAAGAAATAGAATCACCACAAATATGAAGTTGTGAAAAATAACTTTATTCCTCAAGTAGAAAATTATAACATAAACAAACTAACATACATAATATTTATTCTGTCCAAATGTTACCTTTGGAACTGTAGGTGGAACTGTCTGAATGTGCAGGTACTGAAAGTTTAGCAAAATAAAGTGATGTGTCATGGAGTTTAACCAATGAAGATATATTACTAATAAGTGCAAAATGTGCCCAAATCAAATGTGGCGTGTTCGTAATGATTGAATTGTGTGACTCTGTAGATTTCAATTAACTGTAATATACAAATATACAACATGAAAGTTAAACTGTGTGTATAAACTTTGGTCAATTGTGCAACACTAAACATGCAAGTCCACTTTTGATTCATCAAGTTAATCCATTGTGGAGGTGCAACCAGTGTAAATAATAACAAAAGGCAACAATTTAAAATACTTATATACATGTATATATTCTTTTACTTTGCAATAGATATTCCATTTTATTTATTGTATCCAATGGTCATCAAGTATTTTCCAAGTGTTTTCCCCCCCATGTTTTTGTTTAGTCCAAGTTGAGCTCAAAGCTGGTCATGATGTCTCTCTGCATTGACATATCAATACCACACATCTGTAGAAACAAAGAAAAGGTTTAATGGGAAATATTGACTAAGCATCTTGAATTATAACTAAAAACAGCCATGTTTCTTATTGCAGTGATAGCAACCCAAACATTTAACTAACTCAACTAAAACATTAAAACATTATGACACCTCTGACCCTACAAAAAGCACTCACCGCCTCTCGCCTGCGCCGCTCCTGCTCCCTTTTCCGGGCGATCTCTCGTTCCTTGTCCATGGGTGAGAGTGAAGGAACAGCCTGGGGTTCCTGAGGGGATACTGGCTTCTGGATCTCAATGTCTTTTAGGATTTCAGAAAGTGGGTCTATGCAAATCCTTGGGGGAGATGCAGGTTTTTCTGGAGACAGGCACTTTTCACTTTTTACTGGCCCTGGTAAACTAAAGCAACAAGTTTTTTGTTTTTTTTTACTTGGATTACATAATCAAGCATAGTATTCTGACTAACACGTATAACAGATTAATTTTGTTGCCCAGCTGAAGTTAATGGAAGCCATGCTGACATATAACTGAATAACCACTGGCTCATTTCCTCAACTCAAAGACTTGAAAGTGCATAAAACATAAGACTTTTCTAATGATTGGTTGTACCTGTGGTAAATATGTATCATAGATTTACATCAGTAAAGTGGCAGTTTGTGTTATGTATGCTCATCTTTTTACCCGTTATGTTCATTGGCTTCTTTCGCTATGTGTTTTTCAGTTCGTCTTTTCTTTAGCTCTTTCTCTCGTTCTTCCTTCTCCATCACTGCCTTCCTGAACTGCTGAAAACTCTCCATGGAAGACTTGATGGGGACTGATGTCACAGACTCCCTCACTACTTTGGCCCAAGACTCAGCATTTTTCAAAACAATGTCCTAAAAAGAGATATTCACAATGTCAGAACTGTACTGTAAAAATACCGTATAGTCTTTTACTGAAAAATGAGTAGTGCAAACCTTTTTGATGAGTTGGGATTTCTCTTCCTCTGAGGTTTTACTTGTGGTGGTGCAAGTGACATCATCAGAATGTCTGAAATCTAATATATGTAGAGTGAGCTTTCCAAACTAGTTGAAATGTTGCAGACATTTGTTTAGTTACTTACTGGACCTGCTCTCATCCTTCAGCTGCACTGGACTATCACTCAGAGGGGACAGCACAGGCTCTTGCTGAAACACAAACACAAAATTCATGTTCTTTTTTACACAATTATCAAAACTCTATTATCAAAATCTCGAAATCAAACATGCACTACATAAACAAATGAGAAGTGTCTTAGATCCTAATCGAAGCGTTCTACAAAAGAGGCCTCTTTGAATATGGGAAAGAGTTAAATTGTACAAACAATAGTGCTTGATACCCAGGTTACAGAATGTGGCTGGGACTGTGGACTGGGTCATTTTTTTTCTACAAAGCGTGTCCTGAATGCCTGGGAACCAAATCATGGCAACAATGGCTGAGGGTTATATGCAATAGCAATGTTGCAGCTACTACTGTAAAATACCGTTTTGATTAAAATCTACCATGTCATGAAATCAGTGTTAGAGGAACATATGAAAGACACATACCTCAAATCTGGTGGATGCCCAGTCCAGGATGATCCCTGGAGAAGTCATTGGAGATAAAAGCGCTGATAAATCTGTCATACAGGAAGCAATATGTATCGATCTGAGCCAAGCTACTGAATCAGGCTTTAGAAAAAATAAAAAATGTATACAGCTACAGACAAGGACGATAATGTGGGGCAGAGAATTGACACAGCAGTATGCAATTGCCAAAAGCACTGGGAGCAGTTTAAGTTTTATAAAATGCAGTTGCTTCTGTTAATCAAAGTTCCCCATGTATTGACAACAGGAGTGTGACAGAAATGTTACCTGGGGGAGCCAGAGGCAGCTCATTACTGTTGTGGTCAGTCAGTGGCTGTTTAGGATGCAAGTTTTTACTCTCTGGCAATGAAGAGTGCACAGAGGGGCAGGGATGTGGTCTGATCTGTTTGGTGCTCAGGTCTTTAGGTCCAGAAATCTGTTTGCCAATGTTAGCACAGGGGCTTGTTGACTGGGAAAGAATTTAGATTTTAATGGCATAGTATTTCACAAGAAAATAGTGAAAAAAATCTAAACATACCTTTATCGAGCTTTCTTTGCTCCATCTCTTTGCTGATGATACTATTTCATTTGAAAATAATAAAAGTTATGGATAATACGGGATAACAAAAGTTAAGACAGGATATCTGAACACTGCATGGGAGTGAAAGACAAAACAAAACAGACAGAATCTGGTCAAAAGTATTAAATCCTTTAATGAAGTGTCTAACCTAATTCAGAGTCACCGCTTTCAGAGTCAGACTCACTGCTGGAACTATTGCTGCTGGCACTAAGGGCCGGCGCTCGGGGAAGCTGCGAGGGCAAAGGTTTTGGAGCTGAAAAAGACAAGATACATTTCAGTTATATTATTAAAATGAACATGACCAGACTATTTATTGCAAACATACCTGGTGGCTTTTTATGTACTACAAAGCGATGTTTAGGGGCAACCTGGGATTTCCACACATCTTTAAAAATACCAGTCTGACTTTGTTCTGGTGGCTTGCATTGCTGTTTTTCTGTTAGAACAAAAAATATAGTACAAGTTAAATATATGTAATATAAACACATCAAAACAACTTAGTGATACTTTGTGACCATACTATTCTTTTCCTTCTTCAGACATGACGAGACATACTTCTGCAGCTCTAGTAGGGTGGAGTTCTTGAGCACATCAAAGTCCACCTCAATCTCCTCCAAAGTGGAGTCTCTGAGGCAGGCCTCTCTGTCGTGGATGATCTGCACCAGCTTCCCCAGCCGCTCCCCGGGCAGACGATTAATGTCAAGCTTCAGCTGCTTCTTCTCTTGGTAAGACATTGGCCTTGATAACTCATCCTCACGTTTCAAATATTTTCTGCAGTGCATGCAAACAATGGCATCAAAATCTTGCAGCATGATACAATTTTTTTTCTTTGTCAGTAACGTACAAGGACTTCTTGTTTTTCATTTGGTCCAGCAAAGACTTGTATTTGGATGATTTGCGCTTTAATTTTGCAATAATCTTTGATTTTTTGTCCTTTTTTAACTTGTCCTTTTTTGACTTCATTCTTCTCAGATGCTCGCTCATTTCTTTTATCTAGACCCCAGATCAAAGCCTAAATGAACACATAATGTTTAATATAACTGAGATGTGTTGCACAGGATACTCACCCACTCCTCCAGGTTGGCCAGCTGTGCAGCTACATCCTCAGTGGAGTTTTCAGGCTCTGAAGCACTCTCGCTGTCTGAGCTCTCTGAGGTCAAATGACTTCCAACTCTGTTTTCTGTTTCTTGCTCCAAATACCAAACAGGAACACGTAAACTCTCAGAATCCACTGGGATTTTATAATATCTCGCTTCAAATACATCCTGTTCACAACACATTAAACATCAGGATGTCTATTGGAACTTGTGTATTACACAATGTGTATTACATTACACTAATATTGGTACATAGCAGACCTGGAGCTTTCTGGCCATGCAGACCACCTCGTCTGATGGCTGGTTGTATTTGTAGCAGTTGGAAAACATTAGTCTGATGTCAGCAGCAAACTCTTTGGCATTAGCGTACTGTCGTTCCTCCATTTTTTTCTGAGGAAAGAAAACAGTCATGTCCAAATGTTATTTTATTTTAAATAACATACACTGTGCAATACGTACCCGTACAGTGCCCAGGTCCATGGGCTGCTTAATGATTTCGTGGTAGTCATGAAGGCCCAAAGCCACAGCGTCCACAGGGGTGTAGAAGGGCCAGGCGTAGGCATAGTGCCTCTTTGAGAAGAGCTCCTTCAGGATGTCATTACAGCATCGGAGCTGCTCAGTCAATCTGCCCTTTTTCACATCGGCGGAAGGGAGATCTTTTTTGGGGGGTTTGATGGATCGCCCGCTGCCTCTCCTCAGGGGACACATAGAGGAGGGTTCTCCTTGAGAAAATCCCTCAGCCTTGTGCAGAGCTGGTGGCACTGCTGCTTCTGCCTTTCTCTTCAGACTCTTAGTTGTCTGAATTAAACAGAGAAAGCATTGAATTGTAAAATACTGGCTGTGTGATTAACACTGGACTTACAGTAGCCTCATGTATTTTGGAGATCTTTTTAGAAGTATGATTATGAGGTGCCTCAGGGGGGACAACTGTTGCCGTCTGTTGAACCACAACTTCAGACACTGAAGGTTTGTGCTTTGCATCACCTGCATCACCTTAACAAGACATAGTGGTTCAGAATTAGGACAAAACAAGGAACTTCTTAATATTTCATCATAGTCATATTTTATACAATAAAGTACATTATAACATATTCATAACTAGTCTGCTCCACTTACATAAACTCTTAAGTTTGATAGCATCTTTTCCAATATATTCATTAATGTCACACTCATTTTTAGGCATTTTGGATATTTTTTGCAAAAAGAGCTTCTCCAGGGTTTGTGCCATAAAAACAATGTCATCCCCTGGCTGTAGAAAAACACATGCTCATAATGAATACAACCACATGTCAAGAACATAGAAATGCAATTAATTTATATTATGGGAAGGTTGAAAATGTGTGTGTGGTTTGGCTCCTACCCGATTGTATTTGTAGCAATTTGAAAACATAGTATTAAAGTCTTGTAAACATTCAAGTGCTTTCCAATAGTACTTATTCTGGAGACGCTTACTGATGGTGCCCAGGTCCATTGGATTGGTAATAATGTTATAATAGTCCTTCAAAACAAAACACGTAAGGTTTTAGTTAAGTCATTTAAGCAGTATTCACAAACACTTAAATTCCCCCTTGAAATTAAATTAATAAAGTGTTCTGATTGATTGAACACTGCAAATTTATGAATCTATAGAGGAAAAAAAAAAAACAGGAGAGTTGTTACTGAAAAGACACTTCTGAGCTAACAGCTCTAAAATCATAGGATAGAGTACTCGCTGGTCTAATACATCTGTAGTGTATAATGTGTAAGAAAAGTACTCACTGGTATATGTAGTGTCACAGCATCGACTGGCTGTCGAAAAGGCCATGAAAACTGGTGTTTCCATAGTGCTTTAAGTACAACCCGTTCCAAATACTGCAACTGGTTAGTCACCCGCCCAGGCTTCTTTGGATTTACAAACTCTGGAGGAGGAGGGTTCCTGATCACGGGACAGCCCTTCACGTCCGACATGGTACAGGCATCAGAATCACCATCAAATCATCCAATGTTCAAAGTATTTTTCCTCAGTCTTGTTTTCTAGAAAATGTATTGGCCACGTTTTTTTTTTTTTAAACTTCACATGGACACAGCCTATGAGAAAGATGATTAGCAGAAAAAAAAACATAATATCACTACAAACAAGCACACAGAAATCATCAAGATTGTAAATATGTTAAAAGGGCACTTTTCTGGAGGGACCACTACCTGTCTCCACAGTAGTTCAACAGTATAGCATTTAACCTAACCTTCTCCATGGAGACAAACAAGAGGCAGCACCAGGACTAGTTAAGAGGTCAGATCATTTGAGAGATTGCCTTGATCACAGTTATAATGCATGTACATTCAGACAAAAAAAGATCTGACTGAATGAATGATATACATTTAATGTATACTATGTAAAATTAAAGGCAAAGCAGTATCTCCATGAAATCAAGTAGGTAGAGGACCTTCCACTATCATTTATCCCCTTGTATACTTCTGTGAGCATGCAGTTAAATGCTGTGTATAAATGACTAACGACTAGAACTACATAAAAAGTAATGACCAACCTAAGAAAGTGAATGATAGCCATTTTGTGAATTTGTATTTTTATTGTCAAATCTATGTTAGTAAACTTTACATGAGACCGACACAAAGGCCAATAGTCTGTCTTTATGTTTGCAAAGAGCCCACATGCAGGTTTGTTTAGGGTTTCATACAAAATCTAATAAACGTGGAGCCGCTCATACACTTGACCGGACTATGCAGAGAATAAGATTTTATTAACATCAAGAACTGACCCTGACAATTTCAAATGAATTTTGTTGGAGTGTAATATTTGAAGAATAAGAATTATATTTTGTAAAATGCGAGTGTTGTTATGGACTAGCCGCCACAATGCTAGTTAAGCTTATGTTAGCACAATGGCAGTTAAGCTAATGCTAGTCTAAAAATGTGTGCTGGCTTTATGTGAGTAAATAATCTAAATAAGAGAAACCAAACACGACCCAATACAATACATATGACTTTACATTATGTGCAGCTCAGTTATCAGTGAAATAAACATTTCAGATAGCTTAATTAGCATTTTTCAAACACGTTTAGTCAAACTGCAAATTCGTGCATTCAACCATGATTTTCGCACAAAAAAAGTTAAGTTTTGACTGTAAAAGATGTAAAATATCAAACTCGTGTATTTAAGCATAGAACTAACACATCTACGGCAGTGAAATTACCTGAGACCTCGTTAGTCCGTGCTCTAGTCTGGTTCAGCGTCAGCCTGAGCCTCAGGTTTTATACGCCTGTCACACTCTACAAGTGATTGGTCCAAACGCCCTTCACGTGTTTCCCCTGCTCTCTTCAGCAGGATGTCAAAGTATACAGCTATCCTTCCATATCTGTGCTTAAAAAAATCATAAATGACAGTTTGTTCAATTGTCAGCCTGTCAAAGACGCAGTACCCGTCGTTTTGTGGGCAGTTGTATTTACAAGGTTTTTAATTAACCTTGTAAATAAACTCGTGCTGCAGAGCGCCATTCTCAAAGGCAGAGCGCAATTCTCACAGTCAGTCCGTCTTGGACTGGCGGCTCAAGGCTCTGGCTCCAGCTCCAGGCCTCCACGCCTCGCACACCTGCGCCATGTCCAGCCCCCTGCGCTCATCAAGGCGGAGCCGAGACCACAAGGGCCCACAGGGGAGGGGACAATTTAATATCCAACACAAATAAGATATAAGACTCAGCATGAATGCACGGAATATACTTTTATTATTAAAACGTACAGTGTTACTATTCAGCAAGTCTTCCATCTACTCTACCTGTTAATAGTAAAATTCCCCTTTTCCAGAAAAAGGCGTACTCTACAGCTGGGCTGTTAGCATGTTTAATCATATTGCAGCAAGTAAAAACCTCCTATAGGCTAGTTCATGAATAAAAAGTAGGCCTATAATGTCAGGCACATGTTATTTTCCATAAAGGTTATGCAAAGTAGGTGAAAAGCGCGCGGAGAGAGATTTGTCCACAAGATGGCACCATTGTCAAAAGTCACAGAGCAGACTTTGGTTAAATATTTCTAATAGAGAAATAGATAATAGATTCATAAAGTAATCGATCACTGGTCCTAATTTGCATCAGGACTGTAGAAATGGTTGATGAAAGTGAAAGAGTTTGAGGAATGGTGTTCACAACAGCTTTTAATGGACATAAATAACGAGGTAGTGTTGTCCTGACAATTGCAGGAAGCTGTTCAGAGAGCTCATAAAAGGAGAAAGGACCTCTCCCTCGGACTCAAGCATGGGCCCAAGTGTTTGAGCTGTAGCCTGTATGCTGCATGTTTGTCCTGGATATTCTACCTCAGAATAATATGTTTGCCATTTTAATTAATAATGTACATTAAAGGTGCTGTATCTGATTTCTTGTGAGTGAGTTATTTCTCACTTACCTTATGCATTCTGAGCAGCCTAATTATTTACCACAAGGTTCAAGGTCACTTTATTGGTACCAACAGGTAAATTTTGTTTGGCAGTGAGTCAACTCATCCATTGACACACATTAACACATCTTCACCTGGAAACAGTGCATAGTGCAGGCTAAAAGAAAAACCCCATTAGACACACTACATTAAAAACAAGCATACAAATATGGCACATGTGCAAAGGGGCATATAAGGTAAATAGAATAACATCACTTTCAGAGCACTTATCGCTGCTGGAACAAAGGTGCTTTGTAGTGCTTGATTTTACAGAGAGGCTCTTTAAATCTCCGTCATGATGGGAGCTGTTGGAACCATTATCAAGAGGATGGGTGTTGTTTTTTTTAAATGGCCTCTGCCAGCCTCTGTACCTGCCTAGAGTAAGGGCAAAGCTGAGACTCCCCTGATCAACTTGCTTGTCCATTTTACCACCTGATTCAGACTGTTTCTGTTTATAAGAGACAAGTTACCAAACCATGAAAGAAGGCAAACGGATTAAACAGAATCAATAAAAGAACAGAGTAAAAGAAAAATTCAAATCCGTCAACTGGACAAAAAGTTGT
>JAIEZT010000007.1:18716382-18836382 GCA_019594935.1 Periophthalmus modestus | reverse complement strand
GATGATCCACTGCGTAAAACTAAACGGCACATATTAAACACATTAAACTCACAGATAACACTCCGTACCTCTTTTAGCCGCCTTCTGTATTGTTTTCTAACCTGGAATAGTTTGGATGTCCGCCGGAAACCGTGGGATTTTTTGACATCCGCGTTCAGCACAGCAAGCAGCTCCTGTCAAGTTTACTTCTTGGACTTTTTGCATGGTACGTATGCGCTCGTTCTATGAGCTAAAACTGCACTAAACGTCAATCCATGCTGGTTTCTTGTCATTTAATGCAGAAAATTGGGTTTATTGTTAATGTTATGCTAAATTGTAGCGGTATTTCTTCGCCATGCAAGTTGGAAATCTCGCCCTCAACAGCAGCTCAACATCTGTGCGTGTGTGCGTAACATTTCCCCGTATGAAGTAAAAGGCGCTAAGCAAATGATCGTGTACTGCAATCCGAAAAATGTTGTCGTTATATAGTGGTATGATATGGAATTAGACACAGATGACCAAAGTGTGAGAAATAATCAGCCTACTGGAGGGTCTCAGGTCACAGAAGCGGCGGGGTCCCTGGATGGTTCAAATTTGGCAGGCTCAAACGTGACTGCACCGTCTGACAGCCAGCAATACAAACAGGAGAGAAATACTAGGCTGCAAAAGTACGTTCATCTCAATGTTTGTTATAAATAAGTTTGGAATAGATAGTTCACATACAAATGGTAGCTGTCATCCTAGTCAACTAACTTAAGGTTTAATCCAGCAATGATCATGGTTCAATATAGTCTTATTAATGCTTATTTTGCATTGAACATGATCAGATTATAGGTATGATCAGTTCATTAACATACATTTTTTGCAGATTGCATTACAGGAGAGGAGAAATACTAGGCTGCAAAAGCACGTTCATCTTAATCTTTGTTATAAATACGTTTGAAATAGATAGTTCACATACAAATAGTAGCTGTCATCAAAGTCAACTAAGTTAAGTTTTAATCCAACAATGATCATGGTTCACTATACTCTTATTAATACTTTTTTTTTTGCATTGATCAAATTTTAAGTATCATCAGTTTATTAACACAACTTTTTTTGCAGATTGCACTTAAGTCTGTAGACAACTAGACATGCTTATAGTTGTAATTAGATGATTACTATCCCTCCTTATGTGGACATGTGTGCTCCTTAACAGCTGTACAAAGTAGTTGACTCATAGTTTTTGATGTCTCACCGTTACTACCAGCCTGCTCCCGGTCATTAAACTGATCGAAAAGTGCTTTAAGAAAATGCTTTTTGTACTGTCAGTGTCATAACATAATGAATAAACTATTTGCAGTACAATTTCGCTGGAGTACATAACCCTTAACATGGCTTTACTTTGTTGCCTGATAGTAACGATAGTAGTGCAGCCCAATTAGTAGTTACGATGTCCTTTGATATTCTATAATAAAATGCATTATCGTTTCCTTGTGTTATTTGAACACATGGCCACATTTTTTATATAGCGTTTTTCAACCTTCAAGGCACTCGAAGCTATCTATTTAATGTAAAGGGGCAGTTGTGGTGTAGTGATGCCATTTTGTTGCATGTTGATAATGCTGTTAGGAAAATGCATCGTCTTGACACATAATTTCTCGGCCTATATGCAGTAAATTTGCCAAGAACTGTTGAGTAATGGTAATACATTGTTAACTGCTGTATATGCAATAATTTTGGGGTCTTTTTTTCTGATTAGTGAGGATTTATTTGTATGAGATTCTCCATTAGCAGCACAAAGATTAGCTTTTTGAAGTCTTCAGTAGAGTTGTGTTTTTACTATTAAAGATGCCATCACACCATATGAGTTTGTGAGAGGCAGGAAGGCAATGCAATTACCATTAACATTTTTTAGAGTGGTTGGAAAGATAGTGGTTTATGTGACCATAGTCGTTGGATATAAATGATTTTTGCTCCTGCCTACCCCCTTGTGAGCATTGCTTTGCCCCCTTTTCTGTAGATGTATAATGAAAACCCAAGTTATGTAAATTTAATACATAACATAAACAATCAGGTTGAACATGAACTTTCTTTTTATATGTCTTTTACTGAAATACCATCAAGGAATCTAACTCCTACTCATTTGGAAGTGGTATTATCGCATAAAAGAATCTGAAAAATACAACTGGTGTCATGTTCCTCACATTTGTAACATTTTTAGTCTTGCCCTTGTGCAAAATCCCCTGCAGGTGTATTCCTCTGTAAAACTGGACTTATAGAGCTAATCAGTGACTCAGATCTGGAGTGGGTGATTTGTTAGTGTGTCAGTTGTGTCAGCCCACACAATAGAAAGGAGACACTGGGCAGAGGTAGGTAGGACTCAGCTACATTTACTTGATGAAATTGTACGTTTCAGAGTACGTTAATCAGCATACTTTTACTTCTACTTGGGTCTCTTCATCCCACTGTCAGTAAGTCAGTAAGTGACAAAATGTTGACAATATGAAATGATTGGAACATGTTTGTTTCTTGCACCTCTCCTTGAGATATAATGCAGTTTTTCTCATTTTTGTGCCTTTCCTTTGAAGATGACAGATTTTGTTCATTATTTAACGTTTTGTCCTTTGTTGTTATATTTGCAAGACGCAATTTTCTTTTATCGTTTTTGTTTTTGCCATATTAGTCTTCCCCTTTTAACTGTCAAAACCTGCACATGAGTGAACAATCAGAAAGAAATCAGATGTAACTGCTTATATGCTGTACACGTGCACAGCCTCAGAAAAACTCCCTGGGTACTGCACATCCTGATAACCCATATTTCGTACCTACTATTGCGCAAACGTCCTGTTCTTTTTCTGTTTATTCAGTTCTTTTGAAAATACTTTTAGTCAATGTGTTAGATTTTTTAAATTTTGCATATCCAGAATTGCAATATGATGTATATTTTCAATATATCTTCATTCAATTTTCTTTAACAGTTTTATGTCATGTCAATATCATGATCAGTACAATGGGATAATTATATTATTATTATATTATATATACTATACTTATATTACTATAAGTATAATACAAGTGAAAAATACAGAATTATTATATACGATTAGTTGACTACTTAAAGTTGTTGGCCATTATAGCCAAAGGAACAACATTTTCATGAAAACATGCACAACCAAAAAAACAAAAACAAAAAAACAACATTCTACTGGTTTAGTCTATTTTTTGGATGAAAACTTACATACTGTGTCATTTAAAATTGTTTATTCTTTTTCTGTTGTTTTGATAATGTCTTTTGCCATGTGCTAAATGCCTCTTTTCCAGTGGCACAGTTTGCTAAATAAATTAGCAGAAGATGTTAGTGGCATAGAATGAGTTGCAATTCGAACAATGTTTTGGTCAAAATAGTTGGGAAAGTGTTTGCCCACACTATATAACAATATGACAGACAGGGGTAAATTAAGCTATAGTATAATGCAATTATAGATTTTGAGTCCACAAATTTACAGACTTTTCTTATCACCTTATCATTATCATCCACAATGATACCCAGAAATTTTGTGGATGAGACACAAAACATTTCAAATTAATCCATTTTGAATTTTGGATTTAGGAGCAGCATCAGATGAAGTAAACGCAGCAGTAGCCATCTTATTTATCACAAGATCAAGTCAGTATTTGATGCCATCTTGAGACTGTGTTCTCTCTTATCCAGTCACCTCATTTCTTGGGTAGCCACACCTTAGCTAAAGTAGTCCGTACGGTGCTGGCCCTCGCTGGGAGCTAGTACCATCTAGGATCCAATTCAGACCCTTCAAATGGGGCGGTACTTAACGGAGGGGAGACGCTTGCAGCCCTGCTCCAAAGCGAATCAGTGGAAATGAAGCATTAGAGTTTTATAGTCCAGATAACGATTAACAATGTTATCTTAGTTGAGGAGTGACAATTATTCCGATTAGTCATTGCTGCTTATATTCAATGGTATTTTTTCTTCACGCATCCTCATTGGTTTACTTCCTTCTGTTTTTGCAATCAGCCCTTGTGCACTTTTCACTTGGGCCAGGCAGTGGAACAGAGTGAGCGTGGATGAGATATGGGTTGACCCTTTAACAGTGATCTGACCACTGACTGCAGACCTCAGACCCCTCTAATGCATGGTGCGTTCACTGTCCCGCGGTCCAGTCTGATTTTAATGTTTTTTCCAGATCCCTGTGGAGGCAGACGGCCAGGGTTAGAGGGAGTCAGATGAGGTGATCGGACTGCAACAAAACCAGAGACTTCAAAACCAAAACAAAATGAAAGGAACAATTTTTAATTAAAGGGATGGTTTTGTGTTGTGTAAATGTGGTGCTGTTAGGTACAGAATTTTTTTTTTTTTCTCTATTCTTAGTGTAGGGCAGTTCTGGTAGATAGGAGCAAGAGGCTAAACTGCAGTAATATTTGAAGAAATCAGACACAGGGTACATATAGGGTTAGAAAGTGTACCAACACACACACACACACACACACACACACACTCAAACGCTTCAATGAAAATCTGATATTTCTTATGGTGAAAAGGAACTATGAAGAAGCTCCATGATTTTGTAAAAAACAAAAACTGTAGCGATTAGGTTTAAGACATTTAAAAAGTAGTATTCTATGGCCAATTAGTATCTGCTAAAGCTTATGTGAATTACTCTATATTTTTCTGAGAAATGTGTAGGACTGTAGGACTGAATTATTGGATGGTAGATCGTGTCTTAGTTAACCAAAATGTGTATTCTTGACTTGACTTCATGACCAATCATTTAGATTATAAGGATTTATATGGGACAACAGCTGGCAGGAGAAGTTAGTGAGTGAATGAGTCAGCTTTAGTTTAGTCTATCTCTATGTAAATACATTATTTAGTTTTTTCAGCATAAATAGTTGTTTTTGCACTTCCGTGTCATGGGTAAGATACATAGACATATGTCATTGTTTTGATAGTCATTGCCACGCCCTCTCTGCCGATTAATCAATTGACAGGGCATATCTTTAGACTAAGAATTTCTTTAGTCAAACACAGCCCTAGAAGTTTGTAGCCAGTATCACATTGAAGTATAATAAAAAACATAGGACCTTTCATTGTCAAAATGGTCAACAGTACCAACTGTTTCAAATTCTTCCTTTCTGATTAACTTTCTTGCATATGGTTTTGGATAATAAATAAAGTCTGAAAACATTTAGAAGGCTTACAGTTCAGAGGGACAGACGTTTCTTGAATCCTTTGTAGCAGACATGTTTGTTTTCAGGTTGCATAGTGATAGTTTTAAAGTGGGCGATGCGATATGTTTCGGTCTAGTTCAGACAACCACATTCTGCCACTTGTACTCACTAGTGCTGCTGTGGTCTGGACCTATTCTATAGGTTTATTTCTACACAATCAAATTTTATTTTTAGGTGAAAATTCAAATAATCTCTCTTAGTGAACACAACATATGTGTAGTGGCAAAGTTTTTATGCACACCAAGAATCTAATATTTAATTTCTGGAGTAATCAGATTATTTGGAGTGATTCATGCATGTTTGAGCAATCTTGAATTGCAGATTTTCAACAAGCCGTATTGCTGATCAACCCCCGTTTTCATCTCCACCAGCATGTGCCCATTGCTCTGTACTTACTCCGTTTTCCAATTTTATTTTCTTAATCGGTGATATGCATAGGATTCAACAGTGTCACGTAGTCATTTTGGTACAAATGAAATGAAAGGTGCCAACAGCTCCACGACTCTTGGTTGTGATGACATTTACAGCGATGTCAGCTCCCAGTTGCTGTTTTCTAACGTGGAAGTCAGCAGACTTTTTCTTTTATTAATTTGCTTTAAAAGAGCATTGTGATGTAAAATGTGCAAATTAGAATGTAATGATCCACGGTTGTCATAGATTATAACTCTTTAGCAGGCTTAAGCACAGTATGATGTCTTCTTTAAAGACATATTGTGCTGACTCATTTGAGCTTATACTGTTACCTCCTCAAAAACATAACCCGAGTTGTGCTTTGTTACATTCACAGATGTTTACTCCTGGATTATTAGGCTGTCTCCATTCCTAAAGATCAAAATGCTCTGTTTCACCTTGTGATGTGATTTAGTGGTAGTTTGAAATTTAAATTAAACAGCTATTTTTATCCTCAGTTTAACTGCTTTACTTTTCAATACCTTAAGCTGTTGCTTTTATTTTGAAAATTTTAGTTTTAGCTTTTGTACGATTTAGAAGTGAAGTAGTTTCAACAAGGCTAAATCTGTAGCTGTAGCTTGAAATTCAATGACAATGATTCTAGTGAAAAAATGATTGTAGTGAGTTTAAAAACACAGTGGAGCTCTTCCTGTATTACTACTTAATGACATCACAAGACAAAACAGAGTGTTTTCAGTCTGAGAAAAGACCACAGCCTAAATATTCAGGATTGTGTATTAAACATGTGTGACTGAAACAAAACATAACTCCATGTGCGTGTGATGAGGATACAGCATTATAGCACAGATCAAAAATACTACAATGCAGCCTTCCCTTTTTTAGCTTTCTTATAACATTGTTCCCTCATCAAAAACATGACAGAAGAAGTTTTAGATGTCATCCATACATGTTTTAGTAATGAGCAATTTCTCCCGGGTTAGCTATAAGTTTCTGCGTAACAATTCTCCAAAACTATCCAAAAGCATGATACAAAACTCTACACAACTTGACAAACCCGGTGCAATGTGCAGTAGTTTCTTTTTGTGGTGAAGGGAGGAGTGACTTTACGCTGGGAGAAAGGAGAGGGGTGTCTCAGAGCATCAAAAACAAAAGTGAAACTTACAAAGCATGATAATACATTGTTGCCGAGGATTATTGTATTTTCATAACCACAAAAAGTAACATGGTGGTCTAAATATGTTACGTGTTAGCTTGTCATCAGATTTTTAATGTCCATGTAAATATACACATTGATCTTACTTTGATTTTACATTGACAACATTAACGTATTTTAGGAGGAGACAAACCTATTTCATATTATCAGACAAATTTCTTTTACTAAATTCTGGTCTATTTGTTTAACCTCTTCTGAACTTTGTTGCAAGGCAGAAATTCAACGCCAAAGTACGAGACAGCTACTTCGCCCTTCTGAGTCTCTTCCCTTTGATTTGCCCTATTGAAGGAATCCCGGCACAGTTTACCTTTAGTCTTTGAGCAGGGCAAGGTCAAGGGGGCCTATAAATCACACGGGGCACTGGTTCTGCTTCACTAAAGCTGGAAGTGTAATATTTGTCAAGAGCGTCCTAAAAACCCACACAGCTGCCTGACAGTGAATGCCTCTTTGTCTGCGTACAGAGCTGTGCACCTCCACACCACGAGGCCTTCTGTGTCTCTGAGGAAAACCACTATTCACACTTAGAGATACCATTCCTGTCACTGCACCTGCCCTGTTTTCTGGGTTTGGGTGACATTTAGCAGCACAGTAGTTTAGTCTGTAGTGTTGGTGGAGATTTGCATACAATTCTTTCTTTCTTTCTTCTTTATTTGTCAGGAACCATGTACAAATTCATTAATCTTACAAAAGAAAATATTATTTGTACCAGATTTAGCTACTGCTACTTTCCATCAGCAGGTGAACACACATTAAAACACACTTTCATTACAATTACATAACTTAGTTCATCACTAGCAGTAGCAATAAAATACAATAAATGTCCCATGTTAAATGTATTATGTTTCCTACAGTCCATATAAATAAATACGTGATAAAAATCATTATGTGCAAGTTTTTACAGTGAATACAGAACAGTTCAAATTAACTAGACTGATGTTGACCCATTTGGTTATCTAAAACATGCTTTCTCAAGTTTCTTGTAAAATTATTAAGATTTACAGACAATTTCAGACTGTCTGGAGCTGATTCTACTGTCTGATAGTTTGAAACGAAAATGGCACCTGAGCAAAGGCAGTGGATCTTTTTGAAACTATATCTGTGCAATCCCTCAGTCATCCAGGTCTGATCAAAAGAAAAATATTGTAGGAGTGAAGAAGTTTTTCCCTGCTCATCCCAGCCACTTCTTCAGTTCTGGAACAGAAGAAGAGGCTTATATGTTTAGTTTTTCGGTTCACAGAGGACTGAATGGATCGGGTAGTTTGTTCAGAACAGAATTACATTTTTTTTTTTTCAATGGAGGTGTAGCTGCATTAATAATAATTTTGAATACACTTCTTAAATTTAAATGCAGCCCTAATTTCTACTCATCCAAGTTTCCCAGTACATTACCAGTACATGACAGTACCATAAACCAAAACTGACCGAAATATCACTTATACTATTTGAGAGATTGCTGCTCTTCTTCATCACAGTTCACACCGTAGAACTAGCAAACACATAAAATATATTACACATACACACAAAACTGCATAGGAACGCAGGGAAAATATACATACCACTTTATCCTGCTAGTAAACAAACCAGTGAACCAAAAACTTTATATTTTACTTTTCAATTGTTTCATAAATATTGCTCTGTTGGATAAGACTTCACATTAGTGTAAAAGGCTGAACCGAAAATACATTTAACTAGACTTATGATAAACTAAACTTTTACAATATTGTTCCAACTTAAAAATTATCACCTTTATGGTTTTATAAATGAAGGAGAAATAAATAAGAGGAAATTAAATCTGAAATGTATAAAAGAAAACGAGTCAAGCAAATTTTCTTACAGGTATTACAAACACACCAGCGCCATCTATTGGTCAAACAAGTGAACTGTAACATATATAAACAACCATCACATATCACATATTTATTCAGCTACATAAAGCATAGACAATGGACTGAATACTGGTATTTTACCGTATGATATTAACAGTTAACAAGTTTACTCTGGATCTCACTCCAAATCACTAAATCCATTGAATTCTTCATCCTCGGTGTCACTTCTGAACAACCACCTGCTCTGGAAGTAGACGAAGCATACACACACATAACATCACATCACATATAAGGTGCAGTGTAAGTCACACCCCTGGCCAAACTATGAAAAAAAAAGTGTGACTTATAGTCCAGAAAATATGGTATACTGTGTATTAATCTGTACCACAACGTATTACAGATTAACCTCCAGAAATACCCATATCATACTGCTCTATAGAAGCATGCAAACAGACACAGCTCTTGATCATGTCTGACTGCACATGGTCATTGTTTTGGGTTAGTTTACGCCAGTTAAATCCTGAGGGGAGGTCATGCTGGTTAGTTTTGTCCTAATCCTCTTACCGTAGACCCCTGGGGAGCTGCCCAATTAAACCCTTCTCTCTATTAAAGTGTGGTAATAACCTGTGGCATGATGCAGTGATCCGTCAGACCCTCCTCTTTCTCATCTTCTCTGTCTCTATACTATATCAGAGAAGAGGATGGTGTCTGTAATCTAGTCCGGGACCCAGACCCCTTCACCTCGATTATTTTGCTAAATTTTTCTTACTATTATTTTTCATTAGTGTACACATTGGGCCATTACGAGTTTGGGGTCTTTTGTTTCAGTATGGCCCTTTTTGGTCTCCAGATCTCTTTTTAGGGAACCACCTTCTGTGAAATTATTTGAGAGAGTAGTGCTGCAGTCACATTTAGTGTGACATGGTCATGCAATGTGGAACAAAGAATATTGACATGATCAGGAATACAATAGTATAACCTTACAAGGGTTTATGCATTTCTGTTTCATATTATTAGACTAATTCCTCTCCACAAACGAATTGATTGTGATGGCATGGACTTACAGTCTCATATGTAAATAGAAAAATTCATCAGCTTCAAATTAACCCCAAGATGAGCTCTGTATCTGCAATAGATCACAGAATTAATTTTTCCAATAATTGTGGTGGAGGGATCTGGGTCCGGGACTAATCCATGGACCTTTGGAGCATTAAATGACCTCCAATTAACCTGTTCATGTTAGTCCCCTATCCTGACTGGTCTTGTCTCATCATTGCTTATGGTCTGTTAAGCGCTATATAAGAAACACTATGCAGAACTGCACTGAGATGGAGCCACATTTTGTTGGTTTTGAATAAAGTTAGACCAATATATGATTTGAAATGACTACAAACTTAATTACCATCTATATGTTGCACTGCTCTACATAACAATCTCTTCATAAAGGGAAATTATATTTATGGTAATTATTTGCAGGTTTCCACAGCTCCATTTCACTAACTCAAACTTGTAAGGGAGCAGTGTAACCACATCTTTTGTAGTGTTCAAATAAAGCTTTATGTCTTCAACTTTATCAGGTGGTCAGTCCACAGAAAATATTGGCCTAAACTGGAGATTGATGCTTAAAAGTGCAAATATCAACCCACTATATTCAAATTCAGAATTTGAATATTAAGGAGAATAATAAAAAAAATAATAGTAAAAAACTGAAACTTGCAGTCTAATCTTCCAAACATTACGATACGATTTTGTGATTTGTGACATGCCAATTTTTTAAATATTTTTGATGCAAAATATGATGTTATTTCTGTTATCGGGTCAATATCACCCATCCATTAACCTATTGTCTCTGTTGCTTTCAGGTTGAATGGTGCCTTCTAAAGACTTGAAGTGAAGAGAGAAGAGGGTCCCTTACAGAAGTTTCTCCTCTGACCGTCCTGCTATCCAAACAGCTGTAGTCCTCATCATGTGGAGACGATTCAAAAGTTTAATATTGCTTCTTACAATATGGCACCAAGCATCTGCAGGTAAGTCTTACACATCAAGTACATGCAAAACGCTGTATAGAGTAGACTGTATAAAGCATAGACTGTATATATAAACAGACATAGCTAGCTTGTTAGCCAAATAGGAAGTGAATATGGGCGTGCTTCCATCGACTCCAGCTCCAATTCATTTTCTATTGGAACTGCTGCTATTAGACGTGCCATTTTGGTCTTAAAATGTTCGTATTAACCTGGTGTACGTCATCCTGGTGTTTTCATTTTTGTCCATAAATCAAGATATGAACATTAGTAAGAAACAGGTGCCTTCTTTCTCCGAGGTCACTCCCACTGACTAGCATTAGCAACTAGTTTGATTGACAGCTTTGTGTTACCTTCAACAGCCTGGCCTGGAAATTCTATATAGGAATTCAAACTTAATGTACGTAATATAATGAAGAGTAGAGTATTAGTAACTGCCAAGTGACTTTTTTGATACTACTGTGGTACTTTTGGCCTTGTGTATATGTAACCAAGTTAACCCAAGCCCAGGGGTTTTCCACAGTTTCTCCAGCATGCCTTTCTTGGGCTGTGCCTTTTTATAACAAGGATGCACGGATTAGTCCTTAAGAAAGCACTGACAGGTTTAATCACTCAATTATACAAAATAGGATAAAGTACCAGGAGTTTCATTAAATGTCAGATAGTTGGTATGGAATGAAAATGTTTAAAGACACTGCTTAATTTTTACGATCTTCAAAACATGAAAAATAGAACTAGTTTGTTTTAAACAGTTTACAGTGGTCCAAAGTTATTCCACACTTACCTTAAGCATTCCGTACATAAGACTAACTTGTTCATCACTAGCAGTAGCAATAAAATACAATAAAATGTCCCCGTGTTCAATACATTATGTTTCCTACAATCCATACAAATATTAAACATCATTATGTGCAAGTTTTTACAGAGAATACAGAACAGTTCAAATTAATTAGACTGATGTTGGCACACTTGGTTATCTGAAATGCTTTTTCAAATTTCTAATAAAATTAAGATCTACAGACAGTTTCAGACTGTCTGGAGCTTATTCTACTGTCTGATAGTTTGAAAAGAAAAGACCTCCTGAGCAAAGACAGAGGATCTTTTTGGAACTATATCTGTGTAATTCCTCAGTATGTCCAGGTCTGATCCATAGCAAAATAAAAATATAAAATCATGCAAAACATGCCTTGTTACTGGTCTTGGTTTTGGCATTATGAAGCTTTTATTTTGACCCAGTTTGACTTGTGAATGAAGGCATGTGCATTTTTTAGGCAAGGCAAGTTTATCTTTATAGCACAATTCGTACACAAAGTAATTCCAAGTGCTTTAGAGAATAAGAAAGTCATTAACATCATAATACAAAAATGAAAACATAAATAATAATCACAAAAAAATGACATTAAAAGAGATGAGTCCAAAATAAAAAAAAAAAAAAAAAAAAAAAAACAGCCATTCAGCCATATACACATATAAACAGAACCATTTTGAGCCTAGATTTGGACATTGTCAGAGAGCTTTCAGGGTTTGCCGGCAATGGTAAGAACGACTAGCATGCTAACACGGCACCTGATTATAGGACAATAAAACAGTTTAGAATTAGATGCAGACTGTACAGAGCTAACTTAATTCGACCTCAAAAGCTGCTTATAACATATCCATACTGGAGAAGACAAATTTTGCTCAAATACATGGAAAAAAAATCAAGTAAAGGGCCTTTAATCTATCTGGAATGCCTATATGCAACTGCCAGAAAGTATTGTAACTAAATAATGCTTTACTGTTTGGTCATAGCTTAACCCATGTCTTTGTAATGGAATGTTATTCTGAATGTTTTGTAGAGCTTGTGGTTGCTAATTGTGTGCAATGATCTGAATAGGGTGGGTTCTGAGCATACTGTGTACACCACCAAATACTGAGGATGACTTTGGACATTTACAGTGGTATGAAGCCCAGTGTTTTTGCCTATTAAGAGGCTGAACGAAGCCTCATCCACATT
Organism: Periophthalmus modestus; assembly: GCA_019594935.1. NCBI lineage: Eukaryota > Metazoa > Chordata > Actinopteri > Gobiiformes > Gobiidae > Periophthalmus > Periophthalmus modestus. Next base: position 18,823,704 of record JAIEZT010000007.1, on the reverse strand, counting down.
TTTTCATAGTTACAAATAGGACTAAAGGTGATTAGAAAATATTATTATGTCCTTGAGCAAGACCACTCACCACTTTTGGGTTTGTGGTATTGTTATTTATTGTGTAGTGGGATTTTACTGCCACCGAGTGTAAATGAGGAGTAGATGAATATTCAATGTCTTTAAAAGTCTACAAGATGCAGTATCGTGTAAACATGTATGAGCTATGTTTCATTTGGATTCGTGAAGAATGCTAAATAATGCTAAACAATGCATTGGAAAACATGCATTGTTAATGTGAGCGGGCTTGCTTTTCCGCAGATCTGACCTGAAATTTGACCTAGTGCCAGACATTGACTCCATGGAGATAGATTTGTTTAAATTCTGCAGAACATGTCAGGCAATGTAGACCCTGTCAGACCCGCCATCTGAGAAATTGCATGGGTTCATAAATAACAATTCATACAGTGTATACATCTGCTTACATAAACTCATTTCAAAATGTAAGTATCGATTTGAAACTAGTCCATATTTAATCTGCTACATCTCCTGCTGATCGTTTGTGGTAGCGCAGCAGCAATTACCCTGTTGAAACCCTGCTCCATAGCTCCCGAAAAGTCCGGTCTGTTTTTCAAAACTTCCAGCCCTATCGCCGCCACGAGTCATTATTTCAAAACGTTCCGCCGTTTTCTCCAGAGACTTAAACCACATTTTAGAGTTGGCTTCGAACTTCACACAATAGCAGTGTACATTCAGCGAGCGGAGCGGGTAGCATAAACATCACCCCTGCCACAATGCCAGGATCTGGGACACAATGTAGGCACGTCCAAACTTTTCCTCTAAATTCGTCCCCTTTGGGCTCCATGTATTGTTATAGCACGTCACCAGGGACACATATTTACAGAGGGTCAGCCAAATACCCTTTCCTCCATAATGCGCTGCCGGCAACTCACAACGAGAGATGGAGAGGAGGTTAAATGCTCTCGGTTAACCGCAGTTGGAGTCTGGTAAAATAGAGGCTGCGTACTTGTTGACAGAAGTCTGAAGTGTATTGATACACTTTCAGAACTGGCCAGGCCATGTAATTTGCTATAGTTACAGGATAATTTGTGAAAACATTGATTGCTTTTTGGTTATGTACCATCTACCACAATACAGTCACGTAAGTAGTTAGAATTAGCTAAAAAGTATACTTTTTTATTTTTTATTTAACCTTTATTAAACCAGGATAAAAACTCATTGACATTAAAAATCTCAAGAGGCAGCATCGCATAGACACAAAACAATAACACAAAATGTTCACACTATCACACAAACCAAACCAAAGCATCATAAAACGAGTCCTATGTGAAACATTTACAAATTGATAGTTCTGTTTCAAGTTCAGTTAAAAGTGACTTAAAAGAGTTCAACGATACCAGATCCTTCTATGAACTGTGCAGTGGTATAAGTAAAACTAGTAAAATACTGCACTTAAGTAAACTATAAACTTAAATTTTAAAGGGCCCATATTTGGCCGTTTTCTGATCTATGTTATAATATTGTTTCCCGATCACAAATATATCTTGAACCTGCATATTTAGGCTGACCTCTTACAAACTGAAAACACTCGGATCCACCTTGTGATGTCATCTGGTAATTCAGGAAGTGCACCACTGAGTTTTAAACTTGTATGGACTCACTAGAATTATTTGGATGATTTCAGCCCTGGAATTGCCCATCCCTCCTGAACTAAAGGTAAAAGGTAGCTATTAACTTGAAAACTACCACTACATGACATCACAAGTTAGAACAGGGCATTTTGGAGATGTAGACAGACTAATAATGAAGGATTACTCAAACATGTGTGAATGAAAAAAAACACAATTGGATGTTTTTGAGGAGATAACAACATTATAACATGGCTTAAAGCTCGCAAGAGTCAATTTTCTGTTATATGGGACCTTTAAAGTGGATACTTATACTGTGGAAAAGGCTGAGGGGTTTATTTTTAACACATTCATAATTTGAGCAGAAAAAAATATACAAAAAAATTCAGCACAAATCTTTGGAGCTTTATTAGATCTCAAAATCTGCACAAAATAGTAGTAAATTAGTAGTATTGACTTGTGTTATATTTTTTACTAAAAGTATAAGTCTCACTGCTACTTCAAGAGCTCCGCTTAGTCAAAGACCTATCACTGTAATTGGATTATAGGAAGGGGAGTCAATACATCACCACATTAGATGAATCCCTACACTCCTATCTTGTTCATATATATTCTCAAAACACAGAAGAAAGAAGTCCATATCTACTGTATTGTTATATTTCAACTCATGACCTGCTATGTTCTATTTCTATCATGTATACATCTGTGTAAACCTCTGAACGTGTAAGGAGAGCTTTTACGTAATGTTTAGATTAGCCTGTTCAAGCCTTCTCTTTGCTGTAACGTGATACTATAACTCTTAAAAGACCAGACCAAAGAACCTTGACATCCATATTTTAACTTCTGTACCCACACTCAGCTCAACTCTCCTTGGTGCATGTTTATATTTTTCCACTTCACTTTTTGAGGTCTTTTTTTCAGTTGCCAGATTTTGACAGAATTGTGGAGAAAATTTTGGTTTTGCTGTGAACATTTAAAGCATTCAGCAGGGTTGCCAGATATATGTTTCAAAACCAGGATGCTGGTTGTAGGAGGCATGTAGCCCAGGGTAGCGGTAAAACATTAACACTATTCATGCTCTGAGTCAATTATTTAATGTAGTTTAGTGAAAATAAAGCAATTATTTTACATGTTTTCTGTAAAATAGGCAGGCTGTATTCCTTAATACAGCCTTTGCCTGTCTTCATGGAAATGTTATTACTTTACCTAGAATGTTCCACAGTATGACATTAAAATGATCTATCTCGCTGTTCTTCAATTACAGTTAAATACCTTGAAATACATGCAGTCTTTCTATGAATGTGTCACTTCTTCACAGATATGAGCTGTAACTTGGCTTGGTGATGTCAACTGCTTTTCTCCTGGGAGAGAAATATGTTTAATGCCTTTCTATGGAACATTTCAATCAAAGCAATTATAAATAGCACAACCTCCACTGAATAAAGATACATAATACACCTTTAAATTGCATCTAAGACATTTATTATTTATTATAAATCTATTTTATTCACGCTACTTGACAGTGACCCAAAGTAAACCTTAACTTCCCAAGTCTGAAAGGGCATCAGCATTTTGTCAGTATTGCATCTTTGTTATTTTAAAGGCAATATTCAAATTATAGTTTCTAGTTAATTGTGGATTGAAGCTATTTAGCTAGAGGAGAAGGAGTCTGTCTTAAAAAAACATAAGAGGAGTTCTTGACGTCAAGCTGTAGGGGCTAGTGTTCTGAGCTTTGAAGAGGGAGATGACTCAGTTAAAAGTCCAAATAGGAGTGGGCGACACAACAGTCAAAATCTTGATACTTCCCATAACGATACTATTATGCCAACCCAACTGAAATGTGTTAAAACATGTATTTACATGTATTTTACGAGATAGTATTAGACAAATGTGAAATTACTGTAAATTACACACTGAAGTGCATTTTGCTATTACTTTTGCCCTTTTATGCTGTTGATTTTGCAGCATAAAACTTTCATTTTAATTTAAACTTAAATTTGAGCTTAATGTCTTAATCAAGCTGTGATAAATGTATCTACTTGGGTATAAATCTGTCTTCAGCTACTCGTTGTATAGTCTGTCTGTTTTAAACCAAACACAATACTTTGACTCAAAACGAAGTGGCCCTCAAGCTAAAGTCTATATGTGCTCTATTTAAGACAGAACTTTCACTGTAAAGTAAACAACTCTTTCTCTGTCTGCATTTTTGTGTCTTCTTGGCAGACTCCAGTCATTGTGCGGCCAAAAGCAATTGTAATGTTTTTCCCCCAAAAGCTTTTGTCTCTCTGTCTCTCCATCTCAGTGGTTCTCAAACTGTGGAGTGGGTAAATACTGCTTTCATGGACTAGAGATCGACCATTGTATTTTTATTGTTCTGAATCTAGTGCAACCAATAGCCGATAAGCTCTGCCGATAAGTTTATGTTTTGAATTTTTCCCAAATTGTTACTACAAGCTCATGCACAGCCCTTTTTTTTTTTTTTTTTTTTTTTTTTTTACCAGTTATCTCTTCATACTAAAGTTTTAAAATAAAGCTGTGTGTGTACTCTTTAGGCAGCAGGTCAACAAAATATTGGCCTGTGCTGGAGATTGAAGGCTGATAATCGATACACTCAAAAGTGCAACTATCTACCCTGTCGTGGGCTTTTTCTGATGGTACAGTTTGACGCTCATATTAATCAGATGGGTGAAGTTTTGAGTGTTAGGAGAAACTTGAGAACCCCAAGGAAATTTACATAGACATAGAAGAAGATAGAGAGAGCATATGACTCCACACGGAAGCCGGCCCCCACTCAGTCTGGGAATTGAACCCAGCACCTTCTTGCTGCAATTAAGAGGTTGTGATTATTCAGTTAATCGGTAATCATGATTGGACTGGTCATAATATTAGTTCGAACTTAAGTTTAAGTAGTTAACAATGTAAACAATGTGTAAATCCCTCCCCTCATCAGTCGCTAAGCTACTCCTAATAATTTGAAATGTACATATATATATATATACACATTTCAAATTGTAAATTTTTTCAGTACCTTCACCGACAAAAACTTAATTAATACAAAATTAATACAAAATTAATAAATACCTTTCAAGTAATAACATCTTTCCAATACATATATTCCCAGGTCAGGTCAAGTCAACTACATTTATAACTTGAGGTGAACTGATTAGCCTTGGTTTAGTTCTTTTTTACCATATTTAGAATTGCAGTAGTCCTAGTTTAGATTTTTTTTATTTTATTATTTTTTTTTTAGATTTTTGTATTATTTTTTGCTTACATAAACTTTATTTTAACATCTTTTCTTTGTTTGCCTATTTAAAGCTCAGAAAGTGTCTTCTGTTATATATTCTGGCCACTTCAGCACTTCAGTCACTCCTCTTTCTAGTACCATATACCTCCTCTGGGCCAGCTCACTGTGAACTGCCAAGTGCCGAGCCAGGACCCAGAGTCTTGTGCAACAATGAAACGTGAGCGGAGGAGAGGCTCGAGACGGAGGCTGGAGGGAGGAGACAGACACACTCCATACGCGGGTGCTCTGCCAAACCCACGCAAGGCCCAGATGTGAGCAGCAGCCTGGGCCAGTTCTGCTCACAAGCCCACAGAGCAGTGTTTACATAGCAACGGGAGTCCCTCTGTCTGTAATTACAACCAGCCATCTCCCACCACCAATGCTAATATCACAACTATCAAGAACTATGGCCTGACCCACACATAGGGATTGTTGTATGTTAAAGATGAACTTTTCTGATGAAGCTACCTGCCTGCTTTTCTCCATGGAGATCTTAGAGTGTCATTTTCCACAATATGGCATTAAAGGCCTTGTACTCGATATTTTCCATGTACGTGAGCATTTTTTTTTTTTTTTTTGCCCCAGAACAGATATATTGTATGAGCAACTCTTCAGATCAAAATACTGGTCAGATTTACAGAGAGCAAAACCCAACAATGCACGGTTTGTAATAAATGCAAGACACATAAGTTCAATGTCATACTGTGGAACATTGCATAAAAAGTAATATCTCTTTTTATGCAATGAGACAAGAAAATGACCCCGACAACCACAAAAGTTATATAAAGCACCTTTAAAGTTATCTGTTGAAAGTAGCAAAATGCATTACAGTACTCCAGCTGCTCATTGTGCCAGTTCTAAGCCTGTTTAAATTGAGAAGAAGTGTATTGCACTGTATGGAAGCGGATGATTTACTGTTGCAGCCTCAGAAGTGGAAGAGCATATGGAACAGAAAAGAATGAAAACAAGAAGCATATGTTTTATAGTCCTGGCAAACAACGCTGTCATGTGGCTCAGTGGTTAAGTCTAAAGCACATATGTCTAGCAACTGAAGTTCAATAAAGCCTGTTGCATATATCATTGTAACTTGCAACTCACATTCATTTTTTTTAACCTAGTTTGTGTCAGGAACTTCCCATAGCCATGTATGTTTGTCGGAGTTAGTAGATCACCAACAGCCTCCTATCATTGGTTATGTTTCCACACAAAAAATTGGATCATTATCTGATTTCTTGAGTTATCACATTACCTGGTATGTAATGTCATGTAAACAGTTAGATCTGATGTGAATAATCTGATTGATCACTGTCACCAGATTTCTGTCACAATAGCAAATTTAGAAGTGTGATATACTGATGAAGAAAATATAGGCAGTACATGATAATACTGAAGCTACTTTTTGTTACAGACACAAAGCAGGAAAATCCCAGTAAACCTTTTTTTATAGTACATTGTTGTTAAGGATAGAAGCTGCAGTAAATTAATATAACGAGTCATACAAGTTAACAACTCATTGACCCATCTATAATTTACCATAGTATAAATCTATATAGTAATTATCATGAGAGATCTGATTTAACTATTGGGTTATATCATTACTCTGGTGATGTAAATGTACCCACCAAATATTTCTCATTGTCCTATTGTAGCCCCACTATTCCTGACTTATGTCTCTGGTCTGTCCCATTGTAAGGGCATACTTCCACCCCCTGCTTTAAGTGAACAACCCAGCAATTTGAATTTAAGTCCATAATTTTGCATGTTCCACTAATGAACCACATTTGTGCACAGAAAACCCTAACTGAAAGACATATCGTATAGTGATTGTAGTGATTGGTCGTGGTCAGCTGTGTCTTGTCATTCTGCACAGGGCTCTGACGTAAATCTAGTAGAAAACCCACCCTCATCTGGTCTGCTCTCCTCCCTCTCTCCTATTCTTCTTCTCTCCGTATTTCCAGTAAGCAGCCGCGTAAATAATTTCCGTCAGGGCAAGTAATGAAACACAGCTGTAGTGATTGTGCGTTTTCCATTGTGTTTCTCCTCCAAAACGCCACAAGACTTAGAGTAAGAGTCTGGTATGTGACTTCATTGAAGAAAGTCATGGTAATACTAGCCAAAGAATGAGCTGACCCTGTGGTAATGAAAAATATAGACCTGTTTTCATATATGAGCAGGGCTTTAATCTTGAAACTTTTTTTTTTTTTTTACCTTTCCTTTGCCATAGAAAATCATCTGACTACCTTAGAATAAAATTGATAAGTGTTTTTTTTCCCCAAGTTGTCCTTTTTTCTTGGTTAACCTCAAATTTGGGACTACCTCTGGACTAAACAAGAAGTAGGCCGATGAACAAATAAAGCCTGAACTACAACTAAACTAGTCTATGTCGTAGTAGTGGTAAGTTGTAGTTGTAGTAGTTTTGGTAGTGGTAGTTGTAGTAACTGTAGTAGTTATGGCATGTTTAGTAGTAGTAGTTGCTGTAGTAGTGTAGTACTAGTGGTAGAAGTTGTAGTCTTAGTAGTTATGGTAGTTTTGCCAATAGTAGTAGAGGTAGCCTACTAGTTGTAGTTTTAGTAGTTATGGTAGTTATGATAATTATGGTAGTAGTTGTTGTGGTACAGTGTAGTAGTACCTCTGTAGTAGATTTTTGCTTCAATGAGGAATGTCTGGTATTGGTAAAGAGTGAGCTGGCCCTATTGTGGTACTTATAAAAAAATACAACCTTATAAATGTTGAACTCATGTGCTTTTTTCTTTTATTTAGTTGTAAGTTAGTCTGACCTTCTTAAACTGCAGCGTGAGTCCAGCTTTTACGCTTTTTCCCTCTTGGCAGACTCTTGTCCTAATATGGGATGGGGCTGAGGGCTTCCAGGTGGTGTCTTTCGTCAGACGGTCCCCTCTGAGGCCTCACCTTCTACCATGGCCCATTTTCAACAGTGGAGCCTTGCTGAAAGATTGTGTCCCAAATTTGGACCAAAACACTGGAAAATAACAAAAGAGATGACATCATATGAGGGGTGAGAAAGATTTGAAGCAGATCTCAGATGCAATATGATTGTTTTTTAGCCTATATAAGAAAGTGTGGGTTCAATGCCAGGGTTTGTGTGAAATAATAGTTCATTTTTTGTTCCTCTCAGATGTCTGTATTGTACAAAATACAAAAGCTCGGATACTGACGCTGAGCATCCATCCATCCATCCATTTTCTTCCGCTTATCCGGGGCCGGGTCGCGGGGGCAGCAGTCTAGCAGGGACTCCCAGACTTCCCTCACCCCAGACACGTCCTCCAGCTCCTCCGGTGGGACCCCAAGGCGTTCCCAGGCCAGCCGAGAGACATAGTCCCTCCAGCGTGTCCTGGGTCTTCCTCGGGGCCTCTCCCGGTGGACATGCCCAGAACACCTCCCTAGGGAGGCGTCCAGGAGGCATCCTAAGCAGATGCCCGAGCCACCTCAGCTGGTTCCTCTCGACGTGAAGGAGCAGCGGCTCTACTCCGAGCTCCTCCCGTGTGACTGAGCTCCTCACCCTGTCTCTAAGGGTGCGCCCAGCCACTCTGCGGAGGAAACTCATTTCGGCCGCTTGTATCCGCGATCTTGTCCTTTCGGTCATGACCCAGAGCTCATGACCATAGGTGAGGGTAGGAACGTAGATTGACCGGTAAATCGAGAGCTTCGCCTTTCGACTCAGCTCCTTCTTTACCACAACGGACCGATACAGCGACCGCATCACTGCAGACGCTGCTGCACCGATCCGCCTGTCAATCTCACGTTCCATCCTTCCCTCACTCGTGAACAAGACCCCAAGATACTTGAACCTCACACTTGAGGCAAGGGCTCACCACCCACCCGGAGAGGGCAAACCACCTTTTTCCGGTCGAGAACCATGGCCTCAGATTTAGAAGAGCTGATTCTCATCCCAGCCGCTTCACACTCGGCTGCAAACCGCCCCAGTGCCTGCTGCAGGTCCTGGCTCGAAGAAGCCATCAGGACAACATCATCTGCAAACAGCAGAGATGAGATCCTGTGGTTCCCGAACCAGACCCCCTCCAGCCCCTGGCTGCGCCTAGAAATTCTGTCCATAAATATAATGAACAGAACCGGTGACAAAGGGCAGCCCTGGCGGAGTCCAACATGCACCGGGAACAAGTCTGACTTACTGCCGGCAATGCGAACACAGCTCCTGCTCCGTCATACAGGGACCGGACAGCCCTTAGCAAAGGGCCCCGGACCCCATACTCCCAGAGCACCCCCCAAAGGACACCACGGGGGACACGGTCGAATGCCTTCTCCAGATCCACAAAACACATGTGTGGACCGGTTGGGGCAAACTCCCATGAACCCTCGAGCACCCGATGGAGAGTATAGAGCTGGTCCAGTGTTCCACGACCAGGACGAAAACCACACTGCTCCTCCTGGATCCGAGGTTCGACTATCGGCCGGACTCTCCTCTCCAGTACCCTGGAATAGACCTTACCGGGAAGGCTGAGGAGTGTGATTCCCCTGTAATTGGAACACACCCTCCGGTCCCCCTTTTTATACAGAGGGACCACCACCCCGGTCTGCCAGTCCAGCGGTACTGTCCCCGACCGCCACGCGATGTTGTAGAGACGTGTCAGCCAAGACAGCCCCACAACATCCAGAGACTTAAGGTACTCGGGACGGATCTCATCAACACCCGGAGCCTTGCCACCGAGGAGCTTGCTAACCACCTCACTGACGCTGAGCAATTTGTGAAAAATATCTAATTGCGTTTTTTGTGACAAGCATTGCAATTTCCATAAGATTTGTAATTTATGTTTTAATAATAGGATTCTGCTCAAAATTCACAATTTATATGCATCCGGAAGAACTGACAAAAAGACTGTAATATGAACTGACAAACAAATCAAGAATCACATGCATTGAACATATACAGCTCTAAACTACAGGGTTAGCAGAATAAGACAGGCTATTTTGTGGTTAATAGAGGAAATTAATGCACTTCAAAAATTGCAGCCTTTGTTCATTCAAATTGCACTTTTGATTAGATTGCAATGAATCATCTTAGATATTATTGGCGAGTGCTCAAACCAATTCACCTCCAATACCACACTATTTCCCTAAATGCATAGTCACAGCTGTTTACATCTTGTGGATAATATTACCGCTGCTTTCATTTATCCGTTGGGGTGGAACGCATTGGTTAAATTGACTGTGTAAACTGTCTGACAAAAGCACAATTCGTCATGTCTTTCTCCAACTTGATCCTGACTTATGTAGTTGAAATGTGAAGGAGTAGGAAAAATAGTAGCCCAATAACTTGTTTAAGAATGAAATCACAAGATGTTTAACTGATGGAAAGAATACAGCCTACAGTTTGAATTAGGATGAAGAGCGGGGAGACATTCAGCTGAAGGTCACAGCTGGAAATCCATCTCTTATGGATGCTTGCAAAACTAACCCTATATTGTGTATGCATTATTGCTATGGTATTGACTGGCCTTAATATACTGGTACAGTGTTGAGATGATTGAGTTGTAATGTAGGCTATGTATAATGAATGAATAAGAACCAAGCACCTCAAGCTTTGTATCTCTCTATAACATGTATATTGCCTATTGAGCCTTGTGCATTTGTTAAGTGTGTCTTAACTAGTCTGTGTTTGAATGCTTTGTGTGTTAACGCATGAGACAACATGACTCCTGACAGGTCGCCCTCTGCCTCTGCCCCAAGCTGCTCCAGAAGAGGCCCAGAGGAATGTAAGGGTGCTGGCCTCCCTCACCTCTGTGGCTCCTCGCACTCAAATCACACTTAGCCCAACCCTCCGGCTATTATAGAGCTGCTATTGTTCAGCACATAGCTTTCTATATGCTTCTTGATGTATGTGGTCTAATACGTTTTTGCGTATAGCTTTTTAAACAAATAATTTGTGTGTGTGTTTGTAACATATTAAAAAATTCTTAAAATTTTCTGCTGTTGGGAACATTACAAAATAATTTATTTCATATTATTATGTGGAAGTAGTATATGTTGCAGTGTTTCAAACTGAGCGTCAATACTAAGGATAAGAACCGAACCAAAATACCAAAATCGAGAGCAAATTGATAATAATAAACAAACACATATTTTTAGACAGTAGAATGTCATTTTCAATACATAATTATAGTTACCTAATTTAGCAATAGTAACACTTCAGGAAAATTCAGTTGTGTATCAGTTTCTTAGTTTGGGTTATAGTTTTAGTATTTTTTGTATATGGATATTGAATTTTTGGACAAATCTATAGTTGCCACATTATTTTAGCATTTTTTATGGATATATTGGATATACTTTTTTATGGATAAACTCGATACAACCAATAAAACAAAAAGGCGAAATTTATTGTAAGTTTTCATTTGCTACAAAATGCATTGCAAAAACATTTTTGTTAAAACAGGTGAACAGTAGCTCAGTGTGTCGACTGATCTAAAAAGGCTGGTAGTTGAGCAGTCAGATGCACTGACCTACAGGCTGGCGATGTGATTCCAGCGCCCACAGATGTGTTGTGTCCTTGAGCAAGACACTTAACCCACCTTTGAGTGGTTCCTTGATGTAAAGCTCTTTAAGTACCTAGAAGGTGGAAAAGCGTTATATATACATGTGACAATTTACCATTTACCAAAACAACATCTTTGCCTATGTCAATACTTGGTGATCTATGTAAATCTTCACAAATGTTAGACACACAAAATCCAACAGGCAGCCACCAACACAAACAGTAAGATCTTAGAAATCTCTTCATCTCCGCCTATGGTCCATCTATGGTTCATCTATGGTCCACATTTCTGTCAGTAAACATGTGCTGACCCCCCGCTGTCCTGCTAAAGAACTCACAGTGACAGCTGTGATGGATGAGGTAGAGGAGCTCAAAACTGCAGGAGGGATATTAGTCATTGGGCTTGGGAGGACACTGGAGTCTGTTCACTTTGACATTGAATGCTGTCTGATGGGAAAACAAGAGACAAGAAAATAATACAGTCATTTGGTTTGGTATTTATCTCACTGATGTTATACAGATGGCCTTGTTGCGTTTTAAATTGGTCAGTAGTTATAAGCGATATGGGTCATTATCATGTTGTTTTTTGGCCACCTTTAAAGGGTCCATTTTACGCTATTTTCAGATCTATGTCATAATCTTGTTTCCTCATCAAAGGCATACCTGGTGCTGTTTTTGTTTCATTTGCACAAGCTCTGCATATTTTGAGTTTTTCTCTCAAACAGAAACACTCTGTTCCACCTTGTGATGTCATGTGGGCATTTGAGCTTTGGAGATATAAACAGACTAATAATACAGGGTTACTCAATCATTTGAGAATGAAATAAAACAACTCTGGGTATGTTTTTGATGAGGTTATAACATTTTAACATGGCTTCAAGCGCACAAGAGTCAATTTTGTGTAATATACAACCTTTAACAATGACATATTTAATACTTTATAAAATGCATTTGTAAGTATAGACTATGTATAGGCCTGTCACAGTAACTACTATATTGTTCAGTAATTAAGAGATTACATATATTTTTGGGGGCTTGATATTTATCAAATGTACTTTTTCTTGTGGTGAACTTTTTTGTAGTGTGTTCAAATTTGAGTTGTAGAGGGTTGAATAATTAACTTAATGACTCATTACAGAAACAACAGACTACTAAAGTGTTTCATTGTACTTTGTACTGCAAAAAGTTTGCGCAGATTAATAGCACTGTTCCTCCTCTTTTGATCTTTTCAGTATCTATGATCTGATCAGATGTATCTAACTCAAACTGTGCTCAACAACTTCACAAGAGTTCAAAGCAACAATTTAAACAGAAAAGTACAAGGAAACATTTAAAGATCTTCAGCTATCTTACTCTATATGTTCTCCTTTTTGATGCTGTCCCAAATAAAACCTTATGATCTAAATACAATAATTCAACTAATACAAATTTGGGGCAATTAAGACACCATCAACTGATTAATGAACCAAACAACTAAAGGACTACAGCCCTATGTTTTATGGGACCTAAGTTCTTTGATATCTCCCCTAAAAAGTTTTCCCAATTAATATGCTCATAATAATGATCAACAGATTAACAGATTCATCATGAACACCCCATGGTTCTGTTGTACCACCTTTTGCCTCACAAACTGACAGCTGTTTTGACGACTCTTTTGCTCTCTGCCTTTATGGATGGGGACAGCACATGTCAGCAGCCCTCAGTGAAGACGTGCAGGAGTATTACAGTTAGCTTACTCAGATCCAGCACATGTCCAGTGGATCACTTCACACTCTGATCCTGTGGCCCTCTGGGAATTATCCATGTCATCCATCTCCTCACAGCCCCATGATTTATGTTAGGAGCTACTCAAAAATGTGATACAACATACTAGAGGTTCCCCAATACTTCTCTAATAGTTACTACAAGTTTCTGTTCATAGTTATTGTTTATTTTAAATGTGCACTAAGTAACATTTCTGCTTGACTCCATGCAGATATTATTACTTTGTGCAGTACTGTAGGAACTTATCTCTGTCGTGACAAGCAGGAGACATCAGCAGGCCAAGTTACAGGTCAGATCTGTGGTGAGGTGACTACCCTCACAGTAAGAATGCCGATCTTTCAAGGTGTTATTGAGCAATGAAAACACCAGTAATTGAATAAATGCAAAATAGCTATGTTTAATGCCATATTGCAGAACAGTACAGCTAAAGCTACATAAAAACAAGCAAGTAGCAGAAAAGTTACATGGTGCAACTTTAACAATTGTATATCACAGCAAAAATCTTTTTCTTAACTGAAGCAAATGTATTATTTTCCTTATGTTCTACTGGTGGTTTTGAGTTAAGCTTAGTAAGTTAGTAGTACACACCTCACCCATGTAACTAATGATACATGCATGTACTTTACTATTTGGTGAGTCGTGACTGGGAGGGCATCCAGCATAAAAATACGTCAACATCACCATGCAACTGATTTGCTTTGGCAGTAAATTGTATAATTTTTGTAGTCCTCAATCATTTTACAATCCATTAGCTCTACTTTTTTACCTCTCCCACCAAAAGCTATATTTTACACAGTTTTTCTAATATTGACTTTCAGACAGGCCTCATATCTGTAAATTTCACACTTTGATGGAGCGGTTTACGACTTCCCTAATCCCCCTCCCTCTTCCTCCTCTGAGCTCTTACCCTTTTTTTGTACAGTGCGTACAGATAAATCCCTCTCATAGTGAACTCTCCCTCCCCTTTATGAACAACGGCTTAGCTCACTTCCTGTAGTAGTGGACCAGAGTTCAGGGGTGAGTGCGCTGCAGTTTTAGTGTCAACACAGAGGAGCCAGCAATTCCTCAGCCCAAAATCCCCCTAGCAAAACAAGAGCGGGTACAATATTATGCCTGCTAGAGTCCATGGGAATCGTGGCCTGCAGTGGTGAGACAGGAGACAAAGGATTCACATAGACTTAGTGGCATAGATGGGAACAGACTTAAATTCAGAGCTGAGGTAGAGGGACTTATTGAACCGAGAGGCCCTGTGCTTACCTTGTGTTCTGCAGTTATATGATAATAATACTGGTCCATTTTTGTTGTTTTTTGGGGGCTTATAAAAGGACATTATGGCGCACAGTAATACCCTTTACTTGGAAAAGAAGGTTGTAGGTTCAATTTCTCAAGCTTTCCAGCTAGCCTAGTTTTAAGATATAACTGCCCATGGCTACAGATATATACTTTCATATTGTACCCCAAAAAAGTGACAATTTCAAAGTGCCAGTATCAAGACTTGAACCACTACTGCATCCACTAAACAACCCCTGACATAAAAGAGTCTCTAAGATTGTTGGTGCTGGTCATGTTGGTTTCTCTGTTTCTCTTGTGTCAGCTATGAAGAACACAACATGCTGGGTAGTAAATCAGTCATCATCAAGGCATGAACAGGATTCCAACCCCAGTCTTCAGTGTGCCATTGACATACCCACTAAACCATCAGTGTTAGTAGAAGACATACCATTGCAGAAGAAAACAAAGCAGCAAATCAGCTAGAGAGTTTAACAACATTGCTGGTTTCTACTTAAATAAATGCTCTTATAACCAGTGTCGGTTGTGAAGAACACAGCCTGCTTTGTAAAAAATGTGTTGTTCAAAAGTTAATCTTGTGAAGGGGTATTTGAATGGTGTGAAATGTTTCTAGAAGTTTAAAGAGT
This sequence comes from Periophthalmus modestus, assembly GCA_019594935.1. Taxonomy (NCBI): domain Eukaryota; kingdom Metazoa; phylum Chordata; class Actinopteri; order Gobiiformes; family Gobiidae; genus Periophthalmus; species Periophthalmus modestus. Next base: position 18,808,605 of record JAIEZT010000007.1, on the reverse strand, counting down.
GGTTAGTTTAGTATAGCAACACTTCTTCAGCTATTACTTTTATTACCACTATTGCTATTGGTAAGGCAAAAACTTGGGTTGACTATCCTCCAATCACTTCTCCTTGGAAAAACTCTGAGCTGTTGTTTACCAGATACTTAAAGAGCATTGTATGTCGGGTATGCACTTGCTCCCTTTCTCTCTCTCCCTCTCCCTTTCTCTCTCAAGGGGGAGACTGTGTTTGTTTATCTTCGGAAATGTCTTTGTGGGAATATCACATGTGTCCCGGGCTGGCACAAGCTCTGACATCACTTCCTGTGCCCGGCCCTGGCGCACTGCCATCGTGTGGAGGGAAAACAAAGAGCCTTCTCCAAAACAACAAGAGCTTATCTGCAGATAGGACCAAATGAGGACTGGCCCAGCCTCTATTTAAAGACTATTATTGTTTATGACTTCAATATACACTATGAGCAGAAGTCGTAAGCAGACCGTGAAATAGGAAAGTAGTGTTACTAATGATCAAAATCTAAAAAAAAAAAAATGGGGAAAAACAAAATGACAAGCACCCATAACATTGGCCTTCCAAGGCACTAGTTATAGGTGGTAATGGTAAAGATACAGATTCCAGTATGGACTAAAGTATCTGCTATTTCAGTGGTAAGGTAGGCATGGGACAACAGTGAAATTTGGTGTCACGATTCATGGTCAAAATAATTGCGATTAATAATTATATCACAAGAATTATTAAAGTTGCTGAAAAATTTGAACTTATTCATAATTAAAATCATAATTATTCATATCCAGAGCATATTCAAACAACAGTTTTAGTATTGTACTTTGTTATAAGTGAAAACAACCACTCACCCGTTCACACACACATTCATACACCAGTGTACAAAGACACTGGGGGGCTGAGGTGTGTTAAGTGTCTTGCTCAGGGACACACAAACAGGAATTCATTTGTGGAAGCTGGAATCGCATCGCCAACCTGTGGGTCAGTGGATATGACTGCTCCACCAATGATGTTTATGTTGAGAATGGGAATCAAACTGCCAACCTTCGGATCAGTGAACAAACACTACCGACTGGGCTTCTGTCGGCCCATTTTGTTGGTGATTATCATGATTATATAAAATAATAATATAAAATGTCCCACAAACAATTATTGTGTACCCTTTTTATCGCAATAAACAATATTATTGTTTATCATCCCATCTCTATGAAAGTACAGTTCATTGTTCTCGTATCCTCTGCATTCGACACCTCCTTCAATGCCGGGCCAACCTGTCAGGAGCAATGAGTGCAATAGAACTGATCTGGTAAAGCAAATCTTGAGCTAGTCTAGGATTTTAACTACTGTGCATGCCTCATGTTGATGGGAGAAACTGAAGTGCCTGGAGGAAACCATTCAGACAGAGGGAGAAAAATGCTCCACACAGAAAGGCCCAGATGACCCGGGGATCAAACCTGGAACCATCTTGCTGTGAGGCGAGAGTGCTGATTTGTTTTTACAGTACAGTGATGTAAAAATAAGTCTTATTCTTTGTTCTAATACAAGAAACTAAGTGTATCCTCCTGTATACTGCCTGTATTTAAAGTCCAGCTTGTTTTTGTTGGGCCACTGTACTTTTCAAATGGAGAACCGTGTCTGAACTGTCCTATAACTTGCAGGCAAAACAGTAACATAATATTCAGCTCTTAAACATAATTTGCATACAGCGGTTATAGATTTATGAGCACAACTGTATATCATGTCTGCAAAAATAAGACGCAAACCGAGCCATAAAATCCTATATATTTTATCACCATTTTCTTTCCCTGACAGGCCAACTCTAAACAAAGAGTCTACTGTTGAAATGTTGTTTAATAAACCCTGGGTTTTGACTATATTTCAAGAAATGACAGTCCTTTAGTGTTAATGTCACAGGTGAAAAGAAATATAATAATTTAAATCAACAAAGACAGAGTGCAGTAAAAATGTGTCTGCAAAATTATGAGAAGTAACCAATGATGTCATCTCAATTTGACAGCATGTCATATATGTATATATATATATATATATATATATATATATATATATATATATATATATATATATATATATATATATATATATATATATATATATATATATATATATATATATATATATATATATATATATATATATATATATGTATATATGTATGTGATCTTTCTTTATTTATTCTTTATTTCTCATGGACCATGTACAAATTCATTAATCTTGCAAGGAAAAATGATTTGTACCAGATTTAGCTATGCTATTTTTCCATCTGCAGTCCCCTGGGCAGGTATAACACACATATATAATAATATATAATAAATAAGTATTATATATATATATTATTTGTATATAAATATATATATATATACATATATATATATATATATATATATATATATATATATATATATATATATATATATATATATATATATATATATATCTTGATATAATTTCTTTGATATAATGGAAACAAAGAGAGATAGATTTATAAGTTTTAGCTAAAACATCTTTGCACAATGTCCGGACCATGAACTAATCCCCAGCAAAGGCAGAGTTGTAGAAATAAACCTTTGGATTTGTTTAAGAGGGAGGGAGGGGTGGGTCAAGGGCCTGTCAGTCACCATGGTAATCGCTCACATTGTGGACCTAAAAGTAATGTAATTATAGAGAAATACTGCACACAGAAGGAGACCAGTGTTTGGAGAAGGAATGAACATAATTTGAAAGCTTGTCACTCCATGGAAGCAGAAATTGTTCAGTGTTGTAACTTAAAACAAATGTCACAAGCCAATATAATATACATACAGTTAAATGTTCCTCAATGTCATGGTGTTTTAATAGTGATGTACTTCATTCTCGATAAACGCCATGACACTTTCTTACTTTGCATTAAAAGGTGCACTATGTAACTTTTGTGTTAGAGGGTCTTGCTGGTATGCTCTACACTTCCTGATTTCAATACTAAGGAATATATTTGCTACTCAATACCATCTTCAATACCACAATGATGTCTCTTAATTTTGATAATAGAATGTCAATTATCAACATTAAATTGTAGTATTTTCTCTTATATTATCATGTGGCCTTATATCTGTATAATTCTCCAGTTGCCCAGGTAGGTTCAACAGTGGTTCATACTCTGATACAGCTCAAGATCGTTCTAAAGCTATTCAGGAAAGGTTCACTTCTGCCCTTATGTGTGTGACTTTTTTTTAGTTTTGGTACTTGCTCAAATAAGTATCTAGTTTCAATATTAGTTTTGGCATTGATTAGTATCTGATTTTCAATACTTTTACCAACCCTAATGTGGATAGAGGCAAGCAGGTAATGCCACAAGAGCAAGTTACAGTTACAAATCAGATTTATGGAAAGGTGACCCCAGTCACAGTAAGAATGCATATTTTTCTAGGGATTTTCTAGCTATATATTGTATTTATTTATTTATTTGATTGGGACAGTGCATGTTAATGGACAGACATGATACAACAAATACCTCTAATTAAATAAATGCAAAACAAATATGTTTTAGACCATAGAGTGGAATATTCAAAGCAAAGCAATATCATCTCCTTGGAGACAAACAGATTGCGAACCCATCCACCAGAAAAGTGGCATAGGCACCACTTAAAATATCAAACAATAAGGTATATTTATCATTTCAGAGTAATTGACACTAAAATACAGAACACTCACTGACTCTCACTTCTTCACAATCTCACTTCATAGTACTGCTTATCCAGAGAGATGCCTTCTTATAGGGCCCCTTTGTCCTTGTACTTATAGAGAGCCCATTGGACCCATGCCCCGATTGGAAAAACACATGTGACAGGACTTGTATCTGACCCTGACACACTGTTTGATGGATGACGGCTTTTGTCTATTGTTCTCAGCTCAGATCAGTGAAGTTTCAAAAGCCTTCACACAAACCTACTCCTTTGAACCTGCTGCACCATGGGATTTAAAGGATCCTACTTAGCTTCAGTGTAGAATGGGGGTTGGACATTATCAGATTACAATATATTATGAAGCTTTAGAATAGGGCTGGGCGATATGGCAATAAAAATCGAATTGTGATCTCACTCCAGTGGCCATGTGCTTTTATGTTAAGCCCCACTGTGCACGTTGAACATTTTTTCAATGTTTTTATTGCACTGAAAAATATAGAACAACATGCATCCTTAATGTGAGTATGCTTGCATCTCCACAAACCTGGCTCTTATTGGCCTGGAGTAATGCTTCCTCCTGTTTGTTTCCATGGAAATGTTGTTCCTTTTACTATAATCTTCCACACAATGGCATAAAACATGTCTATCTTAATGGAAGATAGATATTTATATGTTTCATGGACACATATCTATATTCAGGTGATGTGCCACCTCCAGAAAGTTAAACAGTGTTATTTTAAATGCAACTCTATGCTTGAGCACACACACTTTCCCATACAACTTTCAGAAGAAGCAGCTGACTTTATTTTGACTAATGTACATAAGTGTACATGAATCATGATCAAATAAAAATGTGACCTGCAAATTGTGATACATTTTTGGCATATAGCCCACAACTTTCTGGCTGAAAGGCAAACACTTATCGCAGTGTCGCATTACTTGCAGAAAGCCTTAGAATAGGGCCTCAGGTTGATAGCAGCTTTATTCTCCATGGAGTTAGCAGATGCTGTAACTATGATTGTCTACCCAGCGTTACTCAGTACAATTGCAGTATTATTCCTCTATTATTTGTTATTATCTGCTTAGAGGGAAGGTAAATTAAACTTGACACTCATAAACTGTTCAGACCCACTCTAATAACCCAATAGCATGAGTAGGCTTCATTATCTTGTATTGTTACACAGTCTAATGATTTGTTTGCCAGTTTTCTTTCGGCAGTATATTTGTGTGTTGCCTTTGTTTCTTGTGTAATTTGTTGTGAAGAGGAAAAAGTGAGTTTCTCTGCTCTGGTTACGACATAGGGCTGATGAGTGAGAGCTGGACTGCAGTGCGAAGGGAGTACAAGAGGAGGATGGGGCTGCGTACACTGACACTGCAGGTTTTTACTGGCAGATGTTTCCCCCCCTAAATTTGGTAGTGCTGCAACGAAGGACTGTTTTGCAAATCCATAAACTCCGTGATTGCAAACTAGCACTTTCGCATATGGACCAATCACAATTTCCGTGTATTTTGTCTTCTTGTAAACACATAAATATGGCTTTCAGTGTTAATTTTCTGAACGGACTTTTAATCATTACCATTTGCCGTAAAAACAAAACAAAACAAAGCAATCAAATATCTCTTCTCCAAACCACATGTTTTTACGAACAGAAGATTGGCAGTAGACCTAAAAATGAAATAAATTATGATGCAAATTTGATTAATTGTACTGCCCAATCATGAACAGTACTTGAATGAGAGATTTTTACACAATTTTAACCACCCTGCTAAAACGAGCTTTATTCCTGGTAGTTAGGGCTGTAGCCTTTTAGTAGATTAATCACTCCATGGTATCTTAGTTGAACAAAATTAGAATTAATGTACTTTATTTAAATTATGCAGATTTATATGGGACAACAACACACACGAGCTGAAGATTTGGTATTATTGTTTACAAAGGTAAATTAAAAGCATGATTCACAAATTTAATCTCTCTTTATAGATATAGATTGATTCCTTTTTTGCAGAAATAGTTGTTTTGCATGAACTTCCATGCAGTTGTAATCTTGTGACTGCAGTTTGGGTCAAATACATAGAGACATGTAATAGAGATCAACATTATCTTGACAACATCATATTCACTTCATCTGTAAAAAGACCAGACAGAGAATATATTTCCTCTGTCGCCTCGGGTCATTTGGGGCCACTCAACAGGTGCTTTCTCTGCTCTTCGTCCCTGTCATCCTCAGTGTGCTGCAGTACTGTACTCCTGTATGGCACAGTTGGCTCTCAGTCACTGCAAAATCTTGACCGAGACATTTGATTCAGATATGTCCAGGGCTTGTGGGCCAACCCCTGGACAGACTGTTTGAAACTACTTACCATAATAACACCTCATGACTGGCCAAGAACATCATCTCTGACTCCAGCCATGTTCTAAACACATAATATGTGCTGCTACCATCCAGGCATAGAAACTGTGTACCACACTTTAACAGAGCAGGCTCAGACAGTCCTTCATCAAATGACGAATAAAATCAGTGATGCCATGATGAGTTTATGTCTCTGTGTAATGTCCTTTTATTCTGCCTACGTGACAGAGCTGCTGTTTAATTGTGAAACAAATTTCGGATCCATGATCTGACAATAAAGTTTATCTAGCTATCTCTATCTTTTGTCATGCCCCCTTTTAAGTCAACTAATCAATTGAACATGTCTTTAGTCTACCAATAATTTCTATAGTCGACTACAGCCCTAGTGCGGTCTTACATTAACAGATAAGGAAAGGCCCTTCATAAAATCAGCAGAAATAATAGTTGTAGTAAATAGCCATGTTGGTAACAAACCCTCTTCTGTTAAGCCATGTTTTAGAGTCTGTGGATAGTCAGATAATAACTAGTGATTGATATTAGTTGTTTAAAAATCTATTAAACACAATTGGTTGGTTGTTGCCCTAAATTGTGGTATAATCTAGGTATTACAATCCATGGGATCCCAATATAATTACCATCAAGGAATAGTAGATTTTTAGTAGTACTTTCGTAATATTATTATTATTATTATTATTATTTCGTGTTCTTTTATACATTAAGGGAGCTGTTTTTATGTTGAGCGAGAGATGAACCCCAGATGCAGCACAGGTTTTTAGCATTAGCCTGTTTGCTTTCGTCAGCCATTGCCATGTTTTATATGTATGTTCCCGGGACGTGCTGTAACATCCCACAGTGACTTCACATCTCCAGGCCCAGACATGTGCAAGCCGAGCATCCCCAAAAGACTAATATGGTAACAATAAAGAGGCAGCTTGTGTTTTTCCCTCTAGAGTGACACATGAGATTTGCCATATACCATCCCTGGCTTTAGGAAAATTCCATTAAAACAATAGCTAATTTATTTTTAATGTTTGGTTCTAATGTCTCATGTATTATCAAATGTTGCTTGTTCAAAACATTATAGAGGTGGGTCTAATGTGATTTTATTGTATTTCTTATTCTGTAAAGCACTTTGAATTCCTTTGGTTATAGATTATGCTAGACAAATAAACTGGGTCATGTTTTTTTGACCCAGATCCCAATAATTGCGGCAATAAGAGCTCTGACCACCTGCTCCAGTGTCCAAGAGTGGGGCCCACGCGGGAATCGAACCTACAACCTCGTGGCTCCCAGCAAAATGCCTACCATTACCGAAGTGCGGAGGCATTTCATGGGGTAAATGGAGGGGGGCTGGGTGGGAGACGGGCCCTCTAGGACCAGTCTCTTCATTCATGCGGAATCCGTCCTCATCTATGGCGAGGTACGGCTGGAAATCCATGCTGAGTCCACACGGTGAACGTGCGTAGACCGCTCGGCCACCTCCCCCGAACGTAAAGGCAGCGCGATATTGTATTTAACTTTGACTATTCAAATGTAAACAACGTGACGTCATCGCCACAGGCCCAGGAAGACGGACGGTTTAAATCTGTACAATGTAATATCACCGGACACTGCCACATCTGAACTAAACAAACATCGACAGTATCACGTTTAGACCTGAGACTATCTCAAAATCACATGATGGTTTCACCAAATTACGTGATTGTTTCATGTTAAAACGGGAACAAAATGATCATGAAATGATGTGTAAAACGAGGAGCTTCAGTGGTGCTGTTTGTGAGGTCAGACATGGGCCGGAGCTGGACGATGAGCTTCACGGGACAAAAAACCCGAAATCGTCTTTATTTTGTATGAGGACACAGAGGCTGCTCAAGAAGGTGCTGTTACACGTGTGATTTATTTACTGAAGGTCAGTGTTGGGAATAACGGCGTTAAACAATAACGGCGTTACTAACGTGTTGGTTTTTTTCACTAACGGAGTCATTTAACTAATTACTTTTCCCATCGTCCCAACGCCGTTACCGTTACTAACAGTAAAATGTGTCGCGTTATTACTTCAGTTCACTTGGGATTGGGTCCGAGTTGTGTTTTGATCAGAAACGTGACGCCCTGACGCACGGCTGCCTCCCCCTGCAACTTTACACAAACTACTGTCACATATTTGATATGGACATATGTTTAAATGTGACTGAAAATGTGCAGGCTGTTGTCAGATACGAATCACTTTAAACAAATACAATTGCAATCTGTTAAAGTGAAATAAATGTTAAAGGTTCACATCTGTTGTGTTTTTATTGTTTTAACCAAGTAACGGCATAGTTACTTTGCCTAGTAACTAGTTACTTCTCCCAAAAAGTAACTGAGATGGTAACTCGGTTACTTTTTGGGAGAAGTAACTTGTAACTATAACTAATTACATTTTTGAAGTAAGATTCCCAACACTGGGTCTAATAGAGTTAGCCAAGACCTTCTCAAAGTGTGGGGTGCGCCCGTTTTGGGGGAGTGTAGAGGTGAGCCATACAAACATTTCAAACTCGATTTTAGTAAGAAGTAAGAAGTAGTAAGAAATAGACTCGATACTCAATACTGATAACATTATGATAATACAAATAAAGTAACACACTTTAATTAGACAATAGAATGTAATTTTCAGCATTAAATCATAGTACTTTCTTTTATATTAACATGTGGTCTTATATTTGTCGTATAAGTAGGTTCCATAGTGGTTCATGATTGTAAACTAGGTGGTCTGATACTTGTTCTGATACCGCTCAGGGTGATTCTAAAGCTATCAAGGAAGGTTAATTTCTTTCCTGTGAATGTGACTTTTTTAGTATCAATACTTGATCAAGTGAGTTTCGGTTACTAGGTTTAGTATCTTTTTACAACCCACATCTGTCGACACTCAAAACCAACAATACCAGTGTGGAGACATTCCAAAGTGAACATTTCCAAACTGGTTAACACATTTTAGAGTTTTTATTTTCTCCATCATTGCAACAGCATTGAATGATCCAAAACATTATGAGATGAGTGTCAAAAGCAGCCAGTAAAGATGATGGAACGTCCACCATCTGTATGTCTTGGAGATTGTATTACTGTGCCCAGAATGTTCCACAGTATGGTATTATTTATTACTTAAAGAGCAAGTGACACCAGTAGAGAAGCAACTCCTGAAGGCATTTTGAGCAGTAAAAATTTAACTGAATACATGCAGGATGGTTAACTTTAATACTGTACTGTGGAACAGTTTACACAAAACAAAAGCATCTCCATGGAGACTAGCAGGTGCCCACCTCCACCCCAAAAAGGTTACACAGTGAATTTATAATTAATTGATCAGCCAAACACCTCAACCAACAAAATCAAGTTTATTTCCATTTTTTTTTTTATTTTGAATGTTTTAGGCAAAGTAAAAAATGTCACATATATTGTTTTCAAAACAAACCAAAACCCTCCAAGGAACATGTATATTGATGTTGCACAAGCAATAGCACACTCGTAATTCCCACAAAAATGGATGAGTGAGATTTACCATACACAATCCCTGGCTTTATCTAGATCATGCGTCAGCTCATTGTAAAATGAAACAAATTAAAAACAATAGCTTTGTGTTCCGAAGTGTATTCTACCCCCAGCTGTACCCCTCGGCTGCGGGATGCTCTGTTTGGGAATTGGTTGGAGGGAACCGAATGTTATTCTGGAACTGTCTTTGACTAAGGCTTTAATTGTTTCCAAATGCTCCATCTGATTGCTGTTGGCGTTCTCTGTGTGATGTGTTTGAAATGGGAGCTCTGTTTGGCTGGCACAAGGCTACAGGTTAATACAGAGGGTCAGCTCTGCAGAAAAAAATACTGGCTGTAGAATGATCCGTCATAATGTGCATGACTTATGAGAGCGGAAGGTGCTGTTTGCTTACTTTGTCAAACATTGGCAACTTGATTTATGTACACTTTATGAGATCATCATAGGATTCTGCTAACCTGCGGTGGAGTCTTTAAAACAAAGTGACTTGTGGTTAAGTCGTGTGTTGTATGAAATATAAAGTACATCAGGTTTTTATTTATCTACAAATGGAGTTGGTTTGGGACCGAACCACATGGTGATTGTAGTAAGTGTTAGTGTTATAGAGTTGTCTAATATTGTTAATGCCTGTTCGTTGACTCATGACTAAATAAACCAAAAAATCAAATGTGCCTTACAGTAAAATGTTGTTTTTTTTCCTCGTAGGTCCTGTGTTCCGTAGCCCATGCGAGCTGCTCCCGGTGGGGCAGGGACACCCGGTGCAGGCCCTGTCCAAAACCTTCACTGTTCTGGCTGGATGTGCGAGCAAAGGCACCAGCGGACTGCCACAGGAAGTGCACATAGTCAACCTCAGAGGAAACACACCAGCGGGACAGGACGGGACACTACCGCAGGTCAGTCTTACACTTTTATTCACTTACCTCTAATCTACACCAAAGCATTCACAGTCCCTGAGTGCAGGAGCCCAGCTTACACATAGAAATGACCTTTAAACCAGTCAGCAATGTACAGAAGAAATGTTATACGTGCATTCAACTGGCATTATCCTACACGTCAATCAAATTAGTTAGTTAATATTATTTTGCGTCAATGGAGCAAGTACAGGCTTTTCAGAAAGGAAACACAGGAAAAAGGCACTTGGTATAAAAATGAAATCAATTAAAATAAGTTATCTAAAACCATTACAAAAACAACATGTGCTGCGTCCATTGACTGTTGACTACACAGGATTTCAGTCAGGACCTTGGGGAATGACTCATGATGGCAGGAGAAATTATTCTTATCAAAGTGAAGAAATATAATATACTTTACAACATTAAACATCAATTTTACAAGTACAGCTTGAGGAATGAGAAGGTACTAGCCGTAATTTTGACGGTAAGTTGCCTAATTAGTACAAGCACGTTTTGTTATTTGTATGCAAAGTATCGTCCCTTGTTTGAATGTTTGTATAGTTTTAAAACCTATTTCATTCGACCAACATGCACACAGTTCAAACTTCTCTTCCCCATGTGTAAGAGAATGTGGAGATAGTTGAAAGTTCTATGTCAATCACTCAATTTTGACTCAACTAGCTTTTTACGGTACTTACAAAAAACATTACTCTCCCACAGTATATAAGCTTTATTTCTCATGTCAATTCTGTGAGATTAGGTTATTACACACATGCTCTATTACCATCTTTTCTCAAACTAAATCTCCCTGTCTCTGTAAAGTGTACGCTCAGCACTAGTACTGATTTGCGAGCTGTCATGCAGCACCACTCCCTTATCGCTCTCTCAGTATTTTCTCCATACTTTTCACATGATTCACAGCCCCCAAAATCTCTGTGTGGGGATTTTTACACCGTCCCACGACCTGCCCCTCAGTCACTGCAGTGTGAAGAGCTGCGTGCACAGACGTGTCATCACTCTGCTCTGCTGATGCTGCAGTGAGACTAGCAAAAAAACACTGATAAATGCTTAGTCAGCGGGTAAACAAAGGCGGTTTCCGTGGAGACACTGTACAACATCTCCAGGTTAGTTAGGTTGTTGTTTTTGTCGGATTTTAAGTAAAGATCAATTGAAATTGAAGTGCATATGACAGGTTAGATCACTAATTTCACAAAAAACATACATTATCTTAATTATATTTAAGATTTAGGACTAAACTTGTTTTTTTCAATTTTTTTTTTAGTTTGGTTTATAATTTTACTTCCTGGTTTATCAGCGGCAGCAGATATGACATAAGTAGAGGTAATGCCATGTTACCTAGCAACCAAAACCCTAACAAGGGCCAAAACTATAATTAGACTTATACAAATAAATAATAACACCTTCATTTTGTTAAATTCATGTTTAAACAGTCAGACATGTAAATTATCTCTGCAATTTGGATGGAATTTTCTGTGTTAATGGCATGTGTAGTGGTATTCTGTTTTAGAATGCAGCGCTACTTCCTGTATTTTGTGTACTATTCCTCTCAAGTTTTTTCCACAAATTGCACTTAATCCAGGATCCAGAACACACACTTCTTTAATACTTTACAAAGATGAAAACATGGGTGTGATTGACATGTGGATTAGCCAATCAGGGACATGCATGATTCATCTGTATTGGAAAAAAAAAAAAAAGACAAAAATATCACAAGGGGCTGAAAAACATTGCGGATTTCTGTAGTATCAATGAGTGAATCACTAAACTCCTTTAATCTGAGGTGAGGTAAATTTTATTTTATTTGTTTTACATGTGTCACTGAAAAAAAAGACAAATGTGATTGCATGATAATGTTAGGTTGGGCCTGAGATGCTACAAAGTGTGTGGGGACTAGGCTGATATTATATACAGAGATATAATTCTGGATTTTTCAGGCAAACTTAACTGATGTAAAAGTATTAAAAAAATAAAATAAAATACAACAGGTTCTATCCCACCAGAACAAGTGGTTATTAGAAAACTATGAAAACCTGTTACATGCACTTTAAGTTCAGGCCGTTACTGTTTGTTTAGTTGGAGATATGGCACAGGATTTGTTGGTAATTCCAGTTGTGTAATGTTTAATAAAAACAAGCTTAGTGAGATTTCTAGGTGCTGGAGAGATGGTATTTGTTCTAATCCGAAGCACATCCTGACTGGAAATCATAGTGCATGTAGCTGCTTTACAAGATTTGGTTGTTTAGTGTATCAACAAAGTTCGAGTCAAAATAAATATTAACCTTGTGTCCCGAGTTATGCTTCAGTTGTAAGTAATGTCTCTCTTCTCCAAGCATATTTTATACAAACTTTTTAAAGCTTGTGGAGGGATCCTACCGGCTTGTCGCCATGGAGATGTTACTGCTTTGCTTGGAACGTTCCGCTGGCAAAACAATGACATCTCTATAAGACAAACAGGTGGCAGATCGCCCACCAGAAAAGTCACATAGTGGTCCTTTAAATTATACTCTTTCCTAATATTTGTCTTGAAAGCTAAATTTCCACACGCACAGATGGCAAATTAGTAAAACATTAGTGAAACTGTCTCTTTGATTTTGAGTAAAGCTCACCATAAACCTGCTCAAAATGTGATCTGTACCCTTTTGATACGATCCCTAAAAATCAGCATAAATCAATATATTTCAATAGTGTTGTGATATAAAAAAATCAAACTCTATTTTGATATCAAGGACAAGACTCGATACCGATTCCGATACCACAATGAGTAAAAAAAAATATATATAATAATAAATAATCTTTCTTTAGACAATATAATGTGATTTTCAACATTAAAATTCTTATATATTACAGTGTATGTCCAGGTATGTTCCATAGTGCTCCATGGATGTATACTAGTCTATGTGGTCTTATACTTGTTCTGATACAGCTCAAGATAGTTTTAGTATCGTTTAGTATTTGAAACAGGCATGATTTTACACCTCGGAAAAAAAAAGAGTTTATGCTGAAACAAATCAAAACATAGAAAATCATAATGTAGGTGAAGTTAAAGCTATGCACACCTCAGGAAGCTGTTACTCAAAAACAATTGTCTTTTTGTCTCCTGAGGCTCTCCACAAAAACACTTTGCTGACAATGAGGTGGTACTTTTCAAAAATATTTCAGTTAAATGAATAGAATGTATTCGAGTTGTTTGCCGCATTTGGAAAGCGTTCTTACTGTATTTTATGATAATATTTCCATAACTTCCTTGTAAAGTTTAATGCTTTCATTTATAAGTTTCAGGTGACACGCATCAAAAGTTTGTTAGAATAATTTATTATCTTAATGGATTTTTTCTCATTTGAATTTTGAATTATTATGACTCAATGAAAACACATAAAACTGTAAACTAGATGGCTTTCAAAAAAGATCGAATATCCTGATTAAGACATACTATAGCTCAAATCAACAGTAGAGACCTTGGATTGAACTGTTATGGATATCCTTGTGAAGCATACACTTTGCTATCTGTAAAATCAATCTCTATTTTGATTTGCTTTTCTTCTGGTTCACCATCACTCTGAGGGAACAAGGGAGGAGCCTGCTGTCTCCTCTGTCCAAAAAGAATGCCAGGGTTGATTTGATAATGGATTTGGATTATCTATATGTAATCTATATGTAAATCACTGTAAATGCATAAGAAAACTGGGATATGGAAAAAAACCCTCACCCAGTTGCCAAAACAGGGGCAAAATGCAAGCATTTGGTTGCCGTCTGGAGCCCTGTGTAGTCATATGTCACTCACATATTTATACATTTTGATCATTTTAAACAACAAGATTGATCAAAAACAACTCAAAACAATGGTTAATAATGCAGAGATAAACATCATCACAACAAAGCACCTAACAGACCATGCTTACACCCTTTCCTTGGATAGTTACATACACACTAGCTAGCAAGCAGTGATTTTTAAAATGTGTATGTCGGAGGTGATAATAGGAATTTTCACAGCAATGGAGAACAATAAAGATTATTCAAACATGCATAAATTAAATAGAATTTTGTGTGAGTTGAGAGGAAACCATTATAACATTTTACATACTTAGGGCTGTGCCAAAAATTGAACTTGTCTAAACTTAGGTCAATCTATTAATCAAGCTGTCATGATCCCTGCCTGCTCCTTCCTCCTGTGTCTGCTCTGCCCCTCCCTCACCTGCCTATCTCTGGAGCTGGGCGGAGTTCCTGGCTCCTCCCGCATGCACCTGCTTCTCATCAGCGCAATCAACGCCACGTGCTGGAGGATAAGGGGAGCCAGGACTCTCCTCTCGGTGTCAGATCGTCTGCTCGTCACTGCTCACCTCACGGCTTGTTTCACTGTTCATCTGCCCGTGTCCTGCTCTTGTCCTGCTCGTGTCCTGCTCGTGTCCTGCTCGTGTCCTGCCCGTGTCCTGCCCGTGTCCTGCCCGTGTCCTGCCTGTCTTCCTGTTCATGTTCCTATTTAGCACCCTGCCTCCCTGCACTGCCCTGGACTCCCGTCTCCGACCCTGTTTCCCGGTACCGGCTGTGTTCCTATCTCGTTTGTTCCCTGCACCTCTGGACCCTGACCTGCACCCCTGCACCCAGCTCCTCGAATGTTCTCCCGTCACTTGCTTGTCTTGTCTGTTCTGTCAGTAAACACCCTAACACTTGCCCCGAGTCCCGCATCTTTTGGTCCGCCTCACACCCCACATGTCCACAGCCAATTGGATGGCAGGAAGAGGAGTCACTGCTGTCTTGTTTAGGCAAAAGGTCTGAGTCAAGGCCAGAGCATCTTTTCACGTCTCCTCATGTGTCCTTATAATTCATGTTACGGAAAGTAAACAACTATTTTCTCACCATTTATGATTGAAATTTAAAACCTAATTTTGTACATGGACATTGCACATTCATGGCAGCAGCACACATGAACGTGTTTCTGCTGATAGTGGTAACGCAAAAGGATTTTAAAAAGTCCTGACACCATGCTCTTTTATGCCTGAAGCCAGCCTGTCTATGTTCTCAAAAGATGGAAGAATATCAAATTGAATATTAATTAATTTTTTTCCCATATTGCCCAGGTCTATTATGTATAGTAAAAACATATATGTTGTATGTTGAAAAATTGTTTAATCATTGCTTAGTATGGCTAATCTAATCATGATATCAAAAATAAAATAGCATCGTTTCTTCTCATAATGACATCTATATCTGACTTCATGGCATCTGCCGTCCTGTCTGCAGATTTAGTGGAGATTAGCTGTCTCGGGCTTCAGTTTTCTGTTGGGGTGGTTGGTGCAGATGTTCAGATAAGAATTTTCTGAAGGTCACTGGGACCTCAGTAGAGACACCTGGAGCAGAAAATAGTATAATCCTAATGGGACGCCCTGTTTGGTTTGGCCTTGGTGGTGAGTTTAGGAGGAGGGAAATGGCATCAGATTGAGGTGTCTTTGCAATGGTCCAGCCTCAGTGTTTTGGGAAAACACAAGTGGTCAGACAGGTAATATGGACAAAAATGTATATCTCAATATAATTTTGGGGACATAGCGTGGAGTTAGTTTGGGACAGTTTCTGAGTGCATTTTGTAATAGCAGGTAACATGAAGCTGTCTGAAGAAAGAAGCTAATGGTATGCCACAACTCAAACTGTGAGAGTCTTTTTCAGTGAGTTTATTTTGCTCACTGAATAACAGTGAGCAAAATAAACTCACTGAAAAAGACTCTCACAGTTTGAGTTGTGGCACACCAGATAAGTCCTGGATAGATATTCCTGCATGTCCTGGTGTACAGTAGACAGCCTTAGTCCAGGCTCTGAGAACAGGACATGCAGATGGAGCGGTCTGTGACACAGGCCGATATCAGACTGCAGCTCTGTTCTCGGTGTGAGAGGAAGAGGAGCTGCAGGAGCCGGGGAAACAAATGGGCTGAGCAGATTTTTACAATATGGCCAAAACTTATATATTGCGCAGAATTATATAGATATATTTTGAATATCAATATATCGCCCAGCCCAAACAAGTGGATAGTCCTTGTGCCATATAACGGGACAAATGCTAAGAGAAAATTTAGAATTGAACCTGCAATCTTCTTTTTGTTTCGGCAGGGGTTGTTAAACTGTTTAAAACCTCCATTCATTTTGATTCAATTTTGGCCTATAATGTTGCAAATCTAATTGAAATTAAAAAAAAAAAAGTCACTTCCTTGTCAATCCAATACTGATTATGCCTTTGGATTGAGAGGCTTTATGAGCAATCTCATATTGAGCAATGGAAATAAATAAATAATACAAAACAAGGCAAAACTTTGAGGCAACAATTCTCATTGGTGGGGAATTATTAAATAATCTAGGGAAATAATATATGACAACATGAAAGGCAGCAGGGCAGTTTAGCCACATGATCAGTCACATCTATGACTTTTCCAGTCCTGTCAGTCCAAGAGCCATCAATTTGAATTCTCCACCACATATTATTTTATGTATTTTTCCATGTTTCATTTGGAAAACATTGCCCCAGTTAGATACATAGGACTTCTGGTTAGTGGGATTATGTAAATTTCAGAGTCGCCCTCACCTCGCTGTTGGGGTTAGGAAGTGGTGTCTAGCCCTCAGTACACACAGTATCTGCTCAGTAAAGGAGCACTCTGTCCAGGACTGTCTGAGTAATGGGCTCATGGAGAGTTATGGAGGAATATGATGTAACCAAACCAAGGCCTCCAGCAGGTTTTAGCAAAGGGGCCAGGAGCACAAACTGACTTTCCATGTTATTGACCGTATTCCACCCGGCTCACTTTTGCTCTAAATGCTGCTAAACTGCACTTTTGTTGTGGTGGAACTTCCAGTTAAGTGGAAATCCATTTAACTGGAAGGTCCAGTTAATTTAAATGGAGAAAACAATGATATAAAGTAGGTTGAGTTGTGTAAAATGCTCACTATTCACATGCACTAACAAGGCAATAATGCACAGATTCTCTGGGAGAGTTAGGGGATAGGTGAAATAGTATTTTCTGAACTTTCTATCCTCAAACGTGGGACAGTACAGGATTACTCATAAATGACTTGATTCAGTTTGTTAGTAGCGTGGTCATGATACTAACTCGATTTTGATACTTAGGAATAGAGTCAATGCTCAGCACAGATTCTGATACAACAATGATAATGAAAAACAAATTTTCTTCAAACAATATATAGTGAAATAATAGTACTTTCTTTTATATTACCATGTAAAGTTATATCTATCTAATCCTTCAGTCGTCCAGGTGTGTTCCATAGTGGTCCATGTGGGCTTATAGCTCATGATCATTCTAAGGCTATTCAGGAAAGGTTCATTTCTGTCCTGTGAATTTAGTATTGACTTCTACTCAAATGCGTATCTAGTTTTGATATTAGTTTTACTATCAATTAGTATACTTGTTTTATTAGTCCAGATTTTGAGAAAAATTGCTGAGCTGGATTTAGTTAGGATCTGTATTGCGTTTAGATTATCCTGGTCCCCATTGAATCGCCCAGCCCTGCGCCCCCTTTTCCAGCTGCAGTGTGTGAGGCCGGTCTCTCCACATCCATCAGTGAAAGTCCCAGTTTGAAGTGTGTCTGTATTTGTGTATTTGCAAGCGTGGCTGTGAGACCAATGAATGGTTTCCTGAGCAGCCCATTGAACCCATTTACCACGGGTCTTTACTGAGGCGAGTGACTCTTACTCACAGGGAGACATGGACAGCTGCTCATGACGCTTGCACACAGCTGGCGCTGGTCCAGCTCTGGTCTGGGTCTGGGCCTGGTCTGGTCCAGGTTGCAGTCCAGGACTGCGCTATTATTAAAGGGAACACCAGCGCTGACGAAGGGCTCATGGGTGCAGCTGCATGGGAGAGCCCCTACAGCATCGACTTGGCAGGCATGCTAGTGGACTGGACACATCTGGTCATGGTTTGTCTTGTGAAAATATCGGATAAGTCAGTTTGAAACTATAATTAATTTTTACAAATATTATGGTACTTTTGATAGGGCTGCAAGATCTCAATCAAATTGAAATTTCAATCTGAATGGATGCAATTTGCAGATCGCAAAGGCTGCAAATTTATTTGATTTATTTATAAACAGCAAAGTGTCCAGTGAATCACATGGAGCAGCCTTGTAATAACCAGAAGATTGGTATTGTCAGCTCTAGTCTATTATCATTTGACAAGACTCTCTTTTTGTAGATGCCTGTGCCAAACTGACACTGGCATCTACAAATTGGGACTGAAATCTTTGTAAAACCAAGAACGCTTTACTTCTTCAGCTGTCCCAGTCTTTCTGATATAGAAATACAGCGTAGAACGAAAATATAATATTGGCCTATATGATGATGTCCAATTTCACCAAGGCCATGTTAATATCTCTGCTAGAAATGTGTTCCAAATTCTCATAAACTTTAGTTACTACACATTTTTGACAAGGAAAACAATGATCCTTTTTGTTGATGAATACAGTTTACCAGATTGAGCTGTTATTGCGGTATGTTATTCCATGCTGCATGTCTTTTGGGATTGCAAACATCTTTGCAAGCGCGGACTGCTGACCCAGAGGTGTTGCTGTTTTGCCACTCGAGCTCTACAAAAACAATGACCTCATCTTTAAGTGTTCATTTGCATTGCCCCCTGTTTTAAACACTGCAGTGCTGTAGGTAGATCAGATTTGCACATTTTCCCATATGTTTCTATTACGTGCAGTTTCTTAACAAGCTACAGGAGGCGTCATAGACATTGGCCGTCGACTCATGGCGTGGATGCCTGTGTCTGCTTTGGACGGGGTGAAAGTAAACATGGAAAACAGGACACTCCACATACAAGTTTGGCTTGAGAATAAACAAGAGGGCTGTGGTATCTTCTGTGAGCTAAGCTTTCTTTAATCAGTTTATGAAATGCAAACAATGGACATAGGCTTTGAATCTGGAGGAGGCTCTGGATGTGTTTGATCAGCTGGAGTAGATCTGTAAAGCACAAACAGATGAAGACTAGACTGAATTTTGGCATGTGAGTGTTGTATAGTTCCCATATACCATTGAGAAAATTGATGCAATCAACTAGCTTCTATACCGATCCTTTTGTTTTGCAGTTATTAAATATGACACATATTTGCAGGTGTTGTCCTTATCCATTTAGATTTTTTTTTTTTTTTTTTTTACACCAGATTGAAATGTTTAGCACTGTTAATTGAGTTCTACATATTATCTAACTGGAATGTCTCTTGCTTAAAGCAATTGGAAGGTTCAAATGAAAACTCCAAGCCGATTGGTTAAAGTGTCACAACAGCTGAACAAGCCAAAAAAGTCAAACTTTGGTTAGATCGAGATGAGAGAAAAGCACAGACGTCTCTCCCACAAACACACAAAGTGCTTCTGTCTGCACATTTTCCAAACACAGAAGTATTTTTGTTGAAATAATAACAACAACAACAACAACAACAACAACAATAAGACTGGAAGGGAGGCCGCCAATCTGCCCCATTGATCCCTCTGAGCACCAATCACTCCTGCAAACACCACTTTCATACTAGGCAAGGTGGATGAAGTGTCTTGCCTGAGATGGATTCTTCTGAATCTATGAACTCATAAGATTAAGGTTTGGATACCATTAAAAGATACCAGGACTGTATCAAACAAACAAATGATAATAACTACCATTTCTCTTTAAATAAACTGAAAAAAGAATCATTCAAGTACCAAAAAACATGCATTGTTCAAGTACTAGCCAAGAAAATTTAAACCCTACGGTTTTCACGTGTTTTATTAATTTCAGACTGAAATGAAATAATGGATCTCTTTGAAATTTTCAAAAACTGGAGCTAAGTAATTGATGATAAGAAAAGATGCAAACACATAATACCGTTTAACTCTTTACCAAAGATTACTACTATTATATAAAACTGTTCTATTCATTTAATTCAGTTCAATGTTATTCTTAAATTATATCTGAACCCTGCCTTACCTGTTCATTCTATCTTTCTCTGCATACTGCCTTTCTTTCTGCCATATCCACCTTAGATTACTATCCCACATCCCTCTTTGACGTGTCTTCAGCTCTGTTCTCATGTCACTGCCTCTGACTTATGCACACAGACAGATTACCATCACCGTAGAGATGGAAGGCTCCAGGTAGCATCCTTGTAGCTCTGTTCTGATAAGAGACCAGTCCTTCTGTGTCCTGGGCCCCTGCTGCCTCTGTGCACCCTTAGTCATCCAGAAACAGCCAAGATCCAGACAGACAACACACAGGCACTCATCTGATAGTGTTTAACTGGTCCCAAACTCAGCACAGTTCACAGACCTTTTTATCTATAAGATATGCTTTGTTATATAAGTGTTATGTAATTTAATTGTGAAGGAAATATTGAGCCTCTTAGCTAGTTATTCATATACCAGGAGTCTAAATGAGAGCAATCACTTAAATCTATTTTGTAAGTTAGACCCGCACTAACAAAGCAGCAAAGAGAAATATTGTGCATTACATCAGTTACATAAAGGTGCAATATGTGCAACTGTTCTGATGAGGATGTGTCATGGAGATGCTTTGCTTGAAATGTTCCACAGTACTCATACTTAAACTCATTTAGTTTATGCTAGGCCTGTCACAATAACAAATTTTAATGCGTGATATATTATTGAGCACAGACTGTTGCTGAACCTAGACCTGACCAACTCTAACAACACCAGATCATTTGCTTAGTTAAATCCAGGTCCGCCACTTCATCAGCCAGTATGGAGTTTGGTGTGCATGCTGGGATTGCGTGACAACAGGATGTCTATAGAGACCACTCCTGATTGATTAGCAGGTCGTTGGCACTGGGATTTGGTGCTGCAGTGTTTGAGTCAGTACCAGCATTTACCAGCAGCAATGATGAAGCTTTGACTGGACTATCAGGTTACAGAAATCTAACTCGACTCTGGGGACGACAGCTGTAGCTGATAAGCTAGGTCTGTCACCAAACATACCATTAGAGTCGGTAGCATGTGTCAACATTAGGTGCAGGAAAACGAAATACAATCAAAGCTTTAAATTGTGCGCAATAACAAGCAGAGAAGCAACTGCAGCTAACGCGAGAGATAGTTCAGTGGCAAAAGATTTAGACCTCGTAGCTATTGTGATATTCAATAGATGTTATGAAAGTATTGTGGAACTAAACACTAAATCCACTTTTTTCACTACTAAACTGTGTATATGGTGTTTAAATAGCATTGTCTACTGTTCCTTGTTATTTCTTGGCAGCTTTAGTACAAACCAGGTAAATTTACAGCTTTCTGGTTAAAAATGGCTAAATCTAAGTTTGTGCTGCCTTCAGTGGCCTCTGCAGTTTCCAGTAGTTGGTGACATAATGCAATACTCCCCTGATTACAGCCATTTTAACCAAGACGGAGATTCAATCATTTTAAATAATGAATGATATGAGGTCAGCCAATCCTAAATCTGAGAAAGCATGTGGTTTGAAGCAGATTTCAGGTTTTGGAGAGATAAATTTGACTATTTTGTATTATAAATATGGCACTGATTATTGTTAATGTTCAGCAAATTAATATTGGAAGCTTTTTTATTTGTTTCGGAAGACAGAATAAAATTAAATGCGGAATCGTGTAATGATCAAAAAAAGTTATTCCATTTTTTGTTATTTTGTCCAGTGACAGTTCAGTTTGGCATGCATAGTTAGGCCGAATAATGAGTAAAAACTGTTCTAACACAGACCACATTGACAGTTTTGAAGACATAGTTGCCAGCTCTGTGATGAGAACTAAACCAAAACTAAACAAAAATAGGTTGTAGGGTTGTGAAAAATATAAAAAAAAATCAGATACTAATCGATAAGACTAGTATTGACACTAGAAACTTTTTTGAGCAGTTATCAGTACTAAAAAAGTCACTTTCACAGGACAGAAATAAAACTTTCTGTCTATCATCCCTCACAGTTGGACAAAGTCAGTACATTCAGCTAAAAGTGTCAAGGTGGGAGTGGCTTATTTTGACCTCCATATGGTTACATTTTAGTGACCTTTTGGTTCAGCTAAACTCGGCTCAAATATACTTTAGTCATTGTAATGTGATCCTATTGGTAGAAAACACTATGTCAGCCAGTATCTTGGGCCCAGTGTCTTTGAGGCAAAAGGGAGTTTCCTCTATTGACAGAGCTAATTAAGAACACATTGATTTGCAGCAATTTTCAGTGAAAGCCACAACATCCTTTAATTAGGCAGAAAGTCCGCCTAATCTATGAGCAAACAGCACACCCCAGGAAATAATCACAGACTTCAGAATGGACAGGAACACACCTTATTCCTACATATTATAATTGGACTTTAGTACGGATGAAAACAACAGGATTACAGTTAAAATGTGAGTCAATGGGCCTGTATACCGATTTTTTTGAACAAAATTTGTATTGGGTCCTTCAGTGGCTAGAACTCGGAAGTGCGAGAACATAAGTTCTGTGCTCATGTCTCTGCAATGGCTTCCTGTGGCTCAGAGAATAGACTTTAGAGTTCTGCTTGTGTACAACTCTCTCTATGGCCTAGCACCAAAGTACATCTCTGACATGTTAGTGCCATATTTTATCTTTGTCTATACAGGGGAACCCAATGAGAGCACTTGGGCTTTCTTTTTCATCGGTGCCCTGTACAATGCAATACAAACATAAAAAGCAAACAAAACAAGTCCAGTGTCAGTGTCACCAACTTATCCAGTTTTGCTTTTCTTTGAAGTGTATTCCATTTTTTGTGAAGCAAAACAACTAAAAGCCCTCTTTGCTGCCTCAGTTCTGGTGTGGCCAGTCCCAAACAGTCATGTGATCTGCTATTAAATGTTCAGGTATCAATGATTAACAAAAAGATGAGGTATTCTGGCAGTTTTTGAAGTAGTCCCTTATAGATCATTTTTATTCAGTGCTGCTTTCTTCTCACAGACAGTGATGGTCAACCCACTTTTTCACTGAAGAAGCAGCTTGGATGAGCAGCAAAACATCTTCACTTCTACAACTTTTTGTCGAGTTGTCAGATTAAACTTTGGCTTTTATCAGACCTGGACGACTGAGGGAGTACACAGACTGCAAAAATCTGCACTTTAACTGCCTGGTGAATGCTGTTTCAAATTTTTTGCCATGTTTTCTTACTCTACTGAAATAAAAGTACAAAGGTAACTCCCTATTATTGTGCAAATGTATTGCAAAAGTTTGTATCTAGCACAAATTTCAGTAACTATTGCATATTGTATATCTGGATTTCGTGGCATTTTGGTTGTTTAGGATATAACTTTTTTTTTTATATATATTTTTTTTTATATACAATTCTCACTTTTCCCACAATGAAAGAAAGGGCATGGACTTTCTCATGCTTTTCATAAACTAGCAACTTTTAAGTCCCAAACCTTATAAAGGCAGATGACATCACAACCTTTGGAACTTTATTAGGTATATAAGTGTCAGTGGTGAGTAATGATATTTTCTCCTGTAAGAGCTCAAAACACGTATAAAATGAAAGCGCTGCTACAGTTTAATAACACATTTTTAAGTCTACAACTCTGCTAAATATTTAGTTTGTAACTGACATCTAAAGCAAGAAAATCAAGTAAACAGGATTAGAAAAACAGTTAACAGTTAGCTAAACAACAGGCTAGACCACACGCACATTTATCACTGATACAGACTTTGGGATCAGACGCAGCTGAACTGAACCTTTCTCTCCTTAAATATGATGTTTCTGAGTCTATGTGTTGAAAAAATAATTGCTTTAGGCAACGACAATATCCCTCAATATCATTAGCTGTTTTTTAGATCGACAGGAAAAAAGACCAGTCAGAAGCAGTGTTAGGTGTGTGGTTTAGCACTGGTACGAGGTTTTGTACGAGCAAATGAGCCGATACACAGCCCTCCCCTGGCTTATGTCCCTTGTACAGTGTGAGCAGGTATAGAACCATTGCTCAGTACAGTGCGCACACTCCCATCGTGAGCATCACATGAGATTCAATCACACAGTGTGAGTTTGGGAACAATATGGAAGATCTTAAAATCACAGTGCTCATCTTAAATCAGCTATATCTTTTCCTGTTTATTCGCACAACCTTGAACCCCCTACCCCTTTCGCCCTCTCTTTTGGCTTTTTCTACCTCTCTCTATCTCCCCTGTGTGTTCATGTGTGCGTGCTGCATTCAGGTGACTCACGTCTTTTGGAAATGTCTTCGTCTGGCTTTGACATTCCTCACTCTTTCCCCCACTTTGTCCCCCTCCTTCTCTCCTTTTCCTCTCTCAATCCAGAAAGTCTGTCCAGGTATGATCATATCTAAGCTCTTGTTATTCTCTGAAGACAAAGATTTTTTCCATTGTAAATTTCAACAACTGTTTATTTCATAATCCACTAATTTCTTCCATCTTTCTCTGTTCTAATAACTTTTTAATGTATAGTAGCCTAAAAATTTACCTTACGCATAATGCTACATGATATACTTTTTTAGGTGAAAGGCCATAAGTAGCAACATGGTGACAGTATTTTGAAGGAAAAATTGATGTGCGCAGATAAATGTCACACTTTGCTGTAACCTATGTGGACAACTAACGGGGGGAGCAGTGATTGAATAAAACTCATTATGACAACCTATTATGACTATTTGGTCCAAAATTTTATTTGATTTTGTTTGCATTTATTTAATTTATTTTATATGGTGTTTTTTTGGACACTCAAAGACAGTTTAGATTGCATTATTGAATCACTCCAACTTGGACAAGATCTGATGGAGAAGGCTTTTAAGGCTTGAGTGCACAAATCTGGTAAATGGCACTAACAAAAGATAGCAAGACGAAGTTCAAATCTGTCAACTGGACAAATCGTTGTAGGAGTGAAGACGTTTCGCTGCTCAATCCAAGCCGCTTCTTCAGTTCTGATCAGATTGCTGGTGAACACTGCTTTATATCTATCTCAAGGGGGCTTCCTCTTTCTTCCACTCTCTTTCTGTAGGAGGGGCTAACTGCACTGAAACTGTAAACACCTATTGTCTCCAGTTTCAGCTGAAACTACCCTATTCAGCCCTTAACGACCCTGGTGATTGTTCCCATTGTTTGAAGGAAGAATGGATACATACAACTCCATTCTTAGACCCAGAACAATGGGAACAATTGCTGTAACCTATGGGGCTGAATAGGGGTAGTTTCAGCTGAAACTGGAGACAATAGGTCATTTACAGTTTCAGTGCAGTTTAGCCCCTCCCTACAGAAAGAGTTAGCCCCCTTGAGATAGATATAAAGCAGTGTTTTATAGCAATCTGATCAGACACTGAAGAAGCAGCTTGGATGAGCAGCGAAACGTCACTCCAACTCCTACAACGATTTGTCCATTGACAGATTTTTAACTTCTCTTGCCATGGATCAGACCTGGACGACTGGGGTTTACTAGATAACAAAAGATAGCTTAATAAAAATGCATATGCTGCCTATCATTTTGAAATGCATTATTCCGTGTTTGTGTGGAAATTCAAAATTTTAAATAGGCTTTCTAAAAAAAACATAAGTCAAGATTATGTAAATTTACCATTCATTTTCAGTTTGTTTTACTCTCGTTTTGGACGTAAACACCATCATTGTATTTATTGTCAAAGGAATAGAGTAAGTACTGGCAGGGGCTGTGAAGATAGTCGCTTTCCCCCGAGGGCCTATTATCAAACATGTGAATCCTTTTGGAATGAATGAGTCCTTTAAAGCCTTAGTTGGGCCTAACCAAATTAGTCTGGGAATACAAATACATGAGACAGACAGCGCTCATCAAAGACCCACCGGATATTGAGATATGTTAACCATCCAATGTTTACTACCCCTGGTCTAGTCCTAGAAGGGGTCCAAAACACTGTAACCCAGCTAGCGAGCATGCCGAGTTTGTTTATGTGGCCGTCTAGCTAACAGACTGTGGAAATGCCAGTCTGAATAGCAAAGGCGTGGAGATGGTAACAGCGACACGCCACTTTAGCATATGTTTTTTCTCTATTTTTACTTTTTTTTAAATGGTAACAAAGGGTGCTCTGTGTGACTGTTGAGTTGGAGAGGCCACAGAGACGACGTATCAGAGCGAGGCAAGTGCCTTTTAAGGAAAACAATCTGTGAAGTGTTATCAGGGAAGGGAGGTAAACAAAGTCAAGGCATGATATCTGCTGAGTGCACACGGCTTTAAAGGAGACCTTTTATGCAAAATCAACTTTTTTTGAGATTTTAACCATGTTATAATGGTTTTCTCCTCTCATTTGTCCTCTCAAAGTTGTATTTATTGTCATTCATGCATGTCTGAGTAATCTTTATATTCCTGCAAGATTTCATGCTCCGATCTACCCTTTTTTTCATCGTCATCGATACACGCCCACAGCTCTTTACTTCCTTCTCAAATTTTATTTTCTTAATTGGTGATCACACAGCCATGTTTAGTACAAATTTAAAGCAAAATCTGATCTGCAGCTATTCATAGGAGGGGACAATAGTAGTGCTGCCACGATACTAATATTCCATATTAAATTTCGATAGTAAGAAATAGAGTCAATATTCAATATTATATATTCTGATACCACAATGATAAAACAAAAAAAAAAAACAACACTTTTAATAAACAATAGAATGTCATTTTCAACCTTAAATCATAGTACTTTCTTTACATTATCATGTAGTTTTACATCTGTGTAATCCCTTAGTTGTCCATATATGCGTCTTACACTTGTTCTGAAAAGTTTTGTCGTGTTAATGTGACTTTTTTAGTATCAGTACTTGTTCAAATTAGTATTTACTTTCACTACTTTTTAGTATCGATTAGTATCTGATTTGTGATACTTTTGACAACCCTAGCATGGTTGACAGTGCAACATCTTGTTATTATGATGCTTATGGGGACGTACCATAAAGGGACCAAGAGGAATCAGCTCCCACTGGGCTCCTCAATATTTTTGAGCAATAAAAACACCTGTAATTGACTAATGACATTATACCAATAATAGGTTTAATACCATACTGTGGAACATTTCAGGAGATAACAAAATATATGTGGACTATGCAAACAAGGAGGAGCTTCATTTGCTGGAGGAGAACATTTTAGGGACTGAATATGAGGAATTCCTGAAACTCGTGTGAAAACAAAATATGCATGTGACCTTAAAGGCATTTGCCATATAATAATGGCTCATATAGTGTTTCTCTCCTTTTTCTTTTGAATAGTCAGTATAGCACATTGGGAGGTTTTTGCGCATGTATTGCCTATAGGAGGCAATACAAGCTTGGATTATGAGAAGACATTGAAGGCACTATGCTTCTGTCATGTTCTATTGTTTGAACTTAGGTTGATGTGTGAAACGAAATTTTTGTCCTTTTTTCTTACTATACTGGACTTTACCTAGAGGCAGTGAAACCCTGAGCATACATCAAAAGGGATTGGGTTTTGAGTGCTTAGTTAAGACAGAGACATAAAAGCCAACGGGACAGTGTCAACTTTTCACTGCAGTTTCTCACCCTGGAGTTACTCTGAGGAGGTACATGGACAATGGCACATTTTTACAGATACAGGACAGTGATTCGTATTGTTCAGTAACTGATAGTTGCCTCTATTTTCAAGAACGGTGTAAGATACAAATACAAGATAAATGAATGATGCCATTTGACTTTCCATGAATAGTATTGAAATTTAGTATCTTACTTAAAATCTTGAAATTCAGGATTATCAAATGTCAAAAAAATGTCAAAAACTGCAGAACCCCTCTTGAATCCTTTTGACACTAACACCCATGTGACATCTTTCTCATCTCAATTGAAATCTCCAATTGCATGATGAATGAATGAATGACATACTACTATATAATCTGTATGCTGACTATCTCCCCCTCTGTCCTCTGCTGTTTTTAGGTGCAGCTGCATCTGAAGCCCATCCAGTCTCTGCTCCATCATCAGAAGGCCCTAGTGTTTGTGTTGAACTCTCCACAGCCGCTCACATGGAGGATCCGTACCGAGAACCTGGCCTCGGGCGCCACACACACCTTTCATGTGAGTCCAGATCCTGCAGCCTAAATCCAGGGACTCATTTCCTCACTGGCTAAACCCTGTCCCCGCTTTAACCCTTCAGCACGGAGCAAATAATAAAGTCATGCTTATTTTGTACTAGTGCTGTCTTATTCAGCAGTAGCGTGCAGTGACTTTTATGAGTAGGCAAACAGACTGGATGTACATGTTTAATATGTAAAACGAGTAAAATTAGTAACACCACTTTTTAAACAAACCAATAACTAAATTTCAAATGTATTTTTACTGACATATACTGTTCACTACTTCAGTACTGGTATCTATATAATTATTATTATGCATTTAGAAACCATATGAGTGACATATGGCAGCTCTACACATATGCAATGTACTACACATAACGTACATTCATGAAGAGATACTAATGACACGTGCACTGGTCAGACAGGTACATAATACAGCCTCATATGCCACGAGCCTCACGTTAAACACAGTCCTGCTTTAGAACTGCGCTCCCACCTCCCGTATATGCAAATCACAACCATGTTTTTCCTGAAGAAATGCCTTGTATTTCCCTGAAGCGGAGTAGGACCAGATTGTTTTTCCTCCACACATGTGTAATAGTCCTGTTACTTCATGTCATGTCACTTCATGAATGGGCTTTTCTCAAGCCGGTGTCACTCTGCTGTTCCATCCAGATCCTCCATTTGACACAAACTAACCCAGAAACTAGCTCAGTTTGATTAAATGACCACCTTTATTACTAACTACTACTATATGTATACTACTATACAAAACCATGGTTTCAAGTGATGGGAAAATGGGATTATTTGGATATATTTCATAACTATTTTACTTTTGACACGTGATGATTTTAAATTTTATTGCACACGCAGGAAACGTTATTGTATTGATGCCTGCTCAAATGAGTATCTAGTTTCAATACTAGTTTTAGTATCAATTAGTATCTGATTTTCGATACTTTTAACAAGCCTGTTTTGTACAGATAGTTTCCCATGGCTGCTTTACATTCCATGTTCTATGACAAAGAAATAAACTAAAATAGTGTGTACATTTACAGCATATTGCCAGTAAAAATCAGATAATTAGAGTGAGCAGAATACCCAATAATTACATCACATTTTTGTTGTGTGTTTACATGTTTACTGGTTGTATGAATCAGTTAGTCGATGGATTTTTAGGGCAGCTGTTGTATTTGCAAGACGACGTGCGACAAATTTGAACTTAACTCTTTAAATCTTTCAAATTTTCTTTTTAATTCTTGTCTTCATAAAATTTGTTTGCCTTTTGTTGCATAATTTTTCTTGGCAAAACTTGTGCAGTTTAAATCAGATTACTTGCATCAGATATAGCTGTTTCCATGACATGAATCTGATAAATCCAGAAATCAGATAATGAATAGATGTTAGTGTGCATGTAAACATTTGAAATTATTTGGACATGAAAATATAAAATAGGAAAATAATTAATCGGACTAACAAGAGTGCATAAACTATAACTAAAAACTAATAAATCTGCATATAGCAAATATAGCAAAAAGTAGCAATTGGAAAAATTTAATGTTAACAAATTTGACTTTTTTTTTTACTTGCTTGGCTGTATTCTCGTTGTTGATAAACTGCCAGATGTTGAAACCAGGGCGGTTCTGTATACGAGAAACCTAAAACTTGCAGTGTAAAAGTGCAAAGTTCAAAATAACGCAGAGTCAGGATTTTTTGCTGACTTTTGCTGGGAATTGTATACCTAATTAGTTCAGTTATTTTGAGTTGTTTATTGTCCAATGGGGAGTTCCCGGGAAGGGCGTGCTTCTCTTACTGTATGTAGCTTGCTGCAGATAAGTTTTCTTCATTACTGCCTTGATATTGTAGCTTATGAAGTCTGCTTTAAGACATGGTACATATATGAGAAAATGGTATGATATGGGGAAGCAGTGTGAGCCAGTTCCCCCACAGAGAACAGCCATATTTTGTAGAGTCTACCTGGGGCCCCACTGTGGAACTTAATGAAAATGTAAAAATTTACTTCTTAAGCTGTCTCATGGAAGTTCAAGAGGGAGTTACTATGTCTGAAGATACTCCCAGGTTCAATGGAAGTGTATGGATGAATTCTTTAGTAACTAGTAACCTTAACAAAAAACGTTTCTTGGATCAATCCCACTGCCAACTCATTTTAAAGTGGAGCTAAACACTATATCTACTTTTTATGCAGCTACATTGTGTACATTGTGTTTTAATTGTATTATCTACTGTTCCTAGTCTTTTTTTTTCAGCTTTCTGATCAAAAACAGTCTAAATCTAATAGTTTGCTGCCCTCAGCAGACTCTGCAATGTCAAGTACTATGTGACATCACACAAAACTGCCCTGATTACAGCCAGTGTTTCTGATTAAAACACCTGGCTATAAGGGCGGAGTTTGAAATGTAGATACCTGTTAGACCAATCACATGGTTCCTTAAAACCCCAGACCCCGGCCTCCTCCCCACACATTCCTGATACATTGTTAAATTATCATCTAAATACTGTTATCGAGATAATGCCAAATAAATATTGAGATATTAATGTTTGTTAATAATGCCCACCCCTAATTCAAATACATTTTCCATGTCATATCTATGTTCACTACGTCTACTAAATGATGCACTGAAATATAGGGATGCCCCAATCCAGTTTTTTCCCGGTCCGAAACGATGTTGATACTTATAATTATCTGCCGATATCGGATATTAACCAATACCAGTGTAGGGATGGAAAATGGCACTTATTTCTTTAAAACACAGTTAACTTACACAAGAGATCCAGTTGTGTTATGCAACTCTTATCTATTCTGTAAATCACTATGAAACAGCTTTGTATGCATAAAACTTCAAACATTATGAGACATTCAAGGCCAACATCAGTAGTCTTAAGACATCCAATTAAAGGCCCAACCAGGATATCTACTTGACCGATATCATGGATTTGATACCTGATCCAGCAAACTTTTCAACATTGTTGTCGATATTTGATACTAATATTGATGCATAACTACTGAAATTTGATTGCACAATTGGGCCCATGAGCTATTTGGACCCCCCCTTCATAAATCCTTTAGTTGTAAAATATTGCACTATACAGTATTGTGTCTGGGGGATACTTTCCGACATGGGCAGTGTATCACATGAGAAAATCGTAGCCCAGGGACTCCCATAAGCTATAGCCACAGTTTAGCCCTGCGTTATTACAAAGAGAAGCTTGTTTCACTGCTATCTTTGCTCCACGGGCCTTTCTCGATGTGCACACTTCTAGAAGTAATCGCTTTCAATTGTCTGTTAACACCACGGCGTTCAGCAAGAATGTACTACAAGCTGTTCAAATGACTTCCACATGGGCCCAGTGCATTCTCCTTATAAGTAAACAGCATCCACCACAAAAATGTTGCATGACACGCAAAGTTGTAAATATGAATTCTACAGTCTCTAAACCAACCCACACACATTTGCACAGACAAAAGTGCTATTATATAGACAGATCACATTTAGTAGCAGAACAAATTTAGGCTCTCGTGACAAAGTTAAAACAATCATGATCCATTAATGCCAACGACAATAAAACTGCCAATTTAAATATATTAGAGTGCATTTGAAGCACTGGTTACACTGGGATTTTCATCCATCAAACAACACAAGTCACAAAGCATTCTCTCATTCAAAAGTATTCTAACACTATATCACTCACTGATTTTGCAGGTCAGACTACACACTGGTGCCATTGTTATAAGTCTATGGTCAGTGATAGCACGCAGAGTCCATCATTTCCTGCACAAAGAGAATGTTCTCATGTCATATTGAAGTGATGCATTACCATGTGCATGTGGTTTGTCCATGTTTTCATAAGCAGCAGGTCAGGCTCACTATAGCTGTCTGCTCCTGTCAGAGAGGGAGGATAGGGAGCAGCTGACACAATCACTATAGGCTGTTAACACTGAGATACCCATTTTAGTCCTAGTTTAGTGGGTTTACTGGTTTAGACCTAGTTCCCAGTACCAGTATACAGTATTAGAGTTCTGCAATTAATCTGATTTCAATTACAATAACTATTGCTTAAATTGATTACAAAAATGGTGTAATCAAGAAATTAGGATAATTAAGATGAACATAAGTCCATTCAATCCACACATGTTTCCTTGAGCTGAAAGATTGCTCATTAAAATCATTTACAACAGCATAGATGCCCTGTCCTCTAAACAAATATTTGTTTGTTTTGTTTATATTGTAAAGTATTTTAATAGGGCGCTCATGAAAAAGAGAGTCTGATACTCTCTCCAAGTATAAATAAAGACAAATAAAATAAAAATAAAACACAAAAAAAATAGAAAATACATCAACTTCTCTGATAAGTCCTTTAGCTTATGTTTGGATTTGTAACTTGCCTGCACACTACATTACTGGTGAAATAAAACATCTTCTTCTTGCCTTTACAGTGCAGTACTTGGCACACCGGTGCAGTTTTGAATTAGGTCTGACTGACTGACTGCAGGGCTCAGCTCAATGAGGTGTTACATGTCTGCTGTTTGATTGACAGCAGCTGTTGGTATTTACCACCTGAACACACCTGGCCACAATCCAGAGGCACTTTATACACTGAACATTCTCCATGAAGATAGATTTGCTGTAGATTATAGATTATTATATAATTATATTGGAGAAACAAGAAAGAGGCCAAATAAGAGTCAGACTTGTAGAGAAGCAAGCCCGCTAAAGCATAATGTCTTCTTTAAGATTTTTCAATACGCTACTGAAATTGAAATATTATCAGTTGCGATTTATGTAATGGATTACATACTGTTTTTTGCCTCAAATCTAGTATGCATATAGATTTTCTGTCTGAATTTTTAAGTCCAGGCTATTTTTTTTTTTTTTTTAAGTATGCTGTTGTAAGTGTTGCTGATGCTGATGCATAGGGTTTTGAAAGTGCTGAATGAAGTAATTTTGTATTCTGCCTCAAAATAACATAATTAAAACAAGTTTATTTATCTTGTGAACTTCAAAAACATATTGCATGACAAATAGTTGTGACAAAAGCATTGGAGATTGGGCTCCACAGCTGGGTGACGGCCAGACCTCGTACAAGCACTTTCCTGGGACTAATTGGCATCAGCTTCAGCCCTGCCAGTGTCTGTTTCCTGGTCGCTCACTCACATGTGGACTCCTGGAAAGGCTTCAGACATGGAGAGCACTTCGCTTTTGGCCACTGGACCTCGTTGGCTTTTAAAATGCCACAACACACTCTCTATTTGTAAAACATGTTTTCTGATGCAATGGTTGTCAGTCAGAATTAGATAATATAATAAATCTTGAAATTATCAGTGCATTTCTAACTGTAGAGGCTGGACAGTGGACAGTTGAGAGCACTTAATAAGAAAATAACAAAAAGTGCTACACGTGTTTTAGTAGTTATTGTAGAACAAATTACCTGAGAGTTGGAAGAAGAGGGTGAAGAGTTTGGTGTTCTAATGCAGGAGGGAGAAGCATTTCCCATCAGTACTAGACCCAGAATCTGGAGACATGTACCCTTAAGATAGTGTGATAGTGTTGTCCAATCTAGTACATTCCAGTCTGACTGTACTTCTATTGAAGGGAGTATTATACCCCTACTGAAGTCAAAATATGCCCATTATGCTGTCTGTATCTAATTATAAAGCATTTTATTGTCCGATAATCAGGAAATGCACTGTGGGATAACTTTGGACCACTGCAAAGTGTTTAAAATGAACTAGTTTTGTTTATCATGTTTTTAAGACAGTAAAAATGTGGTACAGCACTTATAACCAAAATACCTATTGCTTATTTATTTACTGTTTAGGTTGGATGATGGTACTTTCTTGCACAAAAATCTTGATCGAGCCCAGTCTTTTTTTCCTGACTTCTTATGGAACAACCATCTAGAATCTGGTGTTTGGCCCTCGTTGCTTGTTGTTACTTTGCCAAGCCTGGTCTCTCTACTCCTCTTTTTGATTACCAGTGTCAGAAATGCATGGCCCCCGCACATGTGCTCTGCTGTAATTGCTAATAGAAACCACTCTTGGTTTTTATTTGGAGACAGAGGAGTGGAGGAGCGTTCCTGAGTGGCGCAGACACATTTGGTATTGTTTTGCGTAGCCAGCTTGAATATGAAGCACATCTGTTGGACTGTTAGGCTTGCATAGCTTGTAATAAGAGATATTAAATCCTCTGCAACAACATTCATCACCTTCCTATCTTTGTATTGCACACCCACAGTCTTTTCTTAGCACCTTAATAGGTTGTGGTCACGTTCTAGGATTGGATGTTGTCATAAGTTCAGATTGACAACAGGGGCCAATGTAACTCTATGGGAAATATTCAAACTTATGATCCACAAATGTTGAACGATATAATTATTTGTTAGCTCCACAAACTTGCCTTACTAATCTTATGCTTAAGTCATTTCAATTGTCAACAAATGTTTATTTGGAGTTGAATAAGGGCACCACTTTCTGAAGCTTGTGTGAAAAAATAATTACCTCTTGTTCATATGCTGACAGAGAAGACATAAGTAATGAGTAATGAGTAATTACAGGTATATTACCAGAGATATAAACCAGTTAAACCTGACATTTAAGCAGAGAATTCCACCATAGAGTACTGATCTGATACTGACCCACCAGCTCAGTTTTAATCTATATGGATTATAGAATGTTGCGTCACTGCTGAAAGGTGTACTTGCTTGGTAATGCAAAATTACTGTTGTCAGCCATACACAAAGGCTAAAAATACATTAAAAAGTTGATTTTTTTGTTTGATTTTATGGCATCAGTTGGAAGATTACTGACTCCACTAGACAGTGAAGCTCAGATACTCAGACACTTGTATACCTGCACACAAGTTGGTGATTTGACATTGCACGCTGTGTCCTTAGGCATAGACACCTCAGCCAGGTTAGCTAAACCACAGCCATTCATATGATCACAATTTCCCATTACTTAATTTATTTATATAAATAGAAACAAAAACAAAACAATGTTATACATTTGAACCAATAGCAAGCAGCACTTTGTATTGTGATATGAAATGTGTCCACTACCTGTCCACTAGAGATGCTTTAGACATAATTTTTGTATATACATAATGTATTTCAAAATGGGATTACATTTTTATTTAAAAAGCAGCATTGCTTTACATTTGTAAGTATCAATGTTTTTGCACCAGAATTTCAACTTATCAGTAACAAAAGTTTTCTATTTTGGTATCAACTCAAACACAATATCTTCCATTTGCCTCCTTTGGTGCAACTGGTTCACACTGACTTTTCAAAGCATTTCCCACACTCAACACTGCAGCCCTATGATAAACATTTGGCACATCTTCTGCTTTAAACTACAACATGTGGCTCTGATCAATCACCAAAGAGGGAAAATAAACATTAGCATTTTGAGAAAACTCCCTGCAGTTTTATATGATGAAAAATGTTGGAAACCCTAATTGAAGACGTGAGGGCAGTGTAGATGCCATTGGTGCACCAAAGCCAAAAGATAGTGAAGGAATCCATGTGTACAGATTACAGATGTTAATGACAGCATGTTTGTTGTACCATAGAGTTACTGTCCTGTGGAAAAGATTATGTGTGAACAAGCCTATACTTTTTCCATACATTTCATACATGTTAAAGGCACTGTGCCTGATGTTTTTTTTTGTTCAGTCTTTGTTCAGTCTTTCTCAGATGTCTTTTAAATTACCGTAATGTTGGAATTTTTCATTTTCAGTGGTACAGGAGTAGTACATACTGGTACACATGCCTAGAGTGCCCTCGCACGGTTGTCAGTGTGACAATAATGAAGATGTGAAATTATATATTTTAATAATTTCACATATAAGTCACATCTGAGTATAAGTCACACCTCTGACCAACTATGAAAAAAAGTGCAACTTATAGTCCAGAAAGTACATTTTTTTTGTTTTGTTTGTTTTTTATGGCAGTGGTCCAAAGTTATTCTTCAAATATACACTCCAATGGTTATTCACCACAATGAGTTTATAAGCACTTTTCACAACAAACTTTGAGTTTTCTTATTGAAGAAAAGTTAATAAGAACTAGCATGCTAACACGTGCTTCCTGATGATCTGACAATAAAGTGCTTGTTAATTAGATGCAGACAGCATGCATGTCTCCACAGAGATGCTATTTCTTTCCCTGAAATGTTCCACACTGCAATATTAAATGCATTTATATGCATGGAGACAAGCAGCTGCAGTTACAAGTTAGATCTGTGGAGAGGCAAACCCACTCTCCATGAAAACACAAAAATTCTAGGTAGAAATCTCAAAAATAATACTGTGTAACATGCAATCCAAAAAAATCACAGGTCAGATCTATGGATAGGTGACCCCAATCACAGTAATAATGCATGTTTTTCAAGAATTTCTATGCCATAATGTGAAAAATTCCAGGCAAAGCAGCATTACCATGGAGACAGATTCCGGAGCCTGAAAAGTTACATAGACCATCTGTAAACCTTTCCCTGACGTCTTCATAATATTGTTCATTGTATCTTGTGTTTATGTTTAACAAGCTCCTAAACCAAAGGCAGTTGTCCTTTTTCTCACTTCTGACTTAACTATGAATTGTCACATCTGAAGAATCCCCTTTTACTTTTCATAATGTTAAGCATATGTAATTGAAACACACACATTTGTTAACGGTCTTCTAAGGCAGCTTTGGCAGAGATGGCCTCAGATCACTCACACAGAGGTGTGGTATGGGGTTTTCATCCAGTGTGCTTTGCTTGGCTGCACTTTTCTACTTTAAGCTTAACTCTGATACACCCAGATTTACAGGCACTGCTTAGTCACAAGGTTATTGGAAATTGACCATACTGTATAACAAGTGAAAACAGATGTCATCATGTAAAGAAGAATCCAACTGGCTATCTGACCTATAACTTTGATTCTAGCATTTTTTTAGATGGTAAAAAGCTGCTGATGTTATTGATTTGATGTGGCTGTAAAAGTCCAAGTTTGAGTCCAATGTTACACCGAAATTTACAACTAGTAACAGATTGAATCCACTGGTTTATTTTCATGTAGTAGACATATTGTTGTATGGTAGGACACGCTGCGTATTAACTGGATAAACAGAAGGGGTCCCAGGATTAACCCCTGGGTCACCCCACAGGTTAAGGCCATGTGGTCTGAGATGCTTACCAATTTCAGGAAGTACTTCTTCTATTCTAGGACTTGAACTAACCAAAACTGCTAAATGGTGAATTGTACAATGCATTGTGGTATGCATGATTACACATTAGATGCTGGAATTATATCATTGTTATCAATTGCATTTTAGAGGCCATTAGTGGTTATGTCAAAATGACTAATTTCCTTTCTCTTTGGTCATTCATCTACAAAATTCATTGGTAAGTTTCTTGTATAAACCTGTTGTACAGCTTCATTTTATGCAATTACCTTATGTATTTAGTTTTGTCACCATAATGTAAGTGATAGCATTGTGAACTGTAGCTTTCACTAACAAAAGCTAAATGGAAAACTGAATAAATAAACCAATACATTCAAGTCAATAAACAAAAAGAATACCATGTGGATTTTTAACTCTTCGGGCCGCTGTCTCTGTTCTGTGGAGCAGAACGGGAGAGAGTTTGTTAAAGCCCGCAGTGGGTCTTCAAATTCCTGAGGTTTTTCAGAGCTGCAGAAGCCTGGAGCTAATTTGGCTTTCAGGCTTTCCCCCTGTAATTCTCTGCGACTAATTACCCTCGTATTCCCGCAATTAAACTGATAAACTGTGCTGAGCTCGACAAAGATCTCATCCCCAAAACTGCACCTACCCCTCCAGGACAATCCCAAGTTATGTAGGGTCCAACTGATAACGCTTTGGTTGCACTTTTACAATTGCAGTTATTTTCATTTCTCTAGGTAAAACATTATTACGCAAATAAAACAAAACTGGTCATTTCAATAGATAGATATTCAATAAATTAAATTAAATGGTATAGGGCTGCACGATTAATTGAATCAAATGGATTCAACAATTTGAGTTGATGCAGTTATCAAATTACAAAGACTGCAATTAGCAAAATATCCAGTTTTTGTATGTGTCTTGTAACTGTAGTTTAGACCTCTGCAAACATGTTCTGAAATGCATGCCTGTAACAGTTTATCAGTTCATCAGTCTTCTCAAATGTTGATGTTTTTTTTACAATATGCACTCTGAACAGAATCCTACATTTTAAACATATATCGTAAATCACACATCACACTGCGAAAAATTGCAAGGTTTTTTTTCCAACACTGTATAGCCCGAAAAGGTAAACAGAGTTAGATACCCAAGCACTAGTTCCATAAGGTACAGTACAGTAGTTCACTTACAGTACTGTGTTGCCATTGTCCATAGAAAATGAAAAAAATAAATGATTAAATAAATAAAATGTGTTATTTAATTACATTTTAAGATTTGATTTATTTAATTTTATTAGTTTAGAAACAAAAAAAAAAACAAAAAAAATATCCTGCTTTGACAGCTTCCAAAGTAGCTATCAAAGTTGATATAGTTCCCAAAGTCCCGCTGTTCAATCTCTTTATTGCAAACAGAATAAAAGTATATAATAGAATGTAGCCCAGTCGTTCAATGCTTTATTTACTGCTTTTGGTGACAATGCCAGGAACACAGAGAGGAGCGTCCAAGGGTCACACACATACTGAGATGCATTTAAATAAAGTTATGTCTGAAAGCTTCTTATGGCCCATAGGAATACAACTGTTATCAATAAAGTACTACAGGTTACTCTTTGTTTTACAACACTAGCATCATCATATTTTTACCTAAAATCTTGCCTTGTTTTATTTAGTTGTAATTTTTTTTTAAATTTGACTTCCTGGTCAGACACGGACAGCAGCTATAACATATATAGAGGTAATTCCAACTGTTACTTAGCAACCGTAGTCTTAAAAAAAAAGGTCAAAATGTGTCTAATTACACAATGTTTATGATTTGACTGAAAAAAATGTGCTCCTCATGCGTAAATTGTCTGTGCATTTTGGTCTGACCAGCCAGTCCCTTCTACATTCTGTTTTAATCAAGTAGGGTCCAGACCATAGAGAGTGAAAAGACTACTCCTAATTTGGGACAGTCCAACCACAGCCGCTAATGTGTATCATGTGTTTGACAAATGTGACAATCATTCTCCTGAAAATGTGAATAACACTCAGAACAAAATATATTCTTTTACCTAAGATAAGTGTAACAGGTTTGTGGTGCGGTTGTTGATTGTCAAAAATCCATGCTGTTTTTTAGAGCACTGTGTTATTTTTTTCCCCCTTTTTTACGTGTAAGCCGCCATGTTTGTTTTGACACAGAAGGACCATTTGTCTCTCTGATTGGTTAATCCACCTGTCAATCACACCCAACTCAAAGCAGGGAGACAGGTTAGGGTAGCAGACCCACACGTATAAAGTTTTGTGAAAGTGTAAGCATTCTGGATGGAATTTTCAGTGTTGATGACATAGGTAGAGATATTTTGCTTTAGAACTAACTGCTACTTCCTGTTTTTTTGTACTTTTCTTTTCAACTTTTTTCCCACAAACTTCTCCTTAACTGATGTAAAACTATAATATTTTTATACTACAGGTACTGCACCACTAAACCAGGTAATAATTAGAAAAACATGAAAATCTGTCTTATGCACTTTAAATCCAAATAGATTTTTGGACTTAATGTTATGAGCGTGTTGTGAGCTCCGTGCAAATAAGACACCTTGGGATTTCAAAAACACAACTTGCATGGAAATAAAAATGACTTAGGCCGTCTAGACCATGTTGCGTCGAGTAGGTTTTTCAGCACATGTGAATGTTTATCTGAAGTGAAGCATATGAGCCAGGCTATTATGCCAAAGGGGTGGTCCCTCATACTAAGGCCAAGGCCAATTTCCCTCTGACACAAATCAACACAAATCAACACATTTTCAGGCTCTTTTCGCTGGTTTATGTTGTTTTTAATGTGAGATTTTTAACTTAACGGAAATATGATACCTGAATTCATGATTTAGATTTACATGTATGTTTTTACAACTAAACTCATCACCAGCAGCTACCATGGCTATGGTGTGGCAAAAAGGCCTATCGTTTTACAGGTTACATTTCAGCCCACATCAACACCTCTCCCACGCTGCATATTTGTAAGAACGCTAATCCTATGCTGACAGCTATGCACATATAGTTTTGTAATATACGTTAGGTGGCTAAGTGGCTAACACTCACGCTTCTCAGCAAGAAGATCCGGGTTTGATTCCTGGGTTGCCTTTGTGGAGTTTGCATGTTTCTCCTTGTGTCTGGGTTGGTTTCCTCCAGGCACCTCAGTTTCCCCCATCAAGCCAAAAACATGCTCCATAGGTAAAATCCTAGGGTAGTCTTGTGCAGCAATATATCATAACTAAAACAAAACATATTTTAAAGTCTTTGTGCTTGGTTCTGGCACAATCTGGTACATAGGCTTTCCAGGATTTGAAATCAGAATGGGCCAAGACCACTGCAACATGCCGTGTATCACATAACGCAGACCTATTTTCCTATTTTCTGAGTTTGGACCAGGCCTGGGGTTGGACCTGATCTTTTTGGTTTTTGTAATTGTTCCTGGGACATTTTCCAATGAGTCAGACCTGGTTTTGGCCTTGACTTGCTCTCTATCCATCCAATCTTGCTCTCAAAGTCTGCTGAATATAATGACATGAATGTTATCTTGCATAGAGGTACACGGAACAATTTATGTCAGCATTCTTCAATTCTGCGAGTTTCAACAGTTTTGTGTCCAATCTTATTTCTTATGCAGACTGTTATGGAGAGATTGAAATGTAGTACATGACTGAAATGTGTGGTTTGTTTTTATTTATTCCATCATAGTCCTTTTATTGTTGTTTCTATACACTGGCGGGTTGGCCATTGTGTTATGTACCCATGTTATTAGGAAAGACAAAGTTAGGAACTATCTTAGAGAGATAATCTTATAATAAAAAAGCCAACACATTGTTTTTATTATATTAAAAAACATACTTCCTTACGTCCTGAGCAGACTGCATCCACAGACCTGACTCCTATTTGGCCTGGAGGAAGGCCGTCTCCTTCTTGTGTCCTTTGAAATGTTATTCCTTTGTCTATAATCTTCCACAGTATGCCATCTAACATCATGGATATAATATAATGATTTCCAGCCATTATCTAAATTACCTTGTCTTTCAACAATTTTAGAGAAGTTAGTTGCAAATCAGCTTACACTCAACTTATGTATTTAAAGAAATGCTCCATTTTGAAAGTCTTATCAAAGGATCCTCTTGAAGTGCCTGGATTTGACAGTGCTACTTGTAGTTGGTTCCAAAATGATCTTTCAAACAGAACCCAGGCACCAGTAGTTGATGGGGTTAAACTTTAAGCAAAGAAGAGCTCAATTTTGTGCCTGCTACTTTTTAATATATTTATTAATTTTATTGGTTGCAATTTAAGAGAAAGCTTCATACATTTATGTGCAGATGATGGTGTTTTTTATGCAAGTTCCCCCTCTACTGAAAAATGGTCTCACTAAATCAAAAACATACATAGCCATGGGAAGAAATTGACTAAGCACAATAAGACATCCGCATTGGCCATTAGCTGTCCCAGTCCCCTGTGTAGGTTTGACTTTATTCAGCATCTAAAAACAAAATGCCCACATTTACTCAAACTAATATAAGGGGGGATGACCTGCTTTCCTGCTCACATGTTTATCTTTTTGTCTCCTCCAGGTTTCAGAAGAATCACAGGTCCAGTTTCAGCCCTCAGACCTCGCTCTCTCTCAGGCTCACGTCCTGACGGAGAGTTTGCCCCATGGAAATGAGCATCTCCTCAACTGGGCGCAAAGGAAGTACAAGGCCATCACATCCTTCTCCGAGCTGCACATGACCCAGGACATCTACATCAAAGTGGGAGAAGGTACCAGCTCCAGTCACTCAAAACAAACACTGGATCAGTTATTATTTATCACATAACATACCTTTTAGGCACTGTCCCTGATTTTGTCTTTTGAGTCTGTCTTAAAAATAGGAAAAACAAACTAGTTAATTTTAATCAGTTTTCAGTTGTCCAAACAAAATTATTCTCGGCGACACAGTGGTCTCATTTTGACGCTAAGAGCTGCTCTTACAATATATCTGTACTGGGGCAAGGCAAATTTGTCTATTATGTGAAAAAAATACAGGCCATTTGAAAATTGTACATTGTCATTTTTCTAGAGCTATTACTGCTTTGCCTAGAATATTACACAGTATGGTATTTACACAATTACAGGTGTTTTTATTGCTCATAACTCGCTTAATAAGCATGCATTATTAGATGTTAAAAAAATAGTGTGAGTGATTATGGTTGTGGTACATGTTTTGTCACATAGATTTGCAAAGGGTTCAAGTGTTCAAATAACTTAATGCATAGATTGTTTGATTGCTATTTCCAAATTTACTTAACTAAAAGGGTGGCCACTATATTTTTTGGAAAGACTCAAAAGGCTCACTATAATATGAGCTGTTACAACAACTCGAGACATAAAACACTTTGGACACAATTACATCCTGTCCTT
Organism: Periophthalmus modestus; assembly: GCA_019594935.1. NCBI lineage: Eukaryota > Metazoa > Chordata > Actinopteri > Gobiiformes > Gobiidae > Periophthalmus > Periophthalmus modestus. Next base: position 18,765,540 of record JAIEZT010000007.1, on the reverse strand, counting down.
AGTACCTGAATGCAAACATAATCAGTGCTAAGTACATGTTGTATTTCCATTGGTTTAATCTTGGCACTTGGAGAAACACAAGACAGATGCTTCCTTATTTGGTAAACACTTCCCAGGACAGCCAGTAAACTCTGAGCTGGCACCTTCCCTCTCCGGATCTACTGCGGTGGCACTTTAATAAGCTGAGGAGAGCCCTGCAGTTCGGTATTATGTCTCTACTACATGTACCACCATCACGATCAAGCTTTAGCATAGGAAATCTTGTGCTCTCACTACATGGACCCAGGCCAAACCACAGCCGCTAATGACACAGCCCTCAGAGCAACCACTGCACGGCAACAAATAACAGGCCTGTCCCCACACCGGCCTGTATCCACGCACACGCACACTTCATTATAACCGCCAGTAAAGTATTCTCATTAAAAACATCAAAACAAGTTGCCATGGAAGTTTTTTTTATATATTATTTTGGAAACACTTAACTTTAGGGTGCACTTATTAACATCTCACTAGCTGCATTTGCATACATAGTAGTAAGTAGTTAATTTGATCTTAATTAGTATTTATTCTGTCCTGATTAAAGATCCTGTACCAGATATTTTTCGATGTATTTGAGTAAAATTTCTTGCCCGAGTACAGATATACAGAACAAATATACTGTATAAGCAGCTCTTGAGGCAAAACTAAGTCTGCTGTTTTATTGTCAGAGAATCAGAAAGTGCACTGTTGATATACTAGTTGTTAGTATTACCATGATGATAAAATGCTGCTCTGGCCTGTGAAAGTTGTGAAAAGCACTTAAAAAGTCATGGGGATCACAAATTAGGCTGCTCGGAAAGGATAAGGTAAGTGCGAAATAACTATAAAAGAAACTATTTCTGTTTTTCACATTTTTAAGTACTTTGTCTTTAATGCATGATTCTGCATAATTAGATATTTACTAACACTTTCCTCTCATCAAGACCTTATTATCACCTATTAATATGATGTCAGGACATTTTTTGTCCACAAATACCTGTATAAAAAGTAAAGACTACATTTCTTGTGTTACTCGTCCTTAGCAACACCCTTATTACCAAAAGCTTAGGATCATGATTCATCCACACACACAAGCCAGCATCCATGCACACACACACACTTCATTTTAACCGCTAGTAAAAACATCATGCTCTTATAACAAGCATGTGTTTAAAAAGAAAAAAAGAATGATGAAAAGCTCAAATATTTGTTGTCAACAGCAAATCATGTCAATACACAACCCAATACTGTTACTTCATATTTGTAAAGTCCATATTTTTAAGGCTTCATATGTATTATATGGTGTGCTTTAGTCAAATGTAGGCCTATAAACTAAAACAAGTGTTTGTCCACTGATCCGAAAAAAAATCCCGCCCTCTACTTTCATTTCAAAAACTCTGTTGGCGGTCATCAGTTGAATTAAGACACTTACCCAACTCGCCCCCAGTGTTGCGTACACTGGTGTATGATCAGTTATCGATGACACACAAATCTTCAAATGAAGATGATTTCAAATGAATATATTGGTATGAATGGGTGTGGAATGGGTGACTTGCCTTTGGTATATGGTTGAAAATTCCATTATCCTGCATCACTAGTATTTATGTCAGAATCTCATCTTGTCTTGTTCTCATGGACCCAATATTGTATCTTGTATTTTCTCATGGGATTTATGCCTATCCCCACTGCTAGTAAAAACGCATACACTAAAACATATACAACTTAAAAATGAATAAATAAATAACTTTCTGTACCCGTAAGGAGTATTTAGTTCCACTCTCCCCTGGTTGGGAAACACTGGACAGGGAGATTGTATACTTTCAAGTATTTCTGTATTTTTCCCATGAAATTGACAAATCTGAAGTTTCCTGATATAAATACATTTGTATGTGATTAGTTTATCTGTGAGCTGGCAGTGTCTTGGGAGTACTTCTCCTAAGGAACTCATACTGGTTTTCTTGTTTTTAATAATGATGATATTTAAAATGCCACTATGTTACTATCCTAAAAGGGTGAAGTTAGGACTCAGACTTTAAAAAATGTACACTATTGAACTTTAAAGTTACAATGCTCTGTCTAGAAGCTAATGTGCTGCAGGACTTTTGGTGCACCAAGCCAGAAGAAAGCCTTGAAAACAGCTCAAACATGTGTGAATATAAATTACAACCTCCTGTGAGACTATCAAAGCTTCTTTAAGCTTCTTTCTTCTTTCTGGTTTATCTGACGTATGAACCAAAGTGGAACAAGACTAATACCAAGGACCAAGGAGATGGTGGTGGACTTCCACAGACTCTGCTGCCCCCTCAGTGAACATCCAGGGAAGGAACATTCAGAGAGTGGACTCATGCAAGTACCTGGGTGTTCACCTGAACAACAAACTGGACTGGACTCACAACACAGACGCACTGTACAGGAAGGGCCAGAGCATGCTCTATTTCTTGAGGAGACTCAGGTCTTTTAGAGTGAGAGGGCCACTCCTGAAGACCTTCTATGACTCCGTGGTGGCTTCAGCCATCCTGTACGGTGTGGTCTGCTGGAACAGCAGCATAACAGAGAGGGAGAGGAAGAAGCTGGACAAGGTCATCAAGAAGTCCAGCTCCATCCTGGGCTGTCCTCTGGACTCAGTGCAGGAGGTGGGGGACAGGAGGGTCCTGGCTAAGGTCATCTCTATGCTGAACCATGAGTCTCACCCCCTGCAGGACGCTCTGTCTGCCCTGGAGAGCAGCTTCAGTGACAGACTGATTCACCCTCGCTGTGTGAAGGAGAGGTTCCGCAGGTCTTTCCTTCCTGCTGCTGTCAGACTGTATAATGAACACTGTTAACACTGAACATGTGTCATTAAACCATACCTATGTGCAATACTCATGTCACTTTACGAAAATGTATATCTATATGTATATATATGTGTGTATATTAGAGTCTATTCTTAGTTTATTTTTAAGTCTATTTCTTAAATTATTTCAAGCTATTTATCTATTATCTTGTTTTATTGCATGTACGTTTTTCCTTCTGTTCTTTAACTATGCAGTGCAATATTGGAATATCCCCACTGTGGGACTAATAAAGACATATCTTATCTTATCTTATACATGCCATTTTGGATTATGTTTCAAATGAATATCTTGCATTATTCACTCATTAGCGTAGTTGGTCGTGGTATGCTACTGCTGTTGCCACATCTGCCTGACTGACGGAAATCTTCCAGCAAGTCTGAGCTTACAGACACTCCGAATCACTTACATTATAACACATTCAAGATATCCGTCATGTTTTTCCCATTTTTTATTGATGCTTGTGGTTTTAAAGGTGCACTATGTAACTTTTTCACAACTTCCAAAGGCCAAAGCAGAGTTTTGCCATGATGATAATATGCATTCTAAGAATGAAATGCTTCATATTTAGATGCAGACAGGACACATTGGTCTCATTTTGACCTTAAGAGTTGATTTTACAAAATATATACTGTGGCAAGACACATTTTGCTCAAATACATGGAAAAAAAACAAAACAAAACAAAACAAAAAAAAAACAAACAAAAAAAACAGATACAGTCACTTTAACATATCCATGGAGACAATTAGAATATGGACGCTCTACCAAAACATTACATAGTGCCTCTTCAATTGTAACCATACAAGGTCAAAGTTAGGAGGTTTCTTATTGCTGTACAACCTGTAGGAGGAACAAATTTCAGACTTATCTCTTACTATCCTCAAATTAAACTCCTGAAAACAACCTCCCTTTTCCAAAACAGCTTGTTGCTGTGAACCATTTGCTCACACAGTTATTGCTTCATACATTCACTCCCTCTGCATTTGCTCAACATTGATTTGTGGACTATACTAAAAGATAGCCATATGCGTCTTTATTATACACCGCAGAACGTAACATGTCTTAATTTAAGACAGATTTTGTGTGAGAAAGGCCCCAACGATTAAAAATATCCAGACTTGGAATCAAATTAAAGACAGATTTCTCCAGTGGGAATATGAAAACACAATTTTTTCAGGATCGTCGGTAAGCACAAGAATTTTGCAAACCATGCAAAGTGGATATAATATAATTGTTAGACAACAACAGTGATGAAGTTAAATAAAAGAAAAAATGTGGAAAAAATTATGTTTCTGAGATTAATTAATGTCCATGTTTTTGTTAGTAGATACTGTATGTTTTATAATTCTTAAAATGTGTTGTTTTTCAAAATATTGCTTTATGCAACTGTGTTAAGAAGAGAAACAGAACCTGTGTTTATTGCAAATTCAAGTTTGTTTGTTTCTATTCTACTACAAAATACTTAATTAGACGTCAGCAAAACATTTAAATTCTGATTTTCCAAGACCGATTCTTGCTTCCTTTTCGTTATTATTTCTAGACGACACTCTATGTATTAAAGTAAGCAAAGAAAGTATTACAGTGCAGCTGTATGCATGTATTTCATTCGCCATGTATTCTTCCTTCTGAAAGTGCAGCTCGTGCCCAACATGTATTTGTATGGGTAAACATGTTATAAAACTTTTATAAAACCCCTTTTAATGTTTAACATTGCCTTTCTACTTTCTCCTCTCTTTTTCCCACAGCTTTCCTACTCTCTTTCCTTATCCCTTTCTTTCTTTCTTTCTTTCTTTGTCTCTCTCTCCTCACATTCGGATCGGGTATGGGAACATTTTTCAAAAGCATATGTGCATATATGTGGGTTTGTGTTTTTTTTTTGCCTTAATTTCTTAATTTAAGTGTAAACAGTTTCATACAAAATCAGTGTATATTTTAAATGTAAACTCACCCTTTTTTTTATTTAGGTAAAATCTAACAACAGAATATTGTCTTTTCTCTCTCAGATCCAGTCTTCTCCGACACGTGTAAGATCGACACGCGGTTCTTGTCTCTGAATTACCTGGGCGGGTACGTAGAGCCGCAGCCCTCCAAAGGCTGCATCCTCTCTGGACCTGCTGACGAAGAGGTGCACATCATTGAACTCCAGGCCCCCAACTCTAGCAGGTGAGACACAACATCTATGAAGTCATACAGGACTGACCGACTGCAGACGGTCTGTCAAAATCAGCAGTCGCCTCGCTGGGTTAAACAAAATAGTTGATTTAACCAGCAGAAAGTTAGAAAATCAAATAGTGAAGCAGTCATTGATCATTAATAGACTAGCAGATTAACCAACATTCACAAAGCAATCGGAGATGTGCCCACATAGTAATTCAAACAACAACTACCATGGTCACAATGCACCAACAAGAGATCCAGATACATTAGGAAAAGGTCAGAAGTAAACCATGAACTATTGCATTTTGCTTTAATACATGTATTTAAGGGAGAGTGCATAATAATTAACGTATCATACAGTAAATATATTTATGTTTCAAAAGTGCTGGTTCCCATCTGCTGACGGCCCAAAGCAGAGGACAATTAACAGCAACTAATAAAAGACTATTGTAAGGAAGACAACATGCATCATGGAGTTCTGGTTTATTGCAGGCTTAAGTGTTCAGAGTTTGCAAAATATGTAGCTAAAAGAGGCATAACACAGATCAAACCAATCATTGTTGTATCACGGAGATGTTATTGCTTTGACTGAAATGTTCCAAAGTATAGCATTGAATGTACCTATCTAACATGTATTTAATTTTGAGTTTTTTTAGGAGGTCAAAAATATTTTACTCTCCACAGATCTGAACTGTAACTTAACAATGTGGAGTCACCTGTGTTTAATGATAGATAAGTTTAATGCCATTCTTTGGAACATTTCAGACGAAGCAATTATTTACAAAATTTACACAGTACACCTTGAACAACCTAACCTGGACTAAATATGACAAATAAAGGACCAATCTACATGCTGTACCTATCTTAAAAACATTTTTTTTTTAAAAACCAAAACACTTTGCAGCTGCCCAAAATGATTTTTTATTTACTTCCTACATCACATTTACCACAATGACTTCATGAGCAGTTTCACAACTCTCACATCAGAGCAGAGTTTCGTTGTGGCGGTAAAGCTAACAACAACTAGTATGCTTTCAAATTATAGACAGACAGCACGCAACTGCTTATACATGAAATCTGTACTGGAGCAACAGAAATTTTGCTCAAATGCATAGGGGGAAAAAATCAGGTACAGGACCTTTAACAGTGCAAACACTACTAGCCTGTAATTACACTAAATCCGCACTGGTCCACACATTGAGCACCGCTGCTATAGAGGTTACGCTGCTCTCACTTATCTCCATACAGTTTATGTTGGCCTACCATGGAGACAGTGTGCTCTGTGGTGTTCCTCTTAGAATAATATTTCAAAACAGGATCTTAGGGTTGACTTGGCTGCGTACACTGCTTATTATGTTTAGCCCAAAGACAATGTGATAGAAGGGCCTAATCTTTTGGAGCAGTGTCTGGTCTGCACATGTCTGCTTTTTCCTTGAAATGTATCCACTTTTAATTGGTTGGCCAGACTTCTGATTCTGCAAAACATGCAGTATCTATGGTGCAATAGTGACATTGTTGTTTTGTTATTTTTAAGTGATTATACAATTTTTAAATGTAAATGATTTGGAGTAGCTGAGTGACTGAACTGGGGTTAAATCAGGGTACATGAACAAATGAAAAAATACACACTTTAAAGTGGGACTAAACATCTAAACTCCTCCCACAACCACATTTCAAGAGCAGCTAAACTAGGTAGTACCTGGAGGACTACACAAGAAAGTGAGAGGGGACGAGGGATGGGGTCTGGACACATGAGGAACGTGAATGTGAATGCTCTAACAGATATCCACACTTCAAACTCCACCCCTGCAGCCAGGTGTTTGTAATCAGAAACACCTGGCAGTAATCAGGTCAGTTTTGTGTGATGTCACCACCTACCTGAAATTGGAAGGCACTGAAGGCAGCACACACTAAGATTTTGGCATTTTTGACCAGAAAGTTGCTAATCTACCTAGTTTGCACTACAGTTTAAAATATATATATATATATATATATATATATATATATATATATATATATATATATATATATATATATATATATATATATATATATATATATATATATATATATATATATATATATATATATATATATATATATATATATATATATATATATATAGTATATATATATATATATATAACAATATATATAGATACTGGAACAATACAATAGATACTGCTATTAAAATGCCATACACACAGTTTGGTAGGGGGAAAAAATTTTTTTTTTATTTAGCTCCACTTTAAACTGAAACATTCTAAACATCATCTTTATATATTGTTTGCCTAATAGCATACTTAATTATGGCTGTAAGAATGTTTGTAATTGACCGAGGACAGAGCCAGTGACACCTACAGATATAGCGGGGCAAAAAAATGAGTCAGACGATCATAATTTTTCACTTGCATTTTTAATTTTTTTTTTTCCACAAGATCCAATCAATACTGCAGTTTTCATTAAATTTCATTAAACTAGACAACAGTCTATTTCAGGAATGTTGGTGGTTTGGCAGCTATGTATTTGTGTCTCTGCAGCGCGTTCCAGGTGGATGTGATCGTGGATCTTCAGCCTCTGGAGGACGCCCCTCTGCACCGTGATGTGATCCTCATCCTCAAGTGTGCCAAAGCCGTCAACTGGGTCATCAAGGTCCACAGAGTCACTGGCAAACTGCAAGTGGTGGTAAGACAGACACACTTCACTTCATGATAGATTAAGATACATTTCTTTTACCAGAGAATTCAAACCAGACAGACAGATGACTCAGTGGAGCAAGATGGGCAATTGTATGTGTCTAGAAATGGGCTCTGGTCATTGTAGTGAGATGGGATGATATGAGGTGTAACAGATTAAGTTAGGCAAAGTTTTATTGTGTCTACTCCACAGATGTGATCAGACACTTAGCCACCAAAAAAAAAGAGAATACGCAGCCTAACAAGAGCCAGAATTTTATGGGGATCTTAATATATAAAGGTATTCACAGTGGTGTGCAATCAAATTTCACTTACAATTATGATTTATCCCCGATTACAAAAATTGTGCAGTGCCCCACCTATAATTGTTTGAATAGCAAATAATTGTTTGAATAATCATGGTTTCAATTATGATATAAATAATTCATATGATAACTTTTTTTTTTTTTTTGCAATTAAGCAGCCCTAGGTCTCCAGTATTGAACGAACACTACAGGACAATTGTAGTGGTCATTGGTTATGTACACTTTAGAGTGTCTATATTTAATGCAGTATAGTGTGGCCTCATCTGTGTAAGTCTGATGCTCTCCAGGCACTATGTCAGGACTGTTCTCCTCACCGCTCCTGTAGTCTCTGTAGCCCTTGTGTTTGTGCAGCTGCTGGTTGCTGCCCCTCAGACTGATGTCAGCACAGTGCACAAAGTGACACTAAGAGCAGATCGGGTTGTGTTTACATTTTTTAAAACACATTTACAGCTCCACTGCCCATTTTTTTCCCCTTCCAGACCAGTTGTACAATATGCGGCCAAAGTCAACATAGCTGGCTACTTTTCTGGGTTTTTCATTACATAAGTCAAACTGGACCAATCCTTTACTTGCACATTACATGCAATAGGTTTTGTTTTTTTATTGGTTGTACTTAGAATTTTGTATAAGCCAAATATCTACATTAGTGACTATTTAGTCAATTAAAAGGAAAAAAAGCTGTAAAATTACAATATTTTGAGTGTTGACTCAATATGATTCCAATTCCAAAATTATAATTAAAAATACTTTTTGTTTAGACAATAGAATGTGATTTTCGACATTAAATCATAGTACTTTTATATTACCATTTAGTCTTATATCTACATAAACGCTCAGTAAACACTCGCATTCTAAAGCTGGAAGGGTTTGTATCTGTACTGTGAATACAACTTTTTTACTATTGATACCTGCTCAGATCAGTATTTTGTTTTGATAACCAGTTTTAGTATTGATTTTCCATACTTTTATTTTGGACATAATTCTTATATAACTTAATCAAAAAGTTTTTGAATTCACAGGTTCCAGATTGATTGAAAAATGAATAACATCGTAGCAATTAACCATTCAAGATGAAATATAGTGAAGTCCTCAAAATAGCACCAATAAAAAGAAACCAGTCAGTCAGTTAATTTTATAATGTGTAGTATCAAACTCCCAGCATACCATAACTGTAACCACCCTTTACAACTTTAAACCGAATACGCGACTTGTGCAATGAACATTTGGGAAAGTGTCAAGTATTTGTGCGATATGATAGCCTTGTAAAGACTGATGGCTCTTTCAGTCAAAGGGCAGGGTCTCCTCGGGCCTGTGTGGGAACTGTGTGTGAGAACTGTGATTTTTCAGAGCCTACCGAGCCCAGTCAAACCTGAATATTTGAGGGAAACTTAACCCTTTTCTCGAGCTATGACATGTCCATTACCTCAGTTACGTGATTCACACTTTAAACAGTAAAGACAAGACTCTACATGAATATGGAATAAGACATAGTGCATAGACTGTCTTTTGTTACTCTTGGATCATAAACTGCAGACTTAAGGGATTAATAACGGTTTAAATACATCATCTATGCCACGAGCCAGTACAATAAGTGCTTGATGATGATATTAGAAGTAGCTTAATTTCAAGACATAGTTTGTATACTTTACAAACAATACTATACTATACTATACTTTATACTTTTTTTAATAGACATTCACAAGGCATAGTTTGTATACTTTTCAATGGAGTTGCACTGTTTTGAAGTAGCAGCTGTTTATTTACTACATTTCTCAAAAAAATAAGAGGAACACATTGAAAACACATTAGATCTAATCTGGGCATATAATGTATTTGTCTTATTTTAATTTGTTTCTTAAGGCCAGCTTTCATACATTATTAATATTTTCATCAGGCTACATAACAATGGTAGTAGGAGAAGTCATTTCAGTTGTAGTGGTAGTAGCAAATATATCTTTGATTCTTTTATTTAGGCAAACAACAGCTTTGTTAGCCACCATCAGAAGTGGTGTTGGTCTTGGTGATGTGTCACACATCATCTGTTGTTAGTTCCTGAGGTCAAATATGTCACACAAAGTTGTCAAAGTTGTCTGTCTAAAAGAATCACAGATAGAATAGTATTGCATAAATGATGTACCACACTTAAGGTCCTCAGTTGCAGAGATGAACTGAAAGATAATAATTTTGTTGAATGCTTTTGACCACTTAGCATAGCAAATTATTATTAATAATAATAATAATAATAATAATAATAATAATAATAATAATAATAATAATAATAATAATAATAATAATACAATACCTAACCTCTGAGTATAGATAAAGGAATTCTTTTGCTTTTTTAACTGCTCAATATGCTTACATTGCTTTTCAGGGATAAATAAAGTTACACTGAATTAAATCATCTTCCCGCAGGCCTCTGACACCATCAGCATTGGTTCTGGTAAAGACTTGATGCAGGTGACTAAAGTACCCAAGCAGCCTTTACCTTTGGGCTCTCAGAACCTGATCCAATGGGCCGAGGAGCATGGCTATGGCCGGGTCACCTCCTACACCAGCACTTCTGTGGCTAACCACTTCAACCTCAGACTCCGCGAACAAGGTAATCCAATCAGGCGTGACAGCTGTGGACACTGGGCATATGTTTTCTGCATTCTGTGCTCTATAATTAAAAACATCATAATAGGGTTTTAAGCACCACTATCTATCTTGTTACAAGGACAGTTTCAACATGAGGAAGAACAGACAGATTTAGACTTGACCATCTACTTAGCTTTGCAGCTTTGCATGTATCTCACCACAACTACACATGTTAAAAAACTGTAACTACATTAAATAAACTGTAGCCTGCTAGTTTACAGTTTTAAATACTATTACAATCACAACTGAACCTGCACATAGAGAACATATTAGCTTTTCTCATTCTCAGTATAATGACAGGCCATTCCTCATGTGAAAGCTCAGAACCTCCAGAATTCCCTCACTGAGCTGCAGAGGCTGCACTAGCACTGATTCATGATTGGCTACAGGTGCTTAGATTTAGGTAGCTATCTGATTGGATAATTGTCTTAAGAGCCCTACAAAAAATAAATAGCATAAATAACTTTTAATAGCTATATTTGATTTGAACACAGGTCATGTATGAAATTTACATGACCTGTGTTACATGAGTCTTATAGATTGCATTGCTGTTGCCAGTGTGCTATTGTCCAGTTATTTCTGGTAAATTATAGTATATATGTGGCATTTGTATAGGGTGTATAGGGTGCGCGCATGCCACATCAAACCAGGGCTACATTGGGTTCAAACCAGGACAACTGAGAACACACCCTTGCACTATCACAAGTGACCCAAGGAAGGAAGGCTGATCCAACGACCACAGCCATTTACAGGCACTGTACCTGATTTTTTACTTAAAACATCAGGTACAGCTTAAAAATGTGAAAAATAGAATTAGTTTATTTTAAACAGTTTGCATTGGTCCAAAGTTGTCCCCACTTACCTTATGCATTCTGAACATCCTAATTATTCACTGCTATGAGTTTATAAACCTGATAAAGCTAACAACTAGCATGCTAATGCGCTCTTCCTGATTATCAAACAATAAATGATTAGATGCACACAACATGCAGCAGACTAATTCTGAACTCAAGAGCTGCTTACACAATATACTTGTGGTGGGGCAATATTTTTTTATTATTTATATTTTTATTTAAGTATATATTTTCATTATTTTTTTTAAATATTTGTGCAGATTTTCAGCTCTTTTTTTTCTGTTTAATACAACTGTTATAAAAAAAAATTTTACCAAAGTTAATCACCAAATTCTCCCTGTCTCTCCCTGTGATTTCAGACATAGTAGACCCTCTGGACAGCATGGTTCCTCCGGATTTGTCTATCCTCCATGATTCCAGGCCTCACCATGAGCCCAGGACTGCCCCTCGTCTCTCTGGGCTGCCCTTTCCCTTCAGCCCTGCCCCTCGTCCCTCCTCAGATGACCTGCCATATGTACACCTGCACCCCTCCTTGGACGATGGGGCCTGGGACAACGAGGGTCCGGAGGAGGTTCAAGGAGGGCTCAATGTGGGGCTGACAGTGCAGTGTGAAGAGTCCAGGATGGTGGTCAGCATAGATAAAGACAGCCTCAAGGCAAGTACAAAACATACAAAAGTGTAAGTGTCTTTTTATAAAGTATATATAAACTTTTGGTTTCAACTGCACATTCTAGGGATGAAAAAGTGAATCAATTAATTGCAAATTGAAAATTTTAAAAATGTAATTTTTGACTTAATGATCATCTGGACAGTACACAGACTCAGCCATGTGTTGACAGAATTAACTATTTGTCTGTAAATTGCTATGTTTCAGATGATATCACAACATTATTTGTATATTCTAAATAGTAGTTAATGCGGGTGGGGGGCAGGCAGCTGAAATGAATACTGTTAAAATGCACTTTTTTGTTGTATGAAAGTGTAAGAGAGTTCTAAGGTATAGTCACTAATTGAAGTGATCAGGTTAAAAATTTGTGCATTTACCATTTTGATATTTCATAGGATAATACAGTGTAATCAATGCCCATCTGCCAGTAGGACATCACATCCTGGAATCTAAAAAACACATATTTCTTGGTTTCAGGTGGCTAATAATATTTGATACAGATGGGACATTAATATTGTTAAAATGCAGATTTCATTTGTAATGCAGTGAGTTCCTGCCTCCAGCCACTAATAGAAATCATCACTTTTTCATCATTTTGTGCATTTACTTTTTGAATATTTCATGACAAATCACAATGTAATCAATAGGGGAATCTGACTCTTGGTTAAATTGAGTAAAAAACATATATTCATGGGCATTTTGCAATTTAAACAACTAATCTATTATTCGCTAGATAATTAGCAATCATTATAAGCTTAATTTACTTATCCATTGCATTTTTAAAAGTTATTTAGAAGACTTGTCAAAAGTTAAACTGTCAAAGCCATAAAGCCATTATAAGCCAGTTATATGATGCAGTTTGATTTCAATCCCAATTGGTGAATGTATTTGTGTAATATCTATTGCATTTTTAAATATTCTCTATCAGGACGTTGACTGCCGACTGAATCATTGGCCTTACTTACTGATAAATAAAACTTTGTGATGTGAGTATGACGTCAAAGAGGGAGATTTCACAACATTTGGAGTGTGAACGTATTAGCCCACATCACAGACTGGAAACTGGCACTGGCTGTAATTAGAAAAACCTGGATCTGAGACTAGACCACCTTATGGGCCTTGTTTATTCCAGAGAGCTTTCTGCCCTTTAACAGTTCTCCAAATGACCTCATAAAATTCACTGTTTGATCTTTATTCAATTTAACCACAAATTTTCTCTCTTCTCAGGCATACGGATTTACCAACGCCAGCATTACTCTTCAGGACCCAGAATGCAAAGCGACAGTGAATGCAACGCACTATAGGCTGGAGACCCCTCTGGATGGGTGCTTTACAGCTGTTTATCCCATACAGGGCAGCTCCACTAAACTACACATCAACTCTGTATGTATTAGAAATGGTTTGGTATTATTTTAGTAATTATAACAATCGATTTTAGCTTATAATATTTGACATGCTAATAGGTTTACTTGTTTAAAGTTTGTAAGTTGTTTTCTCATTAAGTGGCCTACTGTTTAAAGTTCATATGACAGGTTTTAATATTTTTCTAATTCTTACTTGGTTTGATGAGAAATATTTATCATAGTTTTACATCAGTTACAAGGCAGTTTGTGAGGAAAAAAAAAATTGAGAAGAAAAGTACAAAAATACAGGAAGTAACAGTGAGTTCTGAAATGTACCTCTACCAATGTCATCTATCCATTTTCTTCCCCTTATCCGGGGCTCGGTCGGCGAGGCAGCAGTCTAAGCAGGGACTCCCAGATTTCCCACACCCCAGACCCTGTCCCCCAGCTCCTCCAGTGGGACCCCAAGGTGTTCCCAGGCCAGCAGAGAGACATAGTCCCTCCAACATGTCCTGGAACACCTCCCTAGTGACAGATGCCCGAGCCACTTCAGCTGGCTCCTCTCGATGTGCAGGAGCAGTGGCTCTACTCCGAGCTCCTCACGTATGACTGCACTCCTCATCCTCTTTAAGGAAGCACCCAGCCAGTAAATCCAGAGCTTTGCCTTTCAGCTCAGCTCAGTCCAAAACAGTCCAATACAGCAACTGCATCACTGCAGATGCTGCACCGATCTGCCTGTCAATCTCACACTCTGCCTGCTGCAGGTCCTGGCTCGATGAAACCATCAGGAAACACCATTTGCAAACAGCAGAGATGAGATCCTGTCGTTCCCATGTGGACTGGTTGGGAAAACTCCCATGAACCCTCGAGGACTCTATGGAGGTTATAGAGCTGGTCCAGTGTTCCACAACCTGGACAAAAACCGCACTGCTCCTCCTGGATCCGAGGTTTGACTCTTGGTTGGATTCTGCTCCCCAGTACGCTGGAATAGACCTTACCGCGAAGGCTGAGGACTGTGATTCCCCAGTAATTTGGAATACACCCTCCGGTCCCCCTTCTTAAACAGAGGGACCACCACGCGATGCTGCAGAGACATGTCAACCAAGACAGCCCCACAATATCCAGAGACTTGAGGTTCTCTGGATGGATCTCATCCACCCTCAGAACCTTGCCAACCACCTCAGTGACTTCAGCCAGGGTGATGGATGAGTCCGCCTCTGGGTCCCATGTCTCTGCTTCCTCCTCGGAAGAGGTGACGGTGGGATTGGCGAGATTCTTAAAGTATTCCTTCCACTGTCTGACAACATCCCCAGTTGAAAAATCTAACATCTCAACATAATTTATGCATAATAGAATATAACCAAAGAACTAAAGGAAAAAAAAATCACCATTGCATTTATTTAGAATTCTTTGATAAAGCAACACTTTGTAACTTTTTGTGTGTGGTACGTTAACCTACATGATCCTATGAAAAAATGTTTTTTTTGGATAAAAAGTTTAAATTTGACTTTAAATTTGAGAGACTTCCTAAAGATGCTTATTTAAATGCAAGCAAGGGTAAAAGAGGTACCTTCTCTACCTTTCAAATTTGTCGTAAAGCAATTTGATTTGAGACCCTAATGCGAAGGAAAATAAACTTTTAATCTATGCTAGCACACAACAAAAACACTGGGTTTTCAGGGATATCTTCACCCTACCGATACTTACAGATTACAGATATTTAGACTAAAATTTGATTGTTGAACTCTTACAACTCTTACATGTGGTTAACCTCAGCACGAAGATACTTTTGATGGCCTTATCCACTAGAATGTTTCCCATAAGAGTTTGGTCTGAAATTGGATTGACAAGTTACCAGTTAACCTCATTATTGTGGAATTCTCAGTGTCTTTGTTCGGACAGGCTCAGATGAATCACTTCCTCTGTTGTAATCACATTCAAACAACACTTTTGCTGTTCAGAGTTCGGCCTGTGTCCAAGGTCAGCTGTTGTGCAAACTTTGGACACCAGAATCCACTAAAATGTTTATTTCCTTTTTAATCACATTTTAAAGAAAATATATTATGCGCTCTTCTGGCTTTAATTTCCTTTTAAACATGCTTTAGGTCACCTTGGGATAAGTATTTCGCATTTTCAATTTACAATGTCTGCATTTGGAAAATATACTTTCCATACTTCACCTCAGTTTCCAGTTTGATCATGGACAAAGAGATGGCATGACTTGGAATGTTTCACAGTATAAAACTTATCTATCCTCAGTTGTTTGTATTGTCCTCTCCACAGATCTGACCTGTAGACTGCAGGTCTTACTTGCCTCCATGAAGAAATTTAATGCTATATAACGGAACTTTGTGAACTTTTCAAAGCAATAACAGCTCCAAGTAGACAGGCATGAAAAGTAATATAGTGCAGTAATAGTTCCTGGCATTGTTTAAGACTTGATTTTAAGCAATAATGTAGTAAAATATGAGGTGTTATGAAGCCTGCTGTGTCATTTTTCTTAAAGCCAGTGAAAACTTTGAGAGACTGATACAGCCTCACTGTTGAGAAATTCAAAGCATGATTTTTTTTTACCCTTGGTGAGTCCCTGTGGTGAAGTCATGGGATTCTCTCATTGTAATCTAATTTGTTGCTGACACATGGTAGGGGCAAGTTAGCCACAAAACATACATTACTTGACTGAAAGCGCTATATAAAACTTATGCATTATTACTTTCTATTAACTTCAGTCTGTATTTTTCATGCGTACACTATTGATGAAATGGAAATGGATTTTTCAATTCCTTTTACATTTTTGTGCAACATTCAGAAAAGACAAATACATCTTTTTTTCTCCCCCTGATATCTCACTTCATAACTGAAAAATAGCTCTCCCATTGTCTGGTCTGAAATCAGAAACACATTCGATGTGTTATTATTTTTGGACACTTCCAACTGCATAATTTCAATGAATGAAACGTCCTGCTTTAGATCTAGTTCACACACTACTTCCTGTCTTGGATCTGCTGAGAAATCAGACACACCCATAAGTCTCTGTGCTGTATTTATGTGATATTCTCTTTTCTTTTTCATTAAAGTGTATAAGGCAGGTTAGACTACACATTTTACTAAAATATAGTTAACATGATTATATCCTAAAATTTTACAAAAAAAAAAAAAAAAAGTTATTTTTAAAATTGTTCATGGCAGCCGATCCAGCTTCTTCAGTTCCAATACCAGTTCCAATACTGTGGCTTAAAGTATCTGCCAATACCTGATATCAACCGGTACCAGTGCAAAGACTGAAAATAGCATTTATTTCCTGAAAACAAAAGTAAAATCAGACAAAACTTACCCAAATGTGTCATGTAGTTGGTGTTTTTTCCATAAGTAAGTGTTGAACGGCTAGGGGTTAAAAAAATAAAAAATAAATAAAATCACAATACTTTCTGAGGCATCTACGACCTGTAAATAGTCTTCAATATCAATGTATATGTCCAACAGGGTATTGGCTGAACCGATATTTGAAAGCCAATGTCCGATCAAATGACAACACCTTTATTTTGTTAAATATAGGTTTAAATTAATCGAAAAAGGTCTTTGTAAATTGTCCTTGCATTTTGGATGGATTTTTTTGTATTGGTGATGGTGACACAGATAGGTATTCCATTTTAGAATGTACTGCCACTTCCTATATTTTTGTACCGTTCTTCTCCACTTTTTTGTCACAAACTGCCTCTTAACTGGTGTAAAACTACAATAGATTATACTATATATACTAAAACTATGTAAGTAACTATGATAATATAAAACTATTAAGCCACCAGGTAATTATTACAACAACATGAAAAACTGTAATATGCACTTTAACCAGTCTCTTGCATATTGTTTCTTAAAGACCAGAAAAACCTTTATATTCCAGGAAATATTTTGCCCAAGCTTGGATTTTTCTCATGTCTCTTCCTCTCTTTGCCCCTCAGGTTTTTGTTAGTCATGCTGAGTCCAAAGACGGGAGCGGTGGCCCCTCAGAGTTCGATCTGGATGTGGACTCTGAAGACCGGCCGTTTCCCAGAGAGGCTGCTCTGGGCCGTGCAGATCCCAGTTCTGCCATCACGGTGAGAGAGGGAGAGCGAAAGGAAGAGAGGTTTTATATGTATGCACAGTTGGAAGAGAACTACATTTCCCAGAGTCCCTTGATGCTAGTATTGCATAGTAGTGGCTTTAGAATTGTACCTTTTTCCATATGAGGTCAAGACTTTTTTTTTTTTTTTTTTCACTGCTTACATAACCGGTCCAACCACAATCTTTCACTTTCAGACCACAATGAAGGGGGTCTCTTTTTATTATTATGAGGATCATTAGTCCACTAATAAAAAAAATGCAGAACACTTCCTCACAGTTACCATAGTTATGTGCATTTACCGTCTCATTGTATTATTCTTATATTCTAGTTCAACTGCAGCTACTCAACAAAGCCAGACTCTTCAGAAATCCCACCAAGGATAATGCCCGAACCCCAGAGGCCTAAGCCAGTCAACATGTCCTTCAGCATGGAGCTGTACAACACTCAACCATTCAACGACCCCTCGCGACAGGCCTTCTACACAGTGTCACAAAACCTGCAAGTCTATGTCCAGGTAACACGCTATACCTTTTTGTTATAAAATGAGGAGACAAAGAGGCCAAGCTATGTATCTGAAATGGGTTTAGGCAATGGGGAGGCAAAGCAGCAGGCTGTGATTGGTTGACAATGACAGACATATGACAGGAGAAAGCAGATAGGTAGGTAGGTAGTACAGCCATGTAATGTATAATGCAGCTTCATGTACAGAGGTACTCTCAGCCATAATAATACATACAGTATTAATTGACATTGAAGCATTGAAGGAGAGGTCAAATGCAGAGGACAAAAATCTTAACCTTAGCCTTAACCTTAATTAACATTGTAGTTATGTGCCAGTATATACATACAGAAAACAAATTAAAGTTAGTATTAGTATTAGTTATTGCTAGTAAAGACTGATATGTATAGCAATTCAAAGGTGTCAGACAACAAGTTTACTGTCATACTGTGGAACATTCTAAATGATGGGTGGACATTTATTTTTCCAAATTTCAAATTTTCAAATCGAGGGAGTGGTGGAGGGCTGGATCAACGTGATCATTTAATTATAAAAATTAGTAGGGGTCAGATTTAAATGCACAGGACTGTTGCCAAGCAATAACATCTCCATGGAGACATGTAAGCGGTGGTTATGCTGTTAACTGTTAATAGATCATCCAAACTCATTCTCTTGTGACTTTATCTCATAGTTTGTAGTATCTCTAGTCAGCCTTGGTATCTGACAACAATATAGACTGTAAAAATAGTAGGGTGTAAATCTGTGAATATCATACCTCAGAATCCAAATAAGTATCCATTTATTCAGCCACAATGATATTACACTGTCTCAAAATTGTGTGTTATTCTAAAGAAAACTACAACCTGAGTAAGTAATGTTTTTGTCGTTATTTACGTGTATGTGACCTCCTGTGAAATATACTTAAATTTAAATAAGCCTATAGCATATATACATTGAGACGGAATGAATGGGGTATGTATACTGTGTTTATTTAGTCTGGAGTTTTAATTATTCTCATAATCACACAGATGGTGTTTTGGCTTGTTTTGCCCACACACCTCCACAGTTCTACCCCAACCCCTCCTGGTTTATTCTGTTACATTTATGTGAATAACTTTGGAGAAAAAGTGTTTTAAATCATTGTTTTATCCTCAGTGACAGTGTGGACACAAAGCAGAGAGTTATAAAAACTGTACTGTCAACCAGATCTCACACTGAGCTGAGAGCTGAGTCTGAACTGTAGCCAACACTACAGAATGGCCTTTTGTTTAAGTACTAGATTCTGGAAAATATTACAATTGCATTGAATTTTATGTTGCATTTGTCATTAACTGATTTATCATTTCATTTGCTATACAAATTAATACAAATATACACCTCATATCTATCTTAAACCTTTCAACTTTGTAGTGTTTAAAAGTATTATTTCTTTATGGATGGCATTTGAAGTACCACAACCACATAGAGACAATTTAGTGCACAAAACATTGCTGTGTTTAATTGTTTGTGCATGTTGGGAGTCAGTGTACCCTATTTTTGCCAAGTTAATTTTTGAAAGATTATTACAAAAGCATTACGCATATATGTATTTGTCTTATGATGCAGTTTTGCATAGAATATAGTCAAATGTATCAGGGTCTATTACAATATATGTATATTGGTTGAATGCATTTTATTCAATAGTTAGCATGCCCCTGTTTGGTTTAAGATAGAGCCATTATTAGGAAGCAGGTCTGCTGAAAGTCTAAGGGGAAAATAGGATGGATAATGACTAGAGGGGCTGCTCTGTGGTTCAGAGTGGAAACATGCTTTTCACAGTCTGGCATTAAGTTTTCGAGCAGGGCCAATATCTGTCTTTACTGGCAACATCATTTTCAAAGAATTGTAAACAGTATCTGTGTTTGGATCCACCAGGTTTAAATTAATACAACTCCTCCATAAACAATTCCATTGTTATTTTTTTCTTTTTTTCCACATTGCATTTAGAAGCCAAAGTACTTAATTCTAGTCACTCACTGGAGCCCTCTCTGAAAGCAGTCATTGTAGCCCCTCATTATTTTGTCAAATGTCATTTTACTACAAAACTACAAATCATGCTTTGTCTGCACTGTTTTTTCCGTTAGTGTCGGCCTCTTTGGGATGTTTTTATTTTCTCTATAGTGGAGTTTTGTGGGTTGCATTGTGCCCAAAATCATTTTGTTTTTTCAAAAGTGACAGAAAATTTCCTGGTCTAATAGCATCATTTATAAAGGCAATATAAGACTTCCAAAAAAGCTACCGAAGGAAATGTAAGGCCACCTATAAATTATTTACAATAGTTTGTGATAGTTTAGGTTTTTTCCAGTAACAAAAAAGGCATGAAAAAACATCAATTTCTGTTGAATATTCCTCTACATTTACAAAAAAATCTGTATGCCGGCTTATTTTTGTAGTCACGATCTTTGAGAGCAGGGGGTGCATCTTGTTCGTATCATATTACTATATAAGACATATTTTTATGAGTCACAACATTCAGTCATCACAGTTTTAATATGCAGTTCATATGGTGTGTCTGGATACTAATTATGGCCTTGTTATCAGGTTGAATCTATAAATGTTGACAAAGATTTATGGAAACTTACATTTTTTTGCCTTTTATCCAAACAAAAATCAGCATTATAACACTATTATAATAGTGTAATATAATATTCCGTTGTATCAGTTAAGTAATGACCCAGTTTACATGCACACAAAAATCTGATTATTATCTGATTTGTGGACCTTTAAGATGCATCAATCTGATGTGAGTGATCTGAGGGACCATGATCAGAAAGAAATCTGATTACTTGCATCAGATTTGGCTGTTTACATATCATTTTAATAACCATAAAACTCCAAAAATCTCATCATAATAGTAATATGATTTTGGTTGTGGATATAACCGTAGCCACTGTAGGCTATAGTTTTGTCACAATACTAAAATTTCAAACTAGATTTCATTACTAAGTAATAGACGTGATTAATACTTGATATAGAATGTAATTTTCAACATTAAATTGTATTACTTTCTTACCGTGTGGTTTTATATCTGTGTAATCCCTCCGTCGTCTAGATCGCTTACATATACTAGTCTATGTGGTCTTATACTTGTTCAGATACAGCTCATTCTAAAGCTATTTTGGAAAGGTTCATTTCTGTCCTGTGAAACTCATGTTTTTGGTATCGATACCATATCAAATGAGTATCTGATATTCAATACTTTTGACAACCCTAGTAGGTTATAATATCATCTCAAATGTCACCAAACCTATTATGTGCACAGTGACTGATAATTCTTCCTCTCCCTAATGTTCTTCATCAGATCACCTCTGGCACCTCTGACCCGGACCTGAGCTTCACCATCGTCTCGTGCCTCATCTCCCCCAACTCCAACCCCCGCAGCTTGTCCGACTACCTCCTCATCGAAACTGTCTGCCCCACGGACGACTCTATCAAATTCTACCCTGACCTGAACCTTCAAAGTGAAAAGAAGACCTTCAGTTTCAACTTCAACTCAAAGTTCAATGTATCTCTGCTCTTCCTGCACTGTGAGATGTCACTATGCTCCAAAAAATCTTCAGGATCGTTGCCAGCGGTGAGAAGTCCAGAGATTTACTGCACTGCTTTTATTACAGTGTGTCAGGGGTGTTAGAGAGATTCTATGGAGACAGTCTCCATGTAACACACCATAGGAGAGGGCAGACCCCTGCAAATCCCCAAGTTATTGAGTCATAAGCTTTCAAGCACAAAGATTTCAGTGGTAGTGTTTATGTTTTATGCCCCTGGGTTCTATAAACAAAAATTGTGTTTTTGTGGATTGTAAAGAAATTGATTGAAACATTCTATAATATCTTTTTTTACATCCATTCTGCTACATCATCCAAAATACTTTACATGTAGTAAACTACATGTAAGTATTTTTTTCTTAAGAATTATAAACTACAAATGTAGCTTCTCATTCATAAATCAATAATGATATCCATTCCACCATGTCAATGCCCAGTCTTGTCTGGCCTGGTTAGTGCGTGGATAGTCTGCCAGTCTACCAGGTGTAACAGTAGGGCAGCAGTGACTCTGGCGGAAATTGTTGTTGTGTCCTTAGGCAAAATGCTTCATCCACATTGCCTAGTATGAAAGTGGTGTGTGAGTGATTGGTGATGGTCAGAGATTGGCAGTTTTGTTTCCATCAGTCCATTCCACGGCAACTGTGGCAGTACAATAGTAGCTTACCACCACCGTCTTTGATCATCTAATAAAGCATCATATAAGACTAATCCATTAGTAATAATATTATGAATCAAGTTTAATCAAATATTTTATCATTTACATGTGTACGCGTTATAAATCACTATACATCTCTACACATCTCTATACATCACTATACAATACTATATGTCACTATACATCACAATAGTGTACATAGCTAATTTCCTGTTTGTTAGTTTGCTGACAATTTGAATCTTCTTTAATTGTTTTTTTTCTCTTCCTCCCTCTCAGTGCTTACAGCCCAGTGAAACCTGTGATTCTCTGTCAGTGGATAGGATCATGGCGATGATGATGAACACCAAGACTGCTACCAGGCCTTTAGTGGTGCTGGGCGGATCCCCTGAACCTGATATCACTGGCAAGTTACACATTATACTAGCACTCCAAGTAATAAGGCATACATCATAATTATGTACTGAAATATTTTCTTTTTATATACACAGTAAGTTTAATTTCTTCACAATATCAGAACCTGATCCCAAGTGGCACAATTATAAGAATAAACAATTTGCACAGATTTGGATGAATTCATGAGCAAGCAATTTGAAATTTCCTTTTTTTTTTTTTTTTTTGCTTCAACACTTAAACAGCATACCGTCCATTTACAAAGTATCTATGACATGGATAATTATAACATTACTGCATTGTATTTAGGTTTTTGTAAATTAATATCTGAAGGGATCAGTGATAACAACATTACATTAATTTAAAAAAAATTATTACATATATAGATTGGTATTTCCCAAATGTTGGTACCACTGACAAGCTCACTGGTATGCAACGTCCTCCACATTTCTTATATTTGCTTAATTTTGTTACTTTTATCCACGTTTTTGTCCTTCTTTGGGTGATTTATTGGCTTGAAGTACTATAGTAATGATGTAGTCCAATTTTAAGCCTGGTTTTGCCTTTGTTTACAGCTGCCATTTTCTCATTATAGAGCAAGTTTTAGTGTTATCACAGTACTACAATTTTAAACTTGATTTCAATACAAAGGAATAGACTCGACACTCAAGATTGATTCCAAAATGATAATAAAAAAAACACTCTTTCAATACTTGCTCAAGAAAGTATTTAGTTTCAATATGAGTTTTAGTATCAATTAGTATCTGTTTTTGATACTTTTGACAACCCCATGTTTAGATATGGCGGTACTTGGAAAGTCAAATCTTTTCTTAGGTGTGAAAAGTTTGAGACCTACTGATATAAATGCTGCATTACAGTCATACAATTCAAGATAGTTTTGATGGAGTCTTTGAATGAGAGCCAAACCACTAATAACAACACATCTTTCCCACATGTGTTTGTCATTAGCTGCTCTCTCTAGGTTTGCATTGCTGGTGCTTATACGTCTGTTTACATGTATGCCTCTATACAAAAGGTTTTTAATGTGTTAGCGTGTGGCTGGCTAATGTTGCAGCCAACTTTTAAGAGACATATGGAAAAAGCACATTGTCAAATAAGAGACATATACTGTAATTGTGAATTTATGATAGAAAACAGCAGGAGAATGGTCTCATTCAAAGCTATGGGGTGCGTGCCATTATGGTTAGCCCAGTGTTGGTTGAATTACGCTATTGGTCTATGTAATAATGTACTGTATAATTACCATGTGGGTATGTTGCTGACTGCAAATCTCTGTCAAATGACACTTTTTTTTTTTTGGAGAGAGGAGGAGAGACCAGAGAGGAGGAGTCAAATCCAGTTTCTTTTATGGTTGCTTTGACAAAAATCCAAAATTTCCTCTTTGGTTCAGTACTGACAATTATTAGAAGTTTAATTGTCAGTGCAAATTTTGAACCTAATCATTTATATTAGTGACAATGTCCATTTTCAAACAAAAAAAATGCACATTTCCAGTAGTGCTGTTACTGTAACCCACTCAGTGAAACCCAGTTCTTTCCAGTGCTGTGCCAGATGGAAACAGAATACAGAATAATAAAAAAAACACATATTATCCAATTTAAAAAGCCACAGTATGTACTTTTTTTGCCAAAAAATAGACATGGCATTTTATTTTATTTTTTTCATTTTGGTTGTGTTTATTGCACTGAAAAACCTAGAAAAAACATGTGTCCTTACTGTGAACAGGCTTGCATCTCCACAAACCTGACTCTTGTTTCCATGGAAATGTTCCTGTCACTATAATCTTCCACACTGTGGCATAAAACATACATATCTCCATTGAGGAAGTTCAGAAGCATGGTTTTAACTTTCTTTTTCCATGGAATAATGCAGGTTTCACCCACCCCACACAACTAATTTCTATTCTGGCTAGACCTGACCCTAGAAATCGAAATAAAAAGCACACACGACTTCACCTCTGACCTGTATTACAGTGATAACATCAACAACAGCATTCCCTGACCCTGAAGTGCATTACACCTTTTTTTAATTAATACATTTAATGAAACTGCAGATTGACATCCAACTAAAAGAAAACAAATTCATGAAAAAGTGTAACAATCCTTGGTTCAACACAAAAATGGCAAGTTTAATTAGAGAAATAGAGAAATGATGCCTGGAAAACTGCACACACAAATAATAATAATAATATATTTTATTTATAATGCAATAATATATAATGCATAAATAGATTAGATTTCAATTGTAAAAAAAAAAAAAAAAAAAAAAGAAATAGATCTTTATTGTTGTGTTTGTTTGTTTGTGTGTGTAGTGTACTGTATTTTAACAGGAGAGTCTGGTATTGTCATTGGGCTCTCTCTGCATATATACATTTAAATGAAAATGAGAGGTGACATGCCAACTCCAGAAAGTTACATACTGTACCTTTAACATTTCACCAAACAGCAGCAGCAAAAACAATACCTCAATAAAACATGTTTTGCTGAATTCATAACTTGGCTCAATGTTGGCTTCCCCCCTCGTATTTTCCTTTACCATCTGCTCACAATAGTCTTTATTATGTATGTGTATGTACAGTTCACTAGCTGTGGTTGACTAAAGCTGAGGGCCAATTTGAAGAGACCGGTGGAAAAACCTCTCCAGTTCCAGTTGTTTTCACTTAGGGGCTCTTCGTGGCCTCTTTTTCCACTCCAAAGGGGGAGGAACTTACAGTACATGTGCAAAAAAACTTTCTACTTTTGAAATGAAGCCAAATCATATCTTTTCTATCAACACTGCCTATATCTCTGAAGCTGTGCGAGTGGTCACAGGAGATTGAGGTAACCACGGAGATGTAGAAAATGAGTAATTATGACTTAATTCGAGAAGGGGTGATTTCACAAAAGTCCAAATTTACTTGTAAATCAACAGGATCCCCTCAGAGCAATGACCTCAGCTGTGGTCAGTGCAAGTCCTTATTGAATTCATGTTGTCTGAAGCCAGAGAAAGCACACAGATATGTAGACAGGAGTAATCCAATTTCAACCTTCATTGTAAGTATGCTGTTGAGAATCATAACTATTTAACCTTGTACAAATTAGATTTTTAATAGGCTAGCTATTTATAACAGCAATTCAATGTATTTGATTACACTTTGTACCACTGCCCCATGCTAATTAAAGCCACAGTATGTAGATTAAAAAAAAACATTTGCATCTTCACAAACCCAACTCTTATTTGGAGGAGAGCCTGCTTCTGCTTGTCTCCATGAAATCACACCGGTGACGTGCCACCCCCAAAAAGTTACATACTATACCTTAAATACACAGTTACTAAAAATCAACTCATTTTAAAAGTGCACTATGTAACTTTTCCATGGATACAAGCAGGTCATCATGTCAAGTTACTGATCTGTGTAAAGGTGATCCCACTCACAGAGGTTTTATTAGCAATCCAAACTCTTCACATTTGTCATTAAGATAGGTAGTATTAGTGCCATACTGTGGAACATTTCAGGCAAAGCAGTAACATCTCCATGGTGACAAGGAAGTTGTGGAACCTCTACCTGAAGGATTACATAGTTCACCTTTATCGAAACAATAAAAATCGTGCATAGTTTAAACATTCTCATGCAATTTCACTGACATAAGTGTACATATTAAACATCTAAACTTTAAAAAGTGCCCATAGTAACAATAAATGAATGGTTAATTTGTGGTTTAATCAGTAGAGTATTTATATTTGTACTGCTTTGAGATTTAAATCTAACAATGTAACCAGCCATAGTGACGGCCTTGGTACTTAGTGCTGTAATTTTCCATGGCTTGGATTAGGTAAACACACATATGTGGCATAAACATCATAAAAACTCTTGTATTTCAAAGCCCACGTTTTCAAACACAGAGACATCTCTCATGGACCGCCCTGGCAAACAAAAC
Organism: Periophthalmus modestus; assembly: GCA_019594935.1. Lineage (NCBI taxonomy): Eukaryota > Metazoa > Chordata > Actinopteri > Gobiiformes > Gobiidae > Periophthalmus > Periophthalmus modestus. Next base: position 18,738,860 of record JAIEZT010000007.1, on the reverse strand, counting down.
AAGCCCCCTTTCAAGAGCACGGCACTAGCCAGCTCTGGACAGCAGCCCGCGCTCAGCTTGATCCCAAATCAAAGAGGGTCACTTGTGGCTAGCCGGGCGAATGGAAAAACATCACAACTTCACAGCACTAGTGATCAAAAAGAGTTACTGCCTTAAAGTTACCACTTGATGCATCTGGTAATAGTCAGCAAAGTTATCATCGTACAAATATTACTAGTGCTATCAAGTACTTTAAAATTGGCAGCTCTGCCAACAGTTACCTCAATGAAAGTAATGCCTTTTAAATGTTTAATCACATCATACAATGTGTAATATGGAAATTTTCAGGTAATAGATTAAATTATGTGTGTTAATGCCAAGATCAGAGCCAAATTCTGGTTTCAATTTGATGAGTACATGTACAAGATTTTCACAAAAATAAGATTATGACTGTCTACATCAGGGGTCCCCAAACTTCTTCCTGTGAGGGCCACATAACTTTTCGCTTCTCTGATGGGGGCCGGGGTCAGTTTGTAACAGAAAAAGTGTGACGATTGCAGTGCCTAAACGTAAAAAATGTTTGTTTTCCAGAAAGCCACACATAATCAAATAACCCTTTCTGGATTCTTCACAGAACGAAAGTCAGGAAATATATAATAACACTACTAATGAAATAAATAATAACCAAATTACCCTTCCTGAGTTCTAATCATCAATCAATAATCGTTTGTCCACTTAAATGCCCAGCATTCTGAATCAATTTTTCTCTTACCTAACCTTTCGCCATGATTCTGTTCTCTTTAAGAGGGGCGGGTTTAGGATTTTTTTTCTGGGGGTTGCCAGATAGGGGCACAGACCGCAGAAGGGTGGAACAGAATGTCACGTTATATGCGTTTATGAAATAGTTACTAACTAGTTAATAATGAAAATAGTTCATAACTAAGGAACATTTTATTGCAAAAGTCTAACGTTATTATCAAATACAAATACACATATATGGAAAAAAAATCAAAATGCTCTCTGGTATTGTTCAGGGGGCCGGACCAAATGTGGAGGTGGGCCGTATCCGGCCCGCGGGCCGTAGTTTGGGGACCACTGGTCTACATCATCTATCATCAAGTGTATTATCTATATACCAAGGCTGTGTCCCACCAAAGTGGGGTAGCCTAGACAGGGCACACACTCCCGTTCCCCTCCCTCCCTCCTTCCCCTCCCCAAACCCTCCCTCCTCACGTTTAAGGACTGATCTAACCCACACCACACTGCACCAGGGTCAGCTGCACAGCCCAGTGTGGGCAGTTCCACAGCTCTGCTCTATCAGCCAACTCTCGCAACACACCAGTTCTCTCTCGGATTTCTTCACTTTTCACACGATCCATGCGTGTCACACCACACATACTCCTCAGACATCTCATCTCAACGACATTCAGCTTTCTCTTCTCCGCAACTTTCAAACTCCATGTTTCAGCCCTATACAACGCAGCAGGCACCACCACACCCTCATACAGTCTCCTTTTCACATCCATTCCCAGTGACCTACATTGAAACACTCTCTTCATTCCCCTCCATATCTTTTATACTTCATTCATTCTAAACTCTACCTCACCCCCTATTCCACCATCCACACCAACTGTCCGTTTCTAGGAAACAGTTACAGGGGAGAGGATTCCCACTCCTCTCGCCCCGTCCCTTTTAGTCGCCTTTTACGACACGCAGGGAATAGGGTGGTAGTATTCTTTAGTCTGGCTGCTGTGAGCATCCAGACTGCCCCCCCTAACCACAGGGTTATTATATTACATAAAAAATACATTACTTTAAAAAAACAACTAAACAATATTGAATGCTTATATTTATATATCTGTAATCAAAATGAACACAGAGCAAAGTATTTTCTTTTTTTTTTGTTTTTGTTTTTTTTTATTGTAGAGGGAGATAGATAGGGCCAGAGTGTAAAACAAATATGTCATTACACAGAAGTACTCCTTGACCTTAAATAAACAAATGATGATTATAGTTATTACAAGTGTTCTGTTTAAGCAGCTTTTAGGTTAAGAGATAACACATGTGTTAGATACGACTGTACAGTTTATGGCAAATATATAGCAATTATAATAATATATAAACGTTTGAACCTACACCCATATCACTACACTCCAAGAAAAAAAGTGAAATTCACATTTTCTATGTCTCATACTGTACCCTTAATTAACTTTTTTATTATATTTTCATTATGTAACTTTTGTAGTAGTACTTTTCTCCTGCCTGCTAGTTTGCACAGATGTTATTGCTATCCCCCAAAAAGTTTGGTATGGCATTAAACAAATCATCAATGCATTTATATAATCACAGGTGCTTTTATGCTCAAAGAAGCCTTGTTAAACACACATTCTCACTGAGCAGGCTTGTCACTTCACAGATGTGGCCTGTAAGTTGTCCTGGTGGCATCACTTACTTTTCTCTTGGTAATATCATCAACATTTTATTCTGTGACCTAAATGTGTAGGTGTGCATATTGATTTATTGTACATTATTTGAAGGATATACTATTAAGGTCTTTTAATACTGATGCACACTGGTCAAATCTATATATCAGGATAGCTCAGACAGTACAGTAACCCTTTTCATATGTTGTGTTATGTCAGGATGAACCCAGTGCCTCGGACCACTAATGTTTAGCCTTTTATTATCCCCCTGGATGCTGTTCAAAAGTCAAATTAGCTCATAATGAAGCCTTACCAAACCGCACAAAGCCTGTACTGTCCAGGGCCGGGCTGAGGGTTCTGGTCCCTGGTCCCTATCCAAGACTCTGCTACAATGAGGACTATTCTGGGAGCAGCACCTTTGGGTCCCTGGGCGCACACATAATGGGTGATGACAGGCCATCCGAGGGGACGTTCATTTGAGCTGGAGCGAGGTCAGAGGACGTCCTGCCAGCCTTATCTGCCCCACGAGACAGGCATGGCTGAACACGTACAAGGGACAATAGCACTGGATACGATAAGCTACTAAACATAATGAAACAGTCCATTTATTGTGCTCATATCTCTCTCTCTCGCTCTGTTGGATACTATGCTTTTGTATAGAGATGCTTGAATAACTTGTAGTTAATATAATAACTAATAACTTAATATAATATAATAACTAATAATAACTATAGGCATCAAGTCTGTAAAAAAGGATGGTCTCATGTATATAACAAACCGTATGCTCAAATGTGGATTTTCAAGATAATTTTTTTCTATTTTCTGGTGAAGGGTCTGCTACCTACTTAATGCTGAGCCTGAAATGTTCCATTTCCATTCCATGGCATAACTCACTCATCTCATAACACATGCAATTGAATAAATGCAGGAGAATTTAGGTTATGCCATATTGTGAAATATGCATCTCTATGGAAACAAGCAGGCAGGGCACCCCCTAACAGTGAGCCAGGATCTTGCCAGGATTATGAAAATCCTTTTAAAAGTTATTTTGTTCTATTTGACTTATGTTTTCTCAAACACTTTCTGTATTTAAAGGAACTGTATGTAACCTGCTCTATACTGTTTTAAAAAAGGTACTACAGTCAGAACTGAACCCAGGTGAGGGGCTCATTCTGCTTTCTGATTGGAAAATCATTTTGGGAACAAAAACACCAAATTATAACAGGCACAACCTGGCCATAATGTCCAATGTTTCTGTAATTAAATCTTAGCATTACAATTGTTATCAGTAAACTCTAAATTTGATTAGAACATGCTCAAGTCAAGTTTATGAAATATAAAATCTAAATCTTACATACATATATATGCAAAATGTGGTCCAAGGCACTGGGTTCATTGCCCCCCCTACAGCTGCCCTTTGAGTATTTTCACTTCTCTGGATTCCTGAGGGACTTCTTATCATCACAGTGTAATATCAGCACTGGGCCCTGTTTGTGAGGGCTGCGGCTGCCAGCAAACTCACAACCAGCTCATAGCAGTCATTGTGTGGGCTTCAATGCAAGGACATAATGTAGGGCACTCCAACGAAGTGGCTGTACCTGATTTTTTTTTTCTTGTAGTTGAATAAAATTGGTCTTACCCCAGCACAGATATATTGTAAAAGCACTTAGGGTCCAAATGTGACTGCTGTGTGCTGTCTTCATCTAATTATTGTGTTTTTATTGACCGAGAATCAGGAAGTGCACTGTTAGCATGCAAATCGTTGTTAGCATTGCCATGACTGCAGAATTCACCTCTAGCTTTGTGAAAAGTTGTGAAAAGTGCTTTTAAACTTGTTCTGGTGAATAATTATATCATAATTATAATAATTGAATAATTATAATGATGCTCGGCCTGCATAAGGTGACTGAGGAATAACTGTGGACCACTGCAAAGCATTTAAAATAAACTAGTTCTGTCTTTCACGGTTTTTAGACATTCACAAATAATGTACCACGAATAACATGTTTTTTTTCTCTTTTTGTTTTGCAGTTCTTCCCTCTCGGACGCCAAGCCCCCCAAACAATGAAAGTATGTACATGAACACTCCAACTCATTTCAGACTAAATTGTTAATAAGTCTGTCCCTCTTATAAATGGGAGATATATCAAATCTATTCTGGGAATAAATTTGCACACATTTATCCAGTCAGTTTTGGAAAGTCTCTCAATTTACAGTATTACAATACTCGAAGATATTAAGGTGCTAGTGTGTGTTGCAGCTGTAAACATTCAGTTGTGAGTCAGTTAGAAGCAAACTGGCTTCAAAGGTACAGCTGACACCAATGTACTATTCACTGCTAAAATGTAATAGTTCACAAAGTTATAATTACTTATATTAACTGTAATTACCTTGATTTAAGTAGTTTTGACGCATTGGCAAATGGAATAACTATTTTCGGAATATCTTATTGCATTGGAAGGAAAAATTAAGTATTCAAGATTTGGCTTGTGTAAGATAGATACCAAATACGTATACTAAACATTTTAAAATAAAATGTGATTTGTTTTCTCCCAGATCCCATGTATGTGCTGGACACGCCGACAGTGGTGGGCATTGCCTTTGCCGCATTTGTGATTGGGGCTCTTTTGACTGGTGCTCTGTGGTTCATCTACTCCCACACAGGTTGGTCCCAACTCCCCTATTCACCTCCCTTCCCCCTTACACCATGAACTTTGACCTTTTAATACACTGATAAGACCACAACCATATCCGATTTCAGTTCCAGAAACCTGCTAAACATCCTGCACATAGTCCGCAAAAACACCGCTGCAAGTTCAGAGTAAATATATACGCGGGGCTTCCTGTCTTTGAATATTTGGGAGGCCTGCTGGGGGTCAGTCGGTCCATATTCCCAATACAATGTGAAGATGGAAAATCCATTGTTGGGGTTCACGGGAAGAGGCACTGCTCAATCTGCCCGAGGAATACCAGCGAACTTTCCCATTAATGACCTGCTTGGTTGGAAATTAGATTATATTGTTTAAGTATTGTTGTAATGTAGTGGGTGATAATTGTGGTTGTAGTATTTGTGGTCAGGATAGAATTATTAGAAGTAGTATTTTTCCTGGTAATAGTAGTCATAGTACGGATCATGGCAGTACAAAGAATGTCATTGGAAGTACTAGTAGTTATAGTAGAATAGATGGTGGTAGTACAAGTAGTTACAGTACTGGTCGTAGTAGTAGCAGTAATAGTAGTGGTGGTAGTAATAGTAGTAGTGAAAGCAGTTGTGATGATGATATTACAAGTAGTTGCAGCGGTGGTAATAATTGTATAATTTGTAGTAGTAGTACAGTGAGAGTATAGTTTTTGGCATGGATACACAGTGAGATTGAGAGGCTTTATCTCTAAAATAATATTAGTGCTGGCTTTGCTTTAGAAGACCATTTTGTTATAAGAAGGTGTTTCCTAGGCCAGTACAACAGAAAGTAAAACACCATCAAAATACCTAAAACTCTTAATGTTTTTTGAAAGATACTGGTAGAGGTATAGTGACAGATACTATGTACTACTATTGTATTAAACTTATCAGTCTTCATGGTGACATACTACTAAGCCAAGTTACTGGTCAAATCAGTGTGGAGGCGATCCAGCTCACAGTGAGAATGCATGTTTTCCATGGCAATTCTTTTAAGAAATAAAATACCAAACCAAAATAGATACGTTTAATGCAATACTGTGGAGCATTCCAGGCAAAGTAATAATTCGACAAGGAGACTAAGTAATGTTAAATAGTGCAACTTTACTACCATGAGTACAAATACTTTCTTGCTGTTTTCATCAGTGCTATACTTTATTTGATTACGATGATAAGAACTACATGTAATTTGTCCTGTACTGAAGTATATGTTGTGGCCTTACACTGAAGTACAAAAACCCAAAAATGTTAAAGGAACTTTATGATTTTGATTTTAATGTTCAAATCAAATTAAACTTCTAATGCTGATGTATTCTTCATTATAAAGACACTGAGCATGATGTCCCATGTACTTACTTTATAATTTGATGGTTTGGTTTGTCAAGACGACTTTCCAATAAAAAAACAAAATGAGCGTCACATGACTCTCTCATTTGGGTTGCCAGTTTCAATGCTAAAAAACAGTTGGTTTAAAATTGAAATGACTCTTTCTGATGTGACTCCTTACTGTGTAAATCCTGCAGCTGCAGACGATCGTTAATCCATGCTAGTGCAGCCTGAGTGGATTGTGGAGTTTCTGAGCTTTCACGTGAGGCCTTATATCTGCAGGTTTATTCACTGGCAACTCAGGATCCGTTGTGACTGTTGTACCTTTTTAAAAACAGCAAGAGCACAGGCTACATACAGTTCCTTTAAAATCTGTAACACAAGGGACCAACCTATTATTCCTTCTCTTTCTCTAACATGACAAGTGGCCTTTACTGAGTTTTATTTCCTTATATGGCCAGTGGGAGTATGGATAATGTATAAATCAGCCCCATAGTATATTATTGGACATTTTGATTATTATCTTGTTACATTTATTTGGCTTGTCTTTGGGAGCTGGAACCACCTGCCAAAAGATCAACTGTAAGCTTGACTCAAATGTTTTACTAATCAGAGAAGAAATAAATTAAAGCTGTCTAAGCAAAGCCTGAGCAATGTGGGCTAATTTGAGATTGGCTTTGTTGAATTACCGTAAATTCCGGACTACAGCGCGCACCTGATTAAAAGCCGCATGCTTTAATTTAGAAAGAAAATCAATTTTGTTCTTGTACAAGCCGCACCGGATTTTAAGCCGCAGGCATCCCACGTAGTAATATGAAAAATTAGCTCAAAAACGTTCATTACAGTGGTCCCTCGCTATAGCACACTTAAAATTTCACACTTTTTTTTACAGTGTATGCAGGCGCGTGTTCTGCGTCCTGATTGGCTGAGTGGTAAAAAAAAAAAAAAAAAAAAGCAATGTGGGTGAAATGTTTTGCCTAAGGACACAACAAAACTAGAGCCACTGCTGACTCACTGTGGCACCTGGTATTCCCAGCGGTATCGCATCTAAGTACTAACCAATCCAAACCTTGCTTATCTTCTGAGATCTGATGAGATCTTTGTTTTGGGATACACATTTTAAAACTTAAGAAGTTAATACATTTTTTTAAATTTGTTTTTTGCACAATTTTGCAATTGTTTTGTTTAATAATTCCAATCAAAATTAAAATTTGATTGCAATGTACAGCCCTAGTCAGACTATGAGCAGCATTTTTGCATATACATTTATCTTTATAAAAATCCACTTGCATTGCTAACACATAAATTCTTGTGTCTATCGCAGTTGCTGTATAGCCTACTGTAATCATCCCCAGAGGCTGTTGGCGTTGCTCCTTCTATTGTGTGGCAGATGTTTTTTCACAAACAAACCAGTGCTTTTCCTTTGGCCCCTGAAGTCCCTCTCAAATGAAAAGCTTATTTAGACACAAGAACAATAAACGCGTTGAGTTGAAGTCCAAGTCAGAGCCAGACTCAGAGTGTAAAGCCAGATGATTGAAAACAGATAACAGCACAAATGAACTCTATCAAAATAAAGGGGTTCCCATGTCTCCGCTCTGAGGTGACGGGGCTGTGTTACCGTGGCAATCAGGTCAAATGTACAGATGCTAGCAGCTGGAGACAATGTGTGAACCTCGAAAAGAGCAGGGGTGTTGGTCTGCTGTGGATCTCTGTGTTAACAAAACAGTGACTTACTAAATTTAAACAGATTGATGTCTTTAAAGGTGCACTGCGTAACTTTTATAGTGGAGTGTACACCATCTGATTGTTATGGAAATGTTATTGCTTTTATTATTTGCCTTTATTGTTCCACAGTATGGCATTAAATGGATCTATATAGCATTTACTTATTTATCATGTTTTAGTTGCTCAAAAATGCCTTTGATACAATATGCAGTCTTGCTGTGAGCTGGCTCGCCTATCCACAGATCTGACCACTAACTAGGCCTGGGGTGCTGCTTGCTTTTCTTCAGAGCAATAGACAAGTTTAGTGGCATACTGGCTAATATTCTAGATCAAGCAATAACATCCCCTTGGAGAAATGTGTGTGTGTGTATGTGTTGCTCTTTAAGATGAGAGTAAGAAAGTAAGTGTTTTCATCCCTAAAACCAAGTCCAGATGATATCTTGTGTTTCACTGATGTGGAACTTAAAATTCAAACTATACGACTACGCTACCTTGTCAATGCTCAGTCTTGTCTAACATTGGAAGCTAAGCAGGGTCGGGCCTGGTTAGTAGTTGGATGGGAGACCGCTGGGAATACCAGGTGTCAGAGTGTGGCGCCAGTAGCTCTATCCTAGTGCAAACTGTTGTTGTGTCCTTAGAAAAAACACTTCATCCACCTTGTCTAGCGTAAATATGGTGTGTAAGTGATGGATACTAGTTGGAGGGGCTGATGGCGCAGATTGACAGTCCCACTTCTGTCAGTCTACCCGATTGCAGCTGTGCCTACATACCACCACCTAGTATGGAGTGAATGAATAATGCATGAAATTATAAGGCACTTTGAGTGTCTAGACCTAGTGTGCCCATCCCTTGAGAAAATTCGTTTTAAAACCCATGCAAAAAATGTCTGTTTATGTAAACTTGAATATGTGATGTGTATACATAGATAAAACTAAATGTAACATTTAAAAAAACAAAATTCAAATCCACAATTTAATGTTCCATAACCAAGCCATTTGAAACTGTGATTATAATGTCTGTACTGTTGTCTCTCTTTCTCGTGTCCAGGGGAGAGCAGTAGTGGTCAACAGCCCATACAGAAGCCCCAGCCTCCTGTCTCAGAAAACAGCAGCGCAGCCCCCAGCATCGGCAGTACCCAGAGCACTCCGTGTTCAAGCAGCAGCAACGCATAGCACCCACCACCTTATCCCAGCACATATCTACTATATCCCAGCACCCAAGGGATCACACAAGACTAAAAACAGAAGAAAATCTGACCAAAATGACTAGATGCAGATTATAAAAGACCAGGACTCAACCAGTACATCATTATTGGACCAATGTTGTAGGACTAAACTAAGACTAAATTAATATTAGGCAATTGCTAATTGCTAATTTATAACCAATATTGGATAGACTAAGATTTAATCAAAATTTAAGTAGAACTTAACTAGGACATGGCTAGTACTAAAATTTGACTTAAACACTAAAGCAGACTTAAACAGAAACCATGTCTTGAATGGCAGCAGGGGAGTTTCTAGGAAGTGACCAATTAGATTTCATCCCCATTTTTGTTTAATTTGACATAATAATTACACCAACAGTTAAAAATGTACACATTTATATTTCTTGTCATTTAAAAGTATTTTTAAAAAAAGAAAAAAATTGAAAATTTAAGTATTAAATTATCCCTTTAAGGACTTGGACCAACACTGGTGCCAGCTAAACCTGGCCTGAAATATTACAGCCTGGTCTAAGACAATACAAATCCAGGACTAAATAAGGTCTAAAACAGTATTTAAAACCAAAACCTCATCAAATCTTGGGGTAATTTTCACAGCAGGAGACTGAGCTTTTCTTCTGACTGACATAAAACTACAAGAATCTACACTCCTCAAATCCAAATGCTGTTTTTTGCCCTTACAAGGACATGCATGCAAGCTTCTAAACAGGCAAAAGGCATCCAAAGAAACAATAATGTCTTGGCAAGGGCTACATACATTACATCAACACATGCAACCATTATTAACAGCTTAACACACACAAGAGGAGAGTGTAGGAACTGAATGTATGCCAAATGTGAATGCTAAATGTGAAATAGATGCTGAAATGCCATGAATTTAGCTGTTATAAAGTCAAAAATTATGGTGTGTATACATATATATATATATATATATATATATATATATATATATATATATATATATATATATATATATATATATATATATATATATATATATATATATATATATATATATATATATATATATATATATATATATATATATATATATATATATATATATATATGTTAGATCCACATTAGATCCACATTGCTGTAAAGGTTACTGTGGTATTGTTATATTAAGATAGGGGGTGTCTGTAATTTTGATAGTTGGTAAAGGAATGGTTCAACATGTTGGGGTTTGCTCTATCCAAAAATGTAAAATATATGTATAAAAATTTTGTCAGAGCTCTAAATTTCGTTCAAGATTTTGGTTTATTGTCTTTAAGTACTTAAGTGGCACGACTTTCGCTTTCGGTGGTAACTTGCAGTAAGAAAAACTGCTCCACTAAAACCAACCAAAAAGGCTTCTTAAAGACAACAAACCAAGCCAAATCAATGAGAACACGAGAGTGCGAGAAAAAAAAAAAAGAAAACGTGTGCAAAGATGAAAGAAGTTAGTGAAGATGTTTGCGGGGCACAGCTGGAGGTGGACTTGGACAGTAGTCAGCCGCCGCACGGCGACCTCGACTTACTGGGGGAGATACGCTAACCTAGACAGGAGCACAAAGAAGCCGCGACCAAGAACAAACATGGACACTCAACATCTAAACTCCTTCCACAACCACATTTCAAATCAAGCTGCTAGCTTGTAATCAGAAATACCTGGCTTTAATCATTGAAATCCTGTGTGATGTCACCTGAAATTGCAGTGGTCACTGGAGGAACAACAGTACACAATACCATACACAGTTTAGTTGCAACAAGTTGATTTAGTATTTAGTTCTACTTAAAAGAAATTAAAGCAGCTTCAAGAGTTGATGTTTCTTTGCCATGGTGGTGGTGGTTAGGTATTCACGTTGAACTGTAAGATTTTATCTCTCTAGTCTGTTACTGCAAATGAAGTGCCAACGCTGATTGTAACTAGGCCCTCTATTCTAATGTTTCCCGTCGCTATAAGATCAAGTGAACTTAAGCTTAACACCGACATGTTGAACTGTTCCTCAGAATAATGTACATACTTGTGAATACTGTAAATACCAAAATAATAATGTGGCCATAAAGTGTGTTTGTACATGTATATAAAACAACAAAGACAATACTTATTGTTGTCTTTATCATGACTTATGAAGCTAAGGCTATGTTCACCCAGTGCATTATTAACACATTTAAAGATACACTATGTCACTTTTCTGGTGGAGGACCTGCCATGTACTTGTCTCCATGTAGCTTATATTGTTTTGCCATACTGGAAAGTTTCACAGTATGGCATTAAAATGATTACGTTTACTGCCATCTAGTCAATTACATCAGTGGGTTCGCCTTTCTGTAGATCTGACCTCTAAATAGTTTGTCTCCATGGAGATACTTAAGTTTAACAGGTGACAGACCCTCCTCCAGAAGTTACAGTGCACGTTTAAGTCACTATCAGACAGGAGTAACATAGGCAGCATCTATTATTACATAGTAACAAGACAGTGCTACCTTTTTAATTTATGAAAAACAAGGAATTGCTTTAAGTAAGTGAATGCACTGGTGTGGACATAGCCTCTTTGATTTTGTATTTTGGTTCACCACCGTGTTACAATCATGAATGTTATGTCCAATATTTTGCAGCCACAAACTCACAGAGGGACAGAATGTAAAGCATCCTAAACGTTTTATCTATTTTTTTTTTCTTTTTTAATATTGTGTGTACACTTGTATAGAACTTTTTACAGAGGGAACAGAGCATAGATTTATATTTGTTTATAAAATATATTTTGGAATATAAGAGGAATCTATTAATGTAGTATGTGCGTGTATGGATGTGTGTATTCTGTGTGTGGTTTGAAGATTGGAGATTTGAAATTAAAATGTTTGTAATGGCTTCGTCTAAAACACTTTCTATGGCATGTGAATTTTAAGCAGTTTTCAATTTCTATGCAACAAAAAGGAAGTACCTCCATTTTGTATTCTTCATAGAACCGTTTTTATGAGTAATAGGAATGTAACGATTATATTTGACTTGTGTTACGAAGACCTTTTAAGCACCATTTCAGTTTTGCATCGCCCAAGTTAAAGGCGTTGTACCTGATTTTTACCGAAAAACTGGTTAATTTTAAGCAATTTGCAGTGGTCCAGAGTTATTGCTCGCTTACCCTGTGCATTCCGAGCACCTTAAGTATTCACTGAGATGAGTTTATAAGCACTTTTCACAACTTCAGACAGCACACAACGGAGATATTTTGACTTCAAGACCTGCTTATACAATGTTTCTGTACTGGGGCAAGACATATTTTGCTCAAATACATGGTACAGGGACCCTCAAGGATGTAATATAATATATGACCACACTGTAATGCTGAGTAATTGTTAAGCTCCCATTAGACTTAAATTTAAACAGATTTCATTTTCCTCTCCAAGAATCATCCGTAATTTAATTCTATTGTTAACCGTTGTTTCGACCAAAAGTGTGATTAGACATTGGACGAAGTTTGCTTTATTTTCAAAAAAAGGGAAAGATAGAGTCTGTCCAAGAGTCTGTTTATTGTGTTTCTGGAAACGTAACTGCTTTCAATAACTCCCTCCAAATGGTTTTATTGAATTCTATTAGAAACAGTCGGTCAGAGTGAGAGGCACTTTTGTTTGTTTTGTCAAGCTCTGTGCCAGACCTCATCACATGGCTCTGTGTTAGTATAGCTCCTATTTCAGCCACGCACACTCCACCAGCATGCAAGTATATGTGGACTAATCGCTCAATATGTTAAAGTCTAGTGTTTCTTTTATTACGACATGTATGGATACAGTGAACACGTCAGAGAATATATGGCTGTCACAGAAACAAGCATTATTTTTATATAGAGTTATGAAATGAGTGAATAATAGTGACCGATTCCAACCTATGACTTTAAGGCTTTCTTTGTCATAAAAGCAGATATTTGTCAAATTCACATAGATTTGTAGATTAGTCATTAGTGAAATATATTATTGGATACACTGGATTAACAACAAGATGTGACTCCCTTCAGTCATTTAAATGAGCTGTTAGATGAGAACCATGTGGAAGTAACTACCGTGGTGCAACATTTGAATGAGGGGGGCTAACGGTTGAAATTGAATTTTTTTCCTCTCATGGTTCGATTTAAAGGTCTTAAAAATATGACAGAACTAGTTCATTTTAAACAGTTATCAGCGGTCCAAACATATTCCTCACCTATCTTATGGATTCCGAAACATCCTAATTAATCACTGTGATGAGTTTCTAAGCGCTTTTCACAACTTTCGGAGGCAATCAGTAATAATCTAGGAACAGAATAGATCTGGGTCAGAAACAGGACAAAACAAGGAAAAATCCAGTCAGGACCAATCTAAAGCTGAACCAGAACTGAACTAAAACAGTTGTAATACAATAACCTCTAATAATTATAATAAGGACTAGAATTAAACAGGTGTAAACCAGGACTATACAAGGTCTGAACCACATCATTAAGAACTAACCAACAACTTCATCAGGTCTAAACCAAGACTGCCAAAGCATGAATTAAATTGACACAAATACTAATACCTTATACCCAATGATGGTACCCACCCAACACACTGAGAACCACTGCTGTCTATGCTATAATCACTGACACTGGTCTGCTTGCATTCCTCATGGTCTCTCTTATCGACTGTGGTTACAAGCAACTTCTATACAAAAAAAAAAAAAACATCATTATGGTAGTCTGAGATGGTTTTTCAAAACAATCCTCCATAGACATTTATGGTAACTTTTAGTCCGCTCCTGTTGCATTCTGGGAAGTCCACACCCCCTTCTGAACTCATATCATACTTTTACCACTATATTGCCATTTCGCATACATTTCTATAGTAGCGATGCTGAGATAGCAACAGCTGAATTTGACTACCTCATGTGTGGCTGAGTGTGTCTGAGTGAATGATATTTTATATATTTTTTATATTCAGATCACAAAGCATGAGGTGTTTTTTATAATGCTGGTATTGTACATTTGTATATTTGTATACTCATTTTGCATATTAAATGTAAGTAATAATTCTTACCCGTCATATCCTTTCATTCTTTTGTTATTATATTTCAATTGTTTATTTATTCATTTGGTAGTGCAATACTAATAGGTCATTCATATAATTTTTTGCAACCTGGTTTAGTTAAATATAAGGATTTTTTATTTTTATTTTTTTCTAACCATTAACCCTCAGCACATCTGACACTAGTATAACACATTCATCTGGTCAGAGTGGCTCTAGTGGCATGCCAAAGTGACAAAATGTCACTTATATTGAAATCAAATCATCCACCTTTCACATAGTCCGCCAAACTGATCAGTTTTTCTTCACATTATCTAAAATCATAATATGAAATGAATAACATAAAACTGGGTTAATTGTATTAACTTACTGGGAAATTACATCAAGGGCAAACAGTGTAGTAAAAAGTAAAATGAAAGCAATTTTTTTTTTTTTTTTTAAATTTCATTGCACTGAAAAACATGGATCCTTCCTGTGAGCGAGTTTGCATCTCATCAAATCTGATACTTATTTGGCCCAGAGGATGGTCTTCTCCTGCTTGTTTCCATGGACATTTTCCTTTGGCTATAATATTCCACAGTATGGCATAATAAAACTTGGGCAACTGTTAAAAAAAAAATGCAAATCTACAATTTGCTTATATGACTTTTTGATGATTTTGGTCATGATTATTACAATAAAAAAAAAAAAAAAAAAACTCAAAAAAAAAAAAAAAACTTTAAAAAAACCAAACAAACAATAGGGCCATAAAGTGATTGCTTAGGGTCAGATAAAGTGACAAATTAATTATCCCATATTTGAGACCAAAGTATAAGAAAGATATTCATCCTGTTAACGTCTACCGCCTGGTTTGCATCAATAAGCTGCAGTAATGAAGTGTGAACTGTGGCTTAAGACCAGGCGGGGTGAGCTCAGAGTCTGATACAGAGCATATGGACCTCAGGCTAATGGGACAGGAGGGTGGAGAGGGGACGGGTGAGGAGGAAGGGGGGGCATTAGAGCCTAAAATGTGTCCATGCTTTTGATTAAAGTTCCCAGGAGACCGCAGTGCAAGAACATGGCTGTGGTTATCTTCTGATACAAATAGGACAGAGGCCAATGAGAGGGGCCCCGAGTGAGAAGCGCTCCAAATGTACCATATCCTCAGACGGGACAGGGGTGTAGAGTGTTGCTGATGACAGCATGAGTTCAACAACAGTGAGATCACAGTATAAGTCCTACAATACCTCATTTTCTTATATCTTTCATATTCCTGCATTTAGGTCACATTCATGTTCTTGAATTTGATGATTTCATAATTTCAGATGGAGGTCTATATAATTCTATGGGAAATTAACTGCTTTTGATAGAAATATGCAAACCTATGTTGAACCATATTATTATTTGTCAGGAATTGGCTCCAGAAACTTTCCGTATTAATCTTAGGGCTTAAAGTCCTTTCAGATGACAACAGTTTGGAGTTGAATAATGGCACCACTTACTGTGACAAAAAAAAAAAAAAAAAAAAAGTTTATTTATGCTGACGAATAAGATGTTGAACTTTTTGCTTTTTGTTTCTTGTGGATAGATCATAGAATTCTGACCTGTCCTCAGACTCAATTTGAACCTATAGTATACTTTGGTACTTTGGTATTAAAAGAATCACTCCAGCGTTAGTGATGTCACTTCCAGGTCCACCAGCTTATTGAAAACACTGAACATGTTTACAATTTAAAAACTTTTTTTAATTTTTTTTTTTTTCAAAATCAGTCATGGTGTGTACCCTAGTCTTGTGTCTTGACACTGAGCAGAAGCAGCCTGAAATAAACACAAACAGAAAGTTAGCTTTTCTTTAGCTCACAGCTATAAGGTGCTCAAAACTAGCACTAAATTCTGAAATACCATTTAATGAAGCCAAATGAGGGATATTTCAAATTGACAGGGAAATAACTTTAAATGTACCTGTTCCTGCTGTTGTCCATGTCTCTCTCCCTCTGGAGGGCCGTGTCTGTGTGTCAGCTCTGTGTAGAGCCTCCTCCACAGGCTCTGGGAGCAGAGAGAGGTGGAGGAGCACATATTTCCTAGGCCTAAATTAACAAAATAAAATAAAATTATAAACCACACAAGTCAGTCTACATTAGCCAATAGGCCTACTGCATGTGTGTTTCTTCACTTTAGTAATATAATAAAGTAGAGCAGATAGAGTATCCGGAGTTCTCTGGAGAGTTTGCACATTGGAATGAAAAAAAAAAAAAAAAAAAAAGCCTAAACAAGGAAATTATACTAGTCTATTTTAACAAAACCAACAAATTGATATATTGCCTTAACTGATATATTTCAGAGTTGAAAATGTATAGCTAATATCTGTGATCTGATGGTAACTGAGGGGAACAGGTCTAAACTCTCCAAAATTGCATGTTTAACTGCAGTGTATAAATGACAGTCTGTCAGTGTGAAATAAGAAGTAGTCCAAAAGGTCTGAAAAGTTAAAAAAAAAAAAAAAAAAAAAAAAAAAAATATATATCTATCTGCATAGCTCTATCTGTGTTCACTGATCCAAGGTAAACATATTCAAATCAAATACTGTTTTTTACTGATGACAACTGTACATTTTATTCTAAATGACAAAACATTGTACATTATTTAATCAGAAGACTCACCACTAAAACCTCTCAGCACCTGCAGCCTATCAGTGTTAGTGCAGCCTCTGCAGCTCAGTGAGTGAATCCTGGAGGTTCTGAGCTTTCACCTGAGACATGGTCTGTCCATATACTGAGAATGAGACAAACTTTCTATGTGTCATCTGGCTGCAGGTTAAGACACAGGCAAACTTTTTAAACAAAACCATAAGGTGAAAAAAGTGATGTCATACAAAGAACATATGTCAATTTGACCTTCCAAGTTCCTAAATATTAAACAGCACTTTTTATCATCACAACCTGAGGCGATCTGTCATCTAGTTCTATTTAAAAATATATTAAACAGTTAATTCTTTGTATATAACTCAAAGGTATTACTTATCTTACCCCATTAAACCCTATGATCACATCTCTATCTGGTCCAAATCCTGACTCACTCACTGACTTGTTCTAAATAAAAATCCCCCTTTTGCCTTCGGTGTGGGGCTCCTAACGAATGTATTTTTCCACCATTTTCATATATTCCTTTTCCTCTGTCTTCCTCTCTCCCCCTTTTCTTCATCTATTCTATCTCCTTCTCTTCATCTCTCCTCATCTTTCTCTCTCTCCCTTTCTGCTCTCTCCCCTCTCCGCCTCCTCTCTTCTCCTCTTCCTCCCTCCTCCTCCTCTCTCACCTCTCTTTCCTCTCCTCTCCTCTCTCCTCCTCTTTCTCCTCTTCTCATCTGCCTCTCTCCTCCTTTTCCTCCCTCCCCTCCTCTTCCTCCCCCTCTTCCTCCTTTCTTCCCCTCACTCAATGACTCTCAACACCTCACCATTAGCTCCCTGTTGCACATGGGTCTGACAGTGGCACTGGACAAATAGTGTTTTATACAGAGGCCCCAAAAGCTGGCTACAGAGGAGGTCAGGGGAGGTCTGGAGATTACACTAATTACGAACAGTGCTCATTTGTTAACAATTCAAAACTACTACAGGATCAGAAATTCTCAGTGGAAATAAATGTAATTTAACAAATCAAAACACTAACTTTTTGTGTAGCTGTAAAAATGCTGTGTCAGTGTTTCCAGCTGGTGTTTCAGAGCTGTGGTCTGAAGTTTGACTAGAAGCTCCTTCATGATCAGGAGGAAACCCAAAGAGGAGCCGAGCATCAGCCTGAGCAGTTCTGTGGTGGAAAAGTGCTCCAGATAGAGCTTCTTCATTATGATGTTGTAATTTCACTTTTTTTGCTGTACTGCTTGAGCTGGAAACTGCAACGACTACCACTGCCTCTCCCCTTCTCTCCTCCTCTTCCTCTCCCCTCTTCTCCTCTTCCTCTTTCTCGTCTTCTCTTGCTCTTCTACTCTTCCTCTTCTCCTCTTCCTCTCTCCCCTCTTCTCCTCTTTTTCCTCTCTGTCCTCTCCTACTCTTTCTCTCTCCCTCTTCTCTTTCTCTTCTCCACTCCTGTCCCCTCTTCCTCTCTCCTTCTTCTGCTCTTCTCCCTCTCTCCTCTCCTCTCTTCCTCTTCCTCTCTCACCTACTGCTCTCCTCTTCCTCTCTCCCCTCCTCCTCTTCCTCTCTCCCCTCTTCTCCTCTTGCTCTTTCCCTTCCTCTCTGTGGTGGAAAAGTGTTCCAGGTAAAACTTTTTATTCATGGTGCCGTCATTTCACTTTTTCTTTACTACTTGAGCTGGAAACTGCAGCGACTGCCAGAGAAACGCACAAGAGCCTCAAATGTCTATGAAAACACACATGCAGTGCTCGTGTGCCACAATCAAAACATCATTTGCAATTCAGCGAAAAGCAGAAGTTTTATAAGAGCAGCCAACATGAGAAGAAGTGGAGACGTGCCGTTACTATGGAGCTCTGCTGGTATATTTCAGCAGGTTTAAGGGCAAACATTTTCTCTTTTACTTTTATTTATTCATATATTTTCATTACAATTTTCCATGCTTGGGTCCTCCTCTCTTCTTCTTCCTGGTCCCCTCTCCCCCTCTCCCCTTTTCCTCACTCATCTCCTCTTCCATTCTCCCCTACTCTCCTCATATTCCTCCTCTTCTCTCCCCTCCTCTCCTCCCTTTCCTCACCTTCTCTCTCCTACTCTCCTCTTCCTCTCCCCCTCCTCTCCTCCTCTTCCTCTCCCCCCTCTTCTCCTCCTCTATCCCCTTTTTTTCTTCTTCTTCCTCTTTCTCTCTCCCCTCTTCTTCTCTTCTCCTAATCCCCCCCCCTCCAATCTCTCCCCCCTCTTCTCTTCCTATTCCTCTCTCCCCTACTCTCTTCCTTTTCCTCTTTATACTCCTCCTCTCTCTCTTTCCTCTTTCTTTTCCTTTCCCATCTCCTCTTCCTCTCTCCCCTCTTCCGGCCCTCTTCTAAAGGTCAAGGCAAAGGAGAAGGAGGGAGAAGGGAGAACAAGGAAGGAAGTATTTTTGCCCCATTTTGGATTGGGCCTCTCTCCCCTCCTCCTCTTCCTCTCTCCCCTACTCTCCTCCTATTTGTCTCTCCCCTCTTCCTCTCTCCTCTCCTCCACTTCCTCTTAACCCTCCTCCTCTCCCCTCTTCATTTCCTCTGCTGTGGTTGAGAGCTGTACACATGGTCAAAAAGCACACAAACACCAACCACAGCCACTCAGGCACGTGGTTTCTAAAATCCACCCACAAACTGTTTTTAAATAGTTTGTCTCAATCAGGACACTGGAGGTGAGGTGGGTGAAACGTCTTGCCCACGAACACAACTATAGTATATGCACTGGGCTGAGCAGAGACTGAACCACTAAAACTTTTGAGCTAATGTCATGGGATCTCCAGCAGTTTTTATTTTTTTAAACATTTATTTTACCTTTATTTAACCAGGAAGTCCCAATGAGATTCAGAATGTTTTTTTGCAACAGACCTGGTCAAGGCAGCAGCTAACACAGTCAGCCTACAGAAACGTTACATCTGTACCTCTGTATGGCATTTCATGTTTTAAAATTAAAATAAATGCTATATCTTCTGACAATAGACTCCTTGTTTCTACAGTATTTCTACAATGGAACTCCCTAATAGCTTAGCATTTCATCCGGGGCATTACTTAAGATTGTACTGTATTGCAACCATGCAGCTCACTTTTAAACAGTGTTTTCCTATTTGCATGAGCTCCTAAGTCTAAAAAACTAACTTTTTGACAAGTCAAAGCTAATTTAGATCTAAAATTGTACCAAAACACATCGCAAATGTTGATTTTTGTTAATATACTGTATGTTTTTAACAATCAGGTTAAGGTCAGGGTTAGGATCACAGTTACATTGGTAAGTTTAGGGTCTAGGGTTTATGGTTAGGTCTGTCAACTGGGTCTTGGCAAATTTATAAATAAATAAAGGTATTAGTTAAGTGTATTTAACAGATCACAAAAAATACAGTCAATGTCTCTGAACCTTTATATTTGCTGTAATTAACTCACTCTCTATCTAAAGCAATTAGTTAGCTTTCACTGACATGGGCCACTAAGCCTGCCCCTGGACAAAACTTAGGGAGTCCCTTTTTACTATAGAACTGGGTTATATGCCATCTACTGGTACCAGAAGCATGGATGGAGCTATGGACTTAAAACTAGCACAGGAACAAACAACTCCAGGTATGTTTTTGATTAGGGAACAATGTTATTTAAAAGCTCAAAAAAGTAAATTTAGCATATTACGTGCTCTTAAAATGACATTTAGATTTAAAAAAGACTAGAATCTCTCCTGGGCCCTATTCAAACCCTCCTTACTGTTAGCTGTAAGATCCTGTCCAATGCTCCGCCCACATCCATGCTCCCACGTGACAATTCTCCATAAATATACAAAAGCATGATAAAAAACTGTACACAGCAACCTGATGAGCCTGATGCGATGCCTCTCCAGTCATTTTATTGCACGCTGATTGTGCTGTGATAGTGCTCCGAAGGGGGAGTGACTTAGCACAAGGAGTATCAAAAATGAAAGTGAAACTTATGTTTAAATAATGTTATAATGCTGTTAATACCTTGTTTTCTGCAATAAAAGGTAACACATGGTGAGTTAAATATGTTATGTGTTAGTAGTTAATACCCCATAGAAGTAAAATCCCCCCCCTTTAACTAAAAACAACAAATTAAAACAATAAAATAAGAATAATTAAAAAAAAAAAAAGAGTCAGACGACCTACATAAAAGGCATTTTCAAACTCAAAATTCCACTCAAACTGAAACTCAAATTCAAGACACATATTCTCTGTAGATATTATTTTTACTTTTACTTCATTATGTTCGATTTTATTACAGTGTTAATGTGCTGTCCCTGTGCGGCTGGTGCAGTTTGTTTTCATGAGCTTGTGTGGAGCTGGCACAGGGCCAACACAAGCAGAGCAGTGTGCAGCTCAGGACTGTCCCGGCAGACTGCTCCTGTGCTCTCTGGAGCCTCCTCACAATCAAACGCACCATAATAATACACAGATGGGACAATATATGGACTTCACTGGGGTCATCGTGAGTGATATCAATCTACAAGCATTCAAACACATGTTCTATCAATCCAAAAACGAATTAAACATAACGTTTCCCCTCCCCCCTCTCTCTCTCTCTCGCTCTCTCTCTGCTTCTCTCATGCATCTTCTTCCCTCTCTTCTTTCTCTCTTTCTCTCACATCTTCCTCCGTCTCTTCTCTCTCTTGTCTCTCACATCTTCTCTCCCCTCTCCCTCTCTCACATCTTCCTGCCTCTCTTCTCTCTCTTGTCTTTCACATCTTCCTCCCTGTCTTCTCTCTCTTCTCTCTCACATCTTACTCCCTGTCTTCTCTCTCTTCCTCTCCCTCTCTCACATCTTCCTGCCTCTCTTCTCTCTCACATCTTCCTCCCTGTCTTCTCTCTCTTCTCTCTCACATCTTCCTCCCTATCTTCTCTCTCCCCCCCTCCCTCTCTCACATCTTCCTGCCTCTCTGCTCTCTCTTCTCTCTCACATCTTACTCCATGTCTTCTCTCTCTTCCTCTCCCTCTCTCACATCTTCCTCCCTCTCTTCTCTCTCACATCTTCCTCCGTCTCTTCTCTCTCTTGTCTCTCACATCTTCCCTCCCCTCTCCCTCTCTCACATCTTCCTCCCTGTCTTCTCTCTCTTCTCTCTCACATCTCCCTCTCTGTCTTCTTCTCTCCCCTCTCCCTCTCTCACATCTTCCTCCGTCTCTTCTCCCTGCCCTCCCTCTCTCTCTCTCTCTGTGTTTTAGTAACACTTTATTATTAGTCTATCTACACCTCCAGTGCTCAAAACGTTCTGTTTCACCTTGTGACGTTATAAAGTGATAGTTTTAAAGTTAGCTACTACATTTTTCAGTAGCATCAGTAGCGATCATTCCCGAGCTGAAATCAGCCAAATAAATATAGTGAAGATGTATGGAGTTTAACAACACACCACTTGTATTACCACATCACAACATGACATCACGGGGTGGAACAGAGTGTTTTCTGTTTGAGGGTTGAATCCAGCCTAATTATGCAGGGTTTGTGTGTTAAACATGTGTGAATGAAACA